>JAWWES010000011.1:9349216-9449484 GCA_035583135.1 Lophotriccus pileatus
GCTCCCGCCGCGACACCGGCACCGCTCCCGCCGCGCCGCCGGCACCGCCCGCCCCGCGCCCCGCACAGCCCCGGCCGCCGCCCCTGCGCCGCCAGGCACCGCCGCCATCATGGTGAAGATCGCCAAGGTGAGGGCGCGCCGCCGGGGCGCCGCCGGCCTGTCGCGAGACGGGGGGGGCCGCCGCGGGGGGGGGGGGGGGGGGTGGGGGTGGGGGGGGGGGCAGCAGGGAGGGAGCCGGGCCGCCTTCCTGCCGCTGTGCGATCGGGCCGCGCGGCGCGTCCGGCCTGCTCGGCCTCGCCGTGAAGATGGCGGCGAGGGGAGGGGCCGCGGGCCCGGAGGGAGCGGTTCCAAGCCCCCCCGCCCGTCCCGCTCGGCTCCGAGCGGCGGCCGCGGGTTGGGGCGCGGGGCTGGAGGAAAGGATCGGTGATGGGGGGGTGTCCGTGTGTGTGAGGGATCGGGGGGGGGGGGGCACCGCGTGCGAGCGCGCGCGGGACCGGGGGGGGCGGGGCTACGTCACCGCGCGGCCACGTGGGGCGCGGGAACAGCGAGCACGTGGGGGCGGCCCCGGACCCCCGCAACTCCGGGAGGGCCCCGCACACCGGCCGTGGGAGACCCCCAGTCTTCCCCCCCCGCCCCGTAACTCCGGGGTGGCCCCTTGAGCGCCGCGGGGGCGGGCGGGGCGGCCACGTGGTTGGAACAATTGTCCGCCGGAGCGCGGGCGGCCAAGGTGTGCGCGGAGCTAAACGTGCTGCCCGCGCTCTCTTTCAGACCCCGAAGAACCAGATCAAACAGAAGAAAATGGCTCCTCCTCCGAAAAAGTTCGAGGAGAGCGAGGAAGAAGAGTCCTCCGACCTAGACGAAAGCAGCGGAGAAGAGGTGATGGATCTATAGATAAAAGTCGGAAGGATGCACGTGTTACAAAAGTGCCATGGGGCCTGTGGTTACACTGTGGCAGAATGAACATTAATAAACAATCGGTGTCTGTCAGTTAACTGTAGCTAAAGAATAAACTGGATTATGTAAGCCAAAAGCAGTAGGGAGAAAACTAGCTTAGAAATTTAGCAAAGTCTGTACTTCCATGTTTTGGGAGGACTGCTGGGGTCTCAAAGCTGTCCTAAAGCTGATGAGCAAGTAAGTGAGTATTAACTCTCGTAGAGCATCAGTAGTAAGTGATTTATGACACACAAATAATGTGCAAGTCTAAAAGTTTCAAGCTGTTAAATGCAGTTAGAGATCACTGGTCTTGCTTCAGGGCCATAGAGTTTTGAGGAGCTTGAATGTTGCTTAAGTAGTCTGTTAAAAGCATGGAAAATGTGGGTTTGGTTTTTATTAATTTAATAGGATGGGTAATTAAGGTAATTTAACAGAAACTATCAGAAGGTAATGCTTTAAATTGCAGTTGCTGAATGTTTGATATTGAAGTAATTGTATCATAAAGGGGCAGCATAAGAGTCTTACACTAATGTGTCTTTCAGATGATCCCTCAGAAGAAAATACAAAAAGTAGCTGTTACCCCAGCCAAGAAGGCTGCTACCCCTGCAAAGAAAGTTGCTACTCCTGCGAAAAAGGCAATTACACCTGCAAAGAAGGCTGTGCCTACTCCACAGCCCAAAAAGGCTGTTGCTCCATCACCTAAAAAGGCTGCTGTCCTAACCAAAGGAGCAAAAAATGGAAAGAATGCCAAGAAGCAAGAGAGCGAAGAGGAAGATGATGATGAAGATGATGACGAAGATGATGATGAAGATGATGAGGAGGATGATGAAGAAGAAGAAGATTCTGGTAAGTTACTTTTGAAATATGCATTCATTCTTGTATAAGTTGTGGGAGAGGTGGGGAACCGATGAAGTCTGGAGAAGAACTTGGTCTGCAGCTGCATTACACACGGCCTGTGAAGCATCTCCTAGTTTCCTGGCTATTCTTCGCTGAACTTTGTCAAAGACTTGTAAAACAAAGTACTTTTTACCCATACCACTCAGCCTTCCAGCCTTGATAATAAAGACTTGTTGTGCTCTTGGTGCAGATGAGGAAGAGGAACCACCAATGCCTGTGAAGCCTGCAGCCAAAAAGCCTGCAGCAGTACCAGCCAAAAAGCCTGCAGTTGTGCCAGCAAAGCAGGAATCTGAAGAGGAGGACGAAGAAGATGATGATGAGGATGATGAAGAAGATGATGGTATGTGGGATTTAGGGAAGCTTTGTTTGACTCTTAAAAAAATAGGTGTTTAACTAATAAACGCTTATAGGGAGCCTGGGGAGGGGAATAAGTAATGGATTAGTGGGAATGATGCAGTGTGTGCCTGTCTGGTTTTAGCACGCTGATGATGTCCATGTGGCTGAATGGATGTTAGTTTATATCCCTGTTAGTAAAACTTCTTACTTTTGGTGAACAGATACTATTTTTTAGTGCAGTAAAACTTGAGGGGGAAAGGCAGCTTTTATAAACATTGACTGTCAGATTTCTTTCTTGAGAACAAACAAACTTAAGGAGGTGTGAGAAACACTACTTTGTTTCACGGAATTTTCTTTTCTTAGTCTCAAAAGAAGCTTGATCTAAAACTGACTGAAATTCTGTGCTTAACTTGTTTCAGAGTCTGAAGATGAAGCCATGGACACAGCCCCTGTTCCAGTGAAGAAAACCACTCCAGCCAAGGCCACACCAGTGAAAGCCAAGGCAGACTCTGAAGATGAGGAAGATGATGATGAGGATGATGATGAGGAGGATGATGAAGAGGAGGAGGAGGAGGATGCGGAGGAGGAAAGTGAGGATGAAAGTGAGTTTAAATATTTGAGATCATAACTACTCAATAGCAGGCAGGATGGCTGAGCAAAAGTTTTGTCCCATTTTTTGGGTTGAAGAGCAATTGTTCAATGACAAGAGGTCTTGTGTATGACTGGTATAAAGTTTAATGCTCCTGTGTTGATTCTGTGTAGGAAAAGTTCTGTATTTTTCAGTGTTGTTGTTTGTTCTCTGTCACAGAACCTGTCAAGGAAGCACCTGGAAAGAGGAAGAAAGAAATGGCCAATAAAAGTGCACCAGAGGCCAAGAAAAAGAAAACAGACGGTAAGTGGTGTGTGATCATCCAAAGATACTTTTTTAATGGACTGAGATTGGACTGCTGGGTGAGGAACGTAACTGTGAAGAGCAAGGATGCCAGGGATGGGGTTTCTCAGCACAAATGATGATCATAAGGGACTTAATACTGATGCATGATGTCACTTTTGAGCAGAAGCTGATGTGCTAAAGCTGTCTGGAGTCTAGCTCCCAGTTGTTAAAAAAACTGCCTTAAAAAAACCCTACTTTATTATATTTTCATTTAAAGGGCCTGTGTCAGCTTTCTCCCTCTTTGTGGGAAATTTGGTCTGCACCAAGGAGTTTGAAGAGCTGAAGACTGGCATCAGAGAATTCTTTGGGAAGAAGAATATTGAAGTTTTAGATGTCAGAATTGGTGCTTCCAAGTGAGTTCATCAGCTTATTTCTTTTAATTGGCAATAATTTGTTTAGAGGGGTGCACATGTGCTCATGCTGATTCCCTTCAAGATGCTGGGATGGTTTGCTTGGTAGTGTTTGGAGGAGCCACAGTACTGATAAGGGTTTAGTACTTTGCCTGGTGTGCAGCTATGTCAGTGTCTCCCTAAAGGGAGAGCTGCCACTGCAGAGCTATTCTTAGGTGCACCAGGTAGCACTTAATTTATTACAGTCAAACTTGACCAGTGGAAACCCCTGGTTTTGGGTTTCTGTTTGTGGTCTTTGCTGCCAGAGGGAGATCAGCTGAGATTTTAAGGCTGCTGTTCTTTCAGGCGGTTTGGCTATGTGGACTTCTCATCTGCTGAAGATCTGGATAAAGCTCTCCAAATGAATGGAAAGAAGTTAATGGGTTCAGAAGTCAAACTGGAAAAAGCAAAGAGCAAGGAAACTATGAAAGAAAATAAGAAAGGTAGGGCCCACAACTCTGAATACCCGTGCACATCAAAGAAGAGTAGTTATAATGGGAGCTTGGAACAGGCTTGGGATATTACTGATGGCTGCTTTTCTACTCTCTCATGGCGGATCTTCCTGCTTTTGCCTCTACATAGTAAAGTTTCTCAGATGTTGGCACAGAGATATGCAAGTTTAGACTGGAATGTCTGCAAATGTGGTCCCCAGAAATAGTAAATATTGGGATAACTGAGTAGGAAATGTGTTTCCTTTAAAGCTTTAAGACCTGTTTCCTGACCTTGATGCCCTTAAAAGAAGTTCAATGGCGGCATCATTACCTTTCATAATAGTTGCTTTTGAAGCTTCTGTAAATGTGAATACTTGCTGTGGTTAATTTTGTGCCAGATAACTTGCTGGTAGTGGCAGTGGAGATGGGGAGGGATTTTTAGCTGGTGACCTGAAAGTAACTTTTCTTTCTTTGCAGAGAGAGATGCCAGAACACTGTTTTTGAAGAACCTGCCCTACCGTGTAACTGAGGATGATATCAGGGAGGTGTTTGAAAATGCAGCAGAAGTCCGGATAGTAATGAACAAGGATGGAAGCAGCAGAGGGTGTGTAGCTGAGAGGACTGTTGGATGTTTGCTGTTCCTTTGACTTTTGGCATATTTTAATAAGCTTGTGTGTCCTTTAGCTGCCTTAAAGGAACCTGCTGCATTAGGTGTACTGAAAAAGCTACTTTTTGCAGTGTTTTTCTTCCACATCCTTCCCTTGCCCCTTGTTCATGAACTTTGTCATTTCCAGAAGGAGACATTTGCTTACATTCTTTTTTGTGCTGTAGGATGGCCTATGTTGAATTTAAAACAGAAGCTGAGGCAAACAAAGCTCTGGAGGAGAAGCAAGGCACAGAGATAGAGGGTCGTGCTGTGATCATTGACTTCACCGGTGAGAAGAGCCAGCAAGAACATCAGAAAGGTACTTTTCCAGACTGATAACATGCATACAAATGACATTCAGGATTTAAGTCCACTTGTTTATGAAGTTTTCTGTGCCTATGGCAACTTAAAGCACTGCAAGAAAACTAAGATGTCAGGGAGGGACCTTTTATTTGACTTGTGCTATGCATCCTATGCATTTTATGTCTCTACTGCATGTTTCAGACAAGGTGGGTCAGCAGATCTAGGTGACCAGTATGGGGTTGGATTTGGCTTTGTGCCTCACCTTCAGACGAGGAGAAGGCAACAACAATTCTCACCCCTAGACAGGGTCTGGTAACAAGAGGAATAGAGCTCTCCTTCTCCAGGCTTGCACTTACAGAACTGACTTTTCCCCATAGGAGGTGGAGACAGGGAGTCAAAGACCCTAATTGTCAACAATCTCTCGTACGCCGCTACAGAAGAGACTCTCCAAGAACTGTTTAAGAAAGCTTCTTCCATCAAGCTGCCACAGAACAACCAGGGCAGGTCTAAAGGGTATGTTGTGCTTTCCTCCTGCCTTCCTTGGGCTGGCAATGTGGATGACTTGCCTCCAGATAGTCCCTATTGCTCCCAGGCTGACTGGAATCTTCTTCTCCATACAGGTATGCGTTCGTAGATTTTCCCACAGCTGAGGATGCCAGGGAGGCATTGAATTCCTGTAACAACACAGAGATCGAAGGCAGAACAATCAGACTGGAATTCAGCACACCATCATGGCAGAAAGGGAACACGAACGCACGAGGAGGATTCAATCGTAAGTGTTGCGGTGCTTGATCATGAAACAGCTGTGGCAGGAGGGCAACATTCAGGCAAACTTGGGGCTGTTTTAAAAGAAAAAGCTGCCAGTGAAGTGAAATATCTGCATTGTAAGTGAGTGTGCTGGATATGATGACTGATTATCTGAATTGCTGATGAAACTGTTGTCAAATTCCTCTAGATAGTCAAGTGCTGATCCAGCAGTGTCTGTACAGTTAGTTGTTATTCTCTTGATAAGGTGCAGGCGTCTATTTTACAAAATGGGGGAGTGGGAAGAGCTTATTTTGACAGTATCAGGTTGGCTAATGGAAATCCTTTGATGGCAGTTTCTAACTCCAGTCTTGAAAAAGTTTTCATGGATTTCAGGTGCCTGAGCTGTTACTTGAAAACAATCCCCTCGTCCCTGGGAGCTGTTCTAGGAGCCAGTAGTGCAAGCTGGATGTGATAAGCTAAAGGTTACCTTGTTCAAGTTGAATGACCTGTGAATGTATTCCTTTTCCACAGAGCAAAGCAAAACATTGTTTGTCAGAGGCCTTTCTGAGGACACCACAGAAGAGACGCTAAGAGAATCATTTGAAGGCTCTATAAGCGCGAGAATAGTCACAGACAGAGACACCGGATCATCCAAAGGGTATGTTAAACATCCCCTGGATCGGTTCAGGTGCTACAGAGCACCTCACACTGATCTGTGCAGTGAGGGGGGTGGGTCTCATGCTCACGTGGGTGTGTGAAACGACTAAATTGGGTGGAAGCAGAGAATGTGTTTAGAGCTTTGGGGTCTGTTCATGGAGGGCACCACATGCTCACTTCTCAGCTCTTCTCAATGAGCTCCTTCCTGCCAACAAATCCGTGGCAGCTGATGGATTCGCACGAGAAGAATATTAACTGTTCAGTACTGGCAAACTCACAGTGGGGCTCCATCGATTGTGATTAGCCACTGCTGTCCTACACGTGACAATTCCTGTGAGAAGTGCCAGTGTTTGTTTTGAAGGGATTGCTGTTGCATACCTGAAGGTGGTGCTGCAGCTCGCAGAGTGTCACTGACTGTCCATTCTTGTAACCTGTTCCCTAGGTTTGGATTTGTGGACTTCAGCTCTGCAGAAGATGCCAAAGCAGCTAAAGAAGCCATGGAAGATGGAGAGATAGATGGAAACAAAGTGATCCTAGATTTTGCCAAGCCAAAGGGTGACTTCCAGCGTGGCGGTGGATTTGGTGGCCGTGGCGGCAGAGGAGGCGGCCGAGGAGGAAGAGGTGGATTTGGTGGCAGAGGTGGTGGCAGAGGTGGATTTGGAGGTAGGAGGCAAATGCTGCTGTTCTGAGGGGGTGTGCTCAGAAATTAACCCGAAGCCATTCTTGGAGTTATGATGTGGGGCTACCACAGAGCAATGTGGATTTGAATTTCTCTCCTGTGCCAGGATGGCTTTGGAAGTGCCAGATATATATATTATATATATATCTGTAAAATATATATGTGTGTGCATATATATATATATATACACACACCATATATATTATACCTCTAACTCTGTTTTTTTTCAATAATTTTCCTTGTAGGTAGAGGTGGCTTCCGAGGAGGCAGAGGAGGAGGTGGAGATCACAAGCCACAAGGAAAAAAGATAAAGTTTGAATAAACTTCCCCTTTCCTTCCCCTTCTGCTCTCCGAGACTATCTGAAAGGACTCCGGGGGTTTTTATTCTCCTTTGATCTTGGCGGAGCCTTCGGAGGACATTCCAAGAAGCGAAGCAGTACTGTGAGCCACTTGGAAGATACTAATTTTCATTTCAAGGAAGCGAGAGCAAGCCATTTTGACTGCTTGCTGGTTCAAATGAACTTTTTAAAAAAAAAAACCACGAGTGATAGATGTGGGAATTTACCCCTTGTCTGTGAGTTGTCTTGAATTTATAATGTTTTACCATGTACAAATTTTTTTTTCCTATAAACTTCTGTAGCATTTTTGCTGTAAAAATGCAGAATGTTTTATCATTTGTGCTTCAGCACCCTGTCTTGGACAGATTAAAGGACCTAAACTGGTTCGTGTTACTTCTGTGCCACTAAATGAAGCCAGGCTGTGCAAAACAGGTTGTCTGTAGCCGTCCCTCTCTTGTGTTAAGGTCATTAGTTGTCACAGCAGCAGCTTCTGTCCTGCTTTGCTTGAGCCTGTGTCAGCTCCCAGCTGTTGTGTGCTGTTGTTAGAGTGCTTGCAGGAAGGATGGCAAGAAGAATACGATTGCAAAGGTAAGTTCTGTGACTACAACTATGTTTTATTTCTTTTAACTAAAGATGCTGTGATGGTGCTTGGTAGCCAATTGCTCTTTTACATTCTTTCTAAACAAATGAGTAAATCAGATCTTGTACTAAGGCCCTGCAGTTCAGTTGCTCCGTCCTGCAGGCATTTCCTCTTGTGCAGCATTCCAAATTGTCTCTGCTTGTGTTGTCCCAAAGTATGAAGCAAACACATTGAAACAGGAGGTCGGGGTAAGTGGCTGCTTGGTTGTACTCATGCCCAGGCCTCCTTCAGGCTGGGTCAGGGTGACTGTCTGGGATGATGTTGCTCAGTGGCAGTGGTCACTGACTGACCAGTTTTTCTAGCCAGGCACGAATGTCCTTGTGCCCTTCTGAAAGGGCCTGCCCTGGGCTTTGGCATTCCAGCCACTTTGCAGTGACCTTCATCCTCCGATGAAGCTCTGGCTGCAGTTACAGGCTGTTCCACCCTCCAGGCACGCCGTACCAGCACTGGGAACATCCCTGCAGAGCCCTTCCAGCCCTTCTATGGCTTCCCAACGTTGAGCCCTGGGGGAGCAGGGATTCCCTATGACTTAAATGTTTTATGTTAACCGGTGGTGGGGTTACGGGTGTTGGGTGTTCTCTACGTGTGTGTTTGGAATCGGCCATTTTGGAGCCGCACGCTCCCGTCCGGCAAATGGTCGGAGGGTGGGTCTGTCCGCCAGGGGGCAGCACCGCCCGCCGGGACCCTCCCTCAGGACACAGCGGCTGATCCGCAGGGATAGGGGCATTCCCTCGGACCCCAGGACCCGGCAGTGCAGTCCCACAGTGGGACCCGACAGCTCCGTTCATACTGGAGCAGGAAAGGGCAGGACCACCCAAAAGTGTACCTGCCTTTTGTCCCCACGGGGAGCAGCTGAGCTGGGAGCCGGCTCTGGAAACTCAGCCCCCGGTGCCCTACAGGCTCACCTGTGGCTTTCCTCCTCTTCACCCCAGGTGGGTTCAAAGCTGATGTGGGTTTGTCCCTGCAGACATGGCTCACTCTGCTCTGGGGTCGCTGCTGACCCTTGGTGTGTGTGCCCCACTGCGCTGTGGGCTCGTGTCACCCTGTGGTGGAGCTTTGGCTGGGGCCAAGGGGCAGTGAGCAAGGTCTTGCCGGGGGAGGGTGGTGGGGACAGGAGGGGTTGATCTCCTTCAGCACAAGGAGAGGGCGTTCCACAAAACAGGTGAGTTTCCAGCCCTGCTGAAGTGACCCTTGTCATGGAGGTCAAGATGAGAAGCTCCTCACTGCAAGGCACCAAGAGGATCTGAAGTTCAGCTGGGTTTGAAATGGAGGTGGAGGAGCGCATGAAAGAGAGAAAATACTTGTAAACTCCATGCCAGGCTCCACAAGGAAGCTGTGCCAGACTGGAACAGGGCAGCTACAGTCCCCAGATGTCCAGTCCAAGCAGTAGTTTTGCCAGTGTAGCCCATTGCCAGGTTTTGTTCCCAGCAGAAACCCACTAGTAATAACAGGAGCTGAGGGCTTGTAGGACTGTTTTTCTTCTTCTTTTCACCTTTATTTAGAAACTAGAATATTCACCAAAATCTACAAGGTTTCTCTGTACAGGTCCCACCAGGTGAAGAACAACACTGAGAGATGTCTGCACGCAGCCCTGGCTCCCTGTACACGTTGCTACAGAGAGCAAGAGCCAACCCTGAATACAGGATACTGCCCAAAGTACTGTACCTGACATAAATTATGGAGGTGTCAATTTGGAAAGTATTTCTGAACTCACTCCCAGTGGAAGGAGGGAGGAGAGGGGAAGGGAAAAGAGTGTTGTGTGCTGCCTAACCTATACAGGCACCAAAAGTGCCCTCAGGGCTCTGCCCTGCATCGCTGGCACTTGCCCCAGGGACAGGGTGAGTGCATCGTACATCAAATTTCACAGTATCACTGCCAGCCAAGCCCTGGGCAGCACTGGCTCTTGCTCTTCCTCTTCAAATCTGCAGACAGGGACTTTTGCCAAGAATGGTGTGGCTTGGTATGAGGGTGCCTTTTTTGACTGGTTTATGCCCTTTTTAAATTCATTTTCTAAGCTGGGGAACATACAGGCTTGGAGTAAATGAAACAGGCCCATTTCCAAAACACATTAAGAAGAAAGAAAAAAAAAAGGCACTGCACAGGGGGACCTTTGAGGTAGTCAAAAGTTTTTCCTTTCAATGTCTGGCACCAGAGAGGGAGAGAGTGAGCGCACCTGTGCCTGCATTTGACTGTGCCTGGGGACGTGGCTTTGCTTGTCCACCCCGTACAGGGACACCTGGGTGTGCAGACCCTGTGCCTGGAGCTGGCACAGCAGTACCCACGCACACGTGTGGCTTTGCACATGCCTGTGGCTTTGCTTTGCTCATACCTGCAGTCGGTGGCTGGAGAACGTCCGTGGCCTTTTCGTGGCCATGTGTCTCTCTGTGTTCTGGGGTTTCCATCACAGCAGCTGACCCAGGGCTCCCCTCAAGACCTTGTGGACATTCCAGCCACGAAAAAGGGCCATGTCTCATAACACAACTCCCTGTTGTGCTCCTGCGCCTCATCCTGTAGAATAAACACTGCAACAACCCTGAGAAGAGCAGGCGTGGTGTGAAACACCAGCCCTCCTTTACCTTGTCTCCTTGGACCCTGCTCCATGTGCTGGGGCAGGAGCAGTGCTCTCCAATCCACCCTGGAGCATCACAGTTGCTGCCAAACCAGGGCTAAGCCCGAGGCAGCCACGCATGGGGTCTTTGGGGGCTGTTGTTCCCCTCCAGTCAAACCCACCGGGGCAGCCCTGCTGCAAGGAGAGGGTCTCCCCAGAGGAAAACCCCGGGATGCCTGTACCCAGCCTGAGGTCACAGGTGTAACAAACCCCTGGGCCACTCAGCTGGGGGGCACCAAGTTTCTCTGCCACTTCCTTGGCCATAGGCAAGGACAGTGTGCCTGGTCTCTTTTTCCTGCCAGGAGGATCAAATCCTGCCAGGAGGAATTTCACGTGGGTGTATTCCTCTGAGGGCGTGCACAGCAAGGCCACAAAGGAGCTGGGAGCCACCATTGCGTGGGACCCTCTTGTAGGGACAAAGACCCTGGGGCCCCAACTGCCATGCTGAAATGCTAAGGGGGCTCAGGGCTGCTGAGGGCTGGCCTTGGAGGACAGCCCCTTCCCCCAGCTGCATGTGGGGACACAGAGAGGACGTTGGTGGGGGTGAACCCAAAGTGCACAGAGTCAAGGTCACCAAAACCTTCTATGGAGGAGAAATTTGAGATAACAAATAAAATCCCATGATTTTTGTATCGTGGGGGGCTGATGCACTTGCAATCAGCTGAACTCCCTTGGAGCAGCTTCCCTGGATAGCCAGACCTGAACACCTCCAAAAATGTGCCACATCCCTCCCTTCCTCCCCGACTCCTTCACTTATCACATTCCTGTGAAGGAGGTACCTAAAGCAGAGCACAAACCTATGTGCCCTCTCTCTCTCTCTCTTTCCATTTTGTGCTTGATTTGTCACAAGTTTTTTTGTCACTTGTTTTTTTGTTTTTGTTTTTTTTCAGCAACCCCCAACCCAGCTGGAGATAAGTGAACCACAATACAGTACAGGAACAAACACTATCACAAACCCTGCCCGCGAGCCAAACCCTGCCCGCGAATGCAATGTCTCTGCCCTCCTTGCCCTGGAGAGAGATGCCCCTGAAGGACTCGTGTGCCACCAGCAGAGGCTTACCCCATCCTGGAGCAGGGATCAGCTGTCCCAGCCCCTCCAGTCCCAGCTCTCCAGAGAGACTGAGCTAAAGGACATTGAGTTTTCTTGAGCATGTCAAGTTACTGTGGACCAAGTCCCACATTTGGAGCAATTCTGGAGGCAGCAGTTTATGAACCACCAACATACTCCGGAAAAAACATGGCTCCTTGTTCATCTTGCTGTTCTTGTTCTTCACGATGCCAAAAGTTTTGAAGCCCTCATGTCCAACAGGTGATACTTTAAGGACTTCCAAGCACATCCCTAGGAAGACGTCATCGATTGGGTACAGCTCCAGCATCTCCGAGGTCTTGTGCAGCTTCTTGGCCAGGGGTCCATCCATGATGAAGCCCCCACCCCCTGCATAGGGTGGGTAGATGTTTTTGTTGTAGAGGGCACTGGGAATGTAGTACTTGTTCTCCTTCTTACGGATCGGCCTGGCCTTGTGGAGGACATCCCCCACAAAGAGGTCCTCTCCCTCCTTCTTGTCCTCCAGGAACTCCAGGATGTTGCTGGGACTCACAAACACATCATCATCACCTTTGAAAATGAAGCGGACGTTGTCGCAGTAGATGTTGAACCACTTCAGGAAATGGACCTCTTTGAGGGTGAGGTTGAAGAAGCTGTCCAGGAAATCCCACTGCAAGATGTCCCCATAGATGTGGTTCTCATAATCCAGCAGTTTCTGGTAGTTGGCTCTCTCCTCCTCCTTGGAGGCCGTGCCCAGCAAGAACAGCGTCCTGATCCTCTTGCCCTCCACGTCCTTCTCCTGGCCCCAGGTCCTCCGGATGGCCTCGCGGCGGTCGTGCTGTGTGATGATGGACTTGACCACGATGAGCAGGTAAACGTCCCCACTGCACTTCTCGGGGTGGTTGATCAGCATGGGGAAGTAGCGGCAGTGCCGATAGAGCAGGAACTGCTGGAAGTTGGGCTCCAGGCCCTTGAACCAGTCCACCTTGCTGAAGTTCTGGTTGGCTGAGCAGTTGGTAGTGGTGACATCCCAGGATTTCGTTTGCTTTGCCGTCACGCTCTCCTCCTTCACGGGAGCTTTCTCCTTCTTGGTCTTCCAGAAGGTGCTGGTGATGGAGAAGGCGTTGTCTCTCTTCTGTGTTTTCAGAGGTTCTGGAGGGGGCAGGTCTTTCTGCTGCTGGCCCTGCATGAACTGGTTGGGGGCCATTCCCCGCTGCAGCACCGTCACCGTGATGATCAGCAAGAAGGAGAGACAAACCGTTTTGTAGATGGTCTTCTTCCTAAAGGGACAAGATGGGGGGTTAAGCAGAGGAAACTGCAGGCTGCGAGAGACTTATCTGCAAAAGCACCTCCTGGAGAGGTCATGGGATACTCATAATCTTGGTCCCATCACCTTTTGACAAGCAGAAGCCTCATGGAAAGAGCTGTGGGACACCTTCACGCATGCTCTTCCCACCAGCATCCCACCGTGGGGTGGCTCTGGGGCCACACATAACTGCAGGGACAGGCACAAGGTGTGTAGCAGGTGTCGTCTGCAGTGTTGTCTGGTAACCCCAGTGCAAAGAGCTGGGAAGGGTTCAGGGGGAAAGAAAAAAATGGGCTGAGAAAGATGAAGTCAGGGTGAGAGTTTCGACAAGGAAGCTGTTTTGGAGAAAAGTCCCAAGGGAAGCCTCCATTTGAGCCATCTGAAAATTGCAGTTTAGGACAGGAGCAGAAGAGAATTATCTTTTCCACAGACAGACAGACAACCTGCCCATGGCCCTAGACTGGCAACAACACTGAGAAACCGGAGCTGGAAAGACCATGAGAGTCAACATGAAACTGGCATTATTATTTCTTTTCAAAATGGCACATCAAGACAAAAAAGAAGTGATTCAGTGGGGAAAAGACATCCTTAACCCTGTAATCTCCTCATGAACCAGCATTTCTGGGGGCACTGCTGGGTGTTTTAGCCAGCTCTTGGGTCCTACTGCTTCCTTTGCAATGATAAGGAGTAGCGGACGCAGGGCAGGTAGGGGGACAGATTTTCCCAGCCTGCAGCAAAGCAGGTGTCTGCATGTCCAGGGTGTGGAGGGGACTGGGTAGAGCAGGCCCAGTCCCTTGTGGGGCCATCCTGCTGCTCTCCCTCACTGCAGACCCATCTCCCAGGGAAGCTGCTGGCTCATGGGACAAACCCTGGACAGAGCTCATAGGGTGACTGAGCAGGATCCTCCTGAGGTCCTTGGGACAGTGGGAAGGCTGCATTCAGAGATTACTGATGCACAAATTCCCCCAACCTGCTTTTCCACACAGCTAAAGGTGGGTTTCTCTTCCTCTGCTGCAGAGAAGAGGAACTGCCCTCTCTGCCCACCTGCACTATGCTGCTCCCAAATGCTCAGCTCCCCTCCACAGCTGGCACATCTGCACCAATTCCCTCCCACCCAAGTCCTGTGCAAATGAGCCATCTCTCTGTGCAAATGAGCACTGGGCATGAGGGAATGGCAGCTGACCTCCTTGTACCCGCTCCTGACAGCTTCCTAAGGGTAGTCCCATCTCTGCTCCAAGTCGAGCTGCTTGACAGCCCCTACACCTGCTTTCCCTGCCAGTGGGTGAGAGGGACCTTGTTTGGGGAGCTGAAGGAGACAGACATGGCACTGGTCTTGTGACTCTCATGAGTCTGTCCTCTTGGTGACAGAAGCATGTCCCAGCCTGGGTGACATCAGCTGCTGACAGCCCTCAGTCTCCCACTCTAGAAAGATCCAAAATTATCTCTCACAGGCAGATGGCACCTTCACTTTGGGACCATCCAGAGAAGGAGCTTGGGGCTGAAATTGGAAACATTTAACCCAAGTATTTTACCCAGATAGCCAAAAAAACAAAAAAAGCCATGAAATCTTCTGGACCTGGGGGTCAGACTGGAATCAGCACTGCCAGGAAGCTGCTCGGGCTTTGGGCCACAGGCTACAACAAAGCACCTGCTTGGTGGAACACCCTGTACCCCTCAGGCTCCCTGGGGCAGGGATCAGCATTGTCCTTGGGGAGTCCAGTCACCCTTAAATGCAGGAACCTCAAATGGGAACCACGGGAACTGGGAGCTTTCAGGAGCTCCTGTCTCTGGCTTCGCCCTGAAGTACAAAGAACTTTTGAGCCCCACGTTGTCGTGGGAAAACTGTGATCACTAGTGTGAGAGCGAGCATGGAAATAAGTAATTACGGGTAAATGGATAGATATTCCCCATCCGGTTTTATATGTGGCCACTCATCTGAGACTGATGAGGGAGCAGTTCTGATTAGATCTCACCATTCCCTTAACCCTCTCCAGCCCTGCCCGCACAGCTTTGAGCTTATTCTTAGAAATCCTTCAGTTCCAATACAACTTTACTCCAAGCACAGCCAAGCAATGTTTAAACCCTGTCATCAATACCCAGCACTGCCACAAAAATAACCCTGGTCACCCCTTTATAGTAACTGTTTATGTCAATGCCATTCTGACAACCCGGCCTTACTCCCATCCCATCCCATCCCATCTCATCCCATCCTGTCCCATCCCATCCTTGCACTCCCTACCACCCCAAGAACAACAAATGATAAAATACTCAGTCTGAACAACAGCCAGAGGTCCCCCAGAAGCCAAAGGCAGGCAATTACTGGTATAATTTTTAAAGATTTGCATAGGTAGGGCTGTCACTAACTGACACAGATGGGTCTCAGTCTTGGCAGATTCTGCCTAACAGAGAGAAGCCACATTGATCCACTCACCCCCATTCACCCTCCTTGGGTCCAGGCAGAAGATCAGACCCAGGGCTGAGGAGAGACCTCCAGTGTTTAGTAAGAGGTGAGGAGTCAGGTGGCTTGGGTACATTGAGTGTATCGGTGAAGTGTTGCACAACAGCACAGAAACTTATTCCTCCTTCCTTCAGGGGACACCGTTTCCCAGCTCTCACCAGTGCAATGTACAATTCCTGCTTTATTACAAGAACCTATTTGGGATTTTTCCTACAAGTCCGACTGCAAACCATGGGATACCACCAGGTCCAGCAAGAACAGGGGGCCCCATGGCTGCTTCTCTCCTGCAGAAATCCTGTCCCTGCACTGTCAGAAAAGCAACAGGGATTAGGGGGACCCTGAGCAACAACCGCAGGAGATTCCCACATCGAACTGAGGATTTGGGGGCCAAAAGAATGAGAATTGTATGCACATCTTTTCTGATCTCGAGTCTTTCTCTGTGGTCTCCTCAGCTGGGAAGTACTTCAAGAGAGGAGAAACCAGGTCCTGCTTTCTGGAGACACCAAGAACCACCACATTGGCAAAGGAGGTGCTTTGGGTTTGCTGCCATTACAGAGAAGCCACCCTGTCGAGCCCCAGGACTCTGCTTTGGGGCACAGCCCCATCCAGTCCCCAGCAGCATCCCCAGGAGTTGGGGACACCCAGCGCTGCAGGGCCCAGGGCAGCAGCCACCCAGATTGCTCTCATCTGTGCCAACCAGGACCGACTGCCCCAGCTGCTGGTGTTGGTGCCACTAAGAGAGCTTTGGAAGGGTCCCAGCCCTGTCCTTCTCTTTTATCCATCAGGAAAACTAAAAGCCTCCCTGTATGGTGGCTGCACCACCAGGCAGTTAAACATAAACCCCAAATTAGAGGTGGGCAGTTTCCCTTCCAGGTGTTGACGATGGAGGGCAGATGGTGCCCCGGAGACTGGGGCTCTCTAACCCCATCCCATCTCACTTTGGATTCACATGAAAACCTCTTTGATTCGCCAGCACTGTCTGTTTATTAGGTTGGGTTTGTTTTTTTTTCTGGCCCCTCAATTAGACCCAGTCACTGGAGGTACGGCCAGTATAGAGCCTTGTCTGTTGGCAGTGCCAAGGACTGGAAGAGGGGATCTTATCTAGGGGCAGACGCTGGGCAGAAAGCACCCAAATGTCCCCAAAACTAGCCTATGCCAGCCGGGTGGAAGCACCAAGCGGGGCCCCAGTTCCCGACGGTTTTCCCCAACGCCGGGGTGCCCAGAGGTGCGTCCCCTCCTTATAAAAGTCGTCTGGTTTAAACAGAAAGCAGTGCAAGCGCAGGTTTAGAGAACAGGCAAGAGGCGATATCCCGTGCTTTCCCCCCGCCGAGGGCATCTGCCCCCAGGCTGGCCCTGCGGTGGGACAGGGACCCCACGGGGCAGGGCTGGTGGCCCCGCTCCCCCCGGCCCCACCACACAAACCAGCCCTTCGCAGGGAAATGCATCCGCAGGGATGGGAACACCAACCACCCGCCTCTGCCCGGTGCCCCTGTCCTGGCTCCCGGCGGGCCGGGATGTGTCACGGGATGGAGAGAGATTTGCGTAGGGAGCGGACAGTCCAGAGAGCCTTCCCCGGGGTACCGCGGCCCGGGAGACCCCACCTGAGAGCCCCCGCAGAGCCGTCGCTGCTGGGATGAGGACAGACAATCAGGGGACAAAGGACAAACGCCATCCTTAGCCGCCTCCCATGGCCACCCTCCCCACCAAAGCTGCCCTTTCCCAGCCAGCCACCCCTGGGGCGCCCCTCGAGAAGGACCCGATGGGGAGGGGACCGGGACGACTCTCCGTAGGGACCCGGCGGAGAGGGGACCTCCAGTCCCGCGGCTCCGGGCAGGACGCCGCGCCGGGGCGGCGGTGCCGAGCGGCGGGAGCGGAGGACACTCGGCGGGACGGCGGAGCAGGGGACAGCGGGGCTCAGTCTGTGCTGGAGCGGGGCGGGAGCGGGGCTCGGGCTCTCCGTTATCCGGAGATCACTCACCACTGGAACATGCTGGGAGTGGGACGAGGCGGCCGCTCCGCTGCTGGCCGGGCTGCCCGCGGTCCGGGCGCTTCTCTGCCCTCTTCCTCCTCCTCTTCTTTTTTTTCTTTTTTTTTTCCCCTACTTTTTCCCTTTTCCCTCCCCTTGCTCTCCGAGGTGGAGCCAAGACGGATGGCAGAGCAGGTAGGTTAACTCTTGCCCTGCCCCTCAGTCCCCACCTCCGCCCCCTCCTCCGCCCCGGTCGCATCAGCAGGCAGAGACCTCCCCAGTTGCTGCCCGGGGAAGGTGATTAAGGGTTACACCCCACACGTTCCCCTGGGGACCCTCCCCGCTGCTGATGGGACACCCACTGGGAGCTGGGAGCTCGCGGGCGGGAGGTCCCAGCCCGGCCCCGCGGGCACAGTGACCTCTTCGGGGTGCGGTAGCTCTGCCCCAGAGCCTTTAGTGCAAAGGAGCCCAATTAGGGAAGGGGATCCCAGTACTCACCTGGAGAAGAGATTTTGGCAGCTGGGATCTCTAGAAAAGCCATGTGGGTCTTTTCTAACCACCACCCAACACGAACCAGTCACTTTGGGATAAATCCCAAAAGGGAGCTGGGGCTTAACACCCTAGTTTCTCATAGCAGCACTGAGATCCCAGCTTTGCTTCTGTGCACAGTGCGGTTTGGGATCTCTGGGGCAATGGAGCCACATATCATGCCTTGGATCCCCACATCTCCTGGGACCCACCCTTCTCCCAGGACTCACATCTCACTCAGAATCAGGGACAACAGTCCCTCTGCATTTTTCAGGAATGATGAGGGTCATGTCTCCTACAGCTCTCACAACCCCCCAGACACACTGAACTTCTCATGGGAAAGGCTCTTCTATTCCAGGGCTGGACATGCAGTGGGACCCACACAGCCCCTGCTAGTCAAAGAACATGTGGCTCTGCACCAAGAAAGCCCCAAGTCCAGTTCAGTTTGGGGAGGAAAATTGCATTGCTTTCTCCAGACCTGTTTCTCTCTCCTTATCTCAGCTTATCACTCCCAAATGCCCTGCAGCTCCGTGTCCTGGGGGCTGTGAAAGCTCCCCAGGAAACACTGGCCAAACAGGCTGCACCAGCTCCACAGCATCCCAAGACTTTATCACCACCAAGGGTCCCTATGTGCTTCCCTGATTCCTTCCTTAAATCCCAGTACCCACAGGAAAATCTGTATTTGCAGCATTCATGACCCCAAGAAAATCATGGCCATGAGATTCACTGAGCATCAGCTTGAGCAGAACAGGGTGTGAGCAGGACCCATCTCATCCCTGTAGCACAGCAATGATAGGTACACGCCAGCTGGGAATTCCCCCCACTCTGCAAAGAGGGGCTCACAGTGGATGGGGATCCCACTGGAGAACCTCCCTTGCACAAACAGGCACAGAGGGGTGTGAAAAGCAAAACCCCAGGACTGTGGCCACCACCTTTGCCTTGACATGTGCCCTGGGACCACGATGGGGACAGGAACAGCAGCATCTGCTCATGGGCAGCTGCAGTAAATCCCAAAACACATCCCTGGGCTGTGCTGCTCATGGAAGTGGCAGTGCTGCAGGCCAAGGAGGGCTCTTGGCAGCCTGCAGCAGGGAGCTCTGCCAGCCATGCTCCCAGCTTTCCGCCTCTCCGGTGGCTGCTTCCGTGCAGGAAAGTGGCAGGGCTGCAAGCACAGGATGATTCTGTGCTGCTGTGCAGGGTTTCAGCTCAAATAACCCTCTCTGGACAGGGAGACCCCCTCCCACCTCCTCCTGTGGGAAAAATGCAGGTCCCACTGCAGGAGAGCACTGTGGGCCCGGGGCGGGGTGTGTGTGTGTGATGGCTGCACAAAGCCTTACCTCTGATGTTCATTAAAGACTCAAAACCTGTCAGGTCTGGGGCTACTGATGCCAGAGATAAACACCGTCCTGGACACCCCTGGCACCACCAGCTCCTGTTCCAAGGACGAACCTGAAGATGAAGCAGCATTTTTTATGATTTTTTTTTTTCATTGTTACATGGGAAACTTTAGGACGAACTTTTCACACTCTCCGGATTCACTCTGCGAAAACAGAAAGGCAGAAGGAAGGATAAAATCTAACTCAAACATATTTCTTTTAAAAAGTCTTCCTCCACACACCTCCTCTTTGCCTCTTGCTGGCACCCAGCAAGAACAGGTTTTACCCAAGCAGCCACAACCACTCTGCTAAGAACAAAACATGAAAAAGAGAAACCTGAGTTTTTTTGTTCACCCCAACAGACCCAGCCACCAGCAGATCCCTGCCATTCCTGCCCAGCACTTCAGCAGAGCAGCTGGATCTATAGCCCTGCCACTCCTTTGCTGCAGCACACATCACCTTTATTCCTTAGGTCTAAGCCATTAGACTGGAATTTGGAGGCACTGAGTGCCTTTTTTGCACTGTTGGCAGTGCTGTGGGTTTCTGGATAAATAATCTTGGGTGGCAGGTGCTGCTCTGGCATAGAAAAGCTCCTTTGCCTTGCACAACACGGGTGATGTCTGAGGTGTGCCAAGCTGCTGCAGCCCTGAGAGAGCTGGCAGGGGATCTGTGAGAAATAGCACTGGGACACGTTATCATTGCATTGTACGGGGATGCAACCTGTGGGATCACAAGGCTTTGGAGCTGGCATCAAACAGGGGTATGGGGCATCACCTGGGTAAAGGCCATTTGGCAATGCCCAAGTGGCTCATTTAGATGTTCTTAAAGTGACCCACAATGCTCTTTTTGTTTCAAGAATC
This sequence comes from Lophotriccus pileatus, assembly GCA_035583135.1. Classification (NCBI taxonomy): domain Eukaryota; kingdom Metazoa; phylum Chordata; class Aves; order Passeriformes; family Tyrannidae; genus Lophotriccus; species Lophotriccus pileatus. The sequence continues at coordinate 9,369,294 of JAWWES010000011.1, forward strand.
CTCTTTTAATTTCAAAGTGGACCTGAACTAAAATAGTTTTTAAAAATATAAGTGCAAAGAAAGAAGTCAGCTTTTTTTACCAAGTTTATGTGATCCCAGAAGACTGGCCAGTGGCAGGTTGACCCAGCCAGTGTTTTCCCACTGGGGTTTGTTTCACTGGGAAAAGCTGCTCTGGTTTCTTTGATACAGGGTGGTTTTTTGTATGTTGTTTTATGATTTCATTCTGGAAAATTATATAGAAAAACCTCTCATTTCATCTCCCAGCAACTCACACACCTCCTGGCCACTTGTGCCAACACTGTGGTCCCTGGGCTGGGTTTCCCACACAAGCCAAGGTCCTGTTGCCCTGCGACCTGCAGAGACACACAAACCCGCCCTCTCCTCCTCAAACCTCTGAGTGCCTGGAGCAGGACCAAGGGCTCAGCCTGACCCGAGACCGGCCCCACAGGGTGGTCACATATTTAGGTTTTTCTTCGTTAAACCACTCACCTGTGGCATACCCTGGAGCGGGGAGGGAGGCCAACACTGCTGTTTGTTTAGCTGAGCCAGGCTTAAACCACATCAAGACTTTGCACGCTCTCACGAACAAACATCCTGGGTGTGATAGGACAGGGAATGTTCCTTTCTTCTTCCACGTTTTCTAAGCACCTTTCACGGATGCTGTGGTAAAGAGCAACCCTGGGAGACTCACCCATCACCGCAGGTCTCACGTGGAATGTGCAGCTGCGACCAGGGACCGCCACTGCCTCTGTCCCCAGGAAAGTCCCCCAGGCAGTCAGGATTAATTATTTACCTGATTTATTGCTCAGTTTTGGAAGCTGGAGCAGACGTCATGTACTGGCCAGGTCTGACGTGGGACACCAGGAAAGGCAGCCACCCCCACAGAAACCTCCCTCCCTTGCCCATGTCAACAGGGCCATAAACCAGACCCCAAGCTGGGTGAGTTATTTTACTCATTAACCCCCAGTGCCCCGTGGCTGTTTCCCTCCCAGCACCTCTGCCAGAGTGGGGCGGTGCTGGCTCCCAGGTGGATGAAGGAACAGGTTTTCTGCCTTCCCAAAGCCAGCTGCTCCATCCCACTCCATCAGCCTCGGCAGCTCACACACCGAAACACTGGAGGTGCCGGAACACCTTGAGCCACAGCTGAAAGAAATGCCCACTGCCCTGCTTGGAATCAAACACCATGGGATTTGCATGATTTCTTCCAGAAACAGAGGAGGAGTGGAAGTTGCTTTGCAGGGCGATGGCTGGGACAGCCCACCCTGCTCAGGGTCCCCGAGCTGCTGTTGCCCTTTGCAGACCCAACCTGCCTCTGGGCGGAGAGCACAGTGCTTGTGGGAGGGACATGGACCCCACAGCCACAGTGTTGGGCAGGATGGGGTGAGACCCGAGTGCCACAGGCTCGGGGAAGGCAGGTGGCACAGTGTTGGTGGAGGCAATGTTGTGGCAGCTGGGTCCCCAGGTGGGATGCAGCCAGGGCTGGCAGGGAAGCACTGTCCTGGTCTTTGTGCCAGGAGCCACAGGAGCAGGGCAGGGGGAAGCACTCTGCAAACCTGGGTGAGCAAATCCTGGGGCTGGATCCACCCAAGGGTTTGTTGTGTCTCCTTGGGCTGCCCCTTCCTCAGTTTCCCCAGTGAAAAGGCCCCCCAGCCTCGGGGCTGCTGCCCAGTGGGGATTCTGCCTCCTCTCCTCTTTGGATTTGAATCCCTGGGACACCTGGGTCTCCTGGGGAGCCCAGTGTGGCTGTGCTGTTGCTTTAAAGCAGCAGCTGGATCCAGCTGTGACTGCAAGTAACCCTCACCGCAGCCTTGCCCAGGCCTTTTATGCATTTTCCAGTGGTTCCAGAGGCGCTTGGCGGCAGCGCGCAGGGGAAACCAGACTCACGCTGGCAAGCAGGGCTGGGAGGGGAAAGGGAAAACATTTCCCTTCCCGAAGGAGCAGGGGGAGCCCAGTGCTGTGGCTCAGGCAGCAGGCACGGAGGGAGCAGACCGCTGGTGGGGCTGCCTCTGCGGCGTGATGCAAACAGCCTCGTGGATGGACACAGCGAGCCACAGGCCCGGGCTGGTCTCTCCCAGCCTGGTGTGCCCTGTGAGAAGAGCTCACCCCAACGGGCTGGGCCTCAGTTTCCCCCTCACTGATCGATCAATTCAGCCTCACCCAGAAAGCCCCAAGGTCTGGGTTTGTCCTGAGAACCTGCGCCAGGATGGCATCCAGACACTGAAACAAACAAGCTCGTGAGGATATAGAATGGAGAAAACCAAGAGGGATGGGAATGTAGGGTTGAGAAGGGAGACACTCTCTTGCTGCCCAGACACAGAGAGGAAAGTGGAGGAGGATGGTGTGTTTGGCCTTGGGAAGGGACCTGTCATCTGAAGGGGATCACTTGCATCCCAGACCCTCTCAAACAGCAAAGGTGGAGGAGAGGGCACAAGGAGGGAGAAGTTCTCGGGCTGGAATGTTGGGAAATCAATGTCACACCAGAACCCAGGAGCCCTGCCCACAGAGATGCTCCTGCCCATTGCAGGGACCATGGGCCTGATCTGCCCAGCCTTGCCACCCTGACTGTCCTGCAAAGCCAGCCATGGGCACAGACTGAAGGTAAAGCCCTGGCTGGGCATCAGCCCACTGAACCGCTCTCCCAGCTCCAGCCTGGGAAGGGCTTGGCTCGGGGTGCCGTCACACTGCTCTCGCAGCCCTGGGAAGCTCAGCTGCCTGGGGACTGGCACAGGCCCAGAAGCTGTGAGCTGCAAGGCAACGTGTTTTCCGTCGGGCAGGAGAGCACTCACGACGTCTCTCATGAGTCAGATGGAAAGGGCGGCTCAGGAGTCACCTGAGCCCAGCGGCTGCCTGCCCACGGCCCCTCTCCAGCCCAAGTGGAAAAACATACAGCCCCAGCACAGCACATGCCTGCTGAGACCCCGAGCTCCGGCCGGGCCCCCTCCCAGGCTGGCAGATGCAGAAATGCTCACATTAGCCTTTTTTGTCTACATTGGTTTAGGAGGGAGGCAGAGGCAACTCAGACATCCCTGGCTCTGTGGCTCTGCTGGCCATTAATCATCACTCTGCTGCTGGTCATCGCCAAAATCTGGGCTCTGCTACAGCCACTGGTGGATCTGTCTCTAACAAGAGAGGAAGAGAAGGAGAAAGAGGGCATGCAGAGTACAGATTTCCCCTCTTTGGCTGGGGCTACCGGACTGACGTCACGGCAAAGTTCCCTGTTTCTGCGTGCACAAGGAGGGAGGGCAGCACCCATGGTGCCACCCCCAGGCAGGCACCCACCTTGCATGGGCATTGCTCCCCAGCCCAGCTCAGGGAGTTGGTGGAAGAGGTGACAGTAGCAATTTGCTAGCCCGGGAGTATTTGAGCCATAACAGAGCCCTCTGGAGAGGAGAAGAGAGTCGGCACACCCAGACGCATTCCTGAGGTTTGGTTTCCATGGTGGGATGTTCACCCGACGGTGAAGTCATGCTATGCTGTGGGCTGAGATGGCCAGTGAGTTAATGCATGGATCCAACTCCTTCCCTGATTCACAGCAGGCGCAGCCACAGCCCTGTGCCATCCGTTGGCCTGACGGTTCTTACATGGCTCCGGCGCTTCTCGTGTCTTGGAGCAGGGAGGCTCCAGACACTGCTGCTGGGTTGATCCCTGCCTCACCATGGGAAAACAGCTCCTGCAGCAGGGTGGAGGGACAAACTGATGGCTCTCTTGGGTCCTTCCAGCCCACTTTTATCATCCAACTGTGCTCCCCATCATGTTTTACTTTGCTTTCATCCTACTGCTACCACTGATGACAACAGGACAGAAAAGCACCACCCTAAGAGGTCATTCCTGCAGGGCCAAGGGCTTTGGGGATCTACCCAACACTGAGGAGAGGTGGGGAAGGATAGAGAGCTGGGCAGCATGGACAGAACAGGAAGGAAAGCCCATTGGTCCTCGGGGAGAGGTGGCAGGGACACTCCCTGGCACAAGCAGCTCACGGTGCCAACACCAGGCATGTGGCTGTGGAGTTCAGCGATGGGGCTCCACAGATCAACAGACCAGAGGTGTGGTGGAGGAACTGCCTCTGGGATGGCAGCCAGTAAATTGATAGGATTATTCCCAGCCTCTGGAGTGGTTTTCTTCAGGTCTGGATGTACAGGAATGTGGCCAGTCTGCCCAGGGCCTTCAGATGCCCTTCCCATTGCTCAGCTGGTGTGACCCTCTGCTTTTGGGCTGTGGCTATTTGTCTGAGCATGACTTTTCAACAAAGATCAACTCCCTTACAGTCCAGTCAGCTAAATCCCCATTAAAAAGCATATCCCCTTAGGATGCATCTCCTGATCAACCACCACTCCAGCACTTTCTGGACACACACTTTCTGTACCACTGGCAGCCTCCTGCTGTCCCCAGAAGCTGTGGACTCGAGGACAGGAGCAAGCTGAACCCCAAGGAGCCTCTACTCTTCTCTTGCACACATGCTGGTGTCTTGCATGAGCACATGATACCTCTTGAAGCAGCCGGACATGTCTAACCCTCAGACACATCGTGGGTCCTTCTCTGGGTGCTGGCACCTCCATGCAAAGGGTGTTTGCTTTTGAGATGGACCCAGACCTTTCCACACATGCTTGTTTTCAATCTAAACCAGAAAACCCTCCCTGCTCCCCATCGCACACTCAGCCAGGCCCAGAGGTCCTGGCTGGGATCACCAGGAAGCCACTTTCCTTTTGGGACTGGCCCAGAGCTACCAGCAATATCCTCTGCTCCCAGAGGTGACAAGTCACTTTCTGGGTCTGCCACAGCAGGTGACATCCCTGGGGAGCAGGAGATGATGCTGAGGATGTGTAAGGTGCTGGCACAGCCCGGCAGCCGCCTGGGTGTGTATCAGTCAGACTGGGAAGTGCACAGCCAAACTGAGCCAAAGAAAACCGGCAGCTCCAGGGACGTTTTGCACCAGCCAGGATGGAGCCCCAGCCCTGCAAACCAGCACTGGGGGCACTGAAAGGTGACACAAGACAGCTTCCTGTCTTGAGGACCCCACAAATCTTTCCAGGGCTTTCCCAGCCCTTCCCCAGGCTTTGTTTGACACCCAAAGCCACACGAAGGTTAAGTGAGGTACCTGGGCTGCAGGCAGACCCAGCGTCCACTGCCCCCTTCCTGTTCTCATCCCTGACCCTACACAGACACCCAGGTGTGACGCAAGGGTCCCCCAAATCCCTCTGCCCCTGGAAACACCACTTCCCAGCCTTCCTCGTTCCTCAGGCCCTTCAGCCTCCACTCCACGCTAATGATATTCATTTCGCCACCTTTTCCTGGGGAGCCGGCCCCTCCTGCAGCAGCTCTGCTCTGCTCTGCTCTGCCGGCTCCCAGCTGCCCTCCAGCGCGGGTGACTCACGCTCAGCACACACTGAGCCCTTTCAGCAGCCCTCGGCCCCAAACACTGTCCCAGTCTTCCCAGCGCCGGCGTGCCGAGCCCCCCCCAGCTCCCGCTGCCGGCACAGGCTCCTGGCCAAGGGGAGACATCCACGCCCTCCCTGAGAGAGAGGCTTTCACGGCTGAGAAGCCAAAGACCTTCCCGGAGTGATCTGGGCCAGGATGAGGCACAAGCAAGAGGTCGACTGACTGGGATGGACTTGCAGCCCAGGTTGCTTTGAGCAACAGCCAGCAGTTTAAAAAAAATAAATAGATGTATTTGAAAAGAAAAAGGTTTACAAGCTCCTAACGGGACCGTTTTTGGCTTGGACAGATGAAACCTGCCAGGAATCTTTTCCTCCCTTCTGCCTTCACCAGATTTCCTGTGACCAACAGCAAGGCTCTGTCTGCTGTGCAGGGATGGGGCCAGAGAAGGGGCTTCTCTGTTCCCCAGCTCCCAGCTGGCAGCAGGGTGGGCACCACCATACAAACCACCCCTTCACCTGGAAACGCTACAAAGTCCTCCATCAGAGGAGCCACTGGAAAAGCCACTTGCAGTTTCTCAGGGCTAGAGCTGTGCAGAGAGCGGGCTGGAGGCACACTGCCTGCAGGACAGCACCATCCCCTGCACTGCACTGGGTCCTGCTTGTGCAAGGGGACTTGTTGCCTTCCCCAGAGACTTGTGTCTGATAGCCTGGGGTGAAGTGCTGGAGCCCAGAAAAGTCCAGGCATGCAGTTGCAGGGGAGAGCAGTGCTCAGGTGTACCCCAAAAAGAGCCTTACCAACCTGCCACTGCCTAACCCCAGGGCTTATCAGCTGTCACAGCCTCTCCAGTAAGGTGTGCACACCTCAAGGGACACAAAAGAGCAAGGTGAACTCTTGTGACTGTGAGTGCCACAGCAGGGAGGTGCACAAATGCCGTGGAATCCTCCATGCGTGAGGCTCCACAAGTATCTTCTGTCTCTGTCCTTCTGCCTCTTGCTGCCCTTTTCACCTGTGATTTTCTGTTCAGTTTTCCAAAATGCCCAAATTACCTGACCAAACAGTCTCCTCTGTCAGTCGGGGGAGATCACCATCACCACAGCTCTCAGTGCAGACCAGATGAAGGGGCTCACTCATCCTCACACCCTGGGCAGCATCACGGGGTCACCAATGCTGCTGAAGTTGTGCTGACTTCCACCTGGGGGGCTGAGCTCCAGGCTTGGGAACAGGGCTAAAGGGGAAAAGCTACAACCTACAACCCTGACTGTGCTAAACTGCAAGAGGCAGTTGAACAGGCTCGAGGGGAATTTCCGCCTAGGGTTTGCTACTGACTGACAAGCCTCTGCTCTTACCCAGGCATCTCTCCTTAGAGGGTTTGTTTGTTCTCTTCCACAGGTAGGGCCAGAGAGGTGAAACCTCAGAATCAGAGTGGGAGGAACATGGTATCTGAAGGGCTGAGATGTTCATGGGTGTTTGCCAGGTTTCGGTAGCAACGAAGTCCCTCTTCCGCTCCGATTGCCACTGAAACCACCACCACAAATGCAGTGGGTTTTATAAGCCTGAAGAGAGGCATGAGGGTTTTGCAAGTTGTGCTTAGCCTGGGAAAGGTCGCCTAGGAGCTGCACTCCTGGCCATGAGGTCAAGCCACCTGTGTGTGGACACCAGCACCAGCAGCCACAGGGGAAGGAGGTGGCTTGTCACCAGACACTGCACGATGCCGTGGTGAGAACAACCCACGGAGCTGAACTGCCTTGGAATAGACAGCAAGAGTTGCTACATTAGGCTGCAGAAAGAGCACAGCAAAACCTTTTTCCACTCCTTTCCTCCCCAGCTGTCCTTCCAATAACTTTTGTTAAGGAGTGGGGGGATGGATCCTATCAACCCCTCAGCACAGTCCAGAGCATGTATGGGGAGGAGGAGACTCACCATTCAGGGGCAATGGCAACTGTGCCAGATGTTATGATGCCAAAGGGGGGTGGTGGCAGCCACAGGGGAATGGTTCATGGATAAGGTTTAAATATATACAGAGCCCTGAGATTCCTACAGCCCAGAGGGACCCCATTTCCCAGGCCAAGTTTGCTGAAGCATGGAAAGGGCCGGTGAACATTTCCCACACTGTGTGCTGGGGTGGACAGGGAAGGAGGGGAGCCTTGCCCCAGCCGACAGCTCCATTCTGGGCTGGTCCCACATCCCATGGGAGTCCCAGTGCACTGGAGCAGTCTGGAGGCACCCGCCACCTGCTCCCAAGGCTGAGGCAAATATCTCCACTGCTCCCATTGGCATTGGGATCAACCATCCAACAGCAGAGCCTTGGGCCAAGCCTCAGCGCTGCCAGCAAAATTATCTTCAATGATTGCAAAGGGAGAACCAACACATTTCACACCCCGGAAATACAGAGATTCTTTTCTCAATAATCTGGAAAAGCAATTGATATATGTGTGGAGGAAGGGGAGAGGCAGAAGAAGGTATTTATGGAGCTTTTATTCGTCACTGGCTCCTGCAAGGCCAGGCTGGACAGCTCTAACCTGCTTGAACCCGCTCCTTTGTGGCAGAATACATTGTTTGAGTAATACCCACCGAAGGCACTGATGCAACAGAAACCCGACCAGGTGCTGCCTGCGTAAAACAACGCAGCAGGAAAAAACTAAAATCCAGGCTGCAGCAGGAAAAAGGTAAGATCCAGACTGCAAGAAAAAAGGGACAGAAAAAGAGACGTGCAGGAGGAGAGGCGTTGATCTGGTACTTTGCACCCCATTAGCTGTGGGTGGCACAGCAAAGGAAAACCCGGGCTGGGTGTGCGCAGCCCCAATCTTTGGCGTGGGTTGAGTGTTCAATGGATGTGGAGGAAAAGCCAGATCCCGTGTAACAGCTCTTAGCTGACCTGGGTACAGCATGGGCCAAGTTTATGCAGATGCAGGATCAAAAATTTTGCAATTTCACTGTGAAAGTAACGTTATGTAGGAGATTCCCTCCTGAAACACAGGAGTGGGAGAGACAGGTGATTGTCCTGACAAACACGATCTATTTCTGGCCCTCAGGGTCACAAATCTTAGGTTCAAACTGTGCCTGGGAAAGATAATAAGAAGCTAGTACTGATCATGTTAACCTTTTCAGTCTCCCAACAATTTCTAGCCGAAGTCCCATAAACACAACACTGCAGGTCTGGTTCCCCCATCTCCACCCTCCTTACCCACAGGGCAGACCTTGCACCTTCATCCTGCCCAAATGATTTCTCTCCAGCAAGAACATGAGACAACACTAAGGGATCACAAGAGTCACCCCTACCAACATGAAAAGGGACCCCAGATTAAATAATAAGGATTAAAGCAGGACTCCCCCTAAAACTTGATCTCTATCTTTTTGACTGCTGCCCAGCAGCCACCCAGCCCAGCCCAGGGAGGCTCAGGGGCAGCCCCACATCTTCCCTGCTCTGTCTCTTGCAATCTCTTAATCTCCCCTGAGGCAGATGCAAAGCTCTCTCAGGCTGGAAGGAGTTAAAATAAGGAGAAGCTTTTAAACTATGACATTTGCATTTCAGACAACCACCGGACACTGGAACCACAAAGGTATTTCTCAACTCCTTTGTGATGTGCAAGTTCTGAAAGTAGGTGTGGTGGTAAAGTTTCCATTCCTGATTCTTACCTTTACAGGAACAACCTTAATTTCATATTGATTCAGCAGGAACAACCTTAATTTCATATTGATTCAGCCCTTACTGCACCAAGACTATTGTATGACCTTCTACATGGTTAAGCCTAATACAAACCCATTGGTACATACACACCTCCACATAGGTCAAACTCCAGAATCCTGCATGCAAATAGCACTGGGTAATAAACCAGTCTGAAATGCAGATGTCATGTCCATCTGGTGCTACATTAGCAAACCAAAGCTTTTAGCTTCTTTGCTTTCTCCTTCCTTTCATTTCAGAGCACAAGTCTGCACAGAAAGTCGGGCACAGCAGCAGCCTTTGGAGCAGTTACAGCTCTATCTGTGGCATCAGTTCATGACAAGACACAGAAGAAAAGCTCTTCATGATTAAAATACTGATATTCTGCTCCTTAGGGCTGAAAAGGAACCTGCAGCAGCTCAGGCTGACTTGGAAGGGCTGCTGCAGTAGCAGGAACCTTTGCTGAACAGGTGAAAAGGGAACCTCACCTCGCAGTGCAGTCTTGTTCTCCTCCATCCTATCCAGCTGGGGGTTTAAAGGTGCCTACCAGGAACCCACTGGAGATGGAGCAGATGAGAAACAGCCCTCACTCCTTTCAGGGTTCTGTGCCACCTCCTCTCAGATCTCTCCACAGGTGTGCAGGAAACCCCAGTTTCTACTCTCTCACTGGCCTGTGCCCAGTAACTGGGTGCCGGCCTCACACCTCACACCTCCCTGCTGCCACCCACCCACTTCCTCTGGTGCCCAACTGGGCTCAGAGGAGCTTCTGCCTGTCCTGAGTCTTACTGTGCTTCCACTCATCACATCTTATGGCCAGTCCCACGCAAAGCACGATGAACAGACCTGCACCTGCCCTGGCTGTGGCCGGGACAGAGCTCATTTTCTCTATAGTGTCCTGGCATGGTGCTTTGTTTTGGCTTTGGGACCAAACCAGTGCTGATAAGGCAGGGATGTTTTAGCTGTTGCTTACACAGCATGAAGGACAGCTCTGTTTCTCACGCTGCCCCACCAGTGAGCAGGCTGGGGGTGCACAAGAAGCTGGGAGGGGACAGAGCAGGGACAGCTGACCCCAACTTATCAAAGGGATATCCCAGACTGCGTGCCGAAGTGCTCAGCACTAAAAACTGGGAGAAAGAAGGAGTTATGATATTTGTCTTCCCAAATACCAGTTATGCATGATGGAGTAACTGCTCTGACTCTCCCAGAAATGGCTGAACACCTGCCTGCCTGTGGGAAGCAGTGAATGAATTCCTTATTTTGCTTTGCTGCTGCACACAGCTTTTACTCCACCTATTGAACTATCTTTATCTTAATCCACAAGTTTTCTCACTATTACCCTTCTGCTTCTCTCCCCCACTGCTCTGGGAGGGAGTGAATGAGGGCAGTGTGGGGCTGAGCTGCCCACTGGGGTTAACTCACCACACACCCCTAAAGGCTGTGGTGATAACACACCCCTCCCATCATCTCCAACATGCCTAAGCAAGGACATATTTCCCCAGGAGCTGATTTCCTAGCAAGGACAGGGTATTCCTGGCACAAACCACACTCATAGCCCAGAGAAAAGTCATTCAAAGCAGCACGTGGGTAACATTGGTAAGCGTGCCAAGCTGCAGGACCAGTCAGCTTTGCAGAAGGTAAGGCAGCTTGAGACTCACTGCTTTACCCAGCACAACTGTCCATGTTGAGAGAAAGAGCAAAATACTCTGGCAGCTCATCTGGCATCACACTGTCCCATTCCCATTCCCCAGGAATGGTTTGAGAGGTGTCTGATGAAGCCCAGAGGTCTCAACCCTGGGCAGGTAAGACTTCAGGGCTGAGTTGCCCTGAATTGTTCTAAGAAATGGTTTTGTGTAAAGTACTGATGTCAGAGGGTAAAGGTAATGAGAGATTTTAATCAGTCCCAGCACAAAAGGAAGGAGATTCCTGTATAATACCAGAGATTACCATAATACTCTCATTTGGGATCTTTTTGGGATCAGGTCTGTGCTGTGGTACAGGTGAAAGGAAAGGGGCTACAACCAGCAAGAACCAAACATCCAGCCAGTTTTCAAAGAGCTCCAGCCTGGGACAAGCACCTTTCAAAGCCTCCCTTTTCCTCTGTCATGCATGAACATGATCCAGCCACATGGAACAATTCCCATTGCAGAGAAAAATAAGGCAAATCCTCCTCCAAACAAAACAAAAAGTTAGAGAAACGGAAGGAAGCAGAGACAGGAAACTACAAGGACTTTCTTCGGCGAGGCCACTCCTGCAGGATAAAAGGATAGATTTCTATGCATGTGCTGAGACTCCTTCTGAAACTTACTTTGGGCACCTGAACAAAACTTACCAGCTTTGCACAAAGGTTCAAACCATCCTCTGCTACCAGTGAGGAGAAAACTAGTTGCCTCCTGACAGCTGCTCAGGGGAAGCTGGACTGGGTTGAAATACAGGACATACTTCCTTTTCACTAGCAATGAATAACAAAAATAATGAGATGTAGATCAAGGAAATATCTTTTTCAGATTGGACTCTACAGACACAATTGTGTTACTTTCACCAGAAAGGTGTAAAATCACTGGTCTGGTTATGGTTGAAAAACCTTGGTCTCTGCCCTGTGCATGGCCATGACCCAGGAGCCAAGTCACCCTCTGGGATCTGAGATGAAATCGGTTGTCACTGCTGCCATTTCTGGGTGACTTGGGCAGTGACACACAACTGCTGACACTGGCTTCTGCTTCAGTTGTTGTAAAAGTGGTTTCAGAGAACCTTGGGAGCCCCAGCAAGATTTGTGGAAGTCTGCAGTGGTTCAGACCCACTTTTCTGTAACTCTCAGCACGGCTTTGTGAAAACCTGCGTCCTCACCACCTGCATCTTCAGTCACAGGATAACAAGGGTTAGAGAGAAAGAGCCTTACGATGCCTCTTCTTGCCCCTGCCCAAAGCATGCTGAGGTTTTAACCTACAATACAGGAAACAGACATTTAGCCACTCAAAGTTTTTCACCTATGTGGAAAACAAATCAAAAGTCGATTATTGGTCTCCCATTCTGCACAAACGGAAAACTATCCCCTGCAATGGCCAGGTCCTGAATTTGAGTGAGATGATGACACTAAATGTCAGTCCAGCTCCAGGTATGCATAACTAAAAACTTAACCAGATCAATTTCTAAATTTTGGGAGAAGGAAGCCAAAACCTTCCTGCTGTTACTGTGTATGGGCCTAAAAGCCCTAGTTATGGGCCAAGCTCCTCATGGCCTCATGTCACATAAGCACCAAGGTTGACTAAGAGCCATGAGACCAGTTGTGATGGCTCATAATCCATGATTTGCCCCCAGTTCCAGTGTGGCTACACTGCTCTGGACAGACCCAGTCCCTGGATCTGGGCAGAAACAGGACAGTGACAGCTGCTGCAGCCAGTATTGCTGGGGCATGGAACGATGGGACCCTTGAGAACTGCTGTTGTACTTTGCCAGTGAATCATTCCCTGAGGTGGTGGCTTATAACTAGGAGTTCCCTGGCATGGAGCTTTTGGTATGGTTAGTCAGGGTGGAAATTTTGGCTGTTTCAAACAGCCCAGTTTCCACAGACCTTGAGGATGGAAGGGGCTTCATCGAAACAGAACTGTTTTCCTCAAGTGCCAGAGCTGCTGTGTTTCATTTCCCAGCTGCTCACTTGGATAAGGAAGAAATAGAAAGGAGCCAGTTTCATGGAAAATCATGGTAGGCCACGATCTGCCGAGTTAACAGAAAAAATGGTCACCTGCTTCAGAGGAGCCAGTCCAGTAAGATACTGCAAATTCAGTCCAGGGGGAAAGCAGTTGGAGAAAGGGGTAAAAATTTCAGGGAGACATCCTGCTTGACAAAGAATTCATTTGGGGCTAATGGTTCTGCTCCTTGCTAGCAGCATGAACCACGCTCCCGAAAGGCAGCGCATGAGCAGACACGAACAATACACTGATTTGTTCTCAGGAAACATTCAACCTCTGCCAACAGTCAACCGGATCCAGACAACAGCGAGGGCAGTCAGACCGGCACATGGCACACCAAAGGAGGAGCTGTATCACTTGGCACAGAGCTGCTGTTTCCAGCACTTGCATCCCATCCTCGTGCTAGCTCAACTTTTTCGCTCTTCAGAGGAGGACTATGCTCCTGTAATGAAATCTGGATCTACAGGGGCAAGAATTTTTCTTTGAGATCAGTAGAGGGAGGTGTCCTCGACTCCTAAAATCCCTCAGCAGGTGGTCTGATTTGCAAATGGCCTCAGCATTCGTAGCTGTCAGCTACAGCTCAATATAAAAAGCACCTTAAACATCTACAGCATAAACCTTATTGTTTCAGATATCCACCAATTTTTATTTGTCCTGTTTTCTTGCTTACTTAACAGAATTAGCTCTGAGCATTATTAAAAGAAAAACAAATAAGATGAAGTAACACTTCAAAGATATTTTAAGTTGAAAACCAGCAAGGCATACTGGAAACCAGCTTTTAAATTATATTCGGTGCCAGGTCACTCAGAGTGAAAAAAATAACTGACACTCCCCAGATCTGTTGACTTAGAATTACATCAGAACAGCATTTCCCATATTTGAAGAAGATAAGAACAAAGCACTAAAGCTGTCACCTGGATTTCTTCCTTCTTATTTGAAGCATTCTCACTTTCACTGCAACAAATTACTGCCCTAGTTTCTTGGAAACTTGGACCATATGCCAAGCACTGCTGAGAGAACTCCTAAAAGGAGGATGCATTCCAGAAAGTTATTAGATGTCCCAGGGTGTGCCACTGAGCCTGTTGTTCAGAGAGCACCAGGTCTGCAAAAAGCGGAAATTTGGATCATGATCCTGTAACTGAATACAATGCCCTTCCACTGCAGGGCAGAAAGTAGCCCAGAGATGGGAAGAAGCTTGCTTTGAAACATCAGATCCCAGCCACTGACAAGATGCCAGGCTACAAGAATTACTGGTCTGATAATGCAGTAGGACAAAGCTCTGTGTTCTGCACCCAGAAGTTGGTTTCTTTTTAAAATCTATTAGCAGCAGATTCCCACACAGCTTGGGCAGAGCAGTCTGGTCTTTAGTCTGTTTTGTTTGTCTTGAAACATCTTGCTGTTTCTCACCCTTCAATAAACTCTCAGGAGTCCCACTGCTTTTACAGTTTCTATGAATAGCAGAGGTTGGGAAAGTGCAGCATAGCCTGCAGAAGCCTACATGGCTCAGTCACAGAGGTATTTTGGTACTCAGTTCCCACAGGGTCAGTGGAGGTTTGCAAGGCTCCATCTATCCCCTCTTTGCTGGCCATGCCCACGCACCACCTCGAGCTTGGTGGGCCACACTGCATTGCCAGGGTGCCTGGCAGGGCTCACGCACTCCCTCGTTAGATTACACTGAGCAAGGTGCAACTCCAGCATCTCCTTTCCCGGGAAAGGGCTTGTTCCAATATTGACCCAGACTACAAGCAAGTGTGAGGATGGCCCAAACTGCCAGGAAGCTCTGTCTCAAAGATTAATTCAAGCCCCAAGCTAAAAGGCAAGCCTCGATATACCTAATGATCTGGGAGTAAGGCAGCCTGTTTGCTTGTCTGCTACCAGTACTCAAAGATGAACATAACACAGTGCTTTTTATCGCTACACTGCAATCTCCACCATGGCTTTTAAAGGCTAGTGAAACTTTGTTTAAAGGAACCAACTCAAAGGCAAACCAAGCAACCACTGTCCCTCCCCATCACAACAATATTTTCCCTTTCAGAGAACTTCCTTGCTTGTCTTTCCCTACACACTGAAATCATACAACAAATAATATTTCTGACACCAAACTAACATCACTGGTGGCATCCCATATGCCTGGGTTCTCCTCATGAGAGACAATGAACAATGAGAGGCTCATGCCTGCTTTGCAACACTTCTGAGTAAACAACACTACCTCTGCAGAGGCAGGCCAGGCTGAACAGAAGGGAGCTGTATTTTCCACTTAGATGGAGATAAAACTGTTGGAGACAGAATTTGTCAGTAATAAACCAGAGTGAAATGTAAAGAAATGCACACAGTAGAAGTTCATGAATCCCAAAACAAACATGCCAGAAAGAGAAAGAAGGGGGAAAAAAAATCCCTTTAGAAGCATTTTTATCTAGTCACTGCCAGATAATTTTAAAGCACTTGTACAGAATGTTGGCTCTATGCAAACCTAAATATACTCAGGCAGTTTGTCTCTAATGACGTTGTCCATAAACAAAATTACACAATATACACAAGTTACATCTGAAAGGCATGGTAGCACCACACAGGACTTTGGTCCCAGAAAAACTTCCCCTGCAGATCTGTGTGTCCTATGCAATAACTGTATTTGCTTTTTGTAAACAAATTCATGGCCACTCCAAGTGCAACCACACCTCTCCTGTAGAGGCAGCAACTTCCACTGCTCCTCTTATGAATTTACCAGGGGGCTGTTGAATCTGGCAGCAGCCTCTATGTGGCTTATATAAAAGACACCCAACAACTGTTTAGTGAGGTGCTGAATTTGCTATGTGTGTGCTACTGACCTGCATTCAGGGACCTCTCCCTCCTGAATAGTGGAGTCCTACGAACAAAGGCAGAACTGACATTTTTCATTAGCTTCAAACCTTCCTTCTGGCATCACAGGGGCTTTTTGTGAATTAGACAGGGAAAGGAGGACATGTTATTTCCTTGGCCTCTCAAATTACTGCCCAGCTGATAAATTATTTCTAAACATATCCATATCCATAGTTTCAGGCATTTGGAAAATGAAGTTTCTCATGCATTAATATAAAGAATACTCTCCGTTTTCAAACTCCATACTCACATGCCAAAACACCTCCGAGTTGAACACGGAAACATGTACATACAGAGTTCTGCATGGCAACAGGCCTGAGTAAAAATCACACAAGGCACGTGCTTCAGCTAGCTCCTTTCAGTCCAATTCAGCAAGATGCATTTTGGTTTTTCACGAATCTTGATCTGCTGGAGCAGTTGTAGCCGTACCTACCAACCACCCTCAGGTGACTGGAGTGATGACGTTTTGACCTCAACTCACCATAAAATCCATTGAGGTTGTTGTTTCCCCCCACCACCCCCCCCAAAAAATAGTTTGCACTCAACACTTTTCAAAAGCTGCTCTCCATGTCAGAGAATCAGATCTACTCCAACATGAAACTCAGCACTGCTGTAAAATAAATAAAACTCGACTGCTGGAGCACTCTGTGTTATCCGTGTATGCAAATGAATGTGCTTAGCACTTCAGTGTTAACACCCTGGCCATTGATGTTACATGATGGAAAAACCTCTGAATTTCAGAGGAAAGAAAAAAGCTGCCTATCCTGGAAAACCACATGGTGAGCTTTTATGGCTTTTCCATTACTGCCCTTTTGTGAACCAGGGGACATTTTCCCATTAATTGTGTTGATCAGCTCTGAGAGGAGGCAGATTGATCTAAGCAGATGGATCTTAGATGGATCTAAGCTTTGTCTAGCATGGGAATCAATGTGATGGGGCTATCAAGTGTCTGTAGTCACTCCACGTTCTACGTAGTTTGAGAGTTAAAGCAATACCCGTACTCTGCAAGCTTTGTGTTAGACCTGTGGACACCCTGAAGGTAGGGAGCAGTAAATTGTAACTCCCACATGAATTTGACCAGATTTTAAGTTAGAGGGTGTCTTCTCCTACAAAACATCTCAATTCCAATTTAAAGTCTATTATCCAAAGGGGTTTCCTGAACCTGTGTGTTCTTTCTGCAAACATCTGACACTGCATCACTGAACTCAGTGGGTCTCATGGCAACTACACCTGTGGCCTTGGCTCTTCAGTTGCCACCACACAACAAGAAGCACAATTCAAGACCTCATCAGAAGCACAAAGCTTTTTTCTGGTCCCATGGAAATGACCAGTGGCTTTACAGCTTGCCACGGCAGGGGAAGGCAGTGTCACTGTGGGAGTTGCTTTACCTTTCAGGCTGTGTACCACTTGTTTGTCTCTCAAGGTGAAACGCCAAAACCAAATCCTTACCTTCCCTCTTTTTGTATCAGTTAAAGCATTTCTTTTTGAAGTCTGCCTGCTTTTTGTACATCTCTGCCTCAGCAGCAGCCAAGTTTCAGTGTAAACTGCATTTACGCGTCCTAACAGCTGTCACAAAAAAGCCTTACTGAAAAGCCAACCCCCAATGAAGACTTTAGTGTTTCTTTGTCACTGTTACTTTTGAGAGAAGGAACAACAAACAGCACTAGAGCCACTGGCAGAACTAACTGTTGTGTTTTTTATTTAGTGGAGGGCTTCCTGATCTCTCTTGCCTAGCCAGCACTTCATATTCACCAAAGACCAGCACAAATTCCGTGAAGACAAAACCAGACATTGCTCTGAAGTAAAGAATATAAAAACCCAACAAAGACCAAAGAAGATTGACCACAGTCACATGTAAAGAGAAGCTGCTTCTGATGTGTTCACATTCTCATGGTTTCTTCTATGAAGAAGCAAAACTCTTCGTTCCAGCGGAAAAAATGGATTATTCATTTCACAAATGTTAAACAGCAGAATTAAGAAAAAATGTAGAAAGAAGGAACAGGAGTAATTGCTCCAGTGAAAGCTGCTGATCAAATCCTCAGAGGTGAACGTGGATGCTGCCACAGTTTTTCATCTGCTACAGGTCAACCAGAAGCTGATGAACTACTTCCTCTCCAGTCTCTGGAGGCCAAACAGATCTCACCCCACATCACTGCTCTAGGCAATAAAGGCTCTGCATGTGATGTACACTGTCCCTCCTAATGCAGATCCTTTGAACACAGATATCTCCCAACCCACTCACAAAAGCATAATTTAAAAAACAGCAAGTAACAGGCTGGTTCAGTAAACAGTATATTAAAAAGACAGTTGTTTGGTCAGACTCCTGTGCAGAGCCCTACATACTGTATCCAAGGGCCATCTACTCTGACACAGAAGGCAGAGAGCAAGAATTTCTTCTCAAGGTGGCAATGTCACTTTAGAGTAAACTATCAGAGGAACTGGGACTATATCCATGTCTTGTATCAGTCCTGGGCTGCTGCTGAGACCTTGAACTGTAATAACAAGGCCCTTGTCTTAGCCAGCTTTAGAGACCATAACAGACACATCCCATCAGATAATCCCAGAATCACCGTGCAAGGCGAATGCCATGTGGTGTCAACAACCTCAGTCTCTGCTCCCTGGGTCACCAGTAAAGCTCATTACAGGAAGCTGGCTCTGTCCTTCAACAATGTGACAGGTGATTCTCGAGGAAAGGAACTGTTCTCACTTCCTGTAGGACTGGCTGCCTGCAGAAAAACAGCAAGAAAGAGTCTGTCAGCTGAAAGCAGGATTTATTACAAGATAGGAGCAGCCTGAGGGCAACACTTGTTCCACCTGTACAGGGACACAAACATCACAAAAAACATGCAGAAAGGCACTTCATCTCTCAGTGCTGGAACTTGAAAATGCAGAACATATTTATGGCAACCCCTTGTCTATGGACATGGAAAGAACTGACAGGGAGACACCAGGGCCCAGTCGCACTCCCGACAACAAACATTCCTCATTCTTCTGGTAGAGATTTTTGTACTGACCTAGCTCCAACGTGCCCTAGACAGAACTTGGTACACTGCAAACAGCTTCAGCATGCCCACGAAGAGTTGCCTGGAATAGATGCAGAATAAGGAACAGGGTAGATTAAACCATTCAACCATGTCCACATGGAGCACAGTTGAAAAGGTCTAAATTTGGAGGTCCCTTTGTTCCCTCTGGAACTCTATGTTCCAGCCATGCTGCCAGTGTCATCCCTGTGCCAGCTAGGAAGTGGAAATCACAATGGGTCCCAGCACGGCTGGTTTTATTTGGAGGAGCTTGGTTTTTGCTTTAAGGTACAGTTTTAGAGCTCAGCTAACTGCAGCTGGCTGCATCTCAGGCAGGAATCCAGCCTCAGGCCTGTAGCTGAACTAAGTACCTGTGCTTCCTCTGCATTCCTCAGGCATTCCACACACTCCAGGCTTCCAGAGGAGCAGTCCAGCTAGTTCAGCTAGGTTTATATAAAATCAACTTGTTTCCAGAAAATACACATATAATAAATATTCAAATCAAGCTAAAAATGTGCCTCTAAAATAAGTGAGCACATCAAGTACAATCAGAAACTCATCTTTTTCTCATCATGTCCATCATCTATAAAAACCTGCATTTCTTCAGAAATACCAAGAAATCCACAAACTAAAGATAGTCTTCCACTGGAACAGGGTCTCTTGATATGTAAAAACCTACGTACCTATGCAGGAGGCAAATGGGAGGCAGCAACTGCTGAAATCTCCTGATTGCTGATATCTGTGCATTTGATACCATTTTGGATTTACAGATGAGTCAGCCAGGAAATTAAAGGAGCCGTAGCACAGCTTTACCAGAGAAACATCAGGGGCTCACCTGCTTGAGATACCTTCCCTGCACCTTTAGGTAATAGTTGAGAATCACCTTTGAGAACCTCAAGTTTTAACATAGGAGTTTTTTAGTCCTTAAAAATCTTGTCCTCATAACCTTCATCTCACTTTTCCCAACCACAAACACATGTGTGAAAGAAAGCCCCTGCAGGATGGACAAGAACTAATGGGTGCTCTGTGACAGCAGACAACAGGGCTGGATACATGTACACAGAGTGAATGGAAGATGACTTGTTTGCAAAATAATTTCTTTGCTATTTTTAGCAGGAAGATTTTAACATTCAGTTGCTGACACTAAGTCTGTCTCATGGCACATTTGGACAGATAGAAAATGACAACCTGGAATCTCAAGATAAAAATCTGGAAAAAAGGTAAATGGACACATGGCAAGATGGGATACCTGCTTTACATCCAGCTTTGGAATGCACAGATGAAGAATAATATTGTAAGACATATCCTATTCAATAAAAGAAGAGCTCAAGAGTCTGGACTAACAAATCACATATACTGAATCCACAGAGAAACCCAAGTGACCTACTTAAATGCAAATTGAAAATAAAATACGTTATTCACTGTGCCACTGGAAAAGGATCTTGCTCCAGAGCCAACATATGTATGTCACCTCTTTCCTAGGACACACACCCCCAGGAGAGTAAAGCTGCCCTGGAGAAACTAGAATATGCAGAGGAGTTTTTGCGCACGCGCACACACACACACATACTGTGCTTTTCCTTTCTTCACCAAGGCTCCTTTTCAATGGGCTAATGCTTTTGGAAATGAACTGAAACAGGAACCAGAGACAGACTCTTGGGTGTCACACCACATCCAGTTGGGGCAGAGCAGTGCTGCTGTCCCAGGAAACAGAAAGCACTGATGCCAGAGATGAAACACGGGGCACACGCAGCAAAGGTAAAGCCAAAAGAGCCAGCAGTGTTACCTCAGCACAGGAATGTTCAAGCAAGTAATCTCTAGGTCAAAACCTCTCTCCACCACCCAGGACATTCCCTTCCATTGCCACACCTGTACTGCCTGAATAAAATCACACTATTTCCCTGCACATGCAACTGTGGGGAATGACCAAAGAGTGAGCAACACAGAAGATTTAGGATGCTCTTTCCAGCTCTGTTACTGATTTACTAGGTTATTTCAAATCTCTTAGTTTCATTTTCCATATTTGTAATGAGGAGCTAATGATATACATATACCTCGAATTTCTTGGGAAGGTATTAGTTATTATGTTTTTGTGAAATGTTTCAGGGTAACAGTTACAGTTAAAGAACAGAATTAATGCTACATTGTGATAAAACAATCATCATGAAACTTGTTACAATGCATTTGAAACAAGGATATACATAGCTCCTGCCATTTTCACTGATGGTGGACACTGAGGTGTATTTGAACCCAGCTGGTCCTATCCATACTCCTGGGAAAAAGCTTATTAATTACTGAAGAATGGCTCTTTCTTCCCTCTCCATCCCAAAAATCTCCACAGCTGACACACCACACGTGTTTACTGATGAGTGAGTATCCAAGATCAGCACTTCCACTTTATTGAGCTTGTGTTGCCTGGCTTAAAGCAAGTGTCCACCCTTTTCCTCCAACCTCAAATGAAAGCCCTTCTCTCTTTTGAACCCTCTGTAGACTAGTACTGCTTAAACTTTTTCAGGCCACAACACAGCCGTGTGGTTCTGAAATACAAGCCTCCAGCAGAATGGTGACTACCACAAGCAGCACACTGTGCTTGGCTCTCTGCTCACCAGGCTGCCCTGAGCCCATCTTCTGAACTGCCTGACTCGCAGTGTAGACACACTCAGGGATCCAAATTCAAGAACATTAAACGAGTGACACAGAGCAATGAACAAGTGTCTAAAGAAAAGGAAAAAGTTTGACAACATCTAGTGAAAGTCTAATCTGAGACCAGAAACGTCCAAAAAAACTTCTGAGAATTTGGGCCACTTTTCTCCACCCAGAGACAAGAAAAAGCATGTCTTTTAACTGCTCACATGACAGCCTGGAAATAAGAGCAGTGTTCAGCAGGGTATAATTACATGGTTGTACATCCTGCAGATGACAAGCACAATGTCATATACTCCTGGCACATTAGTAGCCTACGACCTCATTCCTAAAGAGTTTCTACAGTGCTCCCTCCTTTCCCACCCCAAGGAACGATAAACAGAATGATGACTTTTTCCACTTACTCTGTCTGCTTCTTGTGGATGACCCTGAGGAGCTGGGACGGCTTGTTTGTTGGGGTCCAGACTGAGAGAACTGGGGGGCAATGGCTGGGACCTTTCCCTTTCTAGGGCTGGTACTCTGCCCTTCAGGAGTGCGAGGGATCTTAGGTTTGCTGAGGAAGGCTGAAGGAAGCTCGCTGTAGGAGGAGATGGAAAGGGTTAGCAATGCATGGAGAAATATGTATGCATAGTAAGTCTGCAACCAAGTGAAACCTGCAGTACACGCTGTGCTGTGACAGCATGACAGGCTGCTCAAAATTCAGGGAGACTGCAAATGGAAAAGAACATGGCACCACAGGCACTGCCCTGGGATATGTACTCACTGCACAGCCTCTAACCTGGCTCTGTCGACTTCTCTATCCTACTCAAACCTCATTCTTTGCACAACAGGATTGAACAGGTTCAGTTAAGTTCCCTGCAAATCAGTAATTGATCTTTAGCCTGTTTTCCATTGTATTTATCACATTCAATGACTCACTCTGAGGTGGAAAAAATACACAGATACGCTACAGCACAGGAACACATCCTTTTAGGGCACAGACACCATAATTTCTGCCAGGTATAGGTCACGGTATTGGTAGACACAGGCAGCCTCTGTGGCTCCTGGCTGAGATAAGATTTGTAGAACTCTCTGAAGGCTTTGTCAAAAGAGCAAAAAGTTGTGATGGCATCTATAAAATAAATTCCCTAAGCACATAGGTTCCTTGTTCACACTGAGAACATAAAACATCTGCTGCTATTTCACAGTCAGCATGTGCTGCAAGAAGGCAGTTCTTTAAAATTTAGTCAATAACTGTGTGAGGATACACTGTTCTTCCTTGCTCCCAGCATGTATTCTTTCCCAGGCACAAAAACAGAGGCTACCAGGAAATAGTAAGGCTCTAAAATAATTCTGAATCTCTATTATTGTTTGCAGTAGTGATTCGATTTTCTCTTAAAAGGAGAAAAAGTAGAACTGAACTAATAGTTACATTAAAAAGCTCATCCTATTTAAAAAAGGAAATCAAAGGTAGGAGATCCAAAAAGGTGCCATCCAAAGATCAGTGATTAAAATGGAAAGTCTCCGTTTTACTAACTCCATCAAAAGAACCCTTTGTGACCATCAGAAAGGGTGATTAGGAGGATTTTCAAGATATTTAATCTCTCCTCCTCCCCTGGGAATGCTGCTGAGCCAGTGCTGGTTAGCCCTTCCACAGCCCTGCTTCACCTTGCAGGGAGATTTGAGCAAGTGTTCCTTTTGTATTTTAAATAGCATTATTGTCTATTTTGCATTTGAATACGCTAACTATTAAGGACAGAGATGTGCTAACTGCTCTGCTAAGAACCATCTCTGCAGCCCTCTGCCTATGAGTATTACAAGTGTTAACACTTGTCTTACTTCAAAGGAAGAGGTGGCAGATGGCAGCAGAAACATACTTGCAAAACAACTCCAAAAAAATAAAATTGGCCAGAGAGAACTCCAAGGTGCGGACCACAGAAATATTTAAATACCTTTCTCTCCATAAAATAGTCTCATTGCTATTGCTTTTTTGTCATTTTACTCACTTTGGTAAAGTGAGCTAGTCCAAGTGAATTGGTTTTTCAATTCACTAATGCTCTTCATGATAATCTTATGTGTGCTATGACATTCCTAGGTAGATAAAAAAGGAAGATTCAACAGCCTCAAAGCAGCCAAAATGCATCGTTGTTTGTTTGGTTTTTTTCCCCTTATTCAACAATAAGATAACAAAACCTTGGATCTGTATTCCCATACACTAAAAAGTGGTATTTTAGCCATCAACCATCTCCACAGAGCTTCACTGAAGTAACCTTGGCAGGCAGACTAGAAGCACTTTGGCAACAAAGCAAAGTAACACAAGCAGAGTCATGTCTCTTTACCAAAGAAAGAGATACACAATGACCACACAGAATGGTTCACGACTGTCCAAACTCTTCAGGAAGGGTTATATGAAATAGGTCGGTAGCAAAAACTGTGAAGTTGAAAAAAAACCCTGTTGTTTTTCTGACAGGATGCAGAGCAGATCTGGGTCTCTATGTGCCCAAGTGTCACGGAACCACTTAATCTTTCCCCGCATCAATAAATAAGCCAAGATCAACTCAAAATAATTAATCCTCAGGACAACACCTAAAAGTGCTATATGATATCCTTCCAAAGTTGATGAGTTGAAGAAAGACGCAGTAAAATCTAGTGTGGGAAAATTTTCCACCGCATTTGCTAAAGGAATAATTGATGACAAGGTGTGGTAAGTGCTCAAAAAAATCCAAACAAACAAAAAAAAACCAAAACCAAAAAAAACCTCCAAACAAACGAAAAAAAAAATCCCAAACCCACAACAAGCTCACATAAAAACCTGTATTTGCACTGAGAAGAAAGAAAACTGTTTACTTGGAAAGTCTGAAATGATTGTCTATAAAAAAGTGCACAACAGGCTGGGATCAGAATAATCAGCCAGGAGATGAGACAGGAACATAGAGAAGTGAATTAAGCCATTTTCTCCAAGAATACACTTGGATTTTTGACCAATTTTACCAGATTATCAGAAAAGCAAGGCCAATACAGACCTAAGAAGACCCTACAGAGTTTAAGTTCTTTATTATGATAATACTAGACCTGGTTACAATGAAAAAAAAAGTGTTTTTTCAATCAGTCACAACTGTAAACTCAAGTCCATTACAAATTTATCCTTGACTGGCTAAAAAGCACAGTAGTGCTATATTCTTACATGATCAAAATGCAACAGGGAGGGAATAGCAATGCTGGGGCAGCTGCCAGTCTGACATGTATCAACTGGAATAATCATTTGTTCCTGTGGAAATAAAACAACTGCAACAGAAATGTCACTACCAGGGTCTCATTCTTCTCTCAGACTGATTTTGCGTAATTTCACTTATCACTGTGCAGTTAAATTCCCAATTTATACTGCTAAGTAAGAGGGGAAAGAGCAGTTACTGTTTCCCCACCCCAACTCAGCCCTCCTTTTCTTATAAATACCTCTCTAGGAAGGTCTTGGTATTTGCCTAATAGGTATTTGCCTCTAGGAAGAGGACATTTTTTACAGTGGACAAAACTGAGCAAAGCAGTGATTTATTAGTTCTGTTTGTTATGCAAACAAATTAAAGAACATTTCCAGGAGTGAAAGAATGAAAAGGCAGGTCTAGGTATTGCAACACCAACATATTAACAAAAGACCCTTGACACAGAAAACCCTGTGCTCGCCTGGGCTGTGTGAATGGCTACATTCCCATATCCGTAACTCGAGGCTGCATTTGGAAACACAATTTACTGTAGGAATGCTAAGGAAGCACTAGGTGAAAAGATATTATCTTCCTCTGCAGGATACTGCACCTGTGCCTTCAGTTCTATCAAGTCCATCTATGACTGAGATTTAGACATACATTTATGAAGAAAAATTAAAGATCACAGGGGACATGCCTTTTTAATAATAGGTTATGACTGTAGAGAAGCAAAACACCTCACTAAGGTGGGGGGGGGCAAGATGCTGCCAATTTGGTTTGTTTTTTGTAAGCCAAAACCTGAAAAACAATATCTCTCTCCATCACAAAGCAAGCAATTTGGCCATAAATTTTTCATGATTTCTTTCTATTATGCGCTCAGCTACTGTTACAAAAGACAACAGAAATAAAACCAGTAATGATGGGACAGATGGATGACTATTAAGTACTTCAGCTGAAACCAGTGATAATTCGTTGACAATATGTAATTTCTCAGATCTCACCACGGAAACATATCAATTGGGAAAAAAACTCCCAACCAAACAATCAAAACCACACCAACCTCCCAAAAAAACCCGAAACCACACACAGGCATCTGTAGACCTGAAGAAAAAAAAGTTATAGGCAGAGTCCAGTTTTCAGAAGTGCTAGAGCTTTAACTGACACAAATCATCAAGACTTCTGAAAAAATCAGATCCATAAAGAGCTAGTAAAACCTGTCCTTTAACACATCTCCACCCATTCTGTGATTTAGTCCTGGAATGTACTCGCTTTTAAAATTTCTTTACACTTACTGTTTAAAACTTGGCCCAATCGAATTTGCTATAGGAAAAAGCTGTTAATGTCTGAAGGACACATGCAGGCCCTCAAAACTTTGGTAAACCTTGGTCCAATTGCTAATGAATTCCTAGTTCTCATCCAATATATAACATCACAGCTGTACACACGACAAAGGCTTCACAGAGGGCTCATGGTACCAGCGGGATAAGGAGAGCAAGACCTTTCATTTAACAGGAATAATTTCAAGGAAGAGTTGAATCCCATTGCTGGGTGACCTCATAATACTGACTCCTTTGCTATATCCATCTAGAGGATAAATCAGAGACTCTGGTCAGCAGTGCTAGCAACTCAGAGTGTTTAAACACCCTGAACCCACTCAAATGCTTATTTTTTCTTCCTTCTGCAAGTTAATTCCTGCCCTGTTCCCACAGTCCTACCTATTTCTTTAATAAATGATTTTTCATGGGCTAGAGTCGAGCCATCTAAGGAAGCAATCAAGAAGTTTTATTTGCAGAAGACTGTGTAGAGCACACATGTGAAGTTCATTAATAATGTCTTGCTTAAGATTTCTCCCATTCTGAACCAGATGCTTAGAAATTGAACAGCTGCCTCTGGCACTGCTAAGGGTATTTTGTTTGGCAAGCACCACCACAGCTGTCTCAGGCCAGGCTACATCATACATCAAATGACTTCACAGATTGTCTTTACAGCAGCATGGAATTAGCTGGTACAACTCATTTCAGATATCCCCTGGACAAATCATACCTATACAACTGCCCATTTACGTTGTTTTCGGTGAAGTCTTGGGAAGACAAGATCTTGTTGTCAGCTGGGATGCTTTGGTCCATTCTGTGGCCTGGTGAGAATACTTCAGATGACTTCATTTCAACTGCTATTAAAAAAGAAACACAGTTCAGGGAGCAGGTTTCTCTTTACAGTTTTACCAGAAACACAATCAAGTCACACTTTCTGCTGTATGAAGAAGTCTTTGAGTTATTAGCAGGCTACTGAGTTGTGCAGCAGCGCACTACAGCTCATCATCTGAGCAAAACAACTGCAAGTGTGATACTTCCAGCCCTCTGCAGCTGGAAAATAAACTGGCCACACTTTGCAGTAGCAATGGGACTGGAGCATGCAGACCATCACTTAGCATATATCAGCCAATGTCCACTACCTAATAAAAACCACAGCAACGCAACCACTTGCAGCTGTCTGTTCATATCCACAGTAACAACCATCACTGCAGAGAAAACCAGGTGTTCTGCACTTCTGTCAGGCTTGCTTTCTTACACTAATGGGGAAGTGAAGTACAGTCAGTTTGCTAAGAGACACAAGGCTACCAAGATGTGCAAGTTCAATAAAAGTTTAGGGAAAATCCCTAGCTCCATTCCTGCCATGCTCAGGACTGCCTGCTGTCCTGATTTGCTCTCACATGCTGATATGAATGCAGATGAGGTCACTGTCAGACAAGCATTTCTCTGCCCAGCACGTTCTGTCTGACATTCAGCATAATAAGTGTAGTAAGACAACCAGGGTTCATCTTTAGTCCACAAGTTTTCTGCTCACAGGAGACAAGAAAGAAAAAAGTGCCAGAGTTATTGATTCTTTATCAAAGTGACAAAAAGGGAGGAATAGAAGAGAAAGGGTTTATTTTCCATTGTCTTAAACTACAGCCTTTCCAATTTAAATATTACAAACCCCACTGCCTTTTGGAAAACAGGAGCTATCCAAAGACCCATTCAATTATCATTATGTAGAATGAAAGTCCTGTCACTGACATAACAACCAAGCGGTCCAGCAGTGCAGTCTCTTTTCGCTTCTCTTCTCCTACTCCTCATCTCTAAGTCCGAAAAGATAAGAAAGACAAGCACATATGACACTGGCTACTTGCAAAAACCTGGAACAAACCTCAATAGGCAATCCTTCAAGTAGTCTCAGTGTTATTTTATAGCCTGGATTAGTGCTAGGAAAAATTGCCTCTGCCACAGAAAAATTGTTTGTCTTTTCACATGTATAATGCATGTAAACTTGCAAAAGGCTCTATATTATAACCTCCAAGGTTTTCCTACAAGAAAACAGTATAATCCAGTAATCTTATTAGTAGCCACCTGCATATAATTTTGACTGAAAACAGATAAAAAAGTTTTAGACAGAGGCTGCAAGCAAAGTTCTGGCAATATGAACCATTAAAGTGGGCAGCAATTACTTCAGCATGAAGACTTTGAATCAATATTCATCCAAAATTAACACCATTTACGTTGCTGACTTACTGAGGCTCTCTGTTTAAACCTCCTCACAAATCTCTACAAGCAAACAGCAGCACAGAAAAAGTGACAGAGGTGAGTAAATGCATTTCACTGGCAAGATATTATCAAGATGTGGTTCAGAAGGCATGTTGGGCTCTGGATGGCTGCATAGTGCCTTAGGAATTGCATCCCACTACACTTTAGAGCAGCAAATAGGAACACTTGATATCTTCTTGGCTTAACCTCCTTTACAAAGCGTGACTATGTAAAAATCTCTTTTTTTTTCTTCTCTAAAGGAAAGCTGTCAAGTCAGTATGCTTTTGACTAGTTTACAACCTTTGCTGATCTCAGCTGTGGCCCTGGGACGGGCTCAGCTGTACTCAAGGTGTTACTGTGCACAGCAAGCTGAGGACAGAAACTCTCATTCCTACACAACAGCAAGAACTCAAGTGCCCATCTTGGACAGGAGCTTCACCTGCTTCTATCATACAGCTTCCATTCAGCACGTTGTATTTATCAGCTCTAAGGCATTACACAAGCAAATTCCTGTCTGCAAGGCCTCGGTTACTTTTCTCAAAATCCCTTTCATTTCCTTTAGGAAATTTAAAAAAATAGAAGAGAAAGTAAAAAGTATGCTTTTGCTTTACTGCTTCAAAGCATATTTTTCAGCAAAGTAAAGGCACACTTTGTTTCAGCTTATTAATAATTCTGTCCTGGATATGCTGCAAGATCCTTTATCTACAATTGCTGAACATTTTGTCTTAAATCCATAATTGGGAAATGTTAATGAATCTCTGCAAGAAGGCTGAAACTCCCACATCCAAAGTTCCATGATCTTGTGCATATGAGAAATTCAGAAATCAAGTATTACAGAAGTCTATACCCTTTTAAATTCTACGACGTTTCAGAGCTCTCAGGCCCAGCTGAGTTTGCATTCATTTCAGCTGAAGCTGCAAGGGCAGAATCTTTAGCAGCATCACCCACAATGCAACTACACAGCACCAGCCTGCCCATCCTCCACAGCCTTGGATGGTCTGAATGCAGTTGCAAATCTAAGCAGGGAACTGCAGCTGCCTTCAACTTTAACACAGAGGTCCAGCCAACAGAGCCTGCAGGTGCCAGCAGACAGTGATTCATTTAGATCCAAACAAGGGTATATTTGATCAAGTAAGGGGCTTTGCCTGTTGGGAAGTGCACTGTCTCTGGGTTGCAGCTCTTTTCCTCGGCAGAGGACATTGCAGAGTGAAATACAGTATCCTTCATGCATTGGAAGCCCTGGGTTTGATCCTTGACACTTCCACAGGAAACAAGATGGAGCCAGGCAAGCGAAACCATTGGTGTCTGCTGACCACACATTACCTTCTGTAGCCACTCACTCAGCTCGAGCCAAAGTCTCCTGTGCGCACCAAGGTCCTGCAGACTGACCCAGGGCCTATAAACGGAGTGATATCTCCACATTACAAAAAAAACCCCACTCTACAATACACAGTCCAGGGCCCCAACAGCTGCCCCAGTAAAGAAAGGCATCAGCATTGAACGACAGCATTCACAGACTATCCTTACATGAAGGGGAAATGCAGAGGTCAGAAATGCTGGACTGGCTCCCACCACAAATGGGAGAATGATCACTCAGCGGAGACTGCAGCTTCTCATCCCTGTCGTGACAAGAACCGGTATCGTTTTCTGGCCTGGAGGAGAAAGGAGAATGCAGGGTAAATGCTTCCAGTACAGTTGCATGAGAGTAAATTCTAATTTCTTCTAATTGCCTGTAATGACATAGTCGATATTGGAATTATTTTATATTTCATATTGCAAACCAGTGCTAAGGACATAATTTAACTGCTTGACTGTAGCTCTCCCAAACCAGCTGACGTCAGATGTATTTGAAATTAACATTTTTTCCTACTGCAACTCCTACTGCAATAAAAGAGCCGAGGAAAGGAAACCGTAACTGGAAAGGAAACCATAACTCCCTGCAGTCTGAAGATCCAAAATACCAGCATGATACTTAGAGAAAAAGGCTGTAGAAATGGGCCCGAGAGGTCTTCAATACTTAGCTTTTTCAAGGATTTAAGATTCACTCCTGAATATTACAAGGATTTCACTTTAAAAAGCAGTATGCAATACAGACTTAAAACAAAGTAGGTGAGAGGTAGAACTCTTGATTTCACAAGTCAGGTGGATCAGTGAGACACTGAAGCAGCTGAAGGACAGAACAGGAACACAACTGCCTAACAGTAAGCAATAAAACACAGCAGAAGCAAGACGGGTGTGAAAAAATGTGTGAAAAGAAGTTGGCAGACATAGAAAGTTTCCCTGCCCAATATCAGGTTAAGGTAACTAAACTATATTTCTAGTAAGAAGGATGCAGTCCAAGGAGGCAGTTAATGATTTCACAGCCCAATCAGTTTCTAAGGAACAGCTAGCAGAATATTAAGTAGTTCAATCCCCCTTGAGTGATCTCAGCCAGCGAGCCTTTAAAGAGGAGGGGAAAATGAAAAAAATAAAAAGAAAGAAGGCAGCTTTCCAGTATTTCCTGACTCCCTCAGCTCCATACAGCAAGAGCTTGTCCATACAGGGATCCCATGACAATTCATCTGAAGTAACTAGAGCCTTGTCTGCACTGGGAAGTCATAGAAAAATTAGCATGGAATAGCTGCTACATGTGCAGTGGCTATTCTGCATTAATTTTCTGTGTGAATACTTCTATTCAGCATTAGAAATCTCCACTCCCCCTCCTCCTTTTGGAGGTATGAACCAACAACTCAAAGAGATACGTTATAATATCTCCAACTGCTTCCTCTTTCATGAGGTTTTTAAATGGAATATATTACATGGAGTCCCACATGAAGAAACAAGTTATATTCACTTCAATTCTGAATGGAAGCATTTACACAAATTTTTAATATAGTTTAACTACTCTGTTGAATCAAAAATTTCAGATAATTCAGATCAACTGTCCTGGACTGTATCAGGTAGAAAAGTTGTATATGAGGCAAAAGTGTTTAACATTTTTCATAACATTTCATCTGATACATGCCACTTAAATACATCCAGTTCAGATACAGCTTTCAAATTAAGGCAGATAAGATTTTACTGTCTTCCTGTTGCAACAATTCCTAAGCAAGCATTTCCTCATTTTAGTAAATGAATTAGTACTAAAATTAGAACAGCATAAAAGCCATCAAAGCTTGTCCTTTTCTGCTGTAAAAATGTAGTTCAAGAATGTCTTCATCTATTCACTGCAGCTTTCTTGCACACAAATTAGTTAGACAGAAAGGACAAGCTTCTCAGTCAGTGTGGTATCACTTGTTTCCTACTTAAAACATGGGAGCATCAAACACTCATATTATTTCTACCATTTGGCCAGAGCAGGAGGGAAATTAATTTTCAGATATTTTCACCTCGTTAGATTTCTGCTGTTTACATTTTTCCTCCCTAGTTTGCACAGCAGGGCAATCTGTAAAGGCTGCTTCACACCATCAAACTAACACCTCTCTCAGACCCAAAGCTACCAGAACCAGTATGGCAGAAATGTGTTTTTAATTTGTCTCCAGCAGTGACCTGAAGGCCGTCTTGCAGAAGCAGGAGCTGCACAACTGTTCAGAAGAGGAGATTCAAGTTTCGCCAAAATGTGCGTCACTCCAGTATCCCGGGACGCTTAAGCAAACACGCTGCTCGGGGAGGTGGTGATAAAGAGAGCCACGAGATCGCCTTCAGAGGTTATTTCTGATGCATAAATTGCAAGGCAGTACACGGCACCATGAAATAAAAAAGCCACTCCCACAGGTTTACCACCGTTTTTCTGACGTCCCGTAAGAAAGTCAATTCATTCTCACAAGCCTGGTTTTCTCTCTGCTTACAAAGCAGGAATGTAATGCTTAGACACTTCAGTGGTAAGTCAGATTTACTCCTGAAAAAATACTTTCTAAATAGGCTGTGAGGCTGTCCTAGCAGCCAGTTCCACAGAATCAGTCCAGGTCTCCTAGCCCACCATGGGCAAAAAACTGCACAGGGAGGGCAGGACCTCGAACTCTGTAACACTGACCCCACAGTAAAGTGGCAACGTATATTTAGTCATATTTTAGCTAGTCTAGATTTTTAAAGCCTGCATCTCTTTTGGAGGACTGCAGGAAAACAATTACATAATCACTATGTTACTTATGAGCTTATATTAATTAGTTGCTGTTTTCTTCTGACATACAAACACACAGATTTAATGTATAGGGAGAGGTCTTGCAAAAGCTGTGGTGGTGCAGAAGGTTGACCACAGTGAGAAAGGACACAAAGTAAGAACACCAAATTCCCACCCAGGCTATGCCAGACATTTGAAGTAGATGCCATGTTCAAACAGATGCCATTTTCTCCAGGCTAGTACTCAGAGTTAAAATAAAGACTGCAAGACAAGTTCTGCCCCAGGATAGCTAAAGGTTCTTTTTTTTTTCTGCTTTGGAAATGTATGTTTCCTTCATCTGGCTTTTAAAATAAATAAATGTCATCTGGGGCTTTTTCCATGCCCAGATCTGGTATGTTACACTTGTCTGTTCTAAGGCCCTAGTAACCTAATATATTTAATCCCATACAAACAGTACCTGCCAAAAAGACATATTTGGATGACTCAGGAGGACTCCTAGTCGGATCATCTGCTTGTAGGAATGCTAATGCCAGCATGAGAAAGTAGGAGGGAATAAACATGGGCAAGATAAAGCTGCGACCACTCCTTGTCCAAAACAACAACAGACTTCAGTCAGATTCAACTACACCTGTGTAACTACAGCCTAAACCAGTCCTCACTGTCCTCTGTACCCATCTTCCACACTAAAAAGAGGAGGAAATGTATCTTAAGAAAATATGAACGTGAAAGCAAACAGTGGCAGGGGGGATGACGTGTGACAACCATCAGAGTTCCTGGGTTTTCCTAAGAACCACATCTAACTCCATTGCACTGTTCTGTTTCAGGTTACCCGTTCATTTTAACACACTTGGCTATACTGTGACTTTTGGGTACCTGTTATTCAACCTTTGTTAGACTTACAGTCTCTCACATTAAGTATCCACAGAAATGAAAACATGAAATCCTCACAATAACAGCTGCCTGTATCGTAGCTACCTAGATTTGACCAGATACAAAACTGTATGGAACTGAAAGTAAAAAATCATTTAAATTTGAAATCTCATTGGTATTTTACTTCCTTGGTCAGGACAGTGAGCAGGACAGGTATCATCTCAGAAATTAAGGCACACTCGTTCTAAGAGAAGGCAGAGAATATTCAAGGAGATCTATACTGTAAGATTCCTGTACTTCATTTACCATAAGCCTTCTACTCTGATCCTAATATCAAGAGCAAGGTGTCACAAACACTCCCGATGGAAAATGTATTTCTTCCACTTCTGGAAACTCAGTGTAACAAGATATTTGTCTTTTCCATTTTCTGTTTAATCTGTCCTCTTATGGGTGGCTAGCAAACCTCCCCAGAGCAATATACTTTGTTGCTTGTAAAATGGAAGATCCCAGGCATTGTATTCTATTACCAATAAAACATATTATGAGAAGATGAAAGAACTATGAACATGTGGAACATAATGGAAATTTAAATCAACTTGATCAGTAAATATGTAGTCAACTATTTCAAATGTGTGACCTCAGCCAGTGGACCTTCCTCTGCCTACAATATTCCACTCCTTTTTTTGAAATTATCTTTAAGGAATGACAATGGCAATGCAGTTTTAGGTAGGGAAGGATTATTTTAAAAAAAAAAACACTGTTGTGTTTTTTTTCTTTGTTGTTGTTTTGCCTTTTTAAAGGAACTTAAAAAATCCAACTTGGTCTCATTCGTTTCGACTTACATTAGGTAGGCAGTTCTGTGATAACCTGGTGTCACAGGTCGCTGGAGAGGCTCATCTATGCTCTGACGCGCACTAGAAAACAGCTTCTTCTTAGCTTTTGGAGTGTGAGTCATTATCTGGTACACAGAAAATTAAGGAAAAAATAATCAGTGGAAAGACAGGTAACTGGAGCCACAGAGAACATTCTACAGACACACTGGATCAGAAACTAAATCGCATTCTGGTGTCACTAGATAAAACTGCCTGGAATCACTGTAGGCTCTGCCATGACATTTTATCTCAGGTCATGTTTCCATCAGCAGCACTGGACTCTGGGATCTGGAAGGCATACAGTTGCATTTATCATAGAATGGTTTGGATAGGAAAGGTCCTTAAAAATCACCTATTTCCAATTCCCCTGCCATGGGCAGGGACATCTTTCACTAGACCAGTTGCTCAAAGCCTCATCCAACCTGGCCTTGAACACATTCAGGGATGGGACATCCACAGCTTCTCTGGGCAACCTGTGCCACTGCCTCACTAGCTTCACAGTAAAGAATTTCTTCCTGATAGATTAGATATCATAATCTAAATCTGCTCTCATTTTAAAGCCATCCCCCCTTGTCCTGTCACCACACGCCCTTGTGAAAAAGTCCCTCTCCAGCTTTCCTGTAGGTCCTTTTTAAGGACTGAAAACCCAGGTCTCCCTGGAGCCTGCCCTTCTGCAGGCTGAACAATCCCAACTCCCTCAGCCTGCTTTCATAGGACAAGTGCTCCAGCCCTCTGAATATCTCAGATTAGTCACAGCACAGTAAATGGCATTCATACAAACTTTATGCTTTTTTTCTTAATAGCTTTTTGCCGCTTGAAGTAAGACAGACAATACTTGATCCGGCATAACGCCTGCAGGAGCAGTTAACTTTTCAACTTCTTTTTTTTTTTTTTTTACAAAATAATTTCAGACCAGCAGAATGTTCCAGTATTAACCTGCTCATTACTTCGCTTTGTGTGCCCACAGCGCCAGTGATGTAGCACTAGAACCCTAAGGCTGCCTGTAGCTTATTATTAAGCCACAGCCTGACTGCCCCCTGCGAAAGGGTAGCTCATTTCTCAGACTTGTTCTGCTTCTCCTGAACAGCAGCTCATGCAGAAACTGAAAGATTCAGACTGGTATGCGGGTAGCACCTGGCTCTTCAAGCAACAAATTGAAGAAAGCGGTGAAACTACTGAAATTAAACACCTAATCGAGCAAATAAATGTATTTCAGTATCTAATGAGCGGTACTTACTCCCAAGTACTCGGTCGTTAGCAGCTTCTCTCCTGCAAGCTCTCCCATCTGAGGCTGCAAAACCTCATCTTTGTCCAGATCAGCCTCTATGATGTCATGGTCCTCCTGCAACAGCAACATGCAGGTTTGCAAGGAAGCTTTAAAGCTGATAATACGGGGCTGGTACAAATATTTTGGCATTGGTACTTTAGGATATAAATATCACACACAAAACCTAAATGTAATCAACTTCAAGTAAAAACTACCAAGAATGTACTCTCCAGTACCTATTTCTAGAATAACTATGGGCGATTCATCTTTCAAGGAAGCTCTGCAGCTCCTACAGATCAACAAGCCAGGAAATGTTAAAGTTTGAGGGACTCCTCCAGCAACCCAAAACTAGTAACACAAGAACAAGGCAGCAATATTGCTTGTGTTTTGCTGCTAAAAAGAATTCTCTTCTGTCCTGCACAAGATACCCTAAATAAGACCCACTCCATATGAAGAAAACATGCTTTGCTTTTGAAACAGGTTGTGACAGTAAATGTTAACAACTGTCAGAAAAAGTAAATGAGAAAAAGTAAAGACATCGTTCTAATAAGATATATTGGAATAGAAATGTAGAGAGGTTGGCATAAGCTCCTTTAAAAACAACAGTGACTGGACTTTAAAGAGACCCAGAGCACAAAGAAAATGAAAAGCAATTTCACTTTAGTGAGATTTAGACTTAGCTTTAAATAGTCGAAGTAAGAAATACCCTCTGTCACAAAGGTTAGCCAATAACACGGATGCTTGGACACTGATCTACAAAAAGAACGTGAAAAACATTGGAAGTGTGTACAGAGGAAGTATTTCCTAGAATGGAAATGGCTGATGCCTGATTCCAGTCTTTGGTGCAAAACAACAGGACTACCATCGCTCAGAACAAGTAGGTGTTGGCTTCCCCAGAGCTCTACAGGCTTGCCTTTTTTTTCAAGTTCATTGAGCTTTGTATCAAATGGCTTAGACCCCATAATTTTTGATTTAGTTATTCTCATTGCTCATCACCTTCTCATTCACAGATGTCAAGCAGAGGTAAAAAGCACAGACACAAAGGACTCAATTCAGTAGCCCAAGGCACCATCCAGTCCTGCTTTGAAATATCCTGTCTGGTCTTCCACTGCAGCTCTGAAAGGGCACAAGCCTTCCACAGGTCCCAAATTGCATCCCACAGTCTTATGCAGGTGTTTCTGATGCTGTAGTTAAACTTTAGAGACATCAGATGCCTGTGTGTGAAGAACTGTAGTACTTAGAGAAATACTGCCAATAAAATACACAGTGTTCCAAGGTTTAGAGTAAAATTTTTCCATAATGTATTTGGTCACGTATGGATTTATTTAAAAACTTAATTCTTCTGTAACTTAGTTTTTTTGTAATTTAACAGACTGTTAATCCTCTTTATCCTCCTAAAGATGTATTCTCTAGATGCTCAGTCATAGAAGATAAGGTTGTATAGGACCTCATGAAGATGTTCAATCTGCCTTTCTCTCCAAGGCAAGATAAATTACCATCAGCTCTTAATTACCTGAAAATCTGGGTATGTGTGAAAAATAACCCAGATAAAGGAAGAAAGATAAACATTTGTAGACTAGGCAACAATCATCTGTATCAAGCAAACCAAAACAAAAGCCCAACAAAACCCCACACTCCAAAGTCCACAATATACTGTACTTGGGGGGGGGGGGGGAGGAATTGCACAGATGAGCTCTATAAACAGGTCTGATGGAATTTTCTTTTACATGGTTTGTTAATGCAGCCAATTTTGCTCCCTGATGTTATTTAACACACCAGGTAACTGAGCCTGAAAGTGTCCCTGCTCTGTCTCCTTGTACAAAACAAGAACTTCGCCCAACGTGCCATCATTCCACTACTGAAATAACACAATTGGTGCCCTGTTCAGCACTGCTCACAGGCTGCAGCAGATGTTGGCAGCAAAGCCCTGTAATGTAATGGCTTGAAGTCCTGGGATTAAGCTCTCTCTCTTTTGATGTGCTCTCTAGCCGAAGTGTATTTTCACACTGCAGTTTACTGATTTTATTGCCAGGTGCTGAGTGACGGTGGATCAGAGGGTGTCTGATAAATCATCACTGTACAGTTATCTAACACAGCTCCAGCTTGTAACTAAACTTTTGAATTAGAGCTACAGTATCACATATTCACTTTTACAAGTAGCTTTTTACGATGGTCCAAGTCAAATAAAAAGAAAATGTAAAGATCAAATACTGAAGATAAATTAAGTTAGTATTTAACAGACCAGTCAAGAGAGTATTAAGCATCAGAAAACACACACTGACTGTGGGTGTCAACACACCCCAGATAGAAATGTCTCAAAGCTGGGTATGTGCTCCAGGACTCAGTGTATCCTGAGCTCTACTCTAGTGAGCTTAAAGTTCCCCAGACAAACTCAAAAGCCAATTTATTTCTGAATAACAGTATACACATTGACATTTTTTATTTGGCTTATATGCTCCAGTGTCACACAGTACAGAATCTTAAATTTCTGCGTGTATGATACCCTTAGAAATCCCAGAATTTTCCTCTAACAAGCTCAACTGCATCTTGGCCACAGTGTTTAGGAGAAAGCAGTCATTACCACAAGATTTGCTCAAAGCCAGGAGAGAATTCATCAGTGCTAAATTAAACACAGATAAAAGCAAACAAAATCACGAAAGGTAATTCTAACAGCGAGGGGAACTTTCACATGCTCTTGGAAACAATAAAAGCTGGGGCAAAACCAGCAAACTAAGGCTCATGAGAGTGTTTGTTTGTTGTTTCTTAAGTTCTAAAGGTGTGAGTATCTGTACTGAGCAACGAATTCTAACATCAGTAAGCAGTCTGAATGCATGTTACTAAATAGGCACTACATGGATATATTCTGAAATGCATTCAGTCTGCAATAGTTTAAAAGCTAAGTAAAGGCAACACTGGTGATACAGTTTTCCAAAACTTTCTGTTGCCAGATCACCATATCAGATGTTATCAGGGAACGCCATCAGAGAACAATAACTCACTGCAATTCCAAAACACAAAAGGCCTCCAAGCATTGAGGTAGTGAGTCAACAAATCTTTGTTTATTTAACAAAGTAACAACGTTTTGCTGCCTCGCTGTTTGTAAAGTATATTTTCTAAACTGAGGACTAAGAAACCAGGCGTCCTTGCAGCAGAGTAGAATTATAGTTACCAAGAGCAATAAGGATTTAAAATGTGTTGCAATTAATGTTACACTAGAAAAAGTTTTACACTTCGTTTAACAAGACTTTTTTTTTTTAATATAATGGCAAAGCTAATGAAAAACTGGAGTTGGACACTTCTCTGTTTCAAAAGCCTACTGTTATTTTTTGAGTCAAATAATAAGAAGTGCCAGAAGCCCTTTTTAATCACATGGTAGTTCAGTGGCAAAAATGCATTTCAAAATTATTTGACCTAGAGCCTTGGCTGGGATTGTGAGCAGCAGCAGCTCAACTAGAGGGTATGACTGAACAGGAGAATTCATCCTTTCACTCCCAAGAGCAGGTAAAGTGATGGAAGTGTTCAACATTATCCCGCAATTCAATGCCACACCTCTCAGGAAGGAGTTCATTATCTATGTGTTTTCCCAACAAAAGACAGTATCCTTCAAAGAAGTATTCTGAAGTTCAAGCAATAGCACCACCACCTTGGATTCTCAGGATACATCTAAGACACTCAAAGCCTTGGAATATCAGTTAAAGGGTGTTAAGCACCATTTTAAACAAAGGGCAATTTTAATGATTAGTCCCCAGGAAGCCAATCTTGTAGGGCAAGCACTGATTTTGGTGGGAGGAATGGAAAGATTACCAAAAAGTGACTTCAGGACGTCAAGAGGTGAAACAATTACTAATCCTATTAAAAAAAAAAAAAAGTTTACTGTACCCCCTTAGAACAAAAGGGGGAGAGCTGATTGTTAAACAAAACCTCCTTCTAACTAAACTTAGATCTTCCACGCAGCTCTAAATTTAGGCAGAGTCACAAGGGTGATTTAGTTCACTGTGTTCACCAACTATTGCTCCACAACACAGAAACTAGATAAATAATGCAAGCAGAACAAGACTTCCCTGGACACTGCCAGGCAAAGGCTGGATCCTGTAAGGTGCTTCACCCCAAAGCAGCTGAGAGCACACCATACCTGTTACAATCGGGATGTTTACCTTTTTATCTGCTTTCAAAACATAAAAGGCTCAAGGTGCACCCTGCAGTAACAGGACAAGTTTTAGACTGTAGCATGGTTGTGACCAGTTACTATAATTTCCACTAATGTGCAAGGAGCTACTGAACACAACTGACTCAGTAAATTTTATGTGTCTTCTTCTTTGTTGGTTAAAACAAAAAACATTTTATCTAAAAACTTGCTTTTCAGTAAATATGTTCTCTGGTAATATTTTTGATACAAGAACATTTTGCAGTTCATTAACTCTCAGCATCATTGACTTCTTCAGGGCAAAATACATGCTATAAATGTATGTGCACATATACACACACCTAAGTATGCCCAAATACTGTCCCAAGGACATCTATCATAGTTGTTCTTTTACATTTCTCAAGCAAGACTTCTCAATAAAAGAAAAAGGCAACGTGGTAGATTTCTTTGAGATGAAACTCCCACACAACTGCCCATGTATTTTCAAGCCTCCCCCGTGCACTTATGGCAATGTAGAAATGGCAACATCACCAGTGAAGACTGGGTATAACATTTCCCT
Source organism: Lophotriccus pileatus (assembly GCA_035583135.1). Taxonomy (NCBI): domain Eukaryota; kingdom Metazoa; phylum Chordata; class Aves; order Passeriformes; family Tyrannidae; genus Lophotriccus; species Lophotriccus pileatus. The sequence continues at coordinate 9,409,086 of JAWWES010000011.1, forward strand.
CATGATTCACACCTTGCTCTGCTTGTTAATTTAGGTGATCAGATGCACTGTGTTGTCTACACCCATTAATCCATGAAGACAGCTTCTTAAAAAATGATGAAATTTTAGTATAGAATTTATTTATTAGAAGAGGTAGAAATACAGAGATAACCATGTTACATTTACTGTGATACAGTTTCTTGTGCTTACCTAATTCTTTTAAATTTTATTTTATTTTCTATCGGGACTTATTCCTTATGTGTAATTACTGGTTTTCTTCATTACATTCAGGCAATTTATTAAATATATTTCCAAGTTTCTAAACAGCAAAAAAAGTCACCCCCAGAATAGATAGTGATACTTTAAGAAAAAGTGACAACCTATTTATAAACTATTTTGGTAATATACAGGTTCATTTGCTTCCTTTATTTTTAACTGCTGAAATGGGTCTGATTGAAAGCAAGATTTCTACTGCTACAGTAACTCCTCATCTCTTCACTTGTGTCAAGCTACAATCCTTTAGTTATCACAGAAGTGGTCAGTTGCCAAAACGCGTAGGACTTCAAATGAAGAAAAGGTAATGGAAACAGATCCAATTTTCTTACTAATGCAAGAATAATTAAATAAAAGGAAAAACCAAAACCAAAACCCACCAAAAAACAAAGTCTGGTTTATTAACATAAATATTTTCTGGCTAGAAGGTTAAGCATTTTTCTAAAAGGTGTCAGAAGGCTTTTATACTTACTTCCTCCTCCTCCTCTTCCTCTTCATCATCAGACACAATACCATCTCTTAATGGTTCTTCTAAAAAGAAAAAAAAGCCCAAAATGTTGTAAGTTCAGTTGTATATGCACAACTTAACAGAATCTCATTATTACCCCACTTTGACAAGCAAGATTTAGCTTGCTTCTCATACAGACTCCCATTCTTTTCCAGACAACTACTGGAATCATTTGCTCCTATGAAGCATTTTAGAAATCACCAAAATCAATTCCTATTCGGAAAAATGGCAGACATAGAAGCACTCTGAAATTTTTATTTTCTCATAAAACTCACTGTGATGTCTCACTGTATTGACTGACAAGACTTGAATGGAAGAGTGTGCACTTGCTAGTTTGTCTATTTTTCAACTAATTTTTAATAAAAGACTCTACTTCTCCCTACAAACACTTCAATATTATACTGCTTCTGTACATAAAAACTTAGTACTCCTGTAGAATACTTCTTGTAACTTTTGGGGAAAATTATTTCCTCAGAAAAAGCAGCCAGGCTTATGATGGAAAACTGCATTCACTTGGACTTACCAATCAGAAAAATCCTCATAAAAATACTGTTCCCAGGTAGGAAAGGAGTAGTTCTATAACCTTGATGAACAGATTTTGTATAGTGGCAATACAGTGCTTAAATACTTTATTTGTTCTTTCACAAGCTACAACTGTAATGTCTTTCACAAGCTAGAACTGTAATGCCTTTTACAAGCTACAAGTGTAATGTTGTCTCTTTCCGAAAGCTAAAGAAAGTAGTCAAACTTGTTCTATGTTTACTGTACAGAAAGATTTAATCACAATTAATCTCCTTTTCATTATTTGCTCTCCCTTTTTTCAGTCTTACTTTCAGTACCAAGGAACAGAAAATAGAATAAATATTCCACCTCCTCATATCTGTCTGTATTAACATAGCATCTACACCACCATAATCTCCAAAAAGGATGGTTTCTGTTCCCTATTCAGGATAAGCCATTTCAGATAAAGCTACCCCTCAATAGAGCAAGAGATGAGCACAGACAGACCTAGGCCCTAAATACTGTTTTACAAATTTGTATCCCATTTTTGCAGTTGACAGCAGTCTCTCATTACTGTGAGGCCACTGACATGAAAAAAACAGTCAAGGTCATTCTATTTACAGTCCCAAAACTCTGGAATTGACACCTACTCAGCCTTTTATTTCTTCTTTATAATTGTAACATAAAAGGAAATTTTAAAATACATCTGACTTTCAAATCCTGACATTCACTATTCATTCTCTTTCAGACCATCACAGTATTGTTATTCTTCGAGGGTTCCAACGCCAAGTGAAAACATGAGCTGTTTTATGGCTTTTGTGAAAGATTTAAAGCTGTGATAGCTGCATCTGTTCTTCTGACCTGAATTGAGTTGCTTGATAATAAATTCAATCTGCCGGTTCATCTCTTCATTTCCTTCCTTGATACAACAGCGCAGAATTTCTTCCATTCCCTGGATGTAGCAGAAAACATTGCTAGATCAGTATTTCATGTGATCACACTGAAAGAGTTTTGTTAACTAAAATCTCTCTCTTTTTTCTTTACTGTCAGGAAAAATAGAGGCAGTGTGAAGCAAACCAGTGTCCAGCTCCAAGTGCTCCCTACACAAAAGGAATATGCCGTCTAGGTTGCTTCTAGGTTTCAACACAGACATACCCATGATGAACAGCAAATTTTCACAACAGATCTGCTGCTTCTGCCTTCTGAACTCAGTACACAGTAGTCATCAGAACAGGGTAAATTTGCATCCACAGAGACAACAGTGCAAGGCTCAGAGAGGGAAAACAAAAGAGCAGAACCCACTCTGACATTAAACCCGCTCTCTCTTTATGGCTCCTTATAGGGTTGATGTTGTGCCTTTCATCATTTAAGATGACTTCCAATCCTCTGTGCTCTGTGAGGTAAAACACCTGACAACAATTATGTCTGCATAACTCTGGGTTAGTTCTTCAGATACAAAGACATGCTGCTATCCCAGGAGCAGCTTCCTCAAATCCAGAAGTTAAAACACAGTCATTACCACTCAACTAAGTTTCACAGGAGGTCAACTCCCAGTTCTGAAACCTTCCTCCTGCTGCTTTCCCCAACTAACTACATCTCTACCAGAAAGAAGTAGAAGCAGTAAGAGGAATTCATCCTCTTAGTGGCTACTCACTGGTGCAGAATGAGTTACATAAGGGGAAGAAATAGCAGGGCAGATGAAAGCATCTCCTGGGCTACATGGAGTCTACAAAATACTGGAAGGACACACTATTCTAAAATATTCTGATTTAAAATTTAGAAAGAATCCCTCAAGCTGCTTGGGCTCCACTTCTGGGAAAAAGATCAGCAAACATGGCAAAAGCATTTGAGACATACATTCACACTGTCCTGAGCATCAAAGGGGGAGGGCCTCTCGTGTGTTCCCTTCTCAGAATGCCCTGCTCAGCAGGACCCTGTGTGGGCCATCTCTGGCACAGACACTGATCTCTGTGCAGCACTTCTTACCATTGCTCTGGCTTCTTCTCGGATAGAAGGGATGTCAAGAATGCTGTACAGTACTCCATTCACATATGGCTGGATCTGAGAGGAAGAAATAATCGTGTCACTAAGAAAAACTCTTATAGACATCCCAGTGGACTATAAGCAAAATGTAAGAGTGAAAGTGCAGAACAATGACACCAGAGAGTTAGACTGGACTTGCAAAAATTCCCACTTGGGAAGCAGTGAACTTTCAGGATGCAAATGTACTTTGATACGGATCTAAATCAGTATTGCTGTGTGCCAATTTCAAACCCTCTGCCTTCCAAAAATGTAATTTTGCAAATTGACTTAAGCATTAAAAAAAAGAAAAAAAAAAGAAAAAAAGAGAGTGAATAAAATGAAAAAGGAGAGAAAAGCACAAGGTTAGTTTCTGATAAACACTAGTGGCAGTACAAAAAATAGGACAAAGAACAGGGACAAGACCCTGTCAGCATGAATTCAAGAGAAGCTTCAAACACTGTAGCCTTAGGCAGGATGATAAAAGCTGTAGCAGCTTCAAACATTCTGCTGCCTGTTACTGTCCCTCAGGAGAGGCAAAAAGCCAGCCAGCATGAAAGCTCTGAAATATGGTTAGTGAAAAGCCACTAGATCTGTCAAACACATTTTATCAGCACTTATGTGACTCTTTCTATTGGCCAGTCACTTTTGCAGCACTAAGATTTTCAGTCATCCTGTCTATACCTTTGGAAAAATGAACAATGAGCTAGACTGGGAGCAGGGGAAACAAGGGAAGATAAGGGACTGGGATTTACACAAGGATTCCACAGCTCCTCAGGAAGCTCTCCTGACACCCAAGAGTGCTGTCTTCTACCTTTGATAATAAAACTTGTGTCAGCTGAGCTGGAGCAAACTGGTTTGTAATAATGCACCAAGAAAGCTCAGTCATTTTAAGGCACAGACTTCAACAATACGGTAGCATTTTCTAAGTATTCCAGTCTAGGATGTAATTTTGTATTAATATGTATTGTATTAAACTTTCATCATTCATGAAAACCAACCTAGTGAAAGAGTCCAATAAAGGTATGTCAAGTTTCATCTTAATCAAAAGACCTGATCTACATCTTCTAATGAATTTATAAAACACAGACTAAGCATTTCATTGAAATCTATTCTCTATTTTCAGTTTAAGTTATAAAAAAGGAAACCTGATAAGTCAATCATTGCATATAAACATAAGACACTAGAGTTCATATTTCATTTTTAGCACAAGTCCCCAGACACCTTGCACAATCATCATGGAATCACTCTATAATAACCTGGTAAAAATTCTGCCTCCCTGAATTCACATTTGTACAATATTGGCCTACATTTCCTCCTGCCTTGAATTTTACTCCACGGTTAAAAAGTGCCCTTCTGCAGAGACAGCTGAAGCAACGTTTTCTATATTAGACAGCAGGCATCAGAGCTGAAAAGTATTAGGTAGAAATAACCTATAATTTTTAGCATCTTCCTCTGAAGCAGTTCGATTTAGCATCTTAGATGTAAGTGTGTCCAGAGACAGAGAAGAAAGGAACCAAAAAAGGGTTAAGTGGCAGGTCAAGTGAAGTTGTAGATAAAAAGATACTAGGGCTTAAATGTCAGGAGTGTAGTGTTTTCTTATAGCATTCCTAAAAACTACTGGCAAAAGTGCTTCTCTGCACCTAATGTTTTGCATAATGGAATTGCACCACACATTGCTCATCTCATGAACTAGTTCAGTTTGAGATGATTCGGTGTGAGATGAAATTTAAACAGCATCAGAAACTGCAATCAAGAAGGCACATGGCCTGCATGGTAACTATGCACTTAAAAGACTTCCATTCTTAACTGCCCACATTTGTTAAAGGAAGACATACTTATGGCTAGAAAGACCAGTGCTCAATGAAACAAAATTTAAGGAATTGTGAATTTTAGGAAAATTTCATGCAACTTAATTACATGAGGGTCTAACAAGGGAAACAAAAGCAATTCTTTCTCCATTTTTTTCCTTTCTTTTTTTTTTTTTCTTTTGAATATTTAATTTTTCCTTCTACATTTTCATTAACCCAAAATTTGCTGTACAAATACCTCCTGATTCTCATGGCCAAGAAGATCAGAGAGAACTTTGAGCACACGTTTTGCAATCCTTGCACACATTTTCTTCCCTGAAAAGGCAGAACACACAAATATGCATGGAAAAATACATCAGAGCAGTACTGTTGTTTTTCCTGACAAATGCTGAATAACTGAGCTGAAATGAATGAAGTTACTCTGGATTTATGCAGTTGTAATTTTGGACAGGATGCCAAAGGAGTTTTAAAAAGTTTAACAAAGGCATTTTTTTGTTTACAACAAGCAGACCACTTTTCCACCCCTTTCCTTACTCCCTTTTTTAAAAGGAAATTTACTTTAAGCTTTTACTTTTAGGTCTCCTGGGAGTAGACACGACCCTATTTTCTTGGGGAGAATCTCTGCATTGCAGAAGTGAAGCAGGTAAGTATTTCACTGCATGAGGTGAAGGTTAAACTCCTTCCTCTTCTTTACTCCTCAGCCCAGTTCTTTCCTGCTTACAAAGAAATCTCTTACACAGACTGTGTAAGTGGACATAAAGTGTCCTTTGAAAAGTGGGCCTGGAACGTAAGAATGGCAGCCTTCAGTGATATGAAAAAATACTCAAATCTTATAGGGTTCCATTGCTTATTTCCTTGCTTAATTCTTTAGAATTTGGTGAAGCTAACCTCCATAATTGGGATTCTTGGGAAAAGAGATCTGCTCAAAAGCATTTTAGTTATAACACTCAATATCTCTGGTCATGTAAATCGCTGCTACTGATTATAGTCACTTGAAAGAATCCTTGTATATCAGGAAAAAAAAAGATTCACAATCTTCCCTATCCATTTCTTGGAATAAAGTTGTAATTCAAAATGTAAGACACCTTCACTCCGCAGACAAAGATTCATGAGCAAGGTAACAGAATACTCCAGGGTGTAATCAGACAGGCAATCTGTATCTGTTAGAATATCAACCAGCCAGAAAATGAGCCCATCTTTGATCATTGCAGACTGCAGTGCACGCCTAGGATTAAAAACCAAAATCAGATCACAAATCACAAAAATCAGATCACTGCATAAATAGTTTTCAAGTACATTTACAGGTAGTATAAGCATATTAAAAACACACTAGCCTGCCAAAAAAAAAAAATCCTACATTTACCCATTTTGGCAGAATCATTAAACTAAGTAATTAACAAATTGAAGATTCAGATTCCCATAGGTTAGAGGAGTAAAACATTGTTGGATAGGTTGGAGGGGGTTGTCTTTGTTTTGCTCTTTTTAAACCTGCAAACTGATGAGGTAAGTTTCTTCATTGTTTTCTAAGGCTTCTTACTCCACCTAAAATGGCATTTTCAATTGTCTTTTAAAATTGGTTTAAAAAAACAGCTACACACAACGTCTCCATAAAACAAATTAATTACTTCTCCTGACATAGGTAGCCACAGCACTGTAGCACTTTTGTACTGTTGATTTGACAAATGAGGTTTTTTGCTTGAATTTATTTGCTCTTTTCTCTAGAGATTCTTAAATCACATGTTCTTTTAACTCAACCTGTATTTGCCCTCGAAGAGTACACTGAATAAAGTGCCAGGTGGCCAACTGTGATCTACAACAGAAATTCCATGCTTTTTACAAAAATGAAGTATATATTGGTAGAAAGGTCTTACTGAAGAACATATTTTTTAATAACATTATTTCCAAGAGGCAATAAGTTTAAATTGCAAAGATCAAAGAAAGTATTTTCCTAGTTTTAGTCCTGAAAGCTCACATGCTTTCTCAATGCTGTATATTGCAGCAGGTCTATGGCATGTACTGAACAAAACAAGGGAGCATCTGACCACACATTAAAAGAGTTTCCCTCATGTCAAGAATCTGTAATTAACTTTCTATAAGATTAACTGTTGCTCTTCAGAAAGTAAAAAACTTTCAAATTTTCAGCAGCTTAGTGCCTAGACCCCAAAATACAAACTAACTTGTACTACCTACAACTGCTTTAATAGAAATATAATTTTCTGGTTTAGGATTTCAAGCAGTAGGGTATGAAGATTTGTTCTCTTTCATCACATATACATACAAGGTATCTTGTCAGGAGGCAGTGCAGAATTTTACACAAAGCACATTTATATGTGCTTCATCTAGACAAGTTCTAAATGAAGCAAATCCAAAGGCAGCCCTCATTCATCAAGAAACCCAAACAAACAAACCCAAACAAAAACAAATGAACACTTGCAGTCTGAGTTTAGAAAAAAACTTGAATGAAAGTTATCAAGCACTAAACACATCCATCTACCTCCTTACATTTACTTAACTATTTAGGGCTGAATATTCCTCCTGAGTACTCTGGAAACAGAGTTCCTAAAATCATATTTATTTGATAAACAGAGCAACATCATACCCTTTACTGCTTTTGCATATTTCTTTTGTGGTGGGCATTTGAGTCAGACTGCTAATGCAAAAGTAAGAAACAAGACAGCCCTTGCACAGGCAGCTCCAGGAAAGAGGATCAACAGGATGAAGATGAAATCCCTGAAAAATGCTTGCAGAAAGGATAATGAAAACCTTCTGCTTGGAATGTAACGCAACTCTTTTGTTCTGTGTATGATCGTCAGAAGCTTCTACGCTAAGATTTTCACTTTGTTCAGTTAAGGAACACATATAAAGCACACAAGGCTGTGGCAGGAGATGTATATTTACTTGAGTCTGGACAGCTGGTAGGAAGTCAGGTTAATTCAGTCAGCAAAACTGAGTTCTCCTTCATAATAAATGCCACTGCTTTCACCAGCCATCAGGGATTCTGATGATTGTTATGGGAAAATCAAGTGCTCTTCTTTCCTCCCTGAACAGAGCCTAACTAGCCTGCATTTCCTCTCCTGCTGTCACCACCACATGCTGCGCTTTCATCACCTGAGGCTGAATTTCTGCAGAGCCCCCAGAACATTCTCCCATGTAAGGGAATCCTTGTCTTCAGCTTTCAGTCTCTCCTCCAGCATTCGCAGCAGTGTTGGGTTCTGAGAAAAGTAGACACGACCTGGTGCAAAAAGTGATGACAGAACAGATGCTGAGATATCAGCTATGACAGAAAAGCTCCCTCTCCTTGGAAAAGTAAGCAGGATTGACCTCAGTTCCTTCTTGACAAGCCACAATCTTGTGCCAAAACTCAAACACACCTGCACAAATGAAGTTGTGTAGCAGACCAGTTGCCTTCAATCCAGACACTTGGGGCATTAGAGGCCCACACTTGCCAAATCAGCACCACACAGAATCCACTGTTCCTCTTGCAGTACATGCTTTCTGATCTATCACGGTTTTGTACACTCAAGGAAAAGAACAGAGATGGCCAAAGAGCTCGGGAAAGTCAGGTGCTCTCCTGCTACTGACTTTAAGTGGGATCTCAGTTCCTAGCAATAGTTAGCTCCAAAAGTAGCAGCAAACCAAGGGCTAATTTGGCACCAGTGGAGATACAAAGCTGGATATATGTGCATCTAAACAGCTAGTAGTGATGCACAAAGATTTATTCAGCTGAAGACCAGGAAAATGTAGGAGCAGAAACAGTAGCTACTATTGCACAGCCTGGTAGCAGGTCTGCTCACAGAACCTCTAAAATTAATGGGGATTTTAGTTTGTAACCCTCATGAAGAGACTGAAGACTATATTAAAGGCACCACCTGGGTAAGTTCCCACATAGACCACAAATCATCAAAACAAGTCAGAAATGCTGAATATACTCTGTCAAAACGAAATTTTTCCACATACTGAATGCATATCACAAAAGACAGTGAATCCCTAGAAAAACGGGGCAAATAAGGCTCTAAATTTCATATACAGTGACATGCACTTGTGAAGTACCTTTAAGCCAGCATTAGATGAAAATGCTACCTTATTTTTTTGCAGTAAATTTTTTACCTTCTGCCAGTGAAGCAAAAGCATTGATGAGCCTTGCCATATACTGTCTGACTACCTCACTCTTGGAATTTAATAATTTGAGGACACTCTGAAAAAAAAAAAAAGGCAAGCATTAATTAAATCTCACTAAAGAAGGAAAGAAGCAAAGTTAGTTTTCTATAATGTTTTGAAAGCTCCATTAAATTTACACAGCAAATATACTCTGCATACTGATATCTTAAGTGATGTCAATATGATTTAAATTTCTTAATTATTGGCAGGGGGCTGAGGGAGAAATGGAAAATGAACAAACAAGCAAATCAAAGCTTCGCAACTCAGTCTGTTAAAACACTGGTGTAGAGTGGGAATTATAATGAACCAACACAGTTGTTAAAGCTGGTATCTAAAATTAATATTAGGTCAGTGAAAAAAAAAGCCCACAAAGCAAACAACTTAATTATGTTGATGAACTTAAATACAGTAAAGTTACCTCAATAAGAACACTTTTGTTTGACAACTAAGAGTGTGAAAAGTAGCTCAATAACTTAAAAAAACATCACATTGCAACTTATTTGTAATCTGTTTTATTTCAGGCATTACTTATAAATATAACTTCCTTCTTACAGAAATTTACAGGGAGTGAAACAGATCATTCATTTAATAATCCTGTAACTTTTGTAGAGGTATAAGTTACTGTTGCACTGACAATGGAGCCACAACATAACAAGTAGACCCACTGTCTCCAATACCTGGGGAACTCAAATAGGCACTAAATTCACTACTACAAATGAAAACAAGCTGCACTTTTGTTAGCAACAGTATTGGATTATCAGGGACTGAAAAAACCTGTCAAAATCAACACATCAGCAATTCCCCTTTCTAAAGAAGGGTACCAAACCATTTCTAATTCACAGAAGTACCACTGAACCTGTTACTGTAGGTGCATAATGACATATTCCATAGCAATATTGGGACTGAAGTCCTAATTGAGTTCTTATCGTAAATCATTGAAATGAATTGAGTGTATTATTTAACAATACATAATCACTCAAAAAGGATCTGATAAGCAAGAGGTAACTCATAAATAAGGGCCTCTGGCTTCTGCTCAACTCACAGAAGTTAAGCACCAGGAGAGGTGATAAATTTCCATTTGTCTACAAGAACTGTGTCTACACTGAGAGCTCTTGTAATGAAAAGTTTTGCCACCTACATTTCAAGACTAGGATGTAGAATTCAAATGTATCACCTGAGTTCAGCACTACTACCTTTTTTTCCCCTCCTCTTTTAGAGCACAATAAAGTTTTATGATCAGCACTTTATAGACAGAAATGAGCAGTATCACACAGAAGTTGGACAACTGACAACTCCCAGTTCCAGCTGACCTGACAGTTGCTGTGACAATCCAGGAGATCATTACTGATGTAGGCTTGCAGGACAGTGTCTCTCTGTTCTCCAGGATATGATGTTGTCAAGCGCTAAATAAATAACAACAAAATAAACCAGTCAAAAAAACAAACAAAAAAAAGAAGTAGTGTGGATTGATGACCCCTGAAGATTTTAAAGGTGCTGATACTCCATTGCTGAGAAACCTCTTCTCACAGGGAGGAGGAATTCAACCTCAGTGATCTAAGCGAAAGAGATGAACTGACCTGACCTCAGCTTAGTGACCCATTACAAAACTGTTACTTGGCAGCTGTCATTACTGTCCCTACAGGAAGGATATAGCATTACTTCCCATAAAGTTAAAAAAGCCCCTTTTAATAGCTACAGATGTGGTGTTTTTGTAAAGCCTCTGAGACAGAGCACTGGGATAGAACCACCACTGGTCAGCTCCAATGGATGGGTTTTTATGTGAAAATGGACATTGAACCTTGGTCAGAATTCCACTATTATCATCTTGCACATATTTCATCTGTCACTTTGAACCCATCAACTTCCTTTTCAGCAGGAAAATGTAACTTCCTGTTGTCACCTGTAATTTTTCTGAAATGCCATTACACAATCCAAGTCAAACAAAAGGCAGGCTCCGGTAAAATACCTTGATTATAAAGGAGAATTGGTGATTAGAGTCAGATATGTCTTAGATAGAGCAATATTTATATAAATGTAAACCAGGGCAATATATGAAAAAAGGAACTGCCTCAGACAACAACAATTTGTTTGAAAACATATCAGAAACTACTTCCACTGAATATGCCAGGAATCTGGGAATTCTGTATGCGAGGAAAGACAGAAATCTGTCTGATGATAAGGACACCGTTACACTAGAAATAGATACCTACTGCCCTGGGCTATCTTCATAATCTCAAGAGCCTTAGCAAACTTCACTGACAAAGAGAGAAGTTGCCTGTCATGCTGAACTGACCACCAGAACAACCATTCTGCTTGCAAAATGGGTCTTAGTTCTGGATTCCTCCAGAAGGGACCTATTTCTTTATTTCTCCAGAGGCCCTCTCCTTACCCAGCGCAGAGCCTGCAGTAAGAAGGCCTTGAGACGATCATTCCCTGTAATCAAATCCTTCTTCAGCTTCTCATAATCCAAAGAGGGCAACAATGGCACATCCTGCATCTTCCTAAATGCAAACGGGAAAGACATTTCATCAAAACTCTCCTTGTTCAGTGCAGCTGATGTTGCTGAGGTGAGAAGAGCCAAAACAGGAAGTCTGCTTCAGGAAAAGAGCTTCCACATTTTCACACTTTTGTTACTTTTGTTCTCTGTTAGAACAACAGACTTGTTGATTTTGGGCATTTTTTTTAAACCATGCATGCAGCTCACTTACCATCATAACTTGCAGACACTAAATTGAATACTAGACAGCTGAGAGTTTGAGATTTCTAGCGGCACAAAACAGTACAGTAACATCTTTCTTTCCCCTCCCCTGTGTGGACCACAAGGGCATGATGGCAGCAGCTCCTGGCTTCTGGCACACAATTATAAACAGACGCAGTAACAAGCTGCAGCTCCAACTCCACCTCTAAGCCCTCATGCACAGAGAAAAGTCTTCAAGGCAAAGGTAGTGTGTGTGTGGACTGAATGGATTTTCACAGCCTGAGATTTAATACAGGACCACTTTTTATGCATCAGTACTACCTTGCTATTTTGAGTTTTAACACTGTAAAAGAAGCTTCCCTTAACAAAACTGCTTCCAGTCAATGTTTTTAGTATTTAAATATAGTACACTAAAATATTTTACTATCTTTCCATCTAACCACTTTTCAAAACAAATTTTATGTCATATGTATAACTGCCCCATTATCTTGCAAACAGCTGAAGAATCAAAACAGAGTCTCAAAAATTTAATAAAACTTCACTTTGGATATACCAACCCTATTTGATATTATAAGCTTAAATTTATTAACTCAGTCCCAAAAATAATTAAACTTGAAGCACCCAAAATTTCCCTTTTCCTGGATTCGTGAGAATCAAACCAATTAAACAACAGGACTGAAACACATGGAAACACCAAAAATACATAAACAACCTCACAGGTGTGGAATGTCAGATTTACTGGATTAGCAACATCCTGCTGTAATTAGAATGGAACTGAAGCTGCTCAACAGAAGAATACAGATCACACAGTATTTGCATCAGTGTTCAGAGAGATCAGAGGAAGCACAGAGGAGGAGTGATTCCCATTTGCAGACAACTGGCAGTGCACTTCAGTTTACAAACCCCTCCTTCTCTACGGATAGAAATGAAGCTCAGCAAAAAATACTTACACAGGGGCTAAAGATGCTCTTAACATTGTGGAAGCCTGGATCAGAAAAATAAAGAAAAAAAGAAATGACAACAAATTAGTCCAAATTTCACATCAATTCTACTAATGAGGTCCACAGTGAATTCTTTCACTGAGGTTCTGCAGTTCTTTTCCTATAAATCCTGTGCTGTAAACCCAGAAACAGCTAGAGAAAGAGCACTTCAGTATTTATCTTTCTTTTCACTTAAAGTGTTTCACAGGTAAAAAACTCTTATGATCTGGTTATGTTATCCTCGCACTCATACCCCATTAATTATCTACACTTCAAGCATTTAAAAAAATAATAATAAAAACCAAGTAGAAGCTACTATCTGAAGCCTACTGAGGAAGATGAAGAACTTGCTAAGCACATTCATTGATTTAATAAATGTTCATACGTTTAAGTTGCAACAATATTTCACTGAAGACCCAGCACATATTCCTGTGTCCAAATTTATTGTAACTCTTTGTTTCAACACTAATGTTTTCAAGTGCCTATTGCTACTAAAATATACCCCTATGTATAAATATTAATATGTAAAGAAAAGACTACGTATTGTAGTATGGATAAGATCAATATGGAACAGCACGTAATGTCTCCGTGGTCCTGCCTAAGATATGTCCAGTTGAATCCTGGATATTTCCTCTCTGGTGCAGTGGGATACAGTGCATATACAGGCACCACTGCACAACAAGTCAAAGCTTAGAAACATCAGCACAATACAAAAGTCCCACATAAAAGTTGTCTGCTTCAGTAAATATTTTTTGCTAGAGTTAATTGTAGGTGAGCCAGGAAGCAGCAATTCTGGCATAAAAGTGCTTCATATCATGCATTCATGATGTCAACTACGTGGCATATTTGCAGAATATTCAATGTCATCTCTTTGTGCTGATCTCTCTACTCACTTTCTAAAAATCTCTCATTACCACTTATGCCTGTAAAACTGGTCTTTTCTTCTGACTGTGTCTCTTTCAATGGGAGCTATATAATCAATGTCTATTGTCAGATTTTAAACTGTGGGATTTAGGAGACAAAAAGCATGAAATACCATAGAGAATATTGAATTACACCAGCTGACATATTCTTGAACACACTACCTCATGGGTACCCTTGTAATACAAGGCACTGCTCTCTTAGATGTGAAATAAGCTTATATGCACATTGGAAAGCATTTTATATTTTCAATACTTGTTCACAATAGACAATTAACAGGTCATACACCTCAAAAGTAACCTGTATTGACAGCAGTTCTCACATCATAGTTTATCTTACACAAGTCTTTCAAAGTATATCTACCCCTAGACTGTTTTCTTCTTATTTATTTGTATTCGTTTTCCTCAGCATTTCTGATAAGTATAAAGAGTGAATTTTGTTTAAACAAAACTGTTTTCCCAGTCAAAACCTAACATCTTGTACCTGAATTTGCAATGAAATCACGAATCATTTTTCTTGCCTTCCTCAGCACTTTTCTCCATTAGAGGAAAACAGGAAAGAAAGTGATTATGGTACTTTAATGCAAAAGAAATGACAAAGCCCTTGAAGATGAGAAGGTCAAACAGAGAATAGTTGTGAGAAAAGAGCAGAGCACTAGGGGTATATAGATGTACATAAAGTCTCTGCTTCTTGACAATTTTTTTCTTACCCATCTCTTTGCTGACTTAGAAAAACATGCTCCAATCAAAATCTAACTAAAGAATATGTAATTGGTAAAGATACATGCATCACCCTTCCACACAAATAAAACTTCTTGGGAAGTGCAAGATTATGCAAGGTTTTATAAATCTCAAACTGCAAAAACTTCAACTGGAAAAACATTCAGAGTTTTACAAATCAATCAGATCAAGCAGAACAAAATCCTGTTAATTCCCAATTCATTTTTTAGGCCGGCAGATGGAGCACAGCAAAACATTTAATACGGTTTGTCTCTGTACTCTACCTACACTAGAAAGGCACCAGGGAGTGGGGCAGGCCCTACACTGGAGCGCTGAGGGCAGCACCACCGAGCTAGAGAGACTTGTCACTTTGCTGATCAGACTCAGTTTATCAGTCTGGAACCTGCTCAGGGAGAAGGAAGCTCTCTCAGGCTTTTGGTGTTTTTGGGAAAGCAATAAGGATAAAGTTGTATCAGGCTCAATAAGGCTAAACAGAAATAAAAAAAGGTTTTGGGAGGCTAGTTTGCCCTTCACTGTGCTGTCATTTCACAATCTGACTATGGCTAGTACTACTGATAAGCAGAAAGAATGCAATCATGTTACAGGCAGATGTTTCCTTTCTTCATTTTCATCTACATTATTGCATTAAATGTCTACACTATTGCCATTAGTCATAAGTAAGTTAATCTGTATCCGTCCAGTGTGGCACAGTGAGTGAGGCATTGTCTTGGGTCTCAGGAGGTACATTCTAGTCCTGATTCACCCACCAACTGCAGACAAATCAAAACATCATTTCATGTCTCTAGGCCTCAGTTTTTCTCATCTGGAAAGCAGATGCAGGCATCAGTCTCTTGAATAAGCTGGGTTTTGAGATCTACCAATGAATGGCAGGGTGGAAGAGCTAAAAATTATTATTTTGCTATTAAACAATTGAATGCTTATGGCACAGCCAACACAAACAGAAAAAAAACAGGTTTAGTAGCTCCTCTTCACTATCAGTTTTCTTATATTACAAGATTTATTTCCTCAGTATTTTCTTCCAAGCCCTTTCCCCAGCCTTACCTTTTCTGGAACAGATTAAATACTACTTTAACCTTTTGAGAAACAGTATTCCTTAAATTGCCAGTGAAAGACAGAGTGTGAAGAACATGGAGCAAACATGTTCCCATGTCCCAGCGTGTCCCAGCGCTCAAAGCCTTAATCTTGAACAAAATACTGTTCATGCAAAACCTATCTTGAGACAGAATCATTTGTCATAATTGAAACACATGCAGAAGCTCAGTGTCTAAAGGAAAGGAAAAGAAACACAAGAAAACAACAGCCCAAGCATAGCTCATTCTGGTAGGATCATGGAGTATGACTTATGTTTGTGTTGGTTCTTGCCAAAGCCAAACCAGGTGCCACATGAAGTCAAATAATTCTGTCACGATGCACATTAGCCACAGATGGCAGCCCTTCATTCTTGAACAAAGCGAGGCATGAATACGAACAGCATGGAATAAACCAAAGAAGTTCAAAGGGGAAGGGAAAAAAAATCAATATTTATAAAAGAAAACAGATGCATTTCATGTGCAAGCCAAAACCACAACTCGATTTTATCAAATACTGTAGCCCTGTATTCAAACCAACTCCCCTCTGCTATTTGATGTATATATTCATAATATGCTGAAGGCAAAGCTGAAAGCCAGATCCTGTCTTCAGTTCCCACTCTGAAAATGCACTATAAGAACTCAGTGTAAATTCAATGCAGATTCCAAATTAATAGTTACAGATAAGTGATGAATATGTGACGAGTAAAACCAAAATTTGAGCAAATTTCTACATATCATTAAAACGCACAAATTTATGTTGAGATCATTTGTTACAGGCTAATAACAAAACTGCTCCACATGTAGTTTATGAGGAATTAGACGCTGAGCTTGTGTAACCTGGCAGGTCTCCTGGGGCTATGCAAAAGTTATTTCATAAGAAGATCTGCAAATGTTTTTAATTTTTTTTCTTACTTATTCTGGAGATATGCTGTTACGAAAACTTCCCATTTGCCATATAAAACAGGTTCTCTAAGACATCTGAAGTGTACATAAAAAAGTCACATTGTAATAGTGTGTGATAATGTAATGAATAGACAAAATGCCAGAAAAAAGTATAAAATACTATATATAAACAGTGAGGGGGCTGACAGCTACCCATGTGTTCAAGAAATACTTCAGAATTAGAGCCAGACAGCTTTACAGAAATTTTATAAAGAACTCTGCACTGTAAGTTATTACATTCTGCATTGTATAAAGTTACATTTAATTAACACTTTATACTAATCTGTTTAAGGGAAAATCTTTTATTTAGCAGAGGTAATTTCATTCATACCTGCTCATCTGTAATCAACTTTTCTCAATATCAAACCCCAGAACTATGTGAGGGAACAAAATCCTAAACATCAAGCAAAAGGTGTCTGTTATGAACATTCATGTCATCAATAGGAAGAGGTTGATTGATGCAGGTAATCTTTTACCACAGGTGAATAGGGGCAGTATTCTCTACACCAGGATAAAAAGAATCACATAAGGAATTGTCTATTGCATTCAGTACTTGTATGACTATTTCTCAAAACAAAATGTTGTTTTAAGGGGAAAGCTGAGTGGCCACAGGGGTTTACTGCAATTCCAGGTGATACACATGTTGGAAAAACAGGCAGTTTTTATTGAAAGGCAAAATCTTGTTTTAGCTAAAGAAAGTGATAAAAACATAAATATGGGTTATTTTAAACTGAGTGACATTTATCAGAATTGGTGTCAATCACTTTTATGAATTGATTACATACTGAGTTACATAGAAGCAAACTCATTTCCTTTCTTCACAAAGAATGCACTGACTACGGGCAAAATCAGATACTTATGGTGTACTTGTAGTATTGCCAGAATATGAAGTTCCATCTGGGTTACAGAAGTCACAGGCAGTACACAGAATATAATTTTGCATTTTTGGCTTTCAAGGGAAAAAGATCCATTTTAATTGTATGAAAGAATTTTATAACCTTTACTATGAAAAGAGAGTTTGACTTTTGGAATTAAAAATACAAATATGTAGAACACAACACCCCTCTGAAGAGCACAACTCAACTTGCTGTATTACCTTTAGCAATAGTATTTATTGGCTTTGCCAAAGGTGTTGTGGGATCAGCTGGTGTTGGCACACTTCAGGGACATTGTATGCTATGTACAGACGATTACATGGAAGAAACAATTCCTTTCTGCATGCTATAGGAAGCTGTAAAATTTCATGTAAAATCTGTGGGCAAAGCTGCTCTTCTGTTGACATGCTGCATTATGTGTATTATGAAGCCATGAGGTTACCCAGAACATTTATTTCATTCCCCATGCAGAAATTCCAAGCCTTGCATAGTTTTTGGCTCTTCATAAACCATACAGTTAGTGTCATGACAAGTTAAAATGCAGAGAAAATTGTTCCACATTGTGAAATGAAGAGAAATATAGACCGTGACAGACTGAGCAGGCAACGTGAAAGGATACAAAGATATAGACACTTACATATCCGTCATCACAAGGGCTCATAGAGTAATATCCCTTTATGGGCAAACAGGTACACATTAAAATAAAGAAGATTAAAAAAAAAATAAGTTAACAGAAATAAATAACAGAGAAATGCACAGTTCTAAAAAAACAACCAATAAAAATCAGCTAAAAATTAACAGACTATTAGCTTTGAAAAGTATAAGCACCTTCTCCTAATCCTCATACTGGTATGTCTTAGAACTGAATTTGGTGTGTCTGTCTTGTGATATATTTACAAGTTCCTCCTCTCAACACCTGGCAAACATACCTAGTCTGCACATTGTTCCACTGTAACCATCAGTTAGAACAGCCACATATGAAGCACATTTGTGTGAATATCTGGCTTGTACTGTTCACTGAGGCAGCTCAGAGACAGACACCAATGAGCGGGGTATCGATCAGATCTCAGCTTCTAAGAAAGCATCTGCCAGTATTCTCCATGCTTGCTTTGACTGGAGTTTCTGATCAGCACATAAAAAAAGCCAAGAGAGACAATTTAAGGTGTTTCAGCAATGTTAGCAATTCCTCATCTCAAAAAGCTCCAAGGATAAACTAAGTCTGGAAGGAAGACTAAGATGTAGTTACTAAAATAAACGATGGTGATAATTCATGGTTCAAGTAGTTTAGTACAAAATATGTCATGTTCTCTTTAATTAGACTAAAATACTTAGAATAGTTTTGTATCTGAAAAGAACAGTCTTAATTCAAAATAAAAGTACACAGTTCAACACAATGAAATAAGATCAACACTATTTTGCTTCCAATCTTTTTGTGCAAACCTGCCAGTACTTACTTTAGAGGGCATTTTTGTGCAGATGAATAAGCACATAAACACTGTATTTAGGGGCTGCTCTTTAGCAGACATACAGCCTTACACAGAAGACATAAGAAGCCTGCCTCTCTTCACTGCGAGCAGAAAATAAAGTTCTTTCTATTCTTTAACCAATTTTAAAAATCTGACATTATTCTTTTTATTACCCTGACACTTACAATTCCCTGATGCAAATGAGGTTTTTAACTTTCATGGTGCTATACACACTTATAGTCAGTTCCTGGTGAAGACAATTTAAAATTCAGTTTAAGACAAAGGACAGCATTTATGGAGACCAATAAGTGAGCAAAAGAAACCAGGATATAACCTGTATCATTATAAGAGACATTTCAACACATGCATGACCTTAGTCAGTGAAAATGGACATAGGCATCTAGACAAAGATGACATTAAAGGTGAGTTTTAATAGTAAGGAAACCACAAAAGGTTGGACTAACAAAACCTTCAAAGTTCCTTGCAACCTGAGCTATTCCATGATTTGAGGACAGCAACTGGAAAAGTTTGTGGAAACCCCTACTGGTAGCAACACCTCACCTTTCGAGATGAAGAATTCATGTAAACAAAAAAACCCTCAGCAACTTGTGAAAAAGGCATCATATACTGTATCAGCAGAAAAAAGAACTTCTTGATTACATAAAGAGAGAAATTTGTTTCTTCATTTCCACATATAAATGGCAACATATAAAAATCATCCCATGGACAAGGATGCAGAAGACTCATATATTTCATCCTAAGAAAAGCCCACTTAGAGTAGATGCTGTTTGCTGCAATGTAGATATTCTTTTTAAATGAAAGAGGGTGTGTTCACGTTATGCCAGGTGAATCCACTCTAAATGGGTCAAAATGATTAATAACACAAACTAAAAACCTTCAGTTACCCTGATCCTGGGTTTCATGGGGTCTCCTGGTACAGAAAACTTTGACAAGGAAGAAGCTGAATACCTGCCACAAACTATTACAGCTTGATGGCATGTGCACAGTTGCAGTAGAAAGGGTGTTTGAGGACAAAAGCAGGGAGCACAAGAAAAGAAAAACAGGAGCCTGTGCTAGCCAATTCAGCTATCCCAAAATTAAAAAAAAAATAATTCCTCATTGTTTACACTTTGTAAATGACAGTTTAACTTTACAGAGGAGATGGTGATTTTGTCCAGTGACAGAATTTTAAAAATGAACCAATAACCCACTATTTTTCCACAGCTTCAACAATTGTGCCAAAAGAGACCTAAAACTTGCAAGGGACATTAATTCACCTAATTGTAGCTACAGGTAAATATAATCAGACTGAATAGCAGCAAAAACATAATGGGCATTTATTCTATTCCATGACACAGGTGCAATATATGCAAACATCTACACAGCTTTCAAGTCACAGAAGGATTCTACATTGGTTAACACCCACCTCTACTATTGACAGAAACTATGTTTCTGAAGAAATGATTCCAGTTTGCCCTTTAATCCAAAGTTCAGAAAACCTTATTACCTTATCCCTAATCCAAGAAATTCTATGAAGGTGTACATCTCACTTTAATCCAAAAAGGCTCTTTCTGGGTTTAAGACTTGAACCTATGCTACTTTTGATGGGGAGTGAATGTACTATGTTTGTGGTAAAAAGCCACAACCCTCTTGGCTTCATGATGTGTAATGAACAGAAAAAAACCACAACCCATGCTTCTTATCCACCAGACAAATCGCTATCAGAAAGGTAAAAAAAAAAATTAAACTTATCTCCAGAGTATTAAAGATATAAAGAACTATGATAGTCCTATGATAGAATACTATAGTTGAAACTATTCAAATCTACCACTATCTACATCAGTTCCCTGTCTTACTGAATATCAGAAAGTCTGGAATCCAATTAAACCTTTAAATAAATGTTTCCTCAGCTTGTCAGGCCTGGTGCTCTGGCCTCGTATTCTTAAATACAGACCTTTTGCTCTGACAATTCTCTCAGGTTTCTTATCTCCCAGTTCAGGACCATACATGTCAAATGACATGATGGAAAGTGTGATAACATCCAACTGCAGCTAGGAAAAAAGCCTTATGGTAAAACAGGGCTTTAGAGAGGCCTTGGAAACATCTCCCAACTGTAACACAGTCATGTGGCTTCTCTCTCACTGTGTGCAGCAGATGCATCCTGTTAATGGATTGTGGATCAGGCTCACAGGCTGACCCAGCAGGTCAGAGAGCTGGCAAGAGACGTGGGGTTGCACTGCAAAAGAATGAGATCCATGCCAGATCACCAGAGAGCACAAAGCTGACACCAGAAGTCCTTGCTAACTAAGATTTCCCCGTGTGATTACAATGGAAAACTCTTTTGCCTCAGGTCTTAAAGCAGTGCAGTAAGTAAGACTTGTTCTGGGATTTGTCCTCCTGGACAGGCCTTCAGTCCTGGTGGGGGGCAAACCAGGAAGCTGATGTCTGTACATTAACAGCACACATTAACAGCTGATACATGTCACCTTTATTGCCATTTCAAAGCCTGAGACCTCGAGGCTTTCTATTACACAATACTGCTTTCCTGACACTAAAAACTGAGCACAGTGCCCAAGCTTGCATACAAATAATGCTAGCAAGGATATAATCCAAAGTATTCTCCTTAATTTCCATGGGCAATTCTTCATTTTGATTAACAGCACTCATATGATCCTCCTTCCCTGTATAACTTCAAACTACCAGTGTAGTGGAGCTGACTTCACAAAATATACTGTAGAGCTCAAGTACAGATATCAGAGAATGATGCAGCTTTAGTATTTTCTGCTCTCAGAACCCGATCCAAATCCTGGATTGTGCCCTCAGTTGTACCAGTATTGCTCACTGTAAACTCAAGCACCTCCTCCTTCCAAACTATTTACTCATTCCCGAAATAACAGAGATAGGAATTTAAGGCTGCATGACAGTACCACCCAAAAGTAATTTCCTTGCTAATGGTTTTCTTTTCTGCTCATCTATTTAGAGATATTGATCCACCAGAACCAATTTATTTAAGGGTCTGGCCCTGACACCGGTGATGTCATTGAGATAGGATCAAATCCTATCAAATCCACTCAAGGTGAAGTGGGAAAAAAAACCAAACAACAAAGCACCATATTTCATGCCTGTCAAAACTCTTTAGACAATTGTTTTTTTAAAAAAACCTCTCATTTATCTTGCCTATACTTCAACTTAATGGTAAGGATGAGCAAAGAAGTTGCCCCTCTGCAAGTCTCTTCCCTCTGCAATTATACAGGTGACTGCCCCTTACAGCAGAAGGCTGTTTGTGAAATGGAGTAGCTGGAAAGACCACACTCCAGTGTCTCTAAGTATTTATGAGCAAAAAGTGAAGGAACCTTCCAACACAAATCCAGCACAGATGCTGTGAACTCGTGCTACTACTTAGTCTGGGTCACGGTGCCTCCAGCTTTATTCCAAAACTTATGCAAAAACCTGAAACCACTTAAGGGTAGAACAATAACATCTGAGTGTATAACAATGAAGTATTTGAATCCCTGGAGAAAAACTAATGGGATGGCTTAGTGGCCTAGTGGCAAGCAGTCAGAATTTTAGTCCATATCATCTGGCTTCCTGGATCAACAGCCTGGGAGTGGCTAGAAATATTTTGGGATGATGAGAAAGGCTTTCATTTTTCTTCTCATAAGATAGGCTATATGTATGTTTTCCTTCTTACACTTACTTGTGTTTCTACATGTTTGCTATTCATGTATAAAACCAGAACTCTCTACACTGGAAATAAATGAAGAAATTATGATCAATCAAGAATAAGATGAGGAAACAAGATTATGACATGGTGAATGTCTATATGCAAAGACTGTGATTAGCCCTCCAAAACTTGGCTAATGCCTCAGACAGCTTGTGGGGATCTGCTTATAGAAACAACATTAGATTTCAACCACAGTAGCTACTATAACCTCATTGTCAAGGAGTGACCTAAAACAGTCAAGAAACCCGTAATCTAAACAGTCTCAGTGCTATAACTGGACTGGTCCTACACCAGAGAGCTTGGCTGGCACAGCAAACTACCTCAAATAGTGTGGGTAAAGGAGCCACAAAGTCACACAGAAATAGTTATGCTAGTAAAGCCTTGTATAAAAAAAGATACAACTGTGCTAGAAAAACACAGCTTTACTCAGCTTAACCCGGCTAATTCGGGACAAAAGAGAGGCAAAGATTTACCTCCAGCAGGAAAAAAAATCCACCACCAACACATCGTTTTTCTCTAACCTATCTGCACAGCTGGAGACTGTGTTAAAGTGGCTGTTGTGGCTTAAGTATAGTGGAAAAGGTGCCTTCAGAGTATAAATGTTTTTAGAGACACTTTTAGAGCAGCAGAAGAAAATAAACATAACGCACAAGATCAATAACCATTTCACAGATAAGAATTTTTTAGTAGAAGCAAACAGAAGTGGTGTGGCTGTAAGAGAGTGAGTGGTCACCTAATGCTGTCAGGCAGCATCAACCACTCCTCATGAATGGCAACTTCTGTCTACCTTGTTCTTAAAAACCTTCAGTGACAGAGATTCTGGCTGAAATACTGTTCCTAGTCTGCTGCCTACACACTTCTTCAACGATCACTTATTGTTCTTAAAACTCTTAAAAGTCTCTTTCTTCACAGAAAAGAAAACATGCCTATACCTAAATGCTAAACCATACAATTACAGATGTGTAAGCTTAAATAGCTCCGTGACAGGTGTACAGAAAAACATCCAGCCTAGCAATAATCCAGGCAGCTTTTGTTAGAGAAGACACAACTCCAGCCATTCTGCACTCTCTGCAGAGCGGATAAAGAAACAAGTCAGCACCTTGAATGAGGGTGACACTCTTCCCTCTTGGCCCCTTTCCAAAAGGGTTCAGGAGACTGAAGGATCAATTTATGACAGGGTTGACATGATGACCAAAACCCTGGGGAAATGGAGCACCTTGAAAGCACAGGAGAAAAAGAAAAGTCTTGATGCAAGCAGAGAGCAAGTACAGAGAGAAGAGGGCACGTGGCTGTACAGGATGGATGATGTCAGTACATGGAAGGGGAGACACACACAACACCAACATCAGATGGCAAAAATACAAAAGACTACTGGGGTACTTAATGCATTGTCTCAGAAATAAATCTGAGCAGAGAGGAACTGCAGACAGCCCATAATGTTGAGGCAGCAAACAAACAGATCCTAGATCCTTCTTCAAACCCTGGAGTAGCAGCTTTTGCAGACTGCCTAAGAGAGCACCTCCTAAACTCATGGAAAGTCAGAGAGAGGAGTTTTGACCATTAACAGGGAACTGAAGGCATTTAAAATAGCGTGAAGAGCAACGAGGAATAATAACTATATCTGAAAATATTAGCATGTAGCAGAGAAAAGGGAACATTTTTGCTATTTCCTTATCTTTCTGTAACAGATTTCTAAGAAGAACAAAACGTACCCATAGTGTCATTGTTATTAAAGATCTTGGCTAGAATAAGGAATTTTATTTTCTTCTGCTTTTCCTTTGACAGTTCACCAAGCTCTCCTACTACAAATACACATGAACACCTGCCACAGCAAAAACAATAAGAACAGTTCATGATTTTGGCTTGCCTTTGTAAAACGCTGGCGCACAATATTTTATTACTAAAATATTTTAATGTAGTTTTAATATTAACACTTATTTTAATAACTTCAACAACAAAGGTATTAAAAAAGGCTGTAGCACTGAACTGCTCTTCTGCTATCGTTAAGTCATTTAAAATCTCACAGGAATAGACATTAGAAACTATTCTAAACTGGTTCTGCTGCTGAAAAATAACCTCAAAGCCTCTTCCCCACTCGGGCAGAAGAGATTGAGCAGAATATTAATGAGTGAGGTATAGTGCAGTCACCTGAAAAGAAAACAGAGGCTGGTAAAGTGGGGAAAAACACAACCCCAGGGATCCTGAGCTGCTTATCAATAAGATCAAAGATTCTTAGGTAGAATGTTAAAAGTCCATCATGTAAATCAATAAGGTGGCTTTGGTGTATCACCTAACTGCTCATCTAACAACTAGCTCTTACTGAAGAGGGAAGTCCTCCCTCTCATGATCCTGTGTGATGCTTCTCCTTTAGCTGGCTAAGCCAACTCTCTCTATAGGAGAGAACATCACTGACAGGAGAAAGGAACAGAGTGAGCAACCAACCCCCCTTTTAGCTAAATTAAACTGGCTAAGATGTGCCATCAAATCCACTCAGAACATTAGCTTTAGGGTTTATTTTTGTTTTTTTAAAACATTCGGTTAGCATTTCAACAGACACAAATTTTACTGTCCTCACAACAACAGAATTAATCATACTTATGCAGCTACGAATGCATAACCAAGTCATTCACCAGTAGCTGAGATCCACAAAACTTTATGAATTGCCATGTTCTTATACAAGCTTGAACACATTATGTCTTGTCTTTACCATCTCCCATTTATTGTTCACTATGCAGCTTAAGTAGTATTTTCTATTGAGACAATTACTGTAAAAATCCCAAACATTAATACTTACAGTTCCAGGCCTTGTGAAGTCAATACTGTGTGCTACACTTTGTCTCATCTGATTGCTGAACAAGCGAACACAAACACTTTGAAGATACTCTGGCGTGATCTAAAAATTAGGAAACAAAGGGAGAACAGGATTATATAAAACTTACACTTTCTACCAGAGAAGCGTTTCTGTATTAAAGGTTGTTTGGTTGATTTTTTTTAAAGAGAGTAAGAAATCACACACCTGAGACTCATCGACATGAGCGCAAGGAATATACTGTAACTACTGTTCTGTCCAGAAATTAAAGTAACTGTAAATTCTCTTTGGGAATTGTTAGGCTATTCACAAGACTAATGCTCACCACTTTCAGAGAGTCTAGAAGAAAACTAGAAACACCTATGTTTCCATACAGATTTTCCTCAACCAAAAGGTTCAAAATCAAATCAAATTCAAAAATGAAGCAGTTTTGTGCTTTAAACAATGATATGTTCATGTGCTGCCCAGCTAGAGAGCAGAACTTGCATAACTGCCCTGTACAGCAGAGAGAATAAATATGAATTATACAGTACAGCACTTTGCACCTTAATGCAAAACATCTCAGTGGGTTTAGGTTTTTTTGTTTTGGGAAATCTACACCACAATAGAACAGCCTAATATCAGAACAGTTATTAACTTCCCCAGAAAAGAGGCAAGAGCATGGAGATTATAGAAATACAAATGAGGACACTTCTGATATTCCCAGACCTACAGCAAGACAACCAAACCCTTCAAATTCAGAATGCTGCAGCTTCAACATGACTTTATTCAGTATCCAGCTCCACTTCGGATTCAGAAGTGACAGAAACAAAGATTCACAACGGAAGAGCACCCTCAGCTGGACACACTTGGGAAGAATTGCCCCTCACAAGGTTTACAAAGGAAATTAAAACAACCATTTGCAACAAAAGAGAACCAGAGCCTGGTTCCTCCCCCACAGAAGGTAATTAGATATCACCCTGGAGAGCGCTGAGGTGTGAAATGGGAGGCAGCAAATGAATGACTATGTGTTTCTTATTGTTTTCGAAGCCCATGTGAGCAGATACTTTTCCTAATCTGCTGTAAAGCATAATCCACACCTACAGGCAAATTCTTCCCAGCAGTAATACCTGAGCAGTCAGAGATCCCAGATGCACAGCAGTAAACCACAAGATGTTCCTGCTGATGGCAGGAGGAAGGTACATATTGACTTTTCAACAGGCAGCACAGGAAAGCCCAGCTCATTCTTCCTGATAACAATTCACAGCTCCTTTAAAACCATCTAGAGTCCACTAACGTCTGCCATAAGAATAACCTTCAGGCTGCACAGAAGTTATAGCACAGAGGCATGCTTGCAGAGAAGAAAGCACAACAGAGCAAAAAACTTTGTATTAAAAATACCCATAAGAAAGTTGTCCCTTCTTCAGTCACATACATGTGGCCCATTTCACATGGTAACTCATTCACTCCTACCCCAGTTCCCTTTATCAATTAAATCAACAAGTTCACCTCAGCAGAACAGAGAGCAAGGCTTTTCCTCACCATCATTTTGGATGAGAAGATTGTTTCCAGCACCATGAAACTTCAAACAGACCTGACAGAAGTTTTAAACATACAACAACAGTTGATGGGCTGGACTGCAGTCAGGAGTCACAGAAATACCCTCTAATCACTGCTGATGCCACAGCTCCAAAGGGGACTCTCACAGGAGATCTGAGGTGTCTTGTGAAATGGTGATTAGTTTTTTCAAGATTTCTGAGCCAGCTCAGAATTCAACTCATCTTTTGCACTACATTTATCCTTCCACACAGGGTCAAAGGCAGAATCTCTCATCTAAAGTGCTGTGTTTCATCAGTAAAGAGGCAGGCACAGTACTAACAGAAATGCTCATAACTACGAAGCCTAATTCACATTTTGATATCCTTTTTGGGGGGAGGGGGAGGTGTGGAAGCAATCACACATCTGAGTCATCACTTACCATCTTGCCATTGATTGTGGCCTCCAAAGAATCCACCAGCTCTGCAGTGACTCCAATGAGATTGTGGTAGTCTGCCTGCATTTTGTTAAATCGTTTCAGGTAGATCATTGTCCTGTGCTCAGACTCTGCTAACTGTTGATGAAGATGTTGCAACATTTCTGTCAAGAGAATAATCACAACAGAAATAGCATCACCTTTTCAAACAAAAGGACAAAAGAACCCACAAGCATTGGCACTGCTCCGAAGGCACAACTTCAACTTCCAAGATGTGGAATTTCACTGCAAGGATAATTCAGCACCTCTAGTGTGATTCCATTTAATCACAAGAGCTACAACTATTTCTTAAGCCTTAATCACCAAAGAAATGATTCCCAGTAACAGCAACAACACAACTATTAGACCGTGAACATCACTGAATACATTTGTGAAGAAGACAAGGGTTTAAAGGGTTGTTACTAGGAGAAGTTCCAGGCTATCCATGACAAAACAAGGCTCTGGGCATCAAATCAGAAGAACAAATGACAACACACAGCTGATGAACTGGACTTGCTGTTTGCAGAGGAGTCATGCACTACCTGTGACATTCACTGAAGTAGCACAGGATAGAAAACATTACCATGACCAGCAACTAGAAAGGTCAAGTAGCCACTCCAAAAATGTAACACCAAAACAGGAGAAGGACACTACCCCGAGATTGAAGGCAGTGTTTGTTAGATTACACTATGAGGGTGGGTGTTTCATCCAGTTAATGTATAGGAATTGACCACTCGTATTTAGTTTGTGTAGTGCTTTGCTTATTTTAAAGTAAAGACTAAGTCCTCGATTTTTTAGGGAAAATGGTACAATTCACAGAATGAAAGAACCCCAAATCTAACGAAAAAACATTCAAGTTATCCAGTTCCTCATTTGTTATTTCCTTCAACTGAATTCATTGAAGTTGCAGGGATTCTCTACTTCAAAAAATTTTTCAGGTGACTCTGGTTGATGGTAAGCTGTATAAGTCACTTCTAGTACCTTCAGTTTCTGAAAATAACTAAAATTTCTCTTTTTTCAATAAATAAATTGATAATAATAGCTGTTACATTCCTGACACATTTTATTCCTTCAAGCTCAATTACTTTACAGACCAGAGCAAACTGAGTATCAGGATCTGTAACTTCCACCCCAGTCAGTCCCAGGCAAATCTGAGTTCTACATGGACCTGAGGCATGGAAGTGGAGCTGTGTACCACAGTGCACGTCTCTGTGACTAGACAAAACTATGAACGGAGGTACAATAATCCTATTGTTACTGCTGATGTTTTGTATTTTGCTAGAACATTATGTTTTAAATTAGGTTGCTGAGAGCCAGTAATGCTTTAGTGTTTTGAAAATGGCATTGGGCCCATCTGCAAACACAGGGAATATTTACCATAGGATTTGCTGTTAAACAATGGGCAGGAATCAGCTCGACTACAGTTTCAGACAAACTAGAATTCCTTCTCACAGATTTTAAAAAAATTTGGGTGAGGGTAGAGCATTCCAAACAGCCCCAATATGACACAGTTTAGGTCCAAATAAACCCAAAGGGAAGAAAAACAAAATAGCCAAGATGGAAAACTGGAAACCAAAAAAACTAGTTCCTGTTCCTGGCTTTGAACAGATTTTGCCCATGATCTTCTAGGAAACCATCACCCTCTCTCATGATTCACTATCTCTTTCCATAAATACGTAGGTCATATGTTCCTGGAACACCAAAGCACTGGGAAACATAACTGATGTAAGTAGAAATCTGGGATCTTCATTTGGAGAATCCTAAGCAGTACAAAGTTTCACTGCACAGATATTTCTGAGTTTAAAACAGCTCAGCAGATAACACCTTAGAGCTATGATAAAAAAGCTCTGGAGAATTAAGGTGTAGTTATTCAAAATCTGTCCCTTTGCTCCACTGCTCTCTGAACTGGGGCACAAACCTCTGCTGTCCCATGGCAGGTGGCACAGGGTGGTTAATCCCCAGGAGAGGAGAAAACAGGGAGTGGAAATCCTATGTTAGCACCACAGCTACTTCTATGATCAAATGTGGGAGACTGCTTCAAAAATTTGTCACATCTTACAGATTTTGGAATTTTTGAAATACACTGGGTTTTGTATCCCATTTATACTAAATGCAGTAGATGGCAGAAACAGCTCAGTTTTGCTATCAGAAAATTTAAGAAAAATTATCTTTTTAATGGGGTCTTTTACAGAAAACATGTGTTAATAGACTTTAGCTATAACCTGTAGCTATAAATGGACAATCTTAAAATTAAACATGGAATACAGAGAAGGTACATTTTTTTACTTCTACAAATTAGGAGAGAAAAAAACCCACACAATTATTTTACTCTCAAATCCTCCTCCCCTTTAAGGGTGGCTTCTTCCTGAGAACCATTCATGAGCCACAGGATTTTGTACCTCCAGGATTTGTCACTGACACCTGACATCAAGCTGCAAATCTAAGCACCATAATGATATTTCTCTTACACTTTCTAGAAGGGAGCCAAATCCAGTGTGAAATAACAACAGAAGCTGTGACAAGCCACAGATCCTGTTCAAATCCAGCAAATGCACTTGAAGAGAAAAACCCAAACCAACAAACAAAACACTGCTAGAACAGCTCCCATAACATTAAGCAATCCTGCTGAGATCAAACTTTTTACGATTCTGTAAGCTGTTGAAACCATCTCACCTGCAATCAATATTCATTAACTTAAAACAGAGAAGTAAAGATAGCTTTTAAAGGCAACACAAATTATTCAGCCTTGAAAATCTTTCAACTTTGATTTTATTTTTATTCCATAGCCACTACTGCTAAACTGCTACCACAACTTTAATATGATACAGCTCCAAAACAAGAATATTTTTCTAAACTAACAGATTCTGAGAGCAATCATGGCACAACATTCAGTCACTCCAGCACTTTATTCCATTGCCTAGATGAGCAAACTGGAATATATTTTTATTTAACTGTGACACATTTGATTCAGAAATTTCCAATGGATGTATCTAGAGTGTGACTTCCACTCAGAGGAAAGTTGGAAGCACCAAATCACAAAGCATAAACCTTCTCACAGTTTGCCTGCTTTTCACTGCCCAGTGGGTAAAATTTCCACTGATGAAAATCCATCTTCCAACTAGAGTCAGCAGGAAAAACACTACACAACCAAAACTCAGGGCAGATCATCACTGACAAGCAGCTGTTCCAAGCACAGAGGGCTGTTGGAAGAGCTGGTCCTGCTCTGCCCCATTTCCCCTTTGCACTCCTGTCACATCCCAATAAAAGCATTCACTTAGACAGATCAGGTAAAAATCAGCATTTAATGGCTAGTTTGAAAAGTTAAATCATTACCCCCTGAGTCAAGGTTGGGTAAAAGTAACTGGTACCTTTCAGAGGCATTTCAGTTTACATTTATGTCACACTGCAGAAATGATCGAACTGCACCATAACAGGAATCAGAGTGTAACTCAAGATATGTGGCTTCTCTCTTTCCTCTCCCAAACACAATTCCCAACACTGACAGATGCTTTTTACATATGATAAGCTTATCAAAGAGGAAGAAAAGAAAAGCTCTCTAGACCATTATTATTCATATGAAACATTATTCATATGTGGAGGAAAAGAGAGGAAAATATAGCACAGAGGACTAACCTCCTGGTGTAGGAAGCTGTAACACACAGTAAAGCTTGTCACTCTGCCAAATGAAGATGCTGGCACCAGGCATCAGCTGAACTACTGCATGTTTCTACCAGTATTCTTGCCTGCTTTCTCATGTGTGTAATTGTCGAGTCTTTTAACTCCAGCTCCTACAAGCAGCCAAGGAGTTACACATATGCACATAATTCCACAAGACGCTTTTTGCTCTAAGTGAGAGACTTGTTGTTTTCCTTTACAACAACTTACCTACACGTAAAACAGGCTTCCTGAGCTTGTGCTTACTCTGTCTCTTTCTCTCTTAATCTCAGCCCACACTCACATACTTTGTTAGAAGCACTGACTCTGGCCCAAGGTTGAGTTCCTGCACACTATGCAGCGGAGCTCTGAGCAGAGGAACTGCAGGTCCCAAGAGCTGTCAGACACTGGGGCTGCTTAAGTGACACCGAAATCTTGCTCTTAGAAAAGGCAAGAGTCTCCTTGCTTACCTCATCTCCATAAAAATTGCTATCCATATTCTGAACTGACATATTTCCACATCAACAGTCATTTAGACTTTAGCAAATCTTGACAGACAGGTAGGTCACACTTCACTTTCTCTTGTGCAGCAGTCTGACACACTTCTCCCCATCTGCCCTTCCCTGAAACAGTGGAAGAGTGGCTGTGAACTCATCCACAGATTTGTAATGAGGCAGTGAAGGGAACAGCAGCTGAACACGTTTCCAAATACTTCATTCCCTCCAGTCCTGTTAGCACAGAGGACACAAAGAAGGTCTGAAGTTCTCTGTGCAAGATGCCAACCATTCTGCAATTCCTTCCTTTCCAGCCAAACTGAAAACATATGGGACAGCTGTAAGTTAAGCACCACTGCCACACAAATAGCTTTGAAAGTCATACAGGGATTAAAGTTTTTTTAGCAAACGGGTAAAAAGCCAGACTGTGCAGGTAAATCAGGCAAGGTAAACACACAGAACTCTCCAGGGCACCCGCAAGAGTGTTTGTACCACCCCACCCAAACCTGAAGTACTTCAGCGTGTCAGACTGATGACTGGCAACTATTTATAAAAGGCTGCTGCCAGGACTCAGCCATACTGCTCTTCATTCATGTGTTGCCTATAAATTTTCTTTGCCTTTCCCCTTCACTGATAAAGGAAACATTCTCCAGCAGTGAGGAAGTGCTGCGGATCCCACGTGAGCTGAGCAGTTACTGCAAAAATAACCTCTCGGATCCAAAACTTGCATACGAGACAGTCCTCAAGTAACCTCTGTGAAAGTCCAAACTGACTCGACCTCCAAGGCACATAACAGATCTACAAATTAAGGCTGACCAGCAAGGATTCAATTCCATGACAGTTCCCGTACTTGTGGAAAGCACAAAACCTTCCCAAGTGAAAAATAATTAGGCCCAAAATAACTCAGGCCCAATCATGTAGTAATTTCTTTTTAATCAGAGTATGGAATTATTGCCTTCAGGAAAGTCCATCATGAGGAAAAAGAGTAACTTCTGGAAAGTAAAAATCCACAAGGATCTTTCTAATATTCAGTGGAAGTCTAATGCAACACAAAGCTCAAAATAACAAAGAAAATACATGGAAGTCACACTAGAAGAAAGTCTAACTTTCTCTTTAATTCAATCTACAAAGAGTAAATCCTCAGGGTAAACCTACAGGTTAAATTAACTCAAGAGGAAAAGTCATTTTAAGAACCCAGTTGGTCTCATACAAATCTCTACCTGTAAAGTGTATGCAGAAAGTCATGTGAAAAAGTGAATGCAAGGTATTGGAAAACAAAGTTCTATTTATTGAACTGATTTTTAAAGGCACATATTTCAAGTGTCATCAGCATTTAATGGGATTCATTATTTTTAAAGGGCCCCATGTCACATACACACTTTAGCACATATAAGCAGCACCTCAAAATGCAACATCAGCCAGTCGCATTTAAATTAACACATTATTATTCAGAAGATACTAATATGTACTATTTTAGGAGTTCAAACAGGTTGGAGAAATCAACTTTGTCTAAGATCATCAGACAGTCATCAGAACAACTGTATGAGATTTAGAATGTGCACGATGCAGACAGGCACAAGCAGGTAAGGGAAAGCAATCTGAGGCAACTTTCATCAGAACTAAAAGTAGAGAGTTGGTATGCACTTTTTATGGAGTTCTCCACTACTTTTTACCACATTTCAGGACAGAATAGACATTAAATACAAATCCCACTACTAGGCCTTCTCCCATTTCTAGTACATGACTATTAATGCTCAACCCTCTGAGCTCAAGCAGTCCAACAATAACCCCAAGGCAGGGGTCTGAATTTCAAAGGACTTGCAGCCATGCATTACTAGTTTCCCCATCCCTGCAGGCATGCCTTCTGCTACTATCACAGCCCCTAATAATCTTCCAGATTATCCTTACCACATCTCAGCACTTACCTTTGTTGCATTGTCCATTCTCTTTCTGTTGTACAAGTAGGAGCAGTTCAGGAAAATGTGTATCCTTTCAGTACATGTTTGTTCCAGAGACACAGAATAAGAAACTCAACCACTGGCAAACTCAACCAAGCCAAATATTCCTGCTGTCCCAGGCAACAGCCAGTATCTGATGTGCCATAGGAGACGAAGAATAAATTAATCAATAATAAATACATGAAAATCTATTAAGTGCACAAAGCGGAATGTTGCATACAGAGTTGAGACCTTTGGTTGACCTTAAAAGACATTAGATCCAGCCCTGATGGATAAGATACAGAAACTCCAGTCTAACTGCATTAACATCAAAATGAAAAGTCAAATTGCTGATTTTACATAAAATCAACATACAGGTGTTCTAAGGCAAGTGATGTTTTTATACCTAAGAAATATCCAAAGCTTAATTAGGATTCACTCCATGAAGAGGAATAAGCAAAGAGAAAATTTTCTTCAACTGTTGTATGGCAGAGTCCCACACAAACACCTGTAATGTGGGAGTGAAAGCAGCATTTTGATCACTTCTCCCCATCCTGGTAAATGGGCAGGAACGAAACAGAAGGGATCTAATTTCCAGCTCATTATTCAATACCACCATGGCAACATGTCCCTTTGGAAAAAAAGTAGGATATAACAGGAAAAGGACTTTCAACTTCTGTTGCATTAATTAAAAACAAACAAACAAACAAACAAACAAACAAACAACAGCCAGAAACAAAAACTCCAGTTCCATTCTGCCTACCTTATCTTTAACTGTATAGACCAAATCTGAAGAAGAAAATTTGCCATATAGCTGGTCAGCTTGCAAATTAGGCCTGACAACACAGCTTAAACAGGACTGTTAGAAAACCAACACAGTCTGAAGCCCTGAGTGAACCAATAATTTCTGGAATCCTTAAAAGCCTTGGAAAACTTTCAGTTACACCCTGAAATGGCTAATTTAAAAGACTAACGGCTTTAGGAAACACTGAGAAAGAAGTCAGGTCAGACTAGTGCCTTTGGGTATCCTGTACTTTACACATGGAAGCAAAGAATGGTCATACGATAAAAGTGCAGGTTCATATGTGTCTATGTAACTATACACTGTCTTTACATAACTTTTACAAAATATTTTTTGAATGTGGAATATAAACAATGTTTCCTATCACAAAAACACTGAACTGTAACATTACTGCAATTCTGCAATAAATCTTATCAGCACACACTCTTGCAATAAATTATATTGCCTCTTTATAGTAATTCTAATTATCTTCAAAGTGTTTTCTCAAAAGGATACAAATAAAGTGAAAAGCCGAGGAGTCTGTCTGGCTTTGAGAGTCAGAGACAGGAACTTTTCCAATCTTGTCCTCAAATCCAATGTCCAAGAATCCTTGAAAAGAAAAACAAATAATGACAGTTGTTCACCAAATATGTACACTCTGCAGAAAGTACTATTTGGATCACAGCAACCTTCCACTAGAAGGCAGCCAGCATCGGATTGAAAAGACTTCCCCTTCACTGTTACTACAGTGAATGTGTTTGCTCACTACCCATAAAAATGTAAAGAAGTAAGAGGGGAGTTCAGGATTATTTCTAGACGAGTTCTAGAAGCACAATGTGGCTTTATTTCAAGTGCAGAACTATCACATAGTGTTGGTGCCTTGCAAGCACATGCAACAACTGCCCTGAAAGTAGAAGCACATTTCAATACAAGCAACTTGAGAAAAAGATAAAAAAAATAATATGAGGTTTACATTTATTAAATAGAGAACAAAATGAATAACTTTGCAGTGCTCAGTTCACTCCTAACAAGATCTGGGAACTGTAGATTTTGTCAATAACTGTTGCAAGCATCATGACGTGACATTGATGATCAGGGTACAACATTTCTAAAATAAGGACTTTGAGAAAAACAGCTCACATACAAAAAATAGACCAACATAACAGACCAACACCATTAACTGGAATGCTGACTTCTGCCTGACGTAGAGTCTCATAGGCACAAGAAAATAACAGCTAAGGAAAAAAGCCAAAATACACCTAGGAATCCACCAAATACTCATTTCTTCTATTTCACACCTTCACTGAAGCCAGTTTCTGCTTGAGGAAAAGCTATCCAACAGATGAAAAAGCTCTATCTTCCAAAAAGTAGCAGGAGCTTCCTAAATTTACTGCTGTATACTGCTGTGTCGCAAACTGTTCTCGCAGCTCAGATTTGCCCTTATTTCACCACGCTGGAGAATGTACAGAATTTACTTGCTGCATTTACCAATTCAGTACCCAGACAGTGGTGTACCACAGCATGCTGTATATTACCAAAGGAACCTTGTCTCCTACAGAGAGGAGTGTATATTATTTTTCAAGATCTATTACACAAACTGACAGGAACTCCAGCTATATAAAGCATCAGACGCCTGAGAAAAAAATATGCCATCAGAACACTGCTTACTAGGCTAGTGACTCACTGCTAATCTTTCTCAAACATAAAACAATCTGTGTTTCAACACTAACATGGAATGAGTTGTACAATTCCCACAAGAAAATATGAGTGACTGTGGAGTAAGAGCTTGGATACTGGGTTACTATGAATAAACCTGAGGATCTCATCTTAGATAAGGCATTAAAAAAAAAGCTGCTAAGTATAATTAAAAAAGAGTAGGCATATCCCATCTCTGAGGTCAACCAGTCCATCTCATTATTTATAGCTAACCCCAAAGGAAAATGGCAGATTATGCCTTTTTTGGTGATAAACTGGAGCTCCTCAACAGCTGGTACATCCAAAGTCAGTCATAGGGCAAATATCACTTAAGCTTTGATTTGATATCAAAAAGAGTGTGGCAGCAATGAAGGCTGGAAGCATCTCCCTGCACCACAATGGCTGTCCACAGCTGCTTAGCCAGGCCAGCACATCTGCCCACATGCTTGGACAGGGAAGCATTCCAAGCAGATAACCTTCCCCACAGGCATTGCCACCAATACTTTGGAACATCAAGCCCCAGCTCTGAAAGTCATCTCCTAACCATCACCTGCACAGTGCCCAGAGAGTGGTCGATGTAAGGGTGTTTATTATCCCTTCAGCAGCAGAGTAACTGAAAGTGCACCTGGAAAGGAGATCTATTCTGAAACTCAAACACACTCTCTTCTCACCTTGCACATGCAAGTCTGAGAACTCAACTCTGAAACATTCCTTCAAATGTAAAGGCTGAAACATATTTAAGGAAAAAAATTAACTAGGAAAAATGCCTGTGGCAAGAGTCACCAAACCACGAAGCACAGCTATGCTCTTCCAGCCTTTTTATTTGGGAGGTGGGGGGAAGAGTCTCAGGACACAGACAACACTGATTCATTTTCTGTCACAAGAGGATTACTTACTGAAACGACCTTCTCTTTTCCACATTAAATGAAACTGCTTTGGTCTCCTTATGCCTAAATATCATGCCTTAAATTCAGTTCTATATACACAGATAGTGATCTTGGGCAAAAACATCAAAGCAAGTAAGTTGAGTTGAACTAGTACAGAGTCATTCCCAGAAGCATCCATATTTCAGGGATATGTGGAAAAGGAGAGGCAGCAATACTAATTTATGGACACAAAGCTGGCATACCACACAATTCTCAAGCAAATGTAAAATACATATTTAAGATAGCATCCTGTTATTGATAGCACTCTCACAACCCTCCCTCCATGAAATATATGTTTTTTTAGGATTGTACAGTTTCTGATAAAGGAATCAATAAAGGCAAACACCAAACTAAACATTATTGAATATTTATCACTCCATGAGAAAAGTCATCATAAATACCATCACTGCAACACAGATACTTACCTGGAAAAGTTCTTTAAAAGAAGGGTGTACCATGGGGTTTGGAACAAAAGGCAAAGCATAGAAGGGAAGAAACTCTGTAGTCTGGCTCAGTGCAGCTCCCTTTGTTTCCAGGTATGCCTTAAAATGTGAAATCCTTTCCTCAAGTTTAGCTTTGTCCTAGGAAATAAAGCAGCATGTTTAATTTTAGTTTACCACTCTGAATGCACTGCAAAGATGGAAAATACAAGCAGAGAACCCAAGTATATTAATACCAAGTTTGATATTACAAAACTCAACATTTATTTAACTAAAGAACATTATATCATGTTTTCAGCAGTCATAAAAGAAAATTTAAACCAATGTTGTTATTTCTGTCATGTAGGCCCAACAAAAGAAGAGACAGACAATTGATTTCATATATAAATCCTTCGTGCTCACTTCGGGCTAGACTTGTTAAGCAAAATGCCATTTCCACACTCAGGCAAACTGGAAACACCTACTAGACATGTTTATTTCAGTGATAAGTGAGAACACAAAAATCCTGGTGCACAGCACCAGGAAGGGGTGCTGGTACACAGAACAGAAGTTCCTTAGAGGCTGGAAAACACATGAAAGGCATCCAAATACTCCTGCAGCAGCTGACAGGTGAAAGGCAGGAGCTATTAGGCCCTGGCTGATCTGGCTGACTCCAGGCTACTTAAATATCTCTTCATCATAAAGTTCCCATGTAAGAGAGACTTTATTTTATAACAGCTTGGAATTATATTTTTCAATATGATATATTGAGCTGGTCAAGATTCAGCTTCCCTGTTTCATCAGAAATTATTATACTTTAACTTACAGCTACAGTCTAAACTGGAAGCAAAGTAAGTGTTTTAAGACTCTTCTGTGCTGTGCAATTAGAGATGTGAAAGTATTGGCATGCTGGTATTTTCCAAGTTAAAATACTTCAGGAGCTCCAAGATTAGGGCAGCTCCAACTTCCATCTCTGTACTTCACAATACAAAGGTTCTGGTTCAACTAAAATGCAGATTGTGTCCCAAAACTGGATACGTGCTCTGGGAATTCTTAGAAACTATCCCATCCTCATTCACACTAAAGACAGGTAAATGAAGCAAAACAAACAAAAGCAATTTGAGGTTTGAATTGTGAAGCAAACTTACAGGCTTTCCCATAGTTTGTTTCAAGAGGAAGGTAGCAAAGTGTATGTGAAGATGGAACTCCAACTTCTGAGCAACCGGGTCACTGTCCCACACCAAAGACGAAACGTGCTCCTCCCAGAGCTGGAAGAAAACTTTCTGCTCACCATTTTCAAATGCTGCAAGCAGATCTTCCTGTGAAGGGGAGAGGCATTCAGTGAAAAAACAAATGCAGAAGAGCTACAATTTCTCAGCAGTGGTTTAGTGAATGAAGAATTCAAGTGCCATCTGAAAATCTCATATGAAAGGTTTTATCCAAAAATCTATCACAGTTTAATGACTGCCTAAGTATTCTTTCACCAGGTATCTTTAACATCTTTGAGAGCCTGAAGCAACCATGAATACAAGAAGTAACTCTCAAATTTTCAAAAGTTCTGGGAACCCAGCTTGACTGTAAGGGAAATATAAATGCCAGGAGTGTGTGAAAATTAGTCTTGTCAATCTATAGTAAACTAAAAACTAAAAGCAGCATGAATCAAAACTACTGTGTTCAAAAAGACTGGAGTTCTGAAAAAAAACCCAAACCCAAACTTGAATGTTCCTGTACTGGAAGAAAACTGCTAGAAGACTTTTTCAAATAATCAAGAATCCATTCAGACAGTTCAGATAGTCTCACTGCTGTAGTAACTCACAGGTTGTTAGTGGCCTTTAACTGGTTTTAGCATTACTCAATGTGTATGATGCATTACCTGAACAGGCAAAGGATCTTTTGAGGGAACATCTGCTGGTTTAGGTAGTGGCTTCCCTTTTATTTTACATTCCTTTTTAAATACTTTCACTGTTTCTTCAAATTCTGCAAAATCCAAATACTACAAGACACAAACATGCAAGAACAAGAAGTCTTTTAGATTATCAATGCTTAAAAATAAATGATCCATGAAATGCTAAAGTTTCTGTATAGGAGGATCCAAAAA
The DNA here is from genome assembly GCA_035583135.1 of Lophotriccus pileatus. Classification (NCBI taxonomy): domain Eukaryota; kingdom Metazoa; phylum Chordata; class Aves; order Passeriformes; family Tyrannidae; genus Lophotriccus; species Lophotriccus pileatus. The sequence goes on from JAWWES010000011.1 coordinate 9,448,554, forward strand.
TGCCAAAAGCTGCACACTGACAAACCAAGAATTGATACCTTATGGTAGGAAAATAGTGACTCTAAACTTCCTCCTGCATCCTAGAGACAACCAAGTACAACCCCTCTGAAAGAATGATGCCCCTTGGTTTAGTCAGTAATTTCATTCTACCAAAGAAGAAAATTAATTAAAATCCATTAATGCTATATTCTGTTTGAAGAAACAACTAAATGACTTCCTTGCCAGCAACGTTCTCAGAGGGCACAGCAGTCAGACAGCTTGAGCTCTTACCCAGAGCCTTCACGTGAAGCTGTGCAAGCCAATGAGCAACTCATCAGGCACTGTTCTTCTAGGGAAGAATAAACAGTCCTGCCTCTTCCTCCCACAGTGTACAGTCACTGTATTAGACACAGCTTTGTCCTCCTCCCCTCATCTCAGCAGTCTCAGTCATTGGCTGCTGAGGCAGGACATCACACTTCGTTTTGCAACCTTGACATGGATTCCCAACATTGCCACGGAGAACAAGAACTGCTCTCTTCACAATAAACATAAACAGTCATATAGCAGTGATTAAGAACTTAAACCTCTTTTTAGATCTGTTTTTAGAGACCCACAAAAAGATTTAAGCTGTGTGTGATTTTGCCATTTGGTTGACTCTTCTGGGAGGCAGTAACTGTCCAGGCTTTCAAGAGACAGCCTGGTGACAGCTGGGCACAGTGAGAGCTGACTGCCACTCCTGGTCACCCCTCTGCAGCACCAGCACCTGTGGGACCTGCAGTGCGATGGATCACACACAAAGCAGAGGGATTCAGCTTGGTGTCCACTCAGGGCCCTAAGCAAGGCTATCAACACAAAGTCAATCAAAGGGATGAGGAAGCAGAGATCACGATTTGTGTCCTTGTTCCAATTAATAAACATTCAATTTAGCCAATGTATCCTGAAGCACAGACTG
>JAWWES010000011.1:9449584-9551444 GCA_035583135.1 Lophotriccus pileatus
AGCAGAGATCACGATTTGTGTCCTTGTTCCAATTAATAAACATTCAATTTAGCCAATGTATCCTGAAGCACAGACTGCCACAAAGGCACCTGCCCTTCAACATTTGTCTCTCACTGTCTTTTTCATGGGACTCTTTTACACTTTATTCCGATTTCCTCTTATGGGCAAGAGGGATAGAGGAGTGCTCAGCTGGAAAATCCTGCTTAGGCATTAAACCATGGAGATCAGTAGTCTCAGGACTTGTCTGGGCTTTATCAGTCCTAGGGTTTTTATATGCTTCTGATTTTATACACACATGGAACGAGGTGGCAGCCAAGCAAGATTTTAAAGATCTCACCTTTACCACAGGCTGGACCTGAGCCTCAAAGCTGTCAGATCTAATCAACCTCATTCTTCCCTTAATGAGAGCCTCATTTCCCATGAACAACAGATAATTTTGGATTGATTTGCTGTTTGACTGCTAACACTTAACAGATATTGAGGCCTTTGAACCTACAGAGCAGGACAGGAGTCAGTAACTGCAGCAACACTTGGCCAGATAAAATGTTACAATGCCTGGTTCTGAATACAAGCAACTACGAAATTCTGCCTTGCTTATTTCAACAGCAGCAACAACAACAAAAGGAAAAGAAATAATGAGAGAAAACCAACCTCTCTCACCAGTCCAAGTAACTCAGTCTCGTACGCTAAAATGTCACCCATTGCTAAGCGTTACTGCTGCGTCTCATCGCTGATAAAGCTGGAAAATCGTGAAGAACGGGAGTGTCAGCGGCAGCACAGGGCTCACACAGCACAGCCCGTCAGCCATCGCATCTCCAACCAGCACGAGGAGACGGGCCCGCAGACACACTCACAGAAACACAGTTTACCTGCCACGTCTCGCCTGCCCCCATCCCCTCTCTCCCACCTACCCACATCCCACCTCACCGGCCCACATCTCCCTTGCCCCGCCCTGCCCCACATCTCCCCCGTCCCAATACCCCCTGCCCCACATCTCCCCGTACCCCAGTCCCCCCCGGCCCAGCCGCCATTCCCCCCCTCCCTCACCGGCCGTGTCTCCCGGGCAACGGCGGCCTCTCTCCGCGCCACGCCCACTCCCGCACACGTGACCCCTCCCAGCCAATCGCAGCTCGGGAAAGCGCGCACCACGTGACGGAGGCGGGTCCCGCCCCCCTTCCCCGCGGGAGGGCAGCGCCCTCTGGCGGGTCGAGGTGCCGCTCACGCCGTGAGGCGGTTCCCGCCTTCCCGCGGAACTCCCGCAGGGTTTGGGGCAGCTTCATTTCTTTTTAAATGATCTACGGCCCTAACAAGTGCTTTTGGATCCCCTTCACACCTTGAGCAGGCCAGGAGCCTTCTAACCTGGAAGTTTCGTTTGAAGCCTCCCAGCCTGGGAGGCTCGTTTGAAACGCGTGTTGGGCAACAAGTGCTGAGCTTTGCTGAGACCGAGCACGGCGTGAGAGATGCCAGGACCAGCCCCGTGGGTCGTTACCTCATGGAACCCTCACCAGAGCAAACAGGAGGATTGGCCAAGCCCCTTATCGAGTCTTTGTCCCTTTTTCAATTAACAATGGTGTTAATGAACCTCTTGCCACTAACACCGGGTTCCTCGCAAGCATTTGCTCGACACAGTAAAACAACGTGTTATGGCCAGCGATGTCCTGCCCAGGGTTTCAGTATCACTTTGTGCAGCCTTGTTTTCCACCGTGTCCTCTGCACATCCCGCACCCAGACACAGCACAGCACCATCCATCTCCCTTTACCCAGGCTCCTAAAGGTGACTGCCGAAACCGAATGCAGAGATTTGCATCAGCCCCCACCACCCCACCCCGGATTTTGAGCCTTGATAACCTCACAAATCCCAAAAGCTAACCTCACCAGCCAGCTCAGAGACACTGCTCTCCACCAAGACCATTTCCCAGCCAAACCTTAACTTGCCAACACCAGCTTGGGTGAATGCAGTTTGGGGCACAACTTTCCCTTGGATCATGATCAAAGGACAGTCTTCTAGGCAATCAAAACCAATATTTAAGGGACAGGAAAAAAAAATCATCCTGGCACATTCTTGCCAGAACTAAAATTGTCATCTTAAGAGGTGAAAAGTTTGGAAAGAGCAAGGTGATGGGAAGCAAAGCTATGACAGATGGTGAGTGGGCACCAGCGCTCCATCCATGACCCATGGGAGTTACTTCACCACTCCTCCCTGGCCAGCCAGCACTGGGTTGGTATTTGTGAATAAAATAGTGAGGCAGACTGCTGCTCTTTGGGAAAGGGAGAAGGAAGGAAGATGTTAAATATCTTATGAAGGGCAGAAGCAGCCTTGGCAAGCCTTCATCCCCTCTCACCTCCCTTGCTTTCCTTCATCACATTACAGTTGTCAAGGGACAGAGCAATGGTTTGAGCCAGGGTTGTGCCAAATCACCCCGTTTCTACTTAACTTGTGTTCCATGTGATAGATGGAAAAGGTGACTTCATCCATCACCTCTGTCTGTGCCAGAAGCCCTTGAAAACATCTCATTCCCCAACTCAGCCTGCTTCAAAGATGTTCTCAAATAAAGAAATCCTGATGGAAAAGGACCTTTTCCAGGAAATCAGGAGAAATGTCACCAGTATTCTTCAGGCTCCCTCCTTCCGCAGCACTTCCAGGAAGCACAGGGAAAGGCCTAGAAAGTGCTGGAAGAAAGTGAGTGAAAGCTGGCAGGAATCACTAGGAAGCACATCAAACTGCTCAGAAAGCACCCTGGAATTCCACTCCACAATCTCTACAAAATTCTCTGCAATTCCTAGAAAGAACAAGGGTATTCCTGGAAAGCACAAAGAAATTCCTAGAAATGAATAGAAAATTCCTAGAATCCGGTGTGAATTCCTAGGAAGTGCTCTGAAAATCCCACAGAAAGCCCATTGAAATTTCTGGAAAGCACATGGACATTTTATAGAAAGCACATATATAGAGGGAATTCCTAGGAAGCAACAGGAAATTTCTATTCTAAGTGTTAGTTTGTGTTCTCATTGTTCCCCAGGAGTGTGACAATTAGCATTCAAATTAGCTTCAGAATTCCTGTGGGCACTGTTAAGTGGTCAGGATGGTCCATGACTGAGCTGGCAATTGGGATTTCTGGGTTTCTGTGGTTTATATACTGAATACCAAAGTTTTATGTCTATAAACAAGCACAAAATTTATGTGTATTAAACTTCTAATAATACAAACAGCAGATATACTTTAGAGATCACATATAAAGAGTCTCTCTACAGCCAGAGGTTTCCACTTTCTGTTCCATACACTCTTTCAGAGATCCCACAGAGATCCTCCATGCTGGAGCTTATCAGGCACTTGGCTCAGTCCCAGGGCGAGGCAGGTCTGGTCCCTTGGCCATTTATAGCCCCCTCACCACCTTTGGGAGTGCAGCCTTCTGGGGTCTTTCTTGCTCCTGCTGAAGGAATGGGATGGGGCTGTGAACTCTTCCTGTTTGTCAACTGTCCCTCTAACTTTTAGAAGGAAGAAAAGACTCTTCTTAGAGAGGTGGTCCCAAGAGTTTGGAGCAGACCAGCTGCCCTCCTTTGTAAAGGCAGCTTCATTCTGTTCCCTCTCTCCTGCTTTGTTTTGGTGATGATCAGACACTGCCCCTGGGGAAAGAAGGGGATTTCCACAGACTTCCTCATCTGCAGGATGAGGTACCTGCAGCTGTCTTTCTCCTCTGAGGAACCCTGGGCAGGATGGTGGGAAGGGCTGTGTGGGATCTGGGCTTTGCTTTATCATCATCCTTTTTCTCCTCCCATTCTTGCAGAATTCCCCTTCCAGTGAGCAGACAAAGCTGCTGTGTACTCTGCCTTGCAAAGGCTTTGCTGTGTTCCTGTGGTGCCTGGGGAGAGAACTTCTCCAGGAAGATGCTGCCCAGGGGGAGGACACCCACCCACTGGCCAGCACGTGAGGTAAGGTCAGGAAGACACAGAACTTGTGCCTCAAATCTGAAAAGCAGGACCTCATTGTCCTGTGTATCCAAGAGAGGACATTCATATCATCACCTCAGCTCCACAGTTTAGGTTTTCCTTGGGGCAGGTGTCACTGCCACCTCTGCCAGGGGCTGAGCATTCCTGGGGCTGGGCCACTGATCCTGCCAGTTGCAGATCCCAGACTGGATCATAACCTGTTGATTGATTTAAAAACAGAAGGCTGTTCTCTGTGCCCAAGTGGAAGATTTTGCAGGAAATTTCTTCTTGCAGTAGCCTTTCCAAGCAGTTGCCTTAAAAATAAAAGCAAGCAGGCAAGAGAGGAATATTTTTCAAAGCTTAAACATCCTGTTATTTTCTGTATCAAACTTCAGCTCCGAATTGCCAAAAAATATTTTGGTTTGGATTTTCAATGAATACTTTGAAGGAGCTTTTAGGCAATAAATAAATAAGTTCACTTGAAATTTTAGTTGATGACATGTTATTGTTGGTTGGGCTGGAACACAGATTGGCTCCTACTGGGCCTGGCTGGGGGTCAGAGAGGTTTGCTTGGACACTGGTTTTGCTGTGCTCAGGCCCTTGCCCAGCAGCTCAGATGCTGATCACATACTGAATTACACAGCAATGCTTCCCCAGGGCCCTCTGCACAGAAAACCGAGGCAATGGAATTGCAAAACCTCTGCTCTCCCCACCATCAGACTGCCATAAAGCTGCTTTGTCTCTCTTGGATGGGACTTTTTTGCCTGCCTTTTTTGCTGAGCCTCAAGTTTCACCTCTCCTCTGCCTCTCGCAGAAGGATGTGGTCATCCCATCCCAGGCTACTTATATCAGATCTTTCTTCAGTAATTTTTTGGAAGCAAAGTCCCAACCAGGAGAAGCACAACAGAGACTTTGATTTTGTGTCACAAGATGCGTGAAGGAGGTGACAGGGTGAGCTCACCTCTCCTTGAGATCTTGAAAACTCTTGGCCTGCTCAATCCACAGCAGGGAGGGAGAAAGGACTGGCTGGTGGGTCCCCAAAAAGCGCCTTTCAGCTGCATTGCAAAATGGTGAAGGAGGGTCTCATGCACCTGGAAGTCCAGTGTTGAAGGAGCCAAAGCAGGACTTTACAGATAAGGACAAGAGCATCCAAGGCTCAGCCTACTCCTCTGCAATGTCAGCCCCTCACATCTCCCACCTGGAGAGGATGTGTGTCTTTCTTCAACCTCCACAGAACCTTCTTGCTGTTGCCGCCACCCTAGTGTGGGTTGGCCAAAGCCCAGCCCAGGCTGGAGGAAGAAGGGAGTACTCCAGCATTTTCTCTGCTCCTCCATCCCAGTAGATCAGCCTGTGGTACCTTTCCAGCTGTGGCAGAGATTGCACTTCAGAGATCCCTACAGGAATGGAGGTGACGGCCAGGAAAGATGGACTGCTTTTCTGGAGCTGGGGATGTTTCCATGTGGGATGACAGCAGCTCACAGGGCCCCAGCTGGGCTTTCTGGCATGTCCTCACCAAACACACAAGTCATTAAGCCCCCAGCCAAGGCAAATACCAACGTGTGAGAGGGCTGGCTTGCAGCAACAGCACAGCTGTCCAGCCAAAAATGGCAGGGGCTGGGAGAAGAGCTAGAGATGCTTCATTAAAAAAAAAAAAAATAATGGGGAGAAAACAGTCTGGGAACTGGGTGCACAGAAACAGGACAGAGAGCTTCATCATCAGGAGAAACATCCCCAGACTCAGCGACCTTCACTGTCCTCATTGCATCAACAGCGTTGGTGCTGCCACCAACACAGGCCAGTGGCCACCTGTCCCATGCCACTGACACAGACCAACTGCCGCCTGCCTGATCACACAGGGACAAATTGAAAAACCTCAAGGCCCACAAGAATAGCAAGCAGCAGGTTTCATCTGCGAATGAGCCCATGGACTCTGCTGTCCAGGGCAGATGTTTCCAGCTAATTATTTTCAGCACCAGGTTTCAGGCTTAAGCTAAAAATAAAAGACTTCAGTGTGAAGTTAAAGTAAACAGAGAATTTGTCCAGCCCTGCGGGAGCTATCTCATCTCCTCCTCTGGGAGGACATAGTGGTGAAACAAAAAGTTAATCCATCTTAGTTCTCATTGACACGGAATGGAGAAAAACAATTACATGGGAGAGCCAGCCTAAAGCTGAGAACAAAGACACTGCACCAATATTTCAGGTCTTTTTCCTCCACTCTGAAGGGGAAAAATTTGCTCCACACTTCATCCCTTGCAGGTTATCTTGGGAGGAACAATGTCTCCATAATTTTTGCTGACAATTAACCTCACCCGTGCAGCCATTCTTCCCCGGGTCACCAGAGCAGCTATTCATACCCTTGGCCAGGGATGCTGTTGCCACCAAATGACTGCCCTTCCCCTTGGCCAGGCCTGCACCAAGGCAGTGAGCCCCAGGGTGGCTCTCCAAGCACCCTGCCCTGCTCACCAGGACCTGCTTCACTGGGACCCTTGAAGTATAGACCCTCCACTGTCCGTTTTCTGCTTGTGCTTTGCAAACACAAAGAAAAACCCCAGACACACGTGTTGGTTAACCACACACTTGTACATGGTATCGGGCAGCAGGGCCCACCAGTCCGAGTGCACAGGGTTGGGATGGCTGGGGTTATGGTCTGCAGGACCTTGGATTAGCTGATCTCCAAAGGCCTTGGGCAGAGAGAGGATTTGCCTTGAATACACGGGTAATGCTGATTTCCCGCACCGCTGGCAGAGACACCCGTGACTCACCTGAGTACCTGCACAGTATTTTTTCTGAGCAAAACCCAGAGCTTTAGCTGCGCAGCCAATGCCAGGAACTGGAGTACAGACCTCCAAACAAACCTCCAGACCTGGGCTGCTGCCAGATGGAACATTTGCCCACACAGCAGGCTTTCAGAGGCCAAGTCAAGACAGTCCCAGCAGCTGGAGCAGCGCCTCCCCCAAAGGCACAGAGCATGGGCCAGCCTAGTCCCACCAGTTGGAGAAATGCACTGAACCAGTTCTGCCAAACCAGTTATCTTCACTGAGGGAGCAAGAGCAAAGACCCTTACTTCCATGTGAAACCATCCTGGGGAAAGATTGGTACCCTTGGGTGCCTACTGGTCCCATCAGAGGTTGCAAACAAATACCACAAGCCTTGCACAGCCCTGCAATGTCTGCACTCCCCAAATCCCCCATCCTGCCACTTCTGCAGGGTCAAGGTGGGCCCAGAGCTGGGCTGAAAACCCAACTCCTCATCAAAACCAGGGGCAGCAAGAAAGGGAAGAGCATGGGGCAGGCTCACCCCTCACATGGCAGGGGTGAGGGTGGAGGAGGCTCCAGCTGCCAGGATGCAGGGAGATGAATGGCCAATATCATCAACATTATCAGTGGCACCCAAATTTCGTGCTGAATGGTGAGGAGGAAGAGCCTTGCATGGCCCTGGAAGGGAGGGGACAGATAGGGAGGGCAGCACTGCTGTCACGGGGAGAGGAAAGAGGACAAGACCTACTGAGTGCCTGCCAGGGTGGAGTAGCAATGCCAGGGGGTTGTTGGCCGCCTCTGTGAAGACCCCTTGCCTTGGGAGCTTTACTTTCAATGTCTCCATCCTCACTTTGGTGCCCAGCATGGTGCCAAGCTTGCACACGAGTTATTGAGTAGAAAGGGGAGGCTAAGGATATCCAGGACCTACTGGAGGGACTCTGGGATCTGTCAGAAGCAGTGTGCTTTAGAACTGATTTATTTCTCACCAGGGTTAAGGGGGTTGAAGCCCATTAGTCAGGAGGGACAGAAGCACGTTTCCTGTCAGGCCGGCCTCTCCCTCTGGCAAACCCAGGAGTACCAGGGCCCAATTAGCCCCTGGCAAACAACCAAGGTGGGTCCCTCAGCAGCATCCCCAGATAGACCCAGGAGAGCAGCACTTCCTCAGAAATCAGTGCTAATGAGTCACTGAGGCTAAATGAAGCTATTTAAAGCACTAAGCCAGTCCCACAGTTACTGGTCTCACCCATCTCCAGAGAAACTGGTCAGGCGCCTTAGCATAAGGGCAGGATCCCACAGCTTCCCAGAGCCCTCTCAGAGGTTTATGAGCACCTTTTCAGAAGATTTCTGGAAGTTTCCTGACCATTCCCTTGATGTTTTTCTAATCTTTCTAAAAGTTTCCTGCTGTATCTCCAGGACATTTCCAGACTTTGCCTACAGGTTTACTGGAATTCTCCTGGGGCTCTATTGCCTCTTCACGTTTGTTTTTTATTTTTTTAAAAAAGATGCAGGTTGGCCATTTCCAAATTTCCCAAGTGACACCTTGCCAACTGAGCAAAGCTCAGCACCTTATTCAGGTGCCACACAACACCTCAAGTGGTCACAGAGCAGCATCCTCAGCACTCTGATTAGTAAGCTGAAGAACTATGTAGAGATTAGGAAAAAAAATCACATGTATGAGACCATTCTACATGATATGTTGTTTCATAGCACAAGCTCTCAAAAGCGCCCCATAGGAGGATCTCTTGTCCTTGAGCTGTCTGGAGTCTCTTAACACAAAGCAGCCGTGGGGGAAAGCCAAAACAGTGGATGCTTTCCCATGAGTGTTCTCAGTCCTAAACCAGACACTTCTCACGTGCCTTTACACAGTGAAGAAAAAAACAGGTCAAGTGGCAAAGGTGTGAAAGTGAGGACAGACCGATTCCCAGTTCCCTCCTGGAGTCCCCATCCTGGCACACGTGGCCTTTTTCTTCCACAGACACCAAAATCTTCTTCTAAAAATCTCTGTGTAACCTCACCACGCAGGCACAGAGCAGCAGCTCAGCAATCAGTTTGGGGCTATCTGAGGTTTTTACATCTGCTTGTGCCAAGGGAGCTCCGGGGACACATCAGTGCCAGTGGCAGGAGGGATTTTACAGGCACAAGAGAACCATTTAGCACAAGAATCAAGAGTTTTCCATGGTGTCCCAGGCAGTACATGGCTCAGTGGGAACTGCTCTGCACTTACAGATTTACGCAGATACATTGTCAATCTGTAGCAAGCACCAGGAACATACTGGTTACCCTGAAACATCTGCTACAATATGAAAAGCTCAGAAAAACGTCCTGTGAAAAGCAGAAGACTGTTCACAGCTTGGCCAAGGCACCAATATAGGACTTTAGGTCTTTCTGGGCTGGCTATTCCCAGCATTTCTACTTGGACTCTAAAAATCTCCCAGCAGTATCCAGCCAACTGGCCAGTTGCTGAATGACCGGAGTTTTTTCTCTTCCCAGTGCCCTCCCCTCTCCACAGTATTTTATGACACAAGGCATTACTAACAAGTTACCTGAAAAACACCACACTGGTTGGCAGCAGCAGCACATGTAGGAGTAAGGGATGCAGGTGTCCATTCAAGGGGAAGGGATTATAGCAGCAGAGGAGTTGGATGATGTACATTTGTCCAGCTTTTGTTTCTTGCACCACAACAGCAGGTCTTGCTTTGAATGACCGTGGAATTGGAGCAGCAGTTCCCTCTGTTTCCAGTTTTACTGACAATAACATTGTCTGTAGCCATTTCAGGTTCATTCTTGGCTCTGCTCCATGGGAGAACAGATCTGGATCACTCTGAGAACTACAAGCTATGACCAGCCCCCTCACAGAGACATTTCAACTAGAGGGACTTCTGGCTGCAGCCTAGGACTCAAAATTCGCTTTCAGTCCCACACCTCTGTTCTATTCCTTAGGTTTGCAGAGAACCAAGGCAGACTATTCTATTACTATAGTAACATTCACAAAAATAAACCATCTGCTGGAAAAACTCCCTGGCCCTACATGCAAGACTTGTCTTCCATTATTATCAGTGCACATGAGGTTGTGGTTATGTTCACATGGAGCAAAATACTTCCCACACCCCTACAGTAAAAACCTCATTCCAGGAGGAATGGGGAGTGGGGAGGAGAATGCTGGAGCTTTGTCCAGTGTCTGGCTGAGAGCAGACCAGGGCTGCAACCTCTGATGTGGTGTTCTCACACCCTTTGAAGTGTTACAGCCCAACAGGTGAAGGGCTGGTTGGACAGTGAACAGTGGAGCACTATTCCTTCTTTCTGACTGCTCCTTGTTCCATATCCCTGACTAAAATTCCCCCTTGGCTAATGATGTACATCAGTGTGACAACTCATGTCTGGCTTCACCCCATCTAGGCCTGCAATGAAACCAGCTATCTGCTCATACCAGCTATTACACCCATATTTGGTGAAAGCAGGAAAAACACACACACAAAAAAAAGGGATTCTGCGAAGCAAGGAGAAACATGCCCCAATTTCCCCATCATTAACACCCAGAGCCTTCTGCCAGCCCCACACCGTCACACGAATACCAAGGATGAGCAAGGGGGAAGACCAGTGTAATGGAGGTAATTTGGAAACAGATCTCCTTTGTGCACCTGCTGGCAAGTGGAGACCTGACCAGGCAGGTCTTGTAACCTTGCTCAGCCTAAGCAAGTGCTACAGAAAGCAGGCTGTGCACAGATCCTGATGACTCTACAGCAGAGCAGTCAGTCAACCTTTGATGGAGCAAGATGCACAACTTGGCTTTAAGTTTTTAACATTTGGAGTGAGCAGAAAAAGGGTTGTTAGGCTTGCCTTTTTTTTCTTTTTTTTTGAAGTAGCAAGTTTTCTGTCAAGAGTTTTTAATATATTTATTTGAAAACAAGGTTTTGTGAAAGAGTACACTAAATAGCATATATCTGTTCTTCAGCCATAAAACACGGACTATCAGCTTTAGCTCAGCACAGATTGGGGCTGCATGCACTGAACAGCAGATCTCAATAGGAAGGTCTTCATGTCTGTCTTTCTGATATCAAGCATAGTGTCTTCTTCAGAGGACATGACCCTGGAGGAGGGAGAGAGAGAAACCAGAAAATGAAGTGTATTTAAAAAAGGCTTCTTGTGGTTGGCTCCACACTCACCCGAGCCTGTCACTGACGCAACATTTATAGTTTTTAGCAAGGAGTTTGTTTTCCTGTCCTTCCACCAATTCAAGTGGATAATCTTTGCTTGGGGGAGCCCTGGGACATGCCAGCCCATATTTGGAAATGAAGCCTCTCAGTGAGAAACTTGTACATCAGTTCAGGCACTTGAACCAAGGAACCTGAGAACTCCTTGCCTGGAACAGATCTACCAGTACCGTTATGTTGGGGTCACAGAGCACCACAGAGCCCATGACTGGAGTGTCTTCAAATTCTGCTAAGAACTGCTGGGAAGACAAGACAATCCCAGAAAGCAGAGGAGTAGTTCTCTTTTGACCAACCCTGAGGTCAAGTAGATGATAACTTTGTTACATAAACTACTTGCTTCTCTAGGACCATCTTTCAGGAGCGGACTAGTCTCAGCTCAGCTGTTGCCTGTGACCCCATGAGCTGCTCTAATTCTGCCCAGCCAGGTTCCACTCAAGAGTAGCCAAGCCTGGCAGATTAGAGACCAGATCCAGTACAGCTGGGTCAGGCCTGACCCAGAAGAGTGACTTGTGCACTTCTGTTTAATTGCTGCCAAACTCCTGGAATTCGGACAGAGAGTGTTTCTGAATCTGAGACAGAAGCCACCACAGAGCTAAACCAAGAGTGCTGGGTGCTGATAACTGCTTCAGTTGATACAAAGAGGCTTTTCCTTGCTTGGGATTAATGAAGGTGACTCTGCACACTATACTGTACCTCATGTCTTAATCATCAATGTACTCAAAGGGCTCTGGTGGTTCAGGTTCCTGCTCCTCTTCCTCGATCTTCGGACCATGAGCTGCCACAGGTTCAACCAGCTCCTCCATATCCTCACTGGTGTCCTTCAGAATGATGATACCTCCAATGGAAAGCTGCAAGACAAGTGCAGTGAGCATTTAAAGCTGATTGCCTCTGCCTCATGGTGGAGTGTTTGTGGCCAGAGTCTATCCTAGGCCATATGAGATGCCTCAGCAGGAATGAGTTTCAGAGAGCAAAGCATCTGACACTCATCTGGATCTCTGCCTGATAAGGAGATGGAACAGAGAGAGTCTATCCAGACTACCTTCCACTATCTAGCTCTCAGTCTGATAGAAAGTGGCACCTGGATTCACAGCTGTACCCCAGTCCCAGTCGGGGCTTTCCACATGAAAACTAATTGAACTGTAATTGCTTTAAGAGGCTCCTCTTTTCAGGTTAACAAAGCTTAGTGAAGCCTCTCTGTGTGACTGCCCCCCAGGAGGCTCTGTGAAACAGAGACTAATCTGATCACCAGCTTCCACCAAAGGAGGAATCTTATTAGCAGAAGCTTGCAAAACCAAAGGGGAATTAATTACAAAGATCAGAACCAAACATCTTGGCAGGGTGAAGCAAATCCGTGTGCCTTCCAGGGCTGGAACACAAGGTGTGAAAAGGCAGTGCTGTGTCACGCCTGGCTGGGATCAGAACTTTGGCCACAGCAGGACTCCAGGCCATAAACAGCATTTCAAAGAGGCCTTTTACTCTGGCATTCCCCAAAGCAGAGCAAAGGTCCAGAACAGCTCCATTCCAAGAGCCTCCTTGGTTACACACCCTAATCCCAGCAAAAACTGCACTGTTCTGTTCTCTTCAAAACCTGTTTATGGGACTTCAAGGCAGGAAACTGCACTCCCCCACCAAGGACTCTGCTTCTTTGGAAACTGAAGCAAACAACTGAGTACGTCCACGTTTCAGTGAGCGGACACTTACTGGAACACGCAGCAGATCCTTCCAATCCAAACAGCAGTTGGGTCACCTCCACATTTTAAAGGGTAGAGACTAAAAAACCCCTCCACAGCCTTCCTAAAGGAGACATTTTGGAAGGGGATGGTGCACAGAGAATTCCAATGTGCTGATGGAATTCTGGGAAATCCATTTATTAAAAATATCACTATTTTCCTGGAAAAAAATATTACTTCTTCTGAAGACCATTTCCCCATGCATAATTCCTGCAAAAGGGCTACGTCAAGGGTGGGCGTTATTTCTTGAACAAAAATAACAGCCAGAAGAATTTGACTGAGGAGATTTAGAGTTCATGAGCGAGCTTATCGGATTTGCAATGTATCTGAGCATCTCACAGAAAAGTTAGTTACCCCTTGGGCTTAGTGCTAAAAGACCTTTTTCATTCTCCATCTGGCAATCACATGCTCTCTCTTCTCTATGTTAACAGGAGCTGAAGGCACTTCTCTAAGGCCAGATGTAACTGAATAAGAAATCTGTTCAATGAAAACAACCCTCCATTTAGGTATAAATCACACTGCAGGATAATAAAGCTCCAGCACTGCTTTGACAACGAACCTGTACAACTTCTCAATCTATTGTAAAGATCATGGCTCAGTTTATTTTCCCAGCAATGTCACTAATACATAGAGTATGTCTGATTGGTTTCCACGTTGCAGCATTTGATAAGAGGAAAGAAAAATAAAGCAGCACTAGCATGGTGAAAAGGTTTGCAGCAGCTCTGACTTTCCCCCAACTAGAACTGCATGTGATATTTGGAGAGAAGAACATTAAAAAGTAAATGACAAGAACAAAGCTGCAAATCTTACTGGCTTGAAAGGCTGATACCGGCAGCTCTCTGTCATAGTGAGAACTTTGAGCTGAGCAGGCATGACTCTGGCTGGGTTGTCCAAAAGCTGGAAGTTGGGTTCAGGCTCTTTTTTCTTTTCTTTTTCATCCTTCTTTTCAGTCTCATCCTGTGGAAGGGGAGGAGAACATCAGCATGATTTCGGCAGTAACCTCTAACCCTTTCATAGTTCAGGAGGGTAAGGAACAACCAGACAGCTATTCCAGAGCATGGTGAGAAACCATTCTTCTGCTGAGGAACATACTAACACTTATTATAGGCTGGTACAGGCAATGCCAGAGTGGGTCTAAGTGCTCTCGTCAAGGCAATGCCTCACTCCCAACTGCAGACAAAAGCAAGTTCAGCGAGAGGTTGGCAGAGGAACTGTTTACCTCTGCCTTCCCTTTCTAAGACTTTTTCTGTAAACTCACTCACCACTTTCTGTCACAACTGAAGAGTCCTTGATATCATTACTGAGCACATAAAAATTGCCAAAGCTGCCCTTGTATTTTCCCAGCTATAAAGCTGTCACTCACATTTCACAGCAGCTCATCCAAAACAACTTGACCTCAGCGACTCCCTAGGGAACTGCACTGCAGCCTTCCTTTACAAATGACTCAGCAGCTAGAGGCAAAAGCTCAGAAGGAAAAAAAACGGCATCCTTTACATACTTAAGAACACGGGTCATGTTTTCCCTCTTGCTCAGGAACATCTGAGTTGCAAACAAAAAAAAGACCACAGAAAAGATGGGAACAACCAATAGGGAGTGATCAGGAACACTGGTGAATTCACAGCATGTCCTGTAACAGCAGACAGGACTTTCTCAGGCACAGTGGCTGCTCATTGCTGTGTAGATCCCCTGGAAGCTATGGCTTACTAGTCATATAACAGGCATAAGAGAAAAACAGGAAAGCAATGATACCTCTAAAACATCAGGACAATGGCAAAACACTCAACTCAAACACAGCAGGTGGCAGCAAGCTCCCTTTTTACTATCCTTGTTTTTCTGTTTGATTAAGCCAGGAAAACTTTTCAGACATCTGGACACACACACAGACACAACATGTGAATCCCTTCTAATATATTATTTCCTCTCAACACCTGCACTTAACTGTAAGTTGTAGAAATTTTAGAAGAAACACGCATTTGTTTAGCATACTTTACTTAGTACCTAGAATTCTAAGAATAATTCAAAGAAAAGACACTGTTTGGTGACAAGGAAACTTGATAAAGGAGCAAAAAACCCAGAGATTCTATCTTGCACGCATTAGATGATAAATTTTCTGGGCCAACTGGATAGGCCTACAACACGACCACATTTATGTAGGTCTAGGAAGGTTATTCTACACATACACCTTTGTTCTTACGCCACATGAGTGGGTTTTTTTAAACTGAAGAGGCCAAAAATTCTATGACCATGCTGCTTTTCTCACACAAGAAAAGCATGTTTTTTCTCGGGTGACAGCGATGAGGGTGACAGCTTTCACGACACACCTTCCACATTTATAGCGGGGGGAAGAAGACATTTAAGTTTCAATGTTTCCACCCACCACTTCCATCTTTTCCTCTTCCTTCTTCTCTTTCTCCTTCTCCTTTTCCTTCTTCTTGGCTTTTGCAGTGATGGACAGCACAGCAGTGGAAACCTGGATATGGCAACAGAGAAGGCATTCAGTGTGACCACAACACTGTACACTGAGCTTCAGCTCCCCAGGACAGTGAACAAATGGCAGTAACTTCATGAGAGGGACAAGGAGCAACAGTGTTTGTCATGTTGCTGGTGAGCCTACATGTGGGCTCTTGGCACATGTTACCTTTTGGCCAGGGAAGTTTAAAAGAGAAAGGCAAGAAAGCAGCTGTGAGCAGTGAGCTTTGTCTTTCAACAGAGTTAATTTCTGGGTTCTTTGGTGGCTTGGAAATCTGTTCTGCCTAGCATTCAATTCTGTTAAAATGTTTTACAATTCTCATTTCATTTTACACCATGTCATTCATCAGATGATGTGCCTGAGGTCTCCACTGCTGCCACTGCTCCCTAAGGGCTACTCTGCCTGCTGCCGTGGTTTGTTCGACAGCTTTTACCATCCTGTGCCAGGAGACAAATTGCTTCCACTATTGTCCCGCTTGTCATCCCACAGATCTCATCTCTTCCTAGGTATTCTCAGTTCCACACTTACCTTTCTGCAATCCATGGAGCTGGCAGCTATTATTCTAGCATGTGGGCCCACTGCCCCTTTCATATGGGACTCTTTGAGAAGTATCCCATCCAGTATTTTCAACAGCTGTACTGCAGCACTTTGGAGCCCAAGTCACAGACAAGGGCCCTGCTGTGCCAGATGCTGCACAACACTGACACACACATACAAGTCAGTAGGGCATGGAAAGCAGTTTCTTAAATTGATGCTTCTGGCTTGACCACTTCAGAAAAGGGAGGTTCCAGCAATTCAGTAGCACAGTGCTTGTATGCCACAATCAGCAACGGTCCCAGGCACAGCAGGAAAAATTGCCTAGAATTCTCTTTCAGAGACTACAGCGCCTGCCAATTTTTCTTTCGCTCTCTAGATTCCCTGTTAGTACCACCAAAGTCAATGTTTGTACTAGGAGGCAGAAGGAG
Organism: Lophotriccus pileatus; assembly: GCA_035583135.1. Classification (NCBI taxonomy): domain Eukaryota; kingdom Metazoa; phylum Chordata; class Aves; order Passeriformes; family Tyrannidae; genus Lophotriccus; species Lophotriccus pileatus. Next base: position 9,465,641 of record JAWWES010000011.1, read on the forward strand.
TTAGTCTTTGCAACACAGATAGCCAGCCCAAATACCTTTTCTTTCTCCTTTTCCTTTGGTACCTCAAGAGGTGGAGGATAGGCAAATGTGGACGGCTTACAGTTGGACTTGTACTGGACTTTTGGCATCTAAAACAAAGAGTTTAAAAACATGTTAGAACTGAGGAAGACAGGGAAAAAAAATCCGCAGCAGAATAATTACTTTAGCTTCATTTTCCTTCCAGCAGAGACAAATACAGATTCTCTAAAGAATACAAGCTTCCCCTTTTCCCCCCTCCGGAAGCTGAGAAACTGTTATCAGTGGCAACAGTTCAACTAGAACAATGTTATTTAATTATTCTATAATTTGACTCTGGCAAGCTCTCCTAGCCCTCTCCATACCCTCCATGCTATTCACACCATGCTTTGTTTTCATTGTTTCAAAGGTTTTGTGGTTTTGATGTTGTTGCTGGGTCTGTGTGTATTAGCAGAAAATTGGTTTAAGATTTAAGTGAAGATCTGCTCTGCCAATGCACGCAAGGGCCAACCAAGCACTGCCTGACATTCCCCTCCTGCCAAAGCACTGTACATTTAGGGGTGGGCTACCATTGTCACATATTCTCTTACCCTTGGCTACTTAAGCAAGGGCAGAGAGCGTCTTTCGACAGCCGATCCAGATTCTTAAACTGATTTAATTTTTGCAGTATCTCAACTCTTGTCTCTCATGACATATAATGGAGCAACAATAGAACCAGGACTGCTCTGAGGAAGCAAGGTGGGTGTGGTGCAGCCCACAACATACAGCAAGCTCGTAGCTGGCTCTGGTATGCCAGCCAAATTACACAGCACAACCTGATCGACAGCTGTTTGGGCTCCCTGGAATCTAAGGGATGAGGACAGGGGGTCAAAATGGGCAAAGCATGCAAAGAGGTGCTGAGTCAATCACCACCGGGAAGGCCCAGGGATAAGCAGCAATGCAACCCCTGTAAAGTTTTCAGGGTAGAGGGGAAAAAAAAATAATGCAAACTTCTCTCTTCAAACAGAGTGAGAATTTTGCACTGTTTGTACATGGACTTGAGGCTCAGTCCGAGGCAGGTGAAGAAAAGCAACTTAGAGTCCTAAGGCTTTGGTCCAGGGGCTGCAATCCAGCCAGCTGGCTCAGGCCAAGAGGGAGCAGCCAGCCCTATGCATGTTCTGTGCATCCCAGAACAAGGCTGCAGCTATGATGGGAGGGAGTTGCACATCCCTGCAGTGTCACATCCAGAAGCTTTTTGTGGAAGTTATGACCTCAGTTCTCCAACACAGAAGCCCCAGCATGGTACCCAGCTTACAGGGGCCATGCCACAGCTGATCAGCTGGAAGAACAGAGGCATAAGTAAAGTGCAGTACTGACTGCTTGGTTTAATGTTTACTCCCCAAGGAATCCAAACAAACCCTCTTTTCCCACTGCTAGCTTTCCTAGGGGAGAACATCACATCATTTATTTGGGAGGCCAGGGGGGCAACACTTTTTTTTTTGAAATAACCCTGACCTTCAGGAGTGATAATGGGGCGGTCTCTCCCCACATGTACTCAATAGAGTTCCTTTCTTTTTAAGCTACTTGAAGTAAAGTGTTCCAAGTCTGCTTTCTACATTTTTCTTGTCCCTATTCCCACCAACAGCTCCACAATTTCAACCTGCTTTTCAGATTTCTTCCAGTTAGAACCTTTTCTGGCACAAACAAGCTGGAAACATGCAAAGAACACCAATAAATCCACACACAAGCCTTGCAGACCACTCAAGCCTTCCAAGAAGCTGTCAGTGCTTGTTACGTACCTTAAGATCCTTGTTAAGGCCAATGACACAGGTTGGGGTGAAAGCCAGCGACAAGAAGTGTGACAGGGGGAACCAGAACCAAAACTGGGTGAAGACCAGAACCCCCACCACAGAAGGCATGTGAGTATGTCCTGTCCTCGACTGCAGTGAAATTGTTACGTTATGGCCCCCTGTAAGGAATCATAAATGGAGGAAGTTAATGAATGCATTCTTGGGTATTCCACAGGGACACCTGAGCAGTGCATCTCAAACAGCTGCTGTGAAGGGGCTGCACGGCACAATCCAGGCCACAGCGCTGCCAGTTTTCTCCTCTGCAACACACCTCCCTCCCTTACTGTGAGCTCAGCTTACTCAGTGAAACAGATGTGCAGTGTAAGGACCAAACTGCTCTACAGTACCCAAACACCAACAGTGAATACAGCCCTTCCACACTCATTTTGCCAGGTTACAGGTAAAACAGAAGTACAGCGCAGAAGGCAAAGAGAGGGGGAGAAAAAAGCAAACCTTTGCCATAATCAGTTTTAAAACACAGCATATAGATGATCCCCAAGGCAATGCTCACTGCATATAAAGCAGTGCACACAGAAACTTTTCTTTCTGTGGCTGCCTCTTTGAACTATCAGTTATTCAGAAGAAATATGCCTAGGTTTTTATCCTACACCATCTCAGTCAAAAAAAATGTAAACAGCAGCAACTTCAGAGGTTGCTTCTAGAGGTTATCAATCTAAGCTGCACAGAGACAAGCTCCTGCAGTCTTTGCAGCAGAGTTACGTCTCAGCCAGTCAACCAAGTCTTAGATTTGTACTTGCAAAGCAGAGACCAAAACAACTCCATATGTTGATGTAGTGCAGAAACATCCAGCTAGAAACCAAACTGAAAGATTGGGCTTGCAGACAGAGTGAGAAAGTGTTAATCTGATCTTCTGTCTTCTGATGAACACAGTGAACTGAGCTGAAGAGGGCACCAGGCAAGTCCATTACCGCTGACAAGACCAGGTGCAGGGAGGTTAACTTTGTTAAAATACAAACACCCACTCGTTGCAAACTCAGGGCACTTTGTAGCTGAAAATCCCAAACTGGAGTAGCATTCTCTTGTCCTGCACAAACAGCCACCAACCAGTAGGTCCAGGCAGCAATAGAAATGTCTGAGTTTTAAAGACAAAAAAACCTATTTTTTTGCTGCCCAAATTGATGAAAGCCCTGACTGAAGCAGTAATCTCATCTTGGCTATCTGTCAGTGTAAGTCCCAGAAGAAGCAGTGGAAGACAGAGGACTTTGATGCCCTACTGTAGGATGCTCTGCATACATCCTATCTCCGTGTTTTTCCTTTCAGGGTAGCAATAGATCTGCTGTTTGACACAAGAACTTCCCGCTGCCTCTTTGGAAAAAGACAATTACATGGTCTTTTACTACTTGCTAGGTCTGCTCTGCTTATTATTTTCTCTGACACCAATCTCTTGCCCTTTCACCTGAATTTGCCCCAGCACCATGGAAGGACTGCCTGAGGTCTTGTGCTACCCTTAAACATGTCAAGCACTGCGCACTCAAATTTCTGGTCTTGTCCCCCATTTTCACCTTGAACTTTTCTTTACTGCATCACTGCATAAAGGCCAGGCTCTGAATATCTGCAGATATTCTGGATCAAGCAGCTCAGTGAATGTTGCACAAGTAGCTTAACTGGACTTCATCAAACTTTTGCACTTTTATCTTCAGAATTCTAACCTTTATAATTATCCAATCTCTGGAATTTCCTGAATGAGTAAGAGATTTCATATTCAAAGGATGCCATCATGCTACTTCTTTCTGCTGTCTTACACCCACAAACAGGGGTTTGCAGGGAGCAGGAAAGGTGGGGGGACATAATACTGCACAATTGTGATTTATCTTCATGATTAAACAGCAGCCTTGACAGCCTGGAAGGGAACACATTCCAGATGTTCTGCTGCATGAAAGCTGTGACATGATGTCTGGAAAAAAATTTTCAAAAACACAAAAGAAAAAAATTCAGGGATCCTGGGGTAGTACAGGGAGGTCCATCTCCCAGAATTCACACTGCCACTGTGTCAAGGTTTGCTGGAATTCAAGTGGCTGTTCTAAAGGCTGTGAGGGTTTGCTGGCTCGAGCTGAGTGTCAGTTAACAAGAGGGGGAGTGCAGCAAGCAGACACTGATGATTTATATACTTTGGTGAACTCACTCTTTATACAGTCCTGGTGGCACTTGCTCATACTAGGGCAGTGTAGGCCAGGACAACACACCAGCACAACAGTCATTAAATAAAGATGCTTTGTAGACCTTGGAAATTAGTTTCCAACCCTGGTATAGGCAGCATCCCATTTTCAAACAGTCTCATACTGTTTCTTTCTCTATCAGCAAAGCCTTATAATCCACTTCATCTAGGTAATGAGTGAAGATAACCTGGACTGGGAACAGCAGCACTGGAATGTCAAAATCTCACAGGACAAACCATCAAAACCCCAGCAGAGTTGATTTCAGCATGTGCCAATGACATGATTCACATGGGCAGTGAAACACAAAGTAGCTCTAATACAATGAACAAAAACATGACCATAGGATAATGTCTTTTTTCCTAACTACTACAGAGTTAATCCCAACTTTACATAGAGAGTCCATGAACAGGGACAGGCAGGAGAAAGGTGGGAAATAGTAGCACCGAATTCAAGATGTGGGAGAGCAGAGTGTGTGTTTATTTTTTGTACTAAAGTCTTTAACATTCAAAATAGAAAACATCATGTGAGATGCTTCTTTGGAGAGATGGCAATGAAGAGACAAGCAACTCTTTCCTCTGTAATTTGAATGACACTTTCTTTTTCATCACTAATTAAAAATATCTCCAAACTGTGGGGAATCCAGTACATTCACTATCAGGCTGTCAAAAGCTTTTTTGTCTTCAGTCTGTACTGCCCAGTGCTGCTTTCTGTCCCCAAACCATTGTATTGACCACCCAAACCTTCCCTAAATATCAAGAAAAGGATTTTTCCCATAAGATAGGACTGCTTTTTTCCACACAGGTCTGCTGCTCCTTCATTTTTCTCACTGATTGAGAAATGTGGCATTAAGAACCAAAGATGCCACGAGTCCAGAGGGTAAAATAATTTTCAAGCAAGTAAAATGCTGACATCTGATTAGATCAGTACATCCCCTTTATAGCTCACACTCCAGAAAATAAAGCATAATGATTTTGCAAAGAACAGAAAGCCTGGAACAAGAGAACATGTTTGTACCATGAAGGAAAGCATTATAAAAGTTCAGAGGATTTTTGGGGAAAAAAACCCCAAACCCTAAGTTAAAGTGTATATTTTTAATTATGCTATTAAAGTAAAAATGCAGCTGCTGTGGCCTATTAATTAGACAATGGCCAAATTCTTCATTTCCACTTCAGTGTTTCCAAGGTATCCTGCTCCTTCCATTAAACCACCAGTTTAATGGCTGCCTCATTGTCAGAGCAAAAATCCCACCTCCAGTGCATCATTTCCCAGTTGTGCACTGAAAATCTTGCACTTCTAATCAAACCCCACTGTTGGAAAAGAATTACGCTTTTCTCCTCCCCTCACAAAAAAAGACCCAACAAAAACCCTAAACTCAATTGCCGCAACTATGGCAGATAACACAAAGACCCTTTTCTTCCTGGTAGTGATAATTAAATTCTATAACTCATTGTTCCAGATAAGCACTTGCAGTTCTATAGGAAAGATAAAAAGAATTTGTTCTTTCAGGAGGCTCTAATGAAAGTGACAATAGGTTAAGAAAGGGAGTTCACAGCCTTCCCCCAGCCACTCAGCAAGAAATAAAGAGGGTAAAGTTGGCATAAATTCACATGTAGTTGTTAGAACTGGATGTTTCTGGTTTCCAAGTCATTATACAATACATCAGTGACACAGGAAGCAAATCAGGTTTAAGTTTCATTTTTATGATTTTATGAATTCTTAGAGGTCAGAATTCAAAGCAGGTCTGTATCGCTGAGAGAAAATCTCGGAGCCAGCTGGGCTCTGGCTTCCCAGCAACAGAGTACAAGTATGGGAATGACCAGAATTATTCTAAGAGCCTTGTGCCAAGAACATTGTTCAGTCTGAGCTCCAGGAGGGGTACTCATGAGGCAAGAAAGATCAAGAAGGTGGTTCCTATTACTTTCCTCCCTGAGCAGCCCTAGTCACCTGTGATCAGTAGGCCTGACTGCCACATGCCCACCAGGAACACTTTTTAACCATGTTTCCATGCAGACAGGTGCAGGCAGCCCTAAGTCCTTCTCCCCCCACCACCCAGCCTGGAGATGGAGCAATTTCATATACACCCCACAGGGTGTTATGTCCAAGCCACACCAGAGAGAAATTCTAAGAGTCCTTTGGTTATGTGACTTCAGGACTAACTCTTATCTCAGACTACAGGAAAAAACAGCTTGTTTCTGGCTATCACAGGGGATATGGAGGCAAGAGAAGGCCACAGCACAATGGACCAGGTGGGAGAAACCACATTTGGAAACCTGGAAAAGGGGTGCCATTGACAGACACAGCACTGTGCAAGTCTTAACTCCACCAGAAGGAAAAATTCAAAACATTGTCCTTGTTTCTTACTGAAACCTTCCTTAATTGGCCCTGCAACTCAGCTCTTGTGAAATGCTGATGCCTTTAGAGAATCCTATCCCTGACTCATCATTTAGTCATTAACATGATGTTTCCTTCGCTAGAAAATGATGTTTCCTTCACTAGAAAATTATGTTTCCTTCGCTAGAAAAAGGTAGTGGGAGGCTGTGAAACTGCCTGGGTCTTCTGATGTAACACTGACGCAGCTAACTGTGCTTCCTTTGTACAACACCTCTTCAGCATTCGTGAAAGTAGCAAAACTTAGTTATTAAAAACATATACATAAAAAACTTTTATATGTATTTTAAACTGGTTATGTAAAATTTAACAGAAAAAGAAAAATTTGAGGGCTGGATACCACATGATTTCAAAATTTCTGGAGTCGGTGCTTAATTAGAAAAATAAAGAAGCAATCTATCATGCTGTAATAGATTAACATACATGGTGACAAAACAGACTTAGACAAAAAATATTTGAGATTTCTTGCTCCTATTACATGACAGGCATAAACCCAACACCTCATCTCCCAAATGAAATTTGCTATGACAGTGATTGCAGCTAAACAAGTTTAAGAAATGCTGACAGCTTTAAATGTTTGGGGAATTACCTGCATCCAAAATGCCTTGTGCGAGGATTGCTCCGAACTTTGCCATAACATCATCATGCTTATCATTGATCACTTTGGAATAGAGCTGCCTGAACTGGCTGACCTGGATAAAAATGATAAAAAGGAAAAAAAAAAGAGAGATTATAAAACTGACTACACAAGTCAAATATTCCATCTTTACTGGAAACATCCTGGATTTCTGCATCCTACGATGACATTTATGTTTTCAACAGCTTTAGTCACTGATATTACAAGTCATCCCACTAATAATTAATGACACAGATTTTCCCCACTTGAAAATATCCATATAGTGATTTTAAAATAGTCAGAATGGACATTTCCAAACCACAATCTGCAGGCCTTACAGGCACATCATAAGAATCCCTGAAGTGACACTGGAATAAAAGACCAACTGATTAGTTTGTAGCAAGAACTGCTGCATGTTCTTAGGTGAGTGACATTGCACTTTAATAAATGTCCTCCAATTCCAACTGCTGAAAACCTCAGACTTACTCAATTTTTCCTGTACAATATTTCTGCTGTACCAATAATGACCCTATGATGCATCATCAGCAATTTGCTGCTGCACTCCTACCTTTGAAGTGAAAATCATTAATGAAAATACATAATAAAGTAATAGTTTATGCCGTGGTATGTTCACATTAGTAAGAGAAACTGCTACGCCTTCGCTTATATTATCTTTATTGCCTAGAACAGCTTCATCTTTCACTGGTTCACCACGGGTTGACAGAAGAGTATCACATTCAGTAATGTCTAAAGCTTTGCTGTAAATTAATAACTTGTTTTTTAATATATACAGTGGAGCAACAATATAGCTCAATTATAATTTATATAGCTGAAAAAGCAGATCTGAAAATCCCAATCTGCAATCCAGTCAAAACCTGGGAAGCTGCATTCCATTCACAGCATGTCTGGAAGAATTTTTTATAGCTCTTCCTTAAATTAATTTTAATCCAGATACCCATGTGATGTTTTGCTTTAATTTCTTTCTTCTGTTTATATACTAAGCCTTCACTTGACATACTCAAAAGCAAAGGAGATATTTTCGAAAGGTGCTCTTCCAAGATATCTTGAACAAGCTTTTCCTCACTACTGGTCCACTCTGTTGCTGCTGTTCAAAGTCCTCTACCTACATCTGCAGCCACAGAGGAGAGGATAAACTTGTCGCTCGTGGCAGTAGAGAGAGATTGACCAGTTCCTAGTATTGCAAATGCAGTTAAAGTTTCCAAATATAAAACGCTAATACTAGACAACCTGCAGACACTTTTCACATCCAAAGAGCTTGTGCTCTCCAGGGACACCAGTGACCTTCGCTCAGTGATGAATGTCTGAAGAAAGGTCCTTCCTTCCAGCTGTGAAACACATCATCTGCTGCAGGCAAAGAGGCCAAGCTTCCACACTACCATTAGGAAGGTGCTTTTGGACAGCCTCTGATGCTCCCAGTGCCTTAACTGTACCTGTGAAAGAGGCTTTAACACTGACTACGACACTCAGGACAGCACCCAGCAAACTGCCAGTCCCCATCTGTGCAGGACACTGCGAGCTCCAGAGCTGTGCCAAGGGTGAGCAGCACAGAGCACCAGGAGCAGCCTCCAGGCATCCCTCCCACCACACATGGCCTGTCTCGGGGTGCACTGGAGAATCTCAAAGCGCTTTACAGAAAATATTCACACCTGTTAAAAAACATCCATTCATACAACTGAGCCAGTGACATGAGAACTGTGCTGGGAATAACATTTCATTAAACCAGGATTCATCAAGGTAAAAAAAGTAAAATATTAAAAGAGAATGAACAGCTGCCTGAGCAGACAAATCAAACTGCAGGGGTTTCTCAGCATGGCACAAGATCAGATTCCCAGTACAAGCACATCAGAGCCATGAGGTAGTCCTGAAGCTAAGGTAATGATAGCAATGAATGTCACCACATTTCACGTGTGAGTTTTTGACCAGAAGCAGTAAGAAGTTGAGATCAGACTTTTAAGAGATTATGCTCAATATTTAGGATGGAAGAAGACAGAGGTTGCCTCTCCAACTCACAAGCATTATATGCAAGAGCTGCAGTGCTGCTTGGCAGCCCTGCATACCTGGTGATACTTCAGAAAAGGACTGTTTTCTTCATTTCTCAATGCAGGTTAACTCATCACACCACTTAAAACACATGTATCCTAAAGGAACAGACACTGGTTGACATCTTCACTCTTTCAGGCACTAATCCAGTTGTACTACTTGTCACTTCAACTCCTTCAGCACTGATGGCATCTAGCCCTAGATTTAAGCCACTTTGTGATAGCAAAAGACACCGATATTCATACAAGCAAGTCATAACCTGCTAAATATGACTACATTAAAATTACTTTATTTGTTTCACACCAATGGACAGTCTCACCACCATGCAGCTCCAGAGTAACCAGCCACATTCAAATAGAAGCAGCGAAGCTGAACAAAACAACACTTCTCTGGAAGGGCAGGATGCATTTATTAGAACTGGCAGGGGAAAAAAGCAGCTATTTCCATATTTCAGTATAAGTAAATCCAACAATGTGTATACTAATATTACTTCTCTATTCATTAATTCCCTTTCACATTAAAAAGTTTTTAGTTACTATTTCCTGTCCCCAAAAGGAGGTGAGTCAAATTTCCTTGAAATTATTAAAACTAAGGAAAAGGAGCAACGTACATTTTCAGGGCAGCCACACAGACAGATGTGTGGCAGAGAGATAGTTCACACACAATGCAGGGTTTATTCTGGATATGCAGACCAAACTCTGCTTTTGCTTCACTCCATTTATGCATTTTCACGCTCTCCTGATTCTTATTTATAAAAGTTTACACCAAGCTTTACATGTGCAATATAAATGGTTTGCTTCTTACGCCTGACCTCCTCTACACTGGAAAAATATCTTAGTTTGCATTTGCAGCCTGGAACGGGGCCTTGTGCAGTGTCAAAGGCAGCCACATGCAGACCAGGTGATCCAAAGCCTTCAGGTGTTATTTGGGACTGACAACACTGAAACACAGAAGCAACTATGAAACTACGCCTGAACTGAGCTGAGCAGTAGATTCCATGCCTCTGTTTAGAGTACATCATTCCCACGACTCTGGGCTCAGCTTCTGAGTGTGGAATATTTATAAAAGCAGGATGTTACAAAGCTCATTCAGTGGACTGTAATCCAGAATTTACACTGTAATCAAATCTTCAGAGAATGAAACCCTGGGTGGAGCGAGAAGACGTTCAGCAGAACTGCTGCTGTTTACATTGGCATCTGAAGTCTGATGGAGCAGCACCTCAGAACAGAAGGATGGAATGCCTCACTTGGGAAAGGCAAGGCAGGGCTAGCAGGGCAAGTCATCCACCTCCCTGGTCATGGTGCACTGCCCCTATGAGCACCTTTTCCCTCTGTGCCTTCCACAGCTCTCACTCACATGTACATTAGTCCAGAGCACACAAACCCACCAGGAACGCACCCGCTTTGGCACCAGGACCTTATGCAGGGCAGTGAGGTGACCAGGACATGGACAACTGCAAGGGACCAAGGAACTGAAACCTGGCTGCCAAACCTGAGTGGATCAATGCCACATCTCAAGGTGACAGGGACAGGTCACAGCAAGGGATCAGCTGAGATCAAGCATTCAGTGAACAAGCCCTGAACGGCTACAGTAAGAAACAGACGTTATACCACCTACTTATAAAAATAACAAAACGTGTAGTACCATATAAAGAGCATTCTGTGTTCAGTTAAATTCTGCACACCTGTGCATTGTGAGCCATGGATCAATGCCAACCCTGGAAAATGCATTCAGCAAGCATGCCCTTTCCAGAGTTAAACATCAGTGGAAGCAATATTGTTCTATGAAAGAGTGGGAGACGACCCCACCCAGCCTAAAGGGCCAGGCAAACCCAGATCAAGAGATTGTCTCAAAACTCAAATGCACAGTATGCCTGCATGCTTGTTCAGGCTATTTCTATAAAGCAAACACTTCACAGGAATGGGATTTTTGACTGGATCAGGTCCCAGCTGAAAACCTTCCTTGCTGCTGGGGAAACTGTGTTTTGGCAGTTCTGGCTGTAGTGCTTCAGGATGGTATGATCATCACATGGAGCCACTGCTCCATCTCTTCGGAGAAAGTGCTGGGGCACCAAACTCCTACAGAATGGAGCAAGATGTCAACAGACAGTTGTTTTGTAAGCTGTTGAAGCAAAACCTGCCAGAGTTTGTCTAGTAGAGCCCTTTAATCTGCTACTATTTTTCCTTCAAACCACAGCTACAAGCACAACCCAAACTACTGCATAAGTTTATTTAATATGCTATGAAACCCACAAGCTGTGTTCCTCCCTTGAAATCTTCAAGCACTTCAAAAATTTTATAGCATTTGGAAATGCTACCAAGAAATTTATTTGGGCAACTGCCAGGAGGAACACTAACATGAAGGCAATGACTCATTTCATCTTTACTAACAATACACAACCCCATTCTGATAATTAGTGCTGGCCAAAACAACATGGCACTGAGTTCAAACAAAACCAAACACAGAATGTTGGAAACAACACAGACCTTGAGATATAAGAATGATACGGGACCATTTCCTGCAAACACGAAGAGCTGTATTTATCAGGCTGATCACCACTTCTCCCTCTATCAGTCAACTTTCACGCACACCAAGCCCATGAGATTGCTGCAAACATGACTTTATAAACAGTTAATTACAGAAAACAGTGGCAGGTGACGTGCACGGTACTTTTGGCAAATGAAAGCTCTGAAGAACAAGATCATTAATAAAATTTAATAAAGCAGATTTAAAAATGTTTGCATGTTCTATCTTCTCTGAAAGGTGAAGTTATTCTGCACACACTTGCTCTCTTTAAGGAGCAGACAATGTGCAGAATCATCTAACTGTAACAGGCTCACATAAAGGTTCTGTGAAGGTGCTACTAGAATAATTGCAAAAATCATTCTCGCGCCCTAAAAAGATCTAGCATTTCACCTAAATGGGAAAAAAATCCCAGCAGCAATATGGTCCTGGTTTCTTCACAAAATCTTAAAGGTAACAGGCCAATATGATTCAAGGAGGATGGAGGAAAAGGCTTGACCTTGTTTATTATCTTCTCATTTTGTCAAGATGACTATCCTAACATAAACCCAGGAACTGAAGTTACTTTTTCAAGTTGTTAAGACACGTAGTTTGTTTCCAAAATTGCTGTCTTAATTGCCCTGCAGGTCACAAACACATAATGAAGTTGTCATTGATTTCAGTTACAATGACCTCATCACATATGTAATTTAAGATTTCATTTCACAAAATAAACCTGTTAATATTATATCCTGAACTAATATGGTTCTTAAATGTATCAAGAGAGGTCAGGAAAAATCATGTTGGCTACATACAGAGGAATTGTGTTTCAATTCTAAAGAGGCCAAATCAACTTTACTCAACACCTGCTAGCCCTTTTGGCACTTCAGCAACTTGCAAGTTCAAGGGGCCTTCATATAATGGCAATTCTTTATTTAAACTCTTTGTTTGAATATAAACTCTTTAAATTATTCATTTATACAAAGAGTGAACACAATAAAGAGGAGGATGAACATAAAGGTTACAGCAAATACACAATAAAATGGCTTCTTTTAAACCAAAATACTTTGATTCTTAAATCTGTTTATTCCTGGCATTTCAGCATTGCAATGCTCAGCTCTCAAAACTCTGATGGTATTTTATATCTGAAAATATCTAAACAATAATATTTATATCTAAATCTATTCCAGGAAGATTGTTTGCTACCATCTTCACCCCCAATTATCAACAGAGAATTTTAAGTATTTCTAACCCAAAGCTCACAAATAAGTTTACAAATAAAAAGTATAAAATCCCAGAATAGAAAAAAGTGAATAGCAGTGACGGGAAGCTGGTCAGAGAATATTCCACAGTCTCTTAAAATCACCATTTCTCACATGCAAAGCATCACGAAGTATTTAGGAGCAGTGAGATCGTGATACATAAAATTTAGCTTCTCTGTAACTCCATCAAGACCACTTGTACGGCTCGTGGGATATGAAAATCACCCTATTCCTCTTCCCAGCTGGTTGTTCAGCACTGCAAATACCCACATCCATCAAGTCAGACCCTTTGGCACACAGAGCTCCAGAGTGTCACTTAGGAATCTAATCGGATCAAAACACGTCCCTGCAATCCAAAAATGGCTCCTTTTCTGAACTCCACCCTTTCACATTGGAGTAAAATAATTTTTTTCCAGATTGGCAGAGAGCTCCAAAAAAGTTTCCCATGGATAATAAATAACTTAATTGGCAGCATAATCCTCAAAATATTCCTTTTACTTTTGACCAAGAAACTACGATGCTTATAACTGACTTTTTGGGGTATTTAAAACAAGTAAAATTTGTATATTCTGTGCTTAGTTCCTAAATTGGCACCATATTTCAGGGATTATTTATTATTTTATAATCTGTAATTTTTTGGTTTTGTTTGTTTTTTAATACCTGTAGAGCTTCTATTACTGAGCAATGAATTGGCTTCTGTATCTTTATCAGGTAACAACACACAAAATTTGGCTCAAACAAGGCCCAGGCATAAAGCTGTTTCAGTTTCTCTGTCCATTTTTAAACAAGCCGCTGACCCCTACACTAACATCTCATCCTGTATTTGCTCTCCAGCTATTTTAACCACCCATTTATCAAGCCCAGGTATCACATGTACCTCAGGAATCAAGGTTACCAGGCCTCTTTGGGAGAAGAGATCTGCCTTACTACACACCTGAAGTAATCTCTATTTTTGCTAGCCCTTTTTCTATCTACATTTTTCTTTAGGACAAATGGATTCTTTCCCCATCATCTCAAAAAGCCTGGACTCAGTGAGTGACCCACAACAGTTTTAGATGCCTGACTGATTGAGAGCAGTCTGAAATTCCCATCACAAGAGGATCAGGGTGCTTTGCAAATTAAAATTAATCTATTCTCACAATGCCCTTTCATATATGAACGTATCATCCTGAATTCTTTCAGGTGGGAAACTGAGGCACAGGTGAGCTATACAATTTGTGCAGCATTAGAGGAACACAGAAGAATTAAACCTGATCTCCTATACTGAGGCCTGGCATTCCAATCACCTGATCAAGGAAGAAACAATAAAAATAACAATTAATTTCTTTTTATAGAGATAATTCAACTTCACATTACAAAGACTGTGTATCTTGGAAGATGAGGGGATCCAACAGAAGTCTAGTGTTTTCCACTGGCTTATTCAATGGAACTACTCTTCTTGGCTTATTCAGTTGAACTACAATTCTGATAACATAAACAACGTTCCCAGATTCTGCTCAGTGAAAACTTTTTTCTTTCCTTTTTTTTTTTTTTTTTTTGGTAATAATTTAAAGAAACAAACTATCTGCCAGCAAATCTTCACGTTCTGTGACTTAGAAATACCCAAACACCTGTATTTGTAGATTTCCTTCACGGACTTTCCCAAGTAAAATTTTCCACTGGACAAAAAGTGTTTTTTGGTTTTTTTTTTCTTTGTCCTCATCCAAATGTAGTTAAAAAAGTGGCTGTTTTTATCACAGTTCAATTTCTAAAATGCCATCAATAAAAGCAACCCATTTACAACAGATGAGTAGTGAAGCACCAGCTACTGCTCTGCCTCAGCACTCACCAGAGCAGGTGAAACGCGGAACTTTAGAGCTTCTCTTAATGCGGACTTTTAGTCTGTACAAATGTTTGCATATCATCACCTGTCACACATTTACAAGGCATCCTACTTTTAAAAGCTTAACACAGCATACACAACCCTTTTTGCTTTCTGAGCAGAAAACTCCACGAAAAAAATATTTGCTATAAAGCCACTAAGCCAGTTCTGGCTGCAGAAATTGTTTCACCTGAAAAGTGTAAGACTAACTACAAAGGAAATATAGTTATAACAGGACTTTCCTGCAGGATGACTGCATCCAAAACTAAGTTTACTATCATGAGAACCAATGCCTTTACTAAATAACAGTGATCACATAAATCATGAGCATACAGGCCTCAGTGCACACTAATGGAAGACAGTCACATCACTACAGGATGCTTTGAGACCTTTTAAGAAAGAGTGTTTATCCTTGCAGTGCCCAGAGTTAAAATGCTGTCATCCATCAGGCATGCTTCCATCAGCAGGCATGGCTCCCCCATTCAGAGCACGTGCTCTGATCCATGCAGGAGCTTCCTGTGGCACATCCAGCTCTGGCTCTTTACAAGGCATGTGCACTCTCTTGCCAATCCTTGTGCAAGTTTTGGCACCCAAGACCATTTTTCCACCTGATAAGCTGGTATGTAAGGTATGACACCCTACCTTTGGGCAGGTAATCTCAGTCTGCTGGATCATGATAAGGGCAGATGCAATCAGAGCTCCCTGACGCACGTAGTTCACAGGATCATTTGTCATTGGCTCAAGCAAATTAATTGCTTCCTAAAACAGACAGAGAAATAAGGAGTCACAAAGTTAATACTATTACTTTTAGTATGCCAGGATTCAGTACTTCAGTGGAAGGTTATCAGATTGATGCCATCAGATACACTTTTAAAATATTCTGCTTGTTCTTGGTAAGTGAAAGAGAAATCTGTATTTCTCTAGATTTTAATCTAAAAACCAGGAAGAAAAACCCCAAACACTAAAAACCAAGTGATGGATAGATGGAACAAGATCTACCTGCAGAAACTGGGCAACAGCTAAACAACAGGTGTAAGCAACAAATGCATTCATACTCCAGATCTAAGCAGAAAAGACCTAAGATGGCAGTTTGTAAGGCCATGGACTGCACAGACAAATTTGGTCTGTGGCAACACAGGGACTTTCTAAAAGCTCTTTGCAATGCCATGTGAAGCAAGCTGTTAGATACTCTTTGGAACAGGAGAGATAACAGTTATCAACCCTAAGATCAACCTCTTTTAAAGTATTATGTGATCTTCTGATTACAGAAGTCAGCCAGAATCAATCTCTCCTGTCCATACAGTGCTCTTACTTACACTGATGACACCAACAAACGCAGTTGAATGCATGAGACTCCCAGCAAAGACCCCTCTTGGTGTTATCTCTGCCAGGGTGAAGCTTTTAAAAAGCAGCTCATTTTATACACAACCACTTCTAGAACAATATCAAGCCTTTGCTTTGACTGCTTTTGCTATCTGAGCTATGTTAGAGGCTGTGCTTCTCCACCTGAAGGTGACTCATTCACTCTTTGGCAAGCATTCAGTACCATGGATGGAACATCCACTATAACAAAGAGCTGAACTTTCTCATCTCCAAAGTTGAATATATTTGAGCCTTCAAAACCTACTAATATAAGCTCTGGAAGACATGTCTGCATGTAATCAGATGGTTTAGGTCATCACACAACGCATCTGGAAATAAAACAGACTTATTTTTGCGACTAAAAGCATTTCCACTTAAATTATCTTGTCAGATGCAGCAGGTTAAAAATAACTAGCTCCTTGATTCCACCTTCCACTCGAGAATAAAGTGACCTGGATAAAAATAGGACTTTCAGTTTGCTTTCAAGCCTGCATGCTTTAGACACTGAAGATGGCAGGCAGCGCACGTCAGCATTCCGTGCTTTTGGCAGCACCGGTGACACACTGGGGAGCGCTCACGCAAGAGCCACGGAGCAGGAGTGTAATGCAGGATGAGGAAGGGATGAATACATAAGCAAGAGATTTATCAAAGACTCTGAAGCATCAAATATCAATTCCATTTGGACAGTCTGTGCACCTGTTCTGAAAGTGTGATTCTGTACCACTCCAGTTTACATACACATGTGGGTGAAGCAGAGGGAGCTTATTCCCAAGTTTACTTCCTGCTTGTTCCAATGAGTGCTCACTTCCCACAGCAGAAGTGGGAATCCTTCTACCATAAAAGGTCCCTGTTACCATCTGTGAGAATGAACCTCCACTGACACTTACAAAGTGAGAATAAAATTACTGGGTTTTAATTACACATGTGAAACAACAGTACATTTAATTAAATTTCATTGCACTTGTCTTCTCTACATGGATCTTCCATGAATGGTGTATCATAGGAAAGAAGAAAGGAGCTAGAAATTATGCTGTTTTCCTGTCACTGGAACTCCACAGGCAAAGGAGTATTGATTCTGGAGTACTGAACACACATTTAAAGTTCAGTGGCAACCTGACAGTAAGAAAACTCTAAGAAAAGTTTTGAAGACAAAATTCCAAGAATGTTGCAATATGTATGAAAACATGCTTCTACTTCATCTATTCTGTACAAGCAGGAAAAGAATTTCTATGCCCACAATAGTTAAATAATTTAAAGTACTGCTGTACTCCAGCTGGCTAGCAGTGTACATGTGTGTAAAATCCATCTGTGTGTGCAGTGTTACCACACAAACGTGTCTGTGGCAGGAGAAAGCAAGAACAGTCTTGGCCATGGGTGCTTCTGGCCCTCACCTTGTTTCCAGTGCCTGCACAGCAGATCCCCAAAGCCATGGCAGCCCCATAACGCACATGGGGATTGTAGCTCTCTGACAGCAAAGAAACCACGCTCGGACACTGCTCAGGAGTCCTAAAGAAAGGCAAAAAAAAGTGTTGTTTATTATTATTGTTCTTCAAAATATGGTATGGTGCTTCAAAATATGGAGACTTCACTCTGTTCATACTGGAAAATTTCATATTGTCCTTCCATATCATATGCTTCTGCATTTTTCAAAATGTAACCAGAGGGGAGGAACAAATGGGCTAAGAGAAGAACAGGAATGTGCACAGATTAATAAACTTTCCTATCACTGCAGATATCACACACCATTCCTATTACTGAGGTCTTCCTTTTTATTTCACTCCTTTCAGAGATCACCCAGTAAAATGATATATCTATTGAGATCAAGGTCTTTATCTCTAGAAATCATGGTGTTATGACAGACTTTGCACTAGAAGAAGTTTACTCTTCACGAGAGACAGCACTAAATCTTCCATCAGCAGACACAAAACCCAACTCCAGTATTCAATCAACCTTCAAGGTTAGTGGGTCCCAAACTCCCTTTTGCAATCATGGCCTCTGACGACTCCTCCTCACCCTCCCACTGCTGTAAATCAAAGCACGTGAGGAGATGCTGACACAACACACACTTCCCATGAGTTTATGAGCAATGTCCCCTGTTGCCTCCTTCATGCTGTGATGTTGCTGCCTTTCAAGAGATCTGAAATGGGTGTATGTGCTCCAGGGCTCACCAGCTGGGAACAGTGTCCTGCTGGTCATTACAGCAACAGAACTTCCAGTCCCATGCTGGGGGAGATGGGAGGGAACCTTAATTTCCTACAGCAAGAAGCACATGTTGCTAATGCAAATAGTTTTGTAAATATTGAGTATTTCAGAAGTAGGGTAAAACTAACAGGTGTGGATATATTAATTTCCCTCCTGTCTTCGTAGTCATTTTAATCAGTCCATTAATTTTGATGCCACACAAACCACTTGTTAATATCATACACTGACAATTTCAGCATTTCCAGTCCCATGACACCATGAATACAAGAGCATTGTGGGAATGTGGTTGGCAAGTGCATGCTCCTGAAAAAGAAAGATTGGAAACTATACCTTGTGAATGATTTAATTGTATGTGTTTTCAAAGTGAAGATCATCTGGCTATTCACTCCATTGTGTCTTGCAGTTCAGACTAGCATTTTAATTGTCACATTCACAATCCTAGAAGCAGTCTTGCAAGCCATTTATTACGACTGTAAACTGATTTCAGACTGAAATGTACACAGGAAGAGGCCAAGAACACTTAGTTTTAGCTTCCCTTCTTACATTTGCTACACTGAAAGACTGAAGTTGGAAGGTGGCAGCAGCACCTGTTTTACATAGGAACTATAGCATCATGTAGGACCATCAAATGTCTATCAAAGCACTCAACAACTCAAGAGAGAGAAAAACCACTACAGAGTACACTCCAGCCTGGGTTTTATTTGAAGGAATAGCTGAATCATAGAAAACAAATAAAAAAGACTTAAAGCAATAATCTAGTTCATTTCTTCCTTTATTGTGACTGGGCACAGAAGACATGCCCATATAATGATACATTCATACTCTACACACACAATCAATTCATTTCTACTCTAGTTATTCCCATTTCAACACTTTCCCAGTGTCTCCTCTGATAACTAGTCCTAAACTCCTCTTATATTCCTCTCTCCTACTCCAGCTGATCAGACAGGCAGCACCATAAACACACAGGCTCCAGTCCTCTTCCAAAACTGCTGAATGGACCCAAAGGCACCCAAGGCTTCAGAGGCTACTCAATCCCTCGACAGTAATGGCAGCAAGTGCCCAGATCTACCTCACCCCTGCTTCCAACAGTCTATTTCTTTATCAGTTTTTTCAAAACATTCACATAGGGAAAGAATCCCACCTACTGCCATCACCTTAAACACACCTCCCTCCCTCCAAACAGCAGGAAAAACAATCCATATAAAAGAAGAAGGAGCAAAGACGAAGTTGCAGGAAAGTGCCGCCTCTAAGATGCAGCCATGACAATAAAGGTTAAGAAAGGGAGATGAGCTGGGCAACAGAACAATTCTGTCCTGCAGTCAAGCAGTATAAGTGAAGACCATAAACTAAAAGACACTACCTGTCAGTCTCTTGCTCAAATAACAGCTTGGATGCTGACAATGTTTTTTTTAAAAATGAGCTGATGTGGAGACCAGAAGACACAAATCCTATAATAAATGACCCCAAGCATTCAGCTGCACAGAAAACTTTGGCTCTTGCACAAAGACTCTTAACACCTTTGTGTTTGCTTTACTACAGCAAATGTTAAACAGGCAGACTGTGAGTCGAAGAAGAGAAAAACATTTTCTGGCAAAGATGTGATTATGCACTCTGAAGCATTATTCATTAAATTCCTGTTCAGAAAGCTGGATTTTATAGAATCATCAACTTAGACACATATTTGTGTCTGCAGGCTCAGAAGTTCCAACACAGCTTTTGTTATAAAATCAGGATTAATGTACACTAATTGATTTTAGAATTCTTAGCCAGATTTAAATTATTTGTGGCCATTATATTAAATGCTTTTATCTCAAATCTGTCCATAAAATGGTCAAATGTTTTGACAGGGGGCCTTATGTAAATCCACTTTAGGAGTTAGAGCTACTTAATGGGTCCCACCACTTTCCCCAGTAACAGCTTTTTTGAATCCTCAGCCTTCAAAAAGCGTCTTCCCAAATAACTGGGATCTAGAAGGCAGGTCCACAAATGGGTCAAGCAAGTGAAAGAGTCTTGCAAAAATGCCTATCAGAGGAACAAGACTTCAGTGCACAAAAGCACTGGTGGCATCAATGCCCAAGCAGTAACATTTGCTCCTTTACTGCTGAGATGCTTTACTAAGTCCTATACACTGTTACCAAAGGTCAGCCTGTATAAACCCAAACCCACGCTTCATAAAATTCCATAAAATCCAAAACAATTCTGTCAAGTGATCAAAAGGAAAGTCAACTGCCCTTATAAGCAGTCACAGGCTGCAAATGTGCTCCCATAGCATTACTTCCAACTGGTAATCCAGTTGGGGAATGAGTTTAAAACGTGACATTATCCTTCCCCTGCCCCATCTTTCACCCTTCACTGAGAGCACAGCCCTTGAGTTGTGCTTGACATTCAGCACAGTCCAGTGGGGCAAGTCCTTCTGCTGATGGAGGAAGTTTTCACTTCACTGGTACCAATCCCCAGGCAGGTTCCCAAACCAAGTCCACCCCTCTGGCTCCCTGCTGGAAACCTCCACCACTCTGCTGATGGCTGAATCAATGTGGTTACAGAGTAGAAACCTCTGGTGCCAGAGAGAGATAATGAAGAGTGTGAGAAAACTTAAAAACAGTTCTATAAAACATAAATAGTTTGTCACAACTAACACTCAGTAACCAGCTATTCTTACTTAATCCTAATACAGACATCTGTCATTACTGCAAGTTAAACACAGAAAGTAACAGCACATGAAATACCACGATAACATCTGGAGGTTTTTATGGGCAGAAGTTTTATCTCCAGACCCAAACTTTTCTTCCTCTCTTAAAAGTAACAGTAAAAATTCTAAGCCTGGAGTATATTTAATATATTTTGAGGACAGAAGCAACGTACATAGTCTGCTAGTCTGACCTTCCTTTAACACAGTCCAGTAATTTCATCTAAAAATTCCTACATTAAAGCCTAAGGCATGTCTCTAAACTGGGCGCTCTCTGCATCTTAGAAAGATAGGCCATGTCTATTTTTAAAAACCAAATTATCTTTAATGTACTGGTCCCTTCCTTTTTTCCTAACACTGGTTTTGCTCAAGCAGTTTGCTTTTGCAATTACATTTTACTACAACAGCAAAATGATGACAAAAGAATGGCCTGATTATTTCCTTCATTCTCATCTGAAAATTGCTCAGCTGCTCCTACCTAAGCCAGGAAACCAGAGACGTCAGTGAACCAAGACCTGTCTACACAAAAAAAACCCCAAACCCTACCCCACAACTAGCTTCAACCTTGTTCTGTTACCAGGAAACTAAAGGAATCAAAAAGCAAAAAATGTCCAGAAGTTTCTTCTATGGAACTTTAACACAGTAGTCAGCTGCAGCTTTGTTTCCACCCTACACCAGGATAAGTTTTACTGTTGTGATAAATGGGCTGCAGATGAAGGACTTTCTCCAAGATCCAGTTTGGTTTGTTTCAGGAGTCAAAAAAAATCATGGGAAAAAAAAAAAAGATGCACCAAGACAGCAATAAGAGATTCTCAGCAAAACATAATTGCTGTCATTTTATTAGTTTTATTCACCAACTGGTTGCTCTCAAAAGTTCCACAAGAAACAAACACCCTATGCAGCTAAGGATTTCAAATCTTCCTAGAAACCAGAACCAGACAGAACTCAGAGGAGCTGCCTAACCCCTGCCCAATTACCTTAACCTTAGCCTGAACTTTGAACTCTTCCCTGACAATGTTCATTTCTTGGATATAATTGAATGTAAGTGACATTTATATACATAGAAATGTCTTATTCTCCCTATGAAAGCTGATTTCTGAGAAAACCAAAGAGAGTTTTGAGATCTTCATTACTTTCAAAGAGAGAGGAATGAAAATTTTTCTTAAGCCTCTAGTGCAAAACTTAACAAAATGAAAACCAGGATGTTGATTCTTACTAAGCTGGACTAATATGAACAAACCCACCCAGGTCAGCTGGACACAGAAGGCAGTTTCCCTTTCAATCCATGGTGTTGACCATAGTTTGCAGAGAACCATGACATTGTATTGCCTTTTCACCAAGAGACATTTCTTAGTGTAGCATTATCAGGAGTCTGTAATACTGGGGTTTTGTTTGTTTGTTTGTTTGTTTTAAAAAGACATTACAACTGCAACATCTGCAGATATTGCAATCCTTAGCAGGCTTTGCCTACAGGATCCTCATTGGGCTGCTGAAAGATAAGGAACGCTGTTGGGTGTGTCAACTCTGTTTAACGATCCACTTTAATCTTTGTTTCCCAAGAGGCATGCAACAGGACAAACTAAAAACTTAGACTCCTGTATCTTGGAACAACTTCCGTTTGAAGTTTCTTAGGTCACAGCTCAGTTAAAATCACATCCAAATACCTTCGTGCAGTTTATCTCCAGTTATGTAAGTTGAACATCTTGAAGGTTAAAGCTTTATTGCAATTTTTTTTTATATTTCAGCAATATTTAACCACGAGACCCTGCATACCTATAACGTAGCATCAATAAGTAAATAAACAGAACACTGAAAAAATGCACTACATTGGTCTTGTTATTGAAACTAAAAATGAAAGCATCATTAACATACATTTATTTTTTAGTCTAAATATTTAAGGCCTATACAACCCATTGAAAAATGAAATGTCACAGAATCAAAGAGCAATGTCAAATATATCTTCTAAATTCCTCATTAAGTGTCCCCAGTTATATTTCAAAAGATTCTAAATATTTATAACTTTCTAAACTATTGGTCATGAATTAATCATTTTATACAGAACTATTTCCACAAGTTGCTTTATTAGTTTAGTGATGATTTAGAAAAAAAAAAAGCTTAATAAAGTTTAATTTCATCCATGAACGAGTTAATAAAGGAGGAATGCAGATATCTAACTGCACAACTCAGCTATTTCTGAAGGGGGGGTGCAGCAGAGGGGGAAATACATAGAAGATTGAAAACCTGCAGATTAAAATGCAACAAACCTATATATTACGGTGTAGACTAAACAACTTGTCTCCCTCTTTGGACAAAAATGACCCCAGTTATTCCCAAGCCAGGAATTTCCTACAACTATCTCACGTGCAGCACAGCCTCCTTCTCCACAATGATCTTCTCTGAAATGCCTCCTATTTGTCTAAGCAAGAATTTCTAGGAGCCTCCCACTGCCAGGAGGCTGACGCTGAGTGCTGCCCGCAGGCACAGCAGGTGAACTCGAGGGATCTGCACCGACTGAACAACACTCACCAGAGACAGCCCACATCTAATGGAGGCATGGCCCCACTCAAATGAAATAGCACTAGCAATTTGAAAAGAGAAGGAGAAGCAAGGAGTGGGAAACAAAAGTAATACCTATGCAGGGTTCAAATATTCTGCTTACAGTGGACCAGGAGTGGGTCTAAGGTTTATCATCATTAACACAGGAGAAGAGCTGGATATGGGGGTAGGACAGCAAACTGAACAAAAAGCTTGGCCAGAAGCATGCAGAGGTACAATACAGTGAAAGACTTGCTGCAGATCTGTAGTAGATACAGAGGAGGATGTGTTTCTCAGGAATGATTTAAACCTGAGAAAGTCTAAAAACATCACAAAAGGTAGATAAGTTTCCTACCTCTTTAAATCAAACAACGCACCAAGCAGGTATATATGATATGCAAGCCTACATGCCACTAAACTGATACCATCTTCCTCTGCAAGTTCCTAAGATAACTGTTTTATCTGTATTTAAAGAAATAATTTCCTTTTCGATTAGATATGAATGCATTCAACAGCTTTCATCAGAACAATCTGCAAGCAACAGTGCAGCTGGTGCTTCATCAAGATGCCTTCCTCTTCCCAATCTAATTTAGTCATTCTAGTGGCTAAAAGATGATTTTGCCATATAGGTGACATTATAACATCCCCTGAGGCACTCCACAGAAGCAGAAACACCTGATTTTCAGTTAGACCAAAACAACCCTTTCCTGCAGTAGCCAATAGTGCTGCTCCTTGGATGGTAAGATCTGTGAGGAAAATTTATTAAAAGGTAATACAGAACTCAAGTTGACAAAATTACACTTCTATAACTCTGGTACTTCCTCCACTCTGACGTGATGGAGAGATAGTCTGTGGCATTGTGAAAGAGAAAATGTTAAACGTAAGAAACCATAAAACTCTTTCAATATACTGGTTCAGCTCCGACACAGGTCTGCAGCAGTAACTGATGCTGATGATTAGCAGATGGTCCTGATAGATGCATTATCTATTTTTTTCTACAGAATCTTTGTGCTTTTTAAATTCAGAGATGTGACATGAAGATCTGGATGTGGCATACACCTACTGAAGAGAAATTGTTAATCTATCTTTTACTATACTTTGGTGGGTTTACTCTGGAACACTGTTTTCTATTTATGATGCAGATACACTGCTAATAGCTCCAGCTCCATAAAGTGGCAATCATTCCAGCCACCTTTCAACAGTGTAAAAAAACAGTTCAAGTAACAATGATGACTGAAAACAAGCTTCATCTGTACAATCAGAAAGAGTGAACATTGGTTGTGTTTAATCCAATGGAAATTTTGGTAAAGACTTCAAGTACAATTAGATTAACATCAGAAGAGCCTTCAAGATTTATAAAATATAAACCAGAAGTTGATTAGACACAGTGGAGCTTAAGAAAAACTGAATCCAAATGCTCATTGGCCAAATAAGGTATTTTCCTTTCTCACTTTTCACATGTTTTCATGTGTTCTACTCCCTCAGTACTGTCAGGGGTGACAACAGCAAGGTGGCCAGATAAGAAAACAGAACTACCATAGCTGGATTAATCCTTACTGTTCTAATATACACTTTTCTGAAGAATAAAGATATCAACAGTCAACTGTAAATTAATACAGCACGTAAGCTTATTCAAGATTTCCTTTAAACAGGAAAAATAAGGAAGTGAAAACTACTGAAAATTCTCCTGTATTATCTGAACACACTTCAAGTAAAGTATTTCTATTAATTTCTGGCAGCAGCTTCCTTTCTTTGGCCCCCCAGTAGCTTCATCCTAAAGATATGAATTTTTTGATTCACAGTTCACTGAGGACCTGATTTCCAGCTCAAGGCTGGTGAGCACTAGCAATTCATGGAATGTAATGGCTGGTGTCATACAGGGGGGCAGACCATGATCTCATGGTCTCTTCTGGCCTTAAACTCAAGGAATTATTATCCAATTTTGCAGCTAATGTCCTTGGAAGTGAACTCTATTTCCATTTTAATGTAGAACTGTAAGATGACGATAGAGACAATACACAGATCTGCCTGAAAGTTGGAAGGTAACAAAAGAGAACACCAGATAATAAAAAGCAGCTGCATGAAGGAAGTTTTAAAGTAACAGTGCACATGCTTAAAACAGTGTGCTAGACAATACTTTTATAAAATCCGTCAAGAAAAAACTTGGGAGTGCTTACAGGGCAGCAGAACTTTTTAGGGTTAACTGTGCTTCTGTCCAAAAAGCAAGTGAGCAAGAGAGCCCAGAGAGCGAGCAGCACACACCCTGACAGACACAGACACACACTACGGTGCACAGACACAACAGCCACACGGAGCACACATTATAGCACTGGAGCACTGAATCAATTAACCCACTCTGGCTTTTTTCCAGCCAAACCCCCCACTCACTCATTTCCCTGCTTTTCAAGCTGGATACGCTGGAATGAGTCAATCAACAAACTGCAAGCTTTGCTTATGAACAAAGAGAACACTGCACACAGACTCTGCTCATCACTTAAGTAAAATCAACAAAGAATGGAACAGAAAGGACAGCAAAAAAGAGCACAACCTTATTTCTATCTTTTTTTAAATGTGGTAAGAAAGATTTCTCTTGATTTCAGAGTTGGAGAAAATATCTTGGTGAGAAATATTATTTTCCCAAAATACAAATTCTTAATCCTGGTGAGAGAAGAAATGTAAGTGCTAAACAAAAGCATACGAAGAAACAAGCTTCAGAAATATTATAATAGCAAAAAGCAAATGATCAACCTATTTTCCAGAAAGTAGTGGAAGATCTCAAAATTTACCACGTGACAAAAATGAAAATTACCAAGGATCTTCCTGGATGTAAAGCGAACTTTACTAAAAAGAGAAAGAGGTAAGGCTTTCTTCACCTGAATATTGCAACACTCAAATCTTCTCAGTAACCGAGAATTTGCTCAGTTTAACGCCGGAACAGCTGTTTTGAGTCTCTGCTTGAAGGGGGAAACGCAAGTCTTAAGTCTTCAGCAGAGTTGAGAGAGAAGACAGAAGCGACAGAGAAAGAAAGAAACAGAAAGGAAGAGAACAGGCTGTGCTTAATAAAAGCCCTGCTCAGATTACAAAAACAAGCATTTTACTCACCCCCACCCCTTCAAGTAATGGGTAAATTTAGATGTCTCAGTTCGATAAATCTTTACGGTCCCCTTGAGACTGTCACCAGTGTTTTATTGTCTGCAGCTTCCTGACCCTCACCTGATAAATTAGGAACTGTAGAGATTAAAACGGAAATCTCATACATAATTTCTGAAGGTATTTTTGGGTTACCCTCTGTGGAGAAACAGGATTCTTAATAAGGGGAAATATGGGAACTGCTGCCTGCCTACGCACACGCTGCTGGAGACAAGACACTCGGGAGAGGAGGAGTTGCCAACACACAACTCAAGCATCTGCCTTTGCATCAGTTTGTACTCACAAAGAGCAAATCTACATACACTGCATCTAAACGGAACTGTTTGGCATTGAGATTCATCTACCACTTTTTTACTGCTGTAGAAAGAAAGAAAAAGAAAAGGAAGCTAATGCACTGCTCATTTTTCACAGCTACTGAATTTTTCCCTATAATCTTCTGAAACCTGAACCTCGCTATAAAGGGGAGACCAGACCACTGAACCCTACCAACCAGAGATGGACGCAAGGCAGGACTTTCATTTTTAAGCCCATTTTGCACTCAGCAAGGCACAGGATAAAACAATTGGATACCAGCTCGGACATGGTCACAGCATCTCAAAATAGCAGATGACCAGTTCATTATACTGACCATGCTGGCCTTTCTTCAGGACCATCCTGGACCAGAGAGGAACACTGAACTCTTGCACCGTACACAATTCCTGCGCAAAACACAGCTCCTGAACACGTTCTGCTGGACACAAAAATGTCCCATCCTTTACATTTCTTGAACGGATTTGAAGCTGGCAATGGATCCTTGTCGGTTCTCTCACTAACAGGAGCACCCAAGCAGGACGACCCAAGTGACGAACAAGGAAACAAAGTACGCTGGGCAGCGTTACTGATCCTCCTGGTGATAATCCCCACCATTGGGGGGAACATACTTGTCATACTGGCCGTGTCGCTGGAGAAAAAGTTGCAGTATGCCACCAACTACTTTTTGACGTCCTTGGCAGTGGCAGATTTGCTCGTGGGTCTGTTTGTGATGCCCATTGCCCTCCTCATAATATTATTTGGTAAGTACAGCATGTTTGTTTCATCAGGCTTGCATATGGGGTGCAATTTGGGGAGGTCTGATTTAAACAGAAAAACTGTTTGCTTTCCACCATTACAATTTTAAAAATCACTTGCATGAGGGCTGCTAAATCTTTTCTCCCTCTCACCTTAATAGAGCTTAATACCTTTACGGCAAGTAGAACCACCGTGCATATTTTCCTTCCTTTGAAACAAACCATTCAAAAATCACCCAAGACTTAGAACTCATTTAAATAGGAGCTAGACACAGGAAATTACATTTTGTACAGTGTAATGTAATTTTTAACCACATCAGCACAATGCTGGTATTTGTTGTACTGGATATTATACTAATTGCAGGCAGTCTCCTCTTAAAAAACTTGAAATTAAGACTAAGTATCTGTTCAGGAGACACTGAACAGGTTTTGAACTTTCTATGAGTCAGGCATCTGATTTTAGCCGGGTATTGACTCCAAGCTCCATCCGGAGATGGTCCCTGGCACTATCAGTGACAACGAACTTTACCAGTACCAGTTTCAGAAAAATCCATTTTCTCCCACCCTTGGGAAAGCAGCAGGTTTGTAAAACATCACAAAGAATTAACTCATCTGTCAAGCCAAGGAAGCCTCAATCCACGTACCTAATGTTTGGAATTCAGATTTGTCATTTAGTCTGTTTCATATGAATTAAAATAGGGGGTTTTTTTACCTGAACATACACTGGTGTGACATTTTCTTTCCCACTAGTCCTTACAGAACAAGCATGATTTTTCCAAAGTCTCTCATGCCCAGCTTTACTTCAGATATTGCTTCTGACAACTAATCAGAGGCAACTCCATGGGAAAGTCTCTCTCTTTTACTCTGAAGTAGGTTTCTTTAAGAATACACTTTAAATGGTTTATTTTCATATCATAAATGGAAAAAAAAAAAAACAACAATAAGACAGGTTTTTCAATAAACTATAGATTTCCATAATTATCTTTAAGGTATAGATACCACTGGGCCCTTGATAACGAAAGGCTGCAGGAGTTCATTTTTCCTAGGCTAGACTCTAAGAGTTGCCAGAGCAACAAGCAAACACAATCATAAACTTTATTTCAGAAAGGCCATCAGTAGCTTTTGTTTGCTGCAGAAAACTGGTATCACTTTATTAAAAAATGTGTTTATTCACTAAATGCCTTGAGAACGAATTTCTGCATAATACAGACTGCTTCTCCCTAAACAGAAATGTAAACTGGAGCTCAGAATTCAGTGTTGAGATAATAAAATAGCTTTTTCAAGCAACAGTTTCTAAAAAGAAAACTGAATGTACATAATCAGGACAGTGAGTTTTAACTCAAAAAAAACAGCCACTTATAGAAAACCTTGGTATGTCAAGTATGTGTGAGGAGGCAAGTAGCAGATATGCATTTACACATTTACATACATACACACAGATATTGTAACTGCTTAATTCCTGCCAAACGCCTCATTAATAATAAAACTACTAACCATAACAAGTACTAGTATTGACTTGCAATCAAAATAAAGGGAAAGCAAATTCTGCATTTTGTGGAGTTCTTTTTTTGGTGGTGGAGGAGTTTTTATGGTTTGGATTTTTTTTAATATAGAATTATTTTCTTCTGCTAGACTAGCAAATCTTTTCTTTATAACTTTATAAAGAGACTATTGCTCCTTAATCTCTCAATTAATCCAGTGCTATGCCCGGGTTACAACAGTATAAAGCATGCTAGGAATCTTAATTCAGAAGTCAAACAAAACCATCTTTCATGATGCAGGAAATGTACCAGAAGGTAGTAAAATCAGTTATAATTAATGAAGACACCTTCCACATAACAGTGGTTAAAACTCAAATTTCTCACATACAAGTCTCTCTTTGGCAGCCAACCAGAAAACTGCTTTGCCTCTTCACCAAGTGGGAGAAGATGCTGAGGTGTTTATAGGAGTTCAAAGTGTGAGCAAAACATGAGGAGTTACTGGAATGAAGCTAGAACAGACCTTTAAATATATGACAAGTCTAAATCTTGAAGCTACATTAGCCAGATCAGTACTTGTACAAAGAATAGTCATTGATAGCCAGACAGCAAACTAAATCCAGCCTCCTGGCACTTCCACACAGGAATGTTTCCATAATAATAAGAGAGCCGGGTGCAGCTTCTAGATACTGAGTACAAATATTATGCTTCCGATTTGGGATTGATATCTAATTATGTGGAGAATATTTGAGGGAAAAGGTGTGAAATAAAGTGCAGTCACACAAAGATCCTGACTGCACAAACTGATGTGTCACAGGGTGTTCAAAACCTGCCACAGATACCGGTACACTTACCGAAAAATTTTCAGAAATAGACTGTCGCTGTAACAACGAGCTGACCCTTTTAAAAATAAGTAAATAAAAGAATCTGTAACTCACTCCAAGGTGTAATGCCATGCTCAGCACATTATTTACTCTCAGCACAGCAACCAAAAGGTACTCTGGTACCAGCACACTCAGCAATTTTAATTTAGGAGCACAAGTGTCAGAATACATAAACATTTCACAGCTTTTATTCCTTGCTAAATTCTTCTCATTTCTTAAAAAAAAAAAAAATAAAGGCAGGCCCACTAGGAGGTAATTTCATTCTCTGAAATCCAGCTTTCAAAACAGTTACCGGAATTTCTAACACTCAGAACTACAAAAGGAAAGCAAAAATGTTTCTATTCACTGGATAGTGAAATTAGCAAATAAACTTGAGAGATTCTCCCATTTGCAAAGCCTGCACCAGGAAAAAAGTCTGATGTCTATGGCTTGGTGGGCAATGGATTACTTGGAGATAGTACATGTACCATATTTTAAAATATATTCTCTACCCCTGATAGTCATCCACTTAAAATCAGGAGGTAATGCTGCTCGTCCTAGGCTGCAAACCATTATTTTAATCTATCACAAGCAATCACTGTCTTCATCTTCCCCTATTACTGATGATGAACCACAATGACAAATCTTCCCTTCTTGCTTGTGCAAACTACCAGAGGAAACTACTTAATCGACAGCTACTTTCCAAAATCTCAAATCGAAAGATAAGTAAGAAAACAAAGGTTTATTTCTCACAAAGCAAGTACAATTAAAAAAAAACCAAACCATTACTTTGATGAAATTAAAAAACTAGAGACCAGCCTGGAGACACAAAGCCTTGGCAGCCCACAGAGCCCAGAAGTGACATGAGTGTGAACACCACACACAGCTACAGACACACACCCCCCACCCCGATGTGAAGGTTGAAGTTTAGGATTAGATGAGCTGGTGGCTGAAAGTATCCATTTCCATCTCAGCAAAAGCATTATTATCCAACAGCAACACAGCCCTTGCTTTACAGGTAACATATTTCTGCAGCCCTTATAGCAGAGGAACAAATGGTTTCTAAGTCTATTTAAAGAGCTCTCTTAATCATGCTTATACATGTACACAAGTAGTGCTTTCTCTCAAGCTTTCCAAAAACCTTTTGGCTTACAGCAAGAACAGCTCTTCTACACTGTACTTTGTTTTAAGGATTACACATTTCTAAGGTATTTCCTCTAAATAAAGCTTTTCTTAAATAAAGATTAATCAAGGGTAGACAGTTGCAGTAAAAGCTCATCTTACTTCTCTTAAGGTGCAAGACAAATCTTAGAGCATGTATTCTATCTTGTTTTGACTCAAAACAAGGAAAATCTGCAACAGAAGCACTGTTGAAGTGCTTGGAGGATATGAAGCAAGGTTTGTAGGAAGAAGGAATTTCTTTTTAACTTACACCACCTGACCGTTGGAGAAACCAGACAAGTTTTCAGGCAGGTACATTTGTTGGGTAACCAAGGCATTTAAAAATAAGTTTTAAAAAATCCAACCCCCTACCTATCTTGTTTACAACAGCATTTTAATTCCCAAGAGAATCTCAGGGATGGAGAATCTCAGTCAGCCCAGTAAATGCTCTGGTCTGCTCTGACAATGTGGATCTGTAGTAGGAGAATCAGAACTCATAACAGTCCAGACTAAGCATGACCTGCTAATGGTTTTGCATCACCTCTTGGCAGGACACACTCATTTTACCTTCAGAGTTATAAAGCAGGACAACAACCAAGCAAGTCACCATCACATTCAAGGGTCAGAGATGCTTTCTGAGTCCTAAAGGGAAATTAATATTCCATCTTTTCTCCATTGCCAAGCCAACTGCAATAAGCACTGCCACCAACACCAGGAAAGCACAATAACTCGGCCCAGAGCAGTCCCTCAAACACCAGGCACAGAGTTTCTAACACAGGTGTAACCACCAAATCAAAGTAAGCTATAGCAAAATACACCACAGAATGAATCCTACACAACTACGTGACTCTTCTAGACTTTGAAGTATCAGTTTCATGATATTTGTTTCATTTAAATAATAACCATCATCTTCAGTCCTTATCAGAACTTATCAGTTCATATCAGCTACTGCATTTAAAGTCTACTTTGATTTTGTTTGGAAAAAAACCATCATCTTGTACACGCAAATATAGTAGGACATAATGCCATAATCACGAACATGACAACTTACTGCCTTCAGCACCCGGATCAAAATGAGACAAAAAAAGAAAATATAAAGGTTGTTCCGTTCAGTAGCACTTGTCAACTCACAAAAAGTCTTACAACTCAAAAACATATAAGATTGCTTTGCATCGGAGCAGTGTTTAAATGTGACTATATTTAAATGAAGGAAAAGGGTTTTCTTCTGCAAATAGTAAATTAAATAAAAAATGAAAGAACTTATCACACTGTGATTCTCCAGAACACAAAGCAGTTATAATCCAGGGAGTGGCATGCACATACTCTCCATAAGAAGTATTAGCTGCTCACTTGGAATCCAGCTGTGTTATCTGCCATCCTTCAAGTTGTACACCACACTTCCCATTGTTCATATTTTATCTGCACTAATCCTTCATCACAGAGTCAGAAGCAGTTGTCTTAATTTTCTGGAGTGAGCAAAAACATTTCAGGCCCACCAAATCAGTTATTTCTTTTACTGTTTCTTTTTATTATTATTATTAGAGCTGGTTACATGAGCCAGAATACATTTTGGCTTTCCTTTTTAAAGGAAATCCATCTCAGAAATGCACCACACCATATTGCCAGCTAAAAGTGCAGACACCAAAATTAAAGATGAGTAAGCGTTTCCTAATATATTAATTACCACTTTCTCATATCTGCCTGACAAGAGTAATTTTTCTGAAGTATAATTTCAACTCTGAAATCTATTTTTAGGAAATAGGTATGGTAGATACTAAAATCTACCTGGTTAATAAATTGAAAACAGACTGCCTCTTTACCTTCTGCCTCACTGCCTATGTCATTCTCAGCTGAAGTCCTTTGCTTTGGGATGGCTGAGGATAGTTCAGGGCTCAATCTATCCATTCTCTTTGTTTAACACAGAAGATTTCCCAGTGTAGATAACAGTACTTGCAGACAAGTACTTATTATGTGTGTCTTTATAAAATTTTCCATACTCTGGAGCTTATAATTCAAGCCAAGGCAACACCATTATAATTTCTATCTATCAGTCACATTATGAAAAAATGTTTTAATCCCAAACTACTGCAATGATACTGCATTGATAAGGCTGGACATTACAAAAGTCCAGCTCATTTGGCACTCTCAGCATGCAGATCTATTTATTCCAAGCAAGGAAATGAAAACCATCTGATTTATTAGAAATGTCTTTTCCCCCCCACCCCCCTTAATGATCATTCAACAACGAACTAATTTCTCTGGCTATACTGTTAATGTGCCCACTGACTGAGCACTGCTGAATTTTATTTTTATTTCATTTTATTTAATAAAACCTTGAATCATAGGACTATCAAGGAAAAACAGCTGAAAATAATCATTTAGCAGCAGGCAGAGAAGAATCAAACAGTCCTGGCTCATTTTTCATAAACTTTTTAATCCAGAGTCCTTGCCACAAAGAGCTTCTTATCTAAACGGGACAAAAAGACAGATAGATCAATACAACAGCAGCAACCCTGGCAGTTAAGAGTTACCTAAAACGTAAGACAGAATCCAGATGAGGCAGCGGCAAAGCTCAGTTCCTGTAGTCGTATGAACTTCTCAAAGGCACTGACGCCACAGGAAAGTCACACACTGAAAATTCTCAAAATGCTCAGATTCTAATGAGTTTTCTGTTCTCTTTCAGACAACACCTGGCCTTTACCAACTGCCTTGTGTCCTATCTGGCTGTTCCTTGATGTCCTGTTTTCCACAGCTTCCATCATGCACCTCTGTGCCATCTCACTAGACCGCTACATTGCGATAAAAAAGCCAATCCAGGCTAGTCAATACAATTCATGGGCTACAACAATCATCAAAATCATCGTGGTTTGGCTCATTTCAATAGGTATGTGAGACCTGGAGACTGGAAAAGGAACACAGAAGCTTTTCATGTCTAAAGCAATAGGTGAAAGCTGTGCAAAATAGAAAATTTAGTCAAGTATTATTGATTAGTGGACTCCAACACCCAGGCTGGCCTAAGTCCTCCTCTTGGATCATATATAGATACATCACAAAAATCTGCCTCAACTGCTGCTCCTTATCAGGCTCACCAGAAAGGCCAAGGACTGAGTCAGGATAATCATCACTTTTCTTCATGGTCCTAAAAGTTCCAAAATCAGAAGACCATATCCACATGTGCAGCAGGTTTCTCAGGAAAGCAAGATTGATCCTGTGGTGGTATATTCTGTCCCAAACACAGTCCTAAGCCTTGATAAGATGCTGGTAAAATCTGTGCCTTACAATTGCCCATGAAGCAAGTACAGAAAGGTTTTAATTACTTATACCAAAGACTGAAGGCTACGATGCACTGCCAACGCATATAGAAGGATTACTATCTAACAAACGCCCCCCAAAACAACAAACCCTGAACAGTTTATATAAAGGATAACAATGGACAAACTTTATGATATCAGCACCTCTGTGATGTGCATGCAATCCTTAATGCTTGAAACAATAAATCTGTCAAATGTGAAAACATTTAATTCAAACAGCTTAATGCACACTGCAGGCAGCCATAGTGCTGTATGATCTGTGTGCAAGAGAAAACAAAATTATTATTAAGGTCAACGATGCATAGAAGAATGAGTAAATCCACCTTCTTGGCTGAGGCAAATGTGCCTAAACCCAAAATTTCTGACTTGAAAAAAAATGAAAAAAGGAAAACTTAGTATAACAAGAGAATTATGAGTTGACCTTTTAATGCCTGATTTATTGCCATTAACCACTGCTGTACTTTTCAATTTCTTTTTATCTAACACAAAACTACTCTGCAGATGAGCCAGGTTCTCCAAATCAAAGGTTAATTTGGGTCAATTCTCATTTTAAATGTTTCCTGTATCTGAAGGTGTGCCGCTAATTGAGAAAGGGATCAAGTTGCTGAGGAGTATCCCATTTTTCTCACTGCCTTCAACCAACTTCAATAAGCAGAGCAGCAGAGGAATACAGTAAATCCCTAGATCTCATTAAGTGGTATCAGAAAACAGCACAAATAACCTTCACCAGACAGCAAGGAACCTGTTGTTTTTGTTGTAATGTCAGACTGCTGGCAAATGAAGTGCTGACTGTAATTTAGTGGTTATAAAAAATTCATTTAAAAGACAAGACTGCTAACATTTTTTTAAACGAGCGGTGAATTACAGAGCTAGCCATTCTCATTTAAACACTCCTAAATATGCAGGAGACTTTAAACAACAAATCCATCTCAAACACATACTGCATAATTCTGGCAACTATTTAACTACTTGTATATACGAAAGAGTCAAGCAGAGTGAAAAAAAATCAGCTATGTCCAGTCACTTGCTTAATTTAAGAGGGAAAGACAAGATTTATGTATTTACAAAACTGCCCTTCAAAAAGTGCAAAGGTTACCCTGGAGAAAAGGCAGATGGCATTAGGGAAACAGATTTCGCTGGAGGAAAAAGCCATACTAATTCTAATAACTAGAGTCAAAGCAATTCATGTGTTTTACACTTGAAAAGTTGGCAACTTTATACCACTTCCTCAAGCACTAAGGGTTAGGCCCAATGTCCTTAGAAAGGGCACTCTTAAAGCTCAGCTTGCCAAGTCTTACAAGTACTGTTTGCCCAATTACACACATGATGCTCTCAGCAGCTCACGTGGTGTCTGTCACCCTGTGTCTGCTCCAGAGCTCAGGAATTACCTTTCTTTAGAAACCCCAAGGCTTCAGACCCAGTGAAGGTCATGACCATATGCTGAAGTACTTGTTTTTTCTCCTGTAGGCATTGCAATCCCGGTCCCTATCAGAGGCATTGAAGATGGAAACGGCAACTCCATGAACATCACGTGTGTCCTGATGCCTGATCGCTTTCATGACTTCATTCTGTACGGCTCAGTGGCCGCGTTCTTCATCCCCCTCGCTATCATGATTGTCACCTATTTTCTGACGATCCAAGTGCTGCGCAAGAAGGCCTATTTGATCAACAAAGCGCCCCAGCGTTTCACTTGGTCAACAGTGTCCACGGTATTCCAGCGTGACACAACACCTGCCTCCTCACCAGAGAAGGTGGCCATGCTAAATGGCTCCAGGAAGGACCAGACCTTGTCCAGTGACGTGACTATCTGCAGGACATCTACAATTGGGAGGAAGTCGATGCAAACCATAACCAATGAGCAAAGGGCATCAAAAGTCCTGGGGATTGTATTTTTTCTTTTCCTGTTGATGTGGTGCCCATTTTTCATAACAAACATAAGTTCAGTTCTGTGCAATTCCTGCAACAAGGAGGTTTTCCAAAAGCTTTTGGAGATATTTGTTTGGATAGGATATGTATCCTCAGGAGTGAACCCTCTTGTATACACACTCTTCAACAAAACATTTAGGGAGGCTTTCAGCAGGTATATCACTTGCAACTATCAGACCACAAAGCCTATCAAGGCCCTGCGGAGGCGCTCCAGCAGGCTCTCTTTCAGAAGCTCTGTGGCAGAAAATTCCAAGCTCTTTGTCATGAACGGGATGAGAAATGGGATTAACCCCATTATGTACCAGAGCCCAATGAGGCTGAGGAGCTCACCCATCCAGGCATCATCAGCCATTCTGCTGGACACCCTGCTGCTCACTGAGAACGAAGTTGATAAAACAGAAGAACAAGTCAGCTACGTATAGTGGGACTGCAGCTGTGTCTGTATATAGCATTGCTGTATGTATTATTCTAGATAACTGTGCTATAAGAGGGCATAAATACTATTGTTTTCTGTTATTTATGCAAGAAATATCTTATAAATTTATATTAATTCCTCTCCTCCAAAGACTTCTCTACTTTAACCCCAACCCCATGGTTGCCATGGTGGCAACTGCAATTTTATTCCATGAAAAGTGACTCATGCAGAACTGTAGCCTAAGGAAGAGGGAAATAAATAAAACCTAAATCAGTTTGAGTATGTGATTTCAGTTCTCATCATCTTCAGTCTCTTCAAAGCACATCTTTATAAGAAAAGTATTTCTGTACAAACACTACTTTAACATTCACATTGGCAGGAAGACAAAACTCTGTAGCTTGATGGTCTCCCATGAAGTAGCAGGGGAACGCAAGATTGCTGGTTTTAATTTAAATCTCTGTACAGAGATCGGCACACAAGCTCACTGCATTCCCTCCTACAGATACATTCCTCTGCTGAGACTGAGTATCCACATAGGAGCTTTTCTTTTTCTCTCAGGGTATGTAAGCCACAAGCAGAATCACTTGCTCCAGAGACCAGTGTACGTGTCCATTCCACAAGGCATGATTAAACATTGCGTGTGCAGAAACTACCTCTTTACTGTGGGGACAGGCAGAATCTCTCACCCACCTGAATTCCATCTCCATTATACTCACATATGCATAAGCCCAGCATTGTCAGATTTGTTACAGAAAACTGCCCTTTTATCTTTTCATGCCAAGAAAATGAAATATTTAATAAAACCACGATGATACATGATCAGTGGCTATGAGTAAAACAGGACAGGCAGTGCCTGGAACATCCCTATAACTTATATGAACAAACTTCCTTTTTATGACTATGGAAACTTCAGTGAAAGCTTTCCCTCATCCAATGTGGCTCACAGAAAGTACAAAAATCACAGATACAATAGCTACTTCAAGTGAAAATAAGAGCAAGTGTTTTAAGAGACAGCAGAGACAACAGTTCATTGTAGTTTATCTCAGCTCAAAATTATTTAATTGGATTAATTTGTGTAAGATTGGAGCCATAGAATCATAGAACAAAACCAAAAAATTACAGGTCCCAATCTGCATGCTCTCCAACATGCCCTAGACTTCTATATGAGCACAAAATTCATAGAAAGAATCAGTTCTCACAACCTCTAAGGGCTACCAAAGTCTGTCATTTGGGAAATCAGAAGCTTCTGACAGTTCCAGACCATCCCTCTTTGGGAAAAGAAATCCGATTTCCCCAAAGTACTGGAGTTCTTACAGCAAACACCCAGATCACCATTTTTTCAACAGTTTCCATTTCCAGTAAAATTTTCGACTTGGGCTTTGTTTTCATTTTTCATGTTCTCAGCATTCTTTAGTTACACACTAAAATTATGTACAGCAAAAGGCTTAGCTTTTTTTCATCTGCAGAACACTAAGTACTAAAGATAACGTGTCCTCCTAACATCTATTTTTACGTATTTAATTTAAAACATATGCAAGCTCCAAACAGAGCCTACCATAACAACTGGCAGAGAGTTCCAGAAGAAAGCATTAAAAATACATCTGTGGTACTTACAGTAAAAGTTGTCTCCTTCCTCCCCTTTTTGATGATAGTCAGTAGCCATTTAAGTAAGAAACAGCTCTAACTGCTCTCACTCCTCTTTAGGCAATCAAAATTTGTTTAAGAGGATTCTGTGTTCAAAACCAGAATTGATGGATTGCTATAGCTGTGAAAGATATGTACTCTTAAAAATGTTTGAGAATCAAAAGCCTTTAATAGGACCTAGATTACTTTGATACTCAAACAGTGAGGGAGTAGGATCAAAAAATCACCAAACCCTCCAAAACTTCCAGCTACATAGCTGAAAACATCACGGAGCAGTGCCTTATTTAACCTAGAGCAGGTGCTCTGAGAGCGGGCAAAGGTGCGACCACATCCATGCACAGAATCACAGCAAAAAACTTAAAAGCCTCATTTGCAATGCAGAAACCAGCCTTCCTGAAGAAAACACCAAGAGGCAAACAGGTATGGTACAGTTCTTGAGGGGTTATTGCCCAGCAGTCAGAGAGCAAGAAGTCATCTTTGAAAACTCCCTTAACACTCAAAAAAAAATCCACATTAATTAAACAAAAAATGTTCATATAGCAGGCAACAATTTCTAATCTAACAAATATAATTTCAGCAACAACTTAAGTTTTCCCTTTCCAGAAGAAACATCACAGCTGCCACACAGCATCTAGAAAAAACCAAGAGGTAACTCAGTTCTTTCTGTTTGACCCTGTTCTTGTATAGCTGTCAGTCTGCAATCTGTCTTACATGAGGAGTAATTTGCCCTAAGTGTCCCACAGAGAATGATTTCAAGGACCCTCTGTAATCAGTGCTTAGACTCCACAAGCAGGAAATAAATCTTGAAGAAGTCTCAACCAACAAAGATGTATCTTCTCAAGCCAGTGTACTGATTTCTCAATTCTGGTAACTGTAAATAGAAGCTCAATATGTTCCAGTTACTGAATTTAGTCAGCAACAATAAACCTCAAGCAAAAGGACAAGTGACTAATCAAAAACCCAGTCTTCTTACAGAGAAAGGAAACTTCTCCACAAACAGAAAGACATCAGCAAGAAAGCAACAACATTCCAATTAACACACCAAGTGTAAGAAGACATTGCTTGTCCACTGACAAAGCAAACAAGCTGAGACTTCAGATAACAGCCCTGGAAAGCAGAACGACAGAGCAAAAAGAAAAATATGAGAGATGCACAACTACAAAACAGAAGGACAACGTAATGCACGGCAGAGATCTTGTTTTAGCAACTGTTTCTACAAGAACAGATCTGAACACAGACATCACCTTCATTAGCAAGACAGGATCAGAGAGTCACTACAAGCTCCAGTAAGAAAGCACCAGTCTGTTGTAGGGTAACTAAGGACAACACTTGGTGTGATATCGACAAGCGAGGCATGAGGCTCAGGACCAAAGCACCATCTTTAGGTAACACAAACTTGTAAAATAAATACGCACTGGATGTGAAGTGAGAGTATCCTTGTAACTTCCAGCTTCTTTCATAAAGACAGCAGCCTAAATAATAATCGATTAAAGCTTTGTAGTCACTCGGTAGTAGAACACAAGGACATTTTTGCAGGAGGAAGGGGTCATGCACGTCTCATTTAACACAAAAGAAACAAAAAGGGATTCCTTTTCCTGGAGGAAAATGCTCCCAATTCTTTCAGAATCTGGTCTGTGCCAAATCAACCACCTGGCCAGCTCTATGGCCTCTACACACTCCGTAATTTACACAGCACCTTGATCAACTTGTCTCACTATCACAAAAACTTTTATCTGGCATATTTAATTTCTTTTCAAACTACAGAAAAGCCAGACAAACAAAAGCCAAAGCTGATCTGCAACATCCAAGCACTATGAGAGGAAACACAATTTAGAATAACAGTGTACAAGTACTGTGTTTTTGTTGTTAATTATTTAAAATACATTAAGAGACAGTCAATGTTCTGGCTTTCTATGTAATTAGAAATTACAGCACAGTCATGGACATAAGGACTCAGCAGTCTTGCAGAGAGGAAAATAATGGAGTTCAAAGACTAATAGAATAAGTGGCTTGAAATGCAAATTAGAGGATTACCTTAAAAAAAACTAAACAAAACCAAAAACCAACAAACACAAAATCCTTACCAAACTAAACAAACAAAAAAAAACCCAAGCAAAACCAACCAAACAAAATCCCAGCCTTTAAGTCACTCTGAGAAACAGATAAGCAAGAAATTCAGCTCATCTGAACAGCGGTGATATCAAATGCATTTCACTAAGCCAGTTCTAAACCATCTCCGTTTCTGTACGGTGCAAGCCTTTAGTTCAGAAAACTTACAGGCATCTAGAAAAATGTATTTATGTCTTATCCAAGAGTAAAACTCTTCCTAACCATATCACGTTAGGCCATACTACTATCAATTTTCAAATGCAAATACATTTAAAAACCCCAGTGCTAAGCAGAAGTCAAGGCACTGAGAAGAGAGACTGATGCCACAAAGCTGTTCACCAGCACTCAAGAGGCATGTATGATTTTTTTTATAGTGCTTCACAGAAAGTGTTGTTTTTCTACGCTGTTTTCCTACCGTGGAAAAAT
The DNA here is from genome assembly GCA_035583135.1 of Lophotriccus pileatus. Lineage (NCBI taxonomy): Eukaryota > Metazoa > Chordata > Aves > Passeriformes > Tyrannidae > Lophotriccus > Lophotriccus pileatus. Next base: position 9,506,669 of record JAWWES010000011.1, read on the forward strand.
CCATACTGCTGCAAGCTGCTGTAAGAAAGCAAAGGCATTACTCCCCTAAATCTTTTTCTAGGCTGCTGTATGTAACATCAGACTTAAAAAGCAAAGTGATGTAAGGACCGTAAACCTGTTAAAGGCACAACTGAACAACCTGGGACACTGGAGCCCAAAGAGCAGAACACTTGCCAGAGCTCTTCTGGCTTCCTGCCTTCCAAGCTGGAGCCAGGAGTCCCAGAGTTCTGGCCAGTTCTCAGCACTGACTTAATATTACCATGGAGCATTAGATTTCTTTCTTCATATTGATAAAGATGCCTACATCCAACTGCTAAGAAGTCTTCTTTTGTTTCACTTCCCCTTTGCCTCTCCAGGCAACCATCAACACAGCAAAAACAATAGTCAGGAGAGAAGCAATTCCCATAATTTTGCTTTGGCATGACACCATGGTGTTTACTATCAGTGTCCATTCCCAGAAGACATGCTGTTTTCTCCAATGGAAAAAGAAGAGTTTTGCTCTGCAGAGAAAGAGAGGAAGCTTTTTCATTTGAAAATGGGAAGCTAGGTACAAAGATAGGAAAGATGGCTTGCTAAAGTGTCCATTTTTACACTTATTTTTAATAATTCATGTCAACACATGCCACAGCTCAGATTCCTTGCATCCAGGTATCAAGATCCTTTCCAATCTCTGAAAAACAACATCATGCTCTTAAAAATTAGGAGCTTCTTGCTCTCTAAAGGATCCTCTTTACAAATGCCCTACACAGGTATTGACAACTCATTTTCCAATTCATTAAACCCCACACAACAAATGAGCCCTTTATTCTGCAAGATGCATATCGATATTCCCTAAAAAACTCAATAGGAAGTTTTTTCCATAAAAAAATAATTCATCAGCTTCATTTAAAGGCTCAAAGAATCTCAGTGTTTTTGATCATTTAATTTGAAAGTTCAGTTGCTGAACAATAGTTTTAAGGCAAATTCAAGGTCTCGGTCAGACAATCAAATTAGTTATAATTCTCAATGCTTAAGATGTCCAATTAGCCAGTTAGGAAACCTGTGTGTGCACACTTCTAGAGAAGGAAAATATTTTTCTGCAATTAGAGGGGGAGAACATAGTAGCTTGGTTCCTCTCTCTCTTCTCATGCACATTGTGATTAAGTGATCTGAAATCTTTATACAGAAGCTTATAGGCTTATTATAGGCACTATTTTAGGCCTTATGGAGCAAGAAACTTCCTGAAGGAATAACTTTGGAGTTTTCAGCAGAGTACAAGCTGGGCTGAAGGACTATGTCAGGTTTACACCAATCATTAATTTACTTACCTGTGCAGACATTCCAGTTTATAGGCGGAAGCTGAAACATTTCTGAGATTTTCAAAAGTTTTCAAGTGATAAAAGACTCTGAGCCCTACATTCCAAAGTAAGTAAAATCTCATGCATATAAATAGTCTAGAACAAAGAAAAAACAATGGCAGGGAAAGAACCAATGCAAGATGTCATACTGTGTTCCTTGAAACAATGAATGTATTTGCGCAACCTGATTGTACAGCTACAATTCTCATTAGAAGTTGATTAGTTTTGCCAGATGCCAAGAGACTTCTCCAACACGTTCCAGTTTGGTCAGTAAAGACACACAGCTCTGTTTCCAGTTTCAGACCTGCAGATAAAGGCATGGTCAAATCCAGAAAGACTTCAGTGAAAGTCTGTGGCTTTATCTGATTATAAGATTTCTGCTAATTCCCTTTCAGTGAAAGGGCCCCTCATTCTCTTCTTCCAGGAAGACTGAATAAGACAAAGTTCAAACAGGTTGAAGAGTAAACAAAACCCTTCTAAGCTTTTCTATGCAAGAATTACTAAGCAGGTATGTTTTACCAAATTCCTCTTCACAATGAAAATACTGAAAAAGTCACTGGTACAGACCATGATAGAGTGACTGTCAGCCTCCTACTGAGATAATCTGCCATCTGCCTTCTGGATAAAGCTAGGTCAGAGGAGTTAAAGAAAACAAACTGTCCAAGTCTTCCTGGAATAAAATGCAAGTATCTGATCTCTTTGTCTTAAAACAAATATATAGTGTTAAAATACCAAAGGCTATGTAAACACAAAGAATACAAAAGCAGGAAACATTATTATTTCACTTGCATCATCCTAAAATGAAAAACTGAACACAAGCCATGTGGAATTCTCCCTGTTTGGGTAGTCTACACTTATCAGTTGAGACTACACCTTCCTTCTGGGAACCTCCAGAGGCTGCATTGTTCCCCCTCCTGCCTTTAGCCTTTTCCCAACAACACTGCACCATGGCAAAAGCAGCATCCTCCAACTAAAGTCCTACTTCCGCATGACTCTCATTCCTCTAGACTTAACAACTCCTATGAGAGCATGAAACCTTTTTAGTTCATGCTTTGAAGCACTGCTGCATCCCACATTAAGACTTTCTCATATATCAGATTTGTTCTATCCATAAACATTTACCTCCTCATTTTGTATATCAACTAAAGTGTTTAGATACACTGCAGCACTGCTCTAATAACATAAAAATAAAGCTGACTACGTAAACCGAGCACATCTCACTCTGCCATATTAACAAAGATCAATTCATGATATAAAGTGGTAAAAATTTAGATTAAAATAATTGCTTCCATTTTTAAAAAGCAAAACATTTAAATTTATCACGTTTTCCATCTCATCATAATAGTCTTTAAAAAAAGCTGACCAGAAATTACAAGCACCTTAAATGCTGTTTTCCAACAGCCATAAATATTTTATAAACCACTTCAGCAGAAAAAAGGAACAATATATAAATATCAACAATAAGGTAAGTTTGACATCTATGATCATTGGCAAAAGCATCAGGACTGGGAAACAGAAACACATTACAGTAGCCAAGTCAATACATCACTTTTCTTCTTGCTGTTTCACAATCCAGCCCTGCATCCACTCTGCAAGCTCCAAACATCCCAAGCTTTATTCATGCCTCTCTACCATTTTACAATAACATTTTACTTTGAAGTGTTTCCTGTAGAAGGTGGTCATTTTTAAAAGAGGGAAGATGTAAAGTCAGAGGTCTTTATGCTGTACTATTTGGACTGTCTTGTTAGTTTGGAAGAGGAAGAAAGGAGGAGGCAGTTCTGAAACAATTCCCTTGCACCAGAGTATTTTCTGATAATTTAATACAGTGCAATGAAAATGATCTGTTGCAAAACATATAACTGGTGCTTAATTTTTGTTTGGCATTAAGCCAAGAGGGGGAAAAGCCACACCAAATCCTACAGCCAGCAAGCTGTGCTCTCCATCCCCAGTCTGAACCCATGAACTGCTTCTAAACAATTAACAGCAAGAATGAGCAGCAACAACACAGCTGATCAAGGTTTAACTCTACATACAGGGTCCCCTGGAAAGCTTTGGGGAGACCAGGAAAAGGCCAAGGAAGGAACTTTTGTACTATATGAACAGGACCCTGCATTGTATTCTGAAGCTCAAGTAGTATGATTGATACTGCTCTGCTGCCTTGAGTGACCTGCCTGCAGATGTTCCCAGAGCCAGTCAAGTTTGCATCCAACACCCCAGAGTGTAACTGCTCCAGTAGCACTAACCCCTGCTCTCCTAATCCCTTCTAAGCTCTTGCAGCATAGCTGATGTTCTGAGCAATGCCCAGAGCACATCAAGTGTTCCTTACATGGCTCTCCCTCAAAGTACCAGAGGAACTGCTGAGCAAACACAGCCACTGATCCTGTTGCAGAAGCAAGAATTTCACCAACTTTTCACATTTACTCCAAGATGTAACTGGGTAATTTGGTATCTTTCATAACACACTAGAAAATTTTTAGGGTTTTTAGGTAAAACTAAAAAACCTGGACTGGAACATCCGATCTAAACCCTGATTCATGAATTTTGAATAATGAAGAAGCCAGACATATTCTTTTGTAGATTTTTCCAGGAATTCAAAAGTACAAGAAAAAAATATTTCCATGCTTAAAAAATATTAAAAAGTTAATCTTCAAGTTCAAGCAAAACCTCGTTGCTCTAAAAATTAAATGCCATGTTTTACTGTGTTATGTTCTACCACATTTTACTCTGATATTGCGCTGTTTTCATTAACTGTGGCCATAAAAGTCAAGATGTGCTCTTGAATGTACACAGGGTTGTATGTATGTGCTAGCAAGGAAGACTCAGAGAAGTAAACAAGGACAGCAAAGCCTTACAGAATGTTCTGCTATGCAAATGTATTACCTAAAAATAGCGGGTTTGTGATGCTTACGACACTTTTAGTTCAAATCCAAGAGGAAGAACATTTATTCACAGATAGCTGTAATAACAGGAGAAAACAAACTAGGTACTTCTGACTTCTGACACAAAATGAGTTTGTGGACTGTAGTTCTGTCATGTTCAATCAATGGTGCTTTTAAGGAAATTACCACACTCTGACTGGGTAACCTCCACCCTTAAGTGGATTTTACTATTCCTATAGGAGGAACAGACAGAAGCACAAGTCTGAGCTACTCCTGCTGCTGCAGTGTACAACCCAGCAGATGAACTCACAGCTCCAGCTTGTTCAACCCTGCTATGATTCAACTAATGCCATGAATTCCCCAAGAGAAACTTAGAATGCATTAAAAAAAATTATTCTCTTATTTCAATCCTGACTTCACAGTTGCCTTTCTGTAACCACATACAAAGAATTCAATGAGAACTCTTCTCACAGGAGCTTCAGCCACGTTCCTTCACCTACGACAAGATTAATTTCTGGGGCTTAGCCCACTGTGTCACAGACCTGCTCACCTCCCATCACAAAACACTTCATTCAAAAGCTTTGTACACCCAGCAGCTGACAAGTAACTGACTCTTGACAGTATTCAATGCTGTATTATGGCCTTTAGGCCATACAACAGACTTCAACAGACAACAGTCCTAAGAAAGAAGTGTCATTTTAGTAATGAAATCTGACTCCCAATCAGATTGGTTTTTATGTCTCTGCACACCTGCAGTGTTGAGCTGGGCCACAGCACAGTTAGTACCAACTTGCAGTTTCAGCAAACAGGAAAGGTAACTGTAAAACCAGCCTCCAGATCCCTACACCAAGAGACGATGTGTGGGGCCATCTGAACAGAAAATCCCTTCCACTGTTGCATGGGAATGCAGGGGGGTCTGGGCTAGACAAGCCAAGGGTTCCCTCCAGAGCTGTGTCTTAAAGCAAACAACTCATCACGTATGTTGTGAAAGTCATCAAGTGAAAAGTGTTGGCAACTACAACAGCTTGACCCAAACCTTTTGCCAGTGACAATCAGCTAAAGAGTTTTAGTCCTTGGCTACCAAGTAAGGTGGACACTGGAATTTACAAGGAAATGCTCCTCCCTACGGTGCAGGTAGGTGTTGGACTGCACCTCTCTAGAAAGGGAAGGGAGGAGGCAGGATAATATCTTAACCACTGCAGAGCGGGTGGAAGAGTCAAAGATGATGCTACTCATTTTCTCATTGCTGGATATGGAGAGAACAGTCCCTGCACTATGTTGCTCCAACCAGATGCCAGCACACGGTAAATGGTTTAGCTCAGAGCCTTGAAAACTTCTCATTTTGGTAGGAGCTACTGATGTCCAACTTTGTTTTGCATTTGTTGAAAAGAAAAATTATACTGAAATCTGAGATCAAAAGGGCTTTGTCACAACCTGTTTGGAAAAAAGATGCCTGAAACTATGGAAGGCCTGCATGGAATTTTCGTTCTGTACACAGATGCAGAAGTCAGTTAAACAGACCCCTTGGCTTCAGGAGAGGCAGAGAGCGCTGTGCAGCACAGAACAAGCTGTGCTGATTGGAAACAACAGAGCAGAAGCACTTGGGAGACGCCTGCTGCCCACAGAGAGAATCCATCCTGCCTATAAACCACATCCAATTGCTGCCAGAATATCCTTCAGGTGAAACGGGATGATAGAATCACTTCTACATGAGGAACAAATGGGTGATGACAAATTGACTGCTCACATCAGTAACCCAGATATTTAATCCCATCTTTAAGAACTTCTCATCCTGCTTTTAAGGACAGCCACTAACACAAAGATATGAACACAGATTCTTAAATTACAAGTGTGGACCCCAGTATGCACTATCTCCTCTCAGACACCCTCAAAGGCTGCAGTTTGGCTCAGTGCTCGGATTACACAGATTACTGTATTAACAGACGAAGGTGTCGTCCTTGGGGTGCCTTCCAATTCCCCAATCCAATTTAAAAAAAGACAAACAAAAAATCTACCTCAAACTCCCCTTAGCTAGGGAACTATAGAACAGTATAAAATACCACTTCAGCAACAGATTTCACTGAGAAACCAAAGCAAACATCGTGACTGTTTCATGGTGGGCTCACGTTACAGTGTAACCCCAGTAACCTGTCAGAGTTTAGCAGTGAAAACTTAAAAAATAAAAACTATTTCAATGTCCTTCTTCATTTTTTTTTACCTAAGTCACAACCTCCAAGAATACTTTAGATGGCCATTAGGCAGATATATTTGTCTGAGTACTGCTGCCTTCAGGAGGCCTGACACAAGCACGATATATTTAATTTTTCATTAACTCTCAATCCTACAAATATTAATTTTTCATTCTATTTGTCAACTTCATCTCTGTTCAGACAATTAAGCCGTAAAATCTGGAAACCAACAGAAAGACATCTACTGAACATTAAGGAAGGCTTCTAATTCTGAACTAAGTTTTATTCTCTCTCAGTTTTTTTAACTTTTCAACATCCACTCAATTAGCAATTGAGTCATTTTATGAAAGTAGTAGCACACATTTCCTGAAAAAGTAACAGCCATCAAATTGAAGGCTGTAGAAGTGACCAAGGAAGATACTGTACCTGAACAGAATGAAACCAAGTGACTCCACAGCTGCCCGCCTCACGTCATCATTCACATCACTCACCTACAAAAGGGAAAACAGGACATTCACAATATAGTTAAAACACCTGAGGACTCTGCAACATTTCAGGTGGTATTTATTCAAGAAAAAAGGATTATAGAGAAAGTTAACAATCATGTACAGCCTTAGCTGAAACAGCCTCATCCTTGTTCACACAGTGACTGCAAGCCGATCAAAGAGCAGACAGACCTCACCTCTTACAGATTAAATTGTATTTTTCTCCAGCCCATCATTACGCAGACTATTCACTGTAAGCCCATTACCAACTGCTTTAGGTTCATTTTTTATTTTTTTAATAGTTCCTTTTCTGTGATACCAAGCTGAATATTCTCTTGCTGAAACTCTTCTTGCCCTAATGTTGGAAGGCCCTATTAATTCCACTCACAGTACTATGAAAAGCTTTCTTCTGCTCATGGTGCTGTGAAAAGCTTTCATCACTTCACAGTCTCTAATCTGGACCAGAATATTAACACCGCAGACACAAAGCCTGTCAAAGTGATGTGCTTACTTTCTCACCATCAGTTTCTCCCTATGTGCTCCCAAGCCCACAATACTTACAGCCACATGCAGTAGGCGTCTGATGGCCTTGTTGTTCCCTGAGCCACAGTATGCCATAGCCACAGTGTACATGCCAGAACGACGGAGAATCGGATCCTAGAAGAGAAAGCATCGATATTTAACATCCATCCAAATGGTGACACGGTAATTCTGACCTTAAATCTGTTCTACTCTTGGGCCTGGAATCTGCAAACAGGTAGCATCGCTGCTTAATTGTTTATCTGGGATGAGTAAGGGGACCGTCATCAAAGCAGGGTTGTCATTATCAGTTTCAGGGGGGCAGAAAGTTACTATGCCACAGGCTGCCAAGGAGTATATGACAGTTGTATCATTCTACTTTTTACTTGCTATCTGCTGTTGACCACTACTAGAGCCAACTACATGAATGGCCCACCCACAGCAATCCTCATCTGTTTTTAACCATTACGTCTCCTTGCTGCTGCTCACAGGACAATGAAGACCAAGTATGAGACTAAAGAAATACAAAACTAGGCTCAGTTGTTTTCGTACTTTTCATCAAAGTCAAGCAACTTGTGAAACAGCTCCACTTCAGACTTATGTAAGAACTTCTAAAGTTCAAAACAGCCAACCCACTGTAGCTGGAGATTTCACAAACTGAGAGAAAGGTCACCCATGTAACAAAGAGTCAGGGACTGAGCCCCAGCTCAACTTGCCTTATCTCTGCAGAGACTCTCGATGAGAGCATCTGCCTCCTCCATCCTCCCGTACATGACCAGAGCAATCCCAACGGCAAGGCCTCGCAGGATCTTTTCGTGCTGCGTTTCCTGTGCGTAGCCGACCATGTCCTCAATAGCCTGGGCATTTTTAGATCCCAACATAACCAACCCCAGTGCCAGGCCAGCTGCCTCACCTGCAAAGCACAGAAAAGCAAAAAAATCAAACCAACTCCGTTCCCCAAAGTAGTAAATATTGCATCTAGAGAACCACAAGATGTAGGCCAACTAATTGCTTCCGGACACCACCTTGCCCAGCAACTCCATTATTCATGGCCAAATGTGCTTCTAATGACCTGCCAGCCACAATTCATTGCTCTTCCCTACAGAGTTCAATTATCTCTTCCTTGGGCCAAGAGATGCTGAGATCATTTTCCTATGAGTCCAAAGCAATAGTAACTGCCACAAGCTTCTCCAAGCCTGTCTCTCAGCCCAAAAAAAGCATATGGCTCTGGAAATCAGAGCATGTGACAATGGAAAGAATAGAGCAAAATAAGGGACTGCTTAAAGACCTAGCATGTCTTATCAATACTTGGCACAGTGCCACAGACCAGTCCTGACAGGACCTCTGAACATGACTGACACATAAGTAAAGAACCATGCTGATCAGGAAAAGGTCAGTAAATAAAACACAGCTAGAAACAATCCATGCTGCTGGCAGAAAACCTGGGGGGGTAGGAAAAAAACCACCACCCAAAAGACCCAGATGCCTGATAAGGCCTCAGATGGTTATTTGCTTTGAAAGCAGAACATTTACCTGTCACTGCATCATCCTGGTATAGATTTGTTTTCAGCAAATCGTACACATCTTGACGTGCTGTCCCCATGGCAGCCAGACCCAGACCGAGGCTGCCACCGTGTCGCACAATCTAGACAAGCATATGCAAGGTCAGTCATCACACAGCAGGGAACAATATGGCTTCAGCTGAAGTAGACATCTTTCCATTAACATAAAGCTGCAAACTTCTATCCCCACACCACCCAAACTGACCTCTAGACCTGCTATAAATACCACTTTTACTGTTTTTAGGCAGTAGGTCCCCTGAAAGAGGTGGAAAATTGAATAGAAACAGAGGTTCAAAAGCCCATAAACGAGTATCACAAGCTTTACACATAGAACTGGAGACCTTCTAGTAAGTTCAAGGTCTTTTTTCCCCACTGAGTGATTTATGCAAAGCCATAAATCCATGCCATGTAAAAACAGATGGCTGGTCATAGCTTTTAAGTAGAAAGGTAAATCAGTACCCACTTAAACAGTCTATAACCTCTTCTGTTTCCAAAACAGATACAGGAAAGCCAGTACTTTTGCAATAAGACAAGAGGTATCTGTTCACAGAATTTAAAAAAAAGTAATCTGAAATTACACAAAGAGAAGAAGGGAACATGCTGGGACAATGATCTATTCCCAACTTAAAAAGATATTTTTTGAAGAAGTCTACAAACAGTAAAGTGGTGAAGTAAAACAGTTCTTATTGTGCAAGATGCATTAAAACTGCAGGGCAGCAGAAATATTTTGTGGCTTATCTCTTTGACAGCTAAGCCATAAGCAGTAACAGTGCCTGAATACTGCAGGTCCACTAGCAAAACAAAGGAGATATAATAAGTAGTAAATATGATGAAGCTACAGTCAGTGTCAAATTTGTAAGAATTTCCTAGAAACTTTCCTAAATGTCAAACAATAGGTTGTTAAAACCATCCTTTAATCCAGTCCAATCTTTAAGGTCCACAGGAGGTCTAAGTATCACATTACTGCCACGGTCTTAATTACCTCTGCCCACCATTTCTAAACCAGCCAGCACCCTTCTGCATATTCCCAACAAAACAAAGGCTCGTTACTGAACCCAGTACATACATCATTACTGGCATTCTTCAGCTGGTTCAGCAAGTAGTCGATGATGTCCCCACCATGGTTAGCATGGATGAGCCCCAAGGCATAGAGACCTCCACCTTCCTGGTAGGCCGACCCTGGAGAGGTGTCCTTGGGCAGGTAAGTTGCCATTAGCTGTAATGCTTCTTTCTCATGACCCTGTATGTCCAGTAGGAAGGAAAGACAGTGGGAAGTGAAAGGTGAAAAAACAGCTCATGTAAACACAATAGTATTGAAACACATAAAGAGAAAATGTGTTGTAGCCATTACTTTCTCCACAAGAATCAGTGTTTCAGTGATGAACAATCAGCAAAGAATCCCTCTGTACTGGGCTTCCAGTAACCACAGTACATGAGTATTCACCCATTACTTGTCTAACTGGTCTGAACCAGGACATACTGGGCCTGAAGCTACACCAATTCCTTCACTAGGCACACAAAACAATCACAAAGACTTCTTGTTATTTCAGAAAAGCTTTAAATATACCCTTTCTGTGAATCAATTTGAAGGAAATGACCACTACTTGGGTCACCATTCAACCTTAGTGAAGCTTACTGCAGTAAAGACTTTAGTATGTCCCAAAATCCCCCAAAAAACTTCAGAAATACATAAATGCAATTTTAATAGCAAGAAACTACTGAATCTTTCAACTCAGAAAGGAAGAGAAGAGCTAGGAATAAGACTCTCTCCTTGAGCCACGTTATCCTACCACCTTTTTGATTCTCAGCAAAACAAACCATAAATTATATTGGATATCAGATGAAATAATATAAGCACAGATTTTTAGTGCAAAGACTCAAAGCATATTATAGCTGTGCCAGGTAGACTGAAGGCACCATTCAGAATCCCCATTTCCCCAAGTCAAGCATTTATACTGAGCAGAGGGAACTGACTGCAATGTTACCTTGTGTATAACACCCAAGCTGGCGGTGGCAGTAAACTTAGCCCAGTTAGTGGCCCTGGCCAGCCACTCCAAATTGTCTCTAGAAGATGAAAAGAGAAAGGTTGTACAAAGTTTTTCATACAGTTCCTCATCCTGTAAGGAGAGTTTCAGAGCACTGATGCCTGCTTTCAAATCAGAAAGTAGCTCCAGAAGAAAATTAGGTTAACCACATTCCCACTTTATACCTCTCTCCCCTTTACCAGCTCTGATTTTTGCCTGGTTTTAGTCAAGCTTCTAGATATGAGTGATATCAATGACACTTGGAGAACAACTGCTCAATATGCAGCCCACCAACTCTCTGGGAGAAACTGCAGCAGTTTCTGGAGCTTTCCTCAAGTCCCTGGTAAGGTCAGCCCTGATATTTTCCTTCCAAGAGGCATTCAGCACTGTCAGCCTCTACCAAAAAAAGACACATCATCTCAGAAATTCTCCAACTGGTAAACAAAAAGAAGAGAAGTTCCAGATCTCCACCCTCCAACACTTCATATGGTTAGCAGTTGAATAAAGCCAGTTTGTGAGTACAGAGAAAAGGAAACAATTCTCTTAAACCATTAAGAGTTCTGCAGTCACAGCTTTGGAAGTATCAAATTAGGCAGGGCAACAACATTGTCCAAACAACTCTAAATGACACTGGAGCTTCCCTGCCATAGATTTACCTAAGAAACTGGTCACTGGTTGTCCCACAATGCATAAAGGAGTTTGCTATAACAGTTGCTGTATGACACACAGAATTCCGCACTGCATCCTGAAAGAACAAGAACAATCAGTATCACCAGTCAGCAAAAGATATGCTCCAGGTCACTTAACATGCCTGCCAGTACACCAGAGAAATGGACTGCAATGACCCTCAATTTAACCAGCAATTTCCCTTTAATCAGTTAATAGATTGTTAATACACTTTAATATATCCTCAACCCATCCTTCTCATGCAAAACAATCCTTTCTATGAGTTTCTGTCAGAGATGTGATTATTTCAATTGCAACTTAACTGGAGAACCCCCTCCCCTTTCTGTTTCCCAGAACTGAGCACCGCAGACTGTGCTGCTGACGTTTTCAAGCCATTCCCAGAACACTATGTAGAATCACTCCTGAGCACTTAACCAGCAGATGGAAAAGATTTTCCAATACATTTGAAGTGCCTCCTGAAATAGAGAAACACACTAACAAGCAACCCCCAACACTTCTACTGATGATGTGCATCTTATTTCACATATAAAGAAAATCTACTATGGTTTCTAATAATCATTTAGATTAAGAGAATCTAATTTACCTGTAAGTTTTTATTATCCCACCCTGAATAACATCTTCCAAAACAAAATCAGTTCCTCGATTCACTAGCACTGCCTACATTACAGTATCTGACTGTCTCCAACATGGAAAAATTGGTCTCTCAGCACATACCAGGATTCCTTTAGCCAAGCTGTAGGTTTGAGTCCATGCAACACCTCAACCAAGATACCTGTAATTTACAGTCCTGGCTGACTCCCTCCCTTCCCTCCCAACCAGCAGCATTTGCAATGGATCAGACGTGCACCTGGAAGGTGAGTTTTGCCCATCTTACTGAACAGATGAAAAATGAACCCACCAAAAAAAGTGGTGAGGAAAAGATTAGTTTTTCTAACCAATGAGAAAACCAAATTTTAAAAAATCAACATGCTAATAGCAGCCTGTCACTAGGTCATACTAGCTGTAAGCTGAAACAATCCGATTATATGGCTTTCTTTGGGTGCAACCAGCTCTTCAGCCTCACAAGTTTAAGTTTTAAATGACTAAAACGCATATTTGTATTCACAAAACCCAAGGAGAACATGCTAAAATGTAAGACAATGTTGTAAAATAACAGCAACATGGTCAAAACAAACACAGGATGAATCCAAGACAAAGCCTCTTACCTTTGTGTTTTTGAGGATCATGAGGTCTGTATTGTTGTTTCGTATTAAAAACTGCAGATGTAACTCAATGGCCATTTCCCCACTTAAAATTTTAATCATTTTTGAGATCTGGTCCTTAGGCTCTGGGTTCTTCACATACAAGCAAAAAGAAGAAAAAAAAACCATGAGAACCCAATTACAGCTCTGTTAGAAAACAATTCATGAGAGGCCACTCTGATATGTTCTCATTACCACATTCCAACATCTATCAGGTTTTAGGGCTAAAAAAACATTTCTGTCCTTGATGCACTAGCCCAAACCTTGCAGATAATCAAGTCCCTTTGTGCACAACAGTGCAGGTGGGAGAAGAGACTCTCCAAAAAAATAACTGTTCTATCATTGGAAGCAAAAGGATATGAGTGACATCTGACATTCTCCAAGCTGCTGTTTGGCCTTACAGACACAACAAGTCTCCTGCAAGAGGCAACCCTTTTTACAAATATGAACCTATTTCCATGGAAGCTTTAACGGAGAGGGCCACAAAGCTACAACACTTTGAATGACCCTGCTGAGCTGCAGCATCATTCTTGTGAGCCATAGGCTTCATTTGGAACAACAGCTACGAGAATTAGGAGGAATCTCTAATATATCAATCTTCAACAGCTCTTAGAAAAACTCTCCTTCTTCCTCATGATGGAAATTAATCTGTGGAAACTGAAGTTCCTGAGCAGGGTGAAAAGTATACCATAGCTCTCTGTACTGACATTGTTAGCTGGTCAGAGATCAGCCAAGCATGAGTAGTTCAGCCCTTAAACTAATTCCCTCAATTATTTCTTTGTAGTCAGCATTCTGAATTATGGAAGATTAAGCTCAAGAACATTTCTGACCACACAGATCGTTTTTGTGTATTTGTCCTTTGGCACAGTCAGCAAAGCCAACACAGCAGAAACTGATCCAAGACACCCTTCCTGCACAAAAGCACTGTTTTACAGGTTCCTTGATGAGGCAAGAAATTCAACCCCTTTTGTTTTCCTTGGGAAATATAATTTGAAGAAAACACTTCTGTTTGCCCGTAATTAATTTTTAAGTGATCTGCAAGAATCTCTCAAGGATTCCCAAGTCTCATTTGCGAACATGCACCACAGGGAAAAAGAAGGGAAAAAACCCTTGTCTAGAGTTCTATTTTTCTTTCTAGAAGCCCTTCTTTTCTTCAGCATTGGAAGTGTCAGAACTGCATTAGCTATTCTACATGCCGAAATGCAACCAACATGTGCATGTGAGAAGTGAACGCACTTTCTCCAATACTTGGAAAAGAAACTCAACAAAAACACTGCAACCAGCTGGCCCAGCACCACGCAGGCCAGAGGCAACTTTACCACTTCATAGAAAAGAAACTGTGTTACATCAGCATCCCCTCCTGCCATTCCTGCAGAACAGCATCAGTTCTATCCAGCCTGAACTACAGCTGGATTTCTGAAGGAGAAGGAAAAAAACTCATCAAGCTAATTCACTTCCTAAAGTTCTCAGCAGCAGCTAAATGTCAAGCCTTTTCTTTTGGAATGAGTTAATTATTTCAATATTAGGAAAAAGCAAACACATGAGCCAGATCCTTCTGTCTCCTTTTTCAGACCTCAGTAATTCCCACTGAACTCTGACCATTTCCCACTCTCACCCAGCTTTCAGTATCTGAACTGCTGGACTGTCAGGTATTGGGTTCTCAGAGACCATCTGTCACCTTGTCTCCAAGCAAGACAGAAAAGGAAGTCCACTCTTTATTGGCCAAACCAATTCAGCAACCCTCGAGATTCAAAGAGAAGAAAAGCTAAGCAAGGAATGTATTTTGGAAATAGCACTTACAATTTCCGCAGACTTCCCTGCTGCACAAGTGCTTCCTGGCTTCTCTTCTGCTTCCATAGCATCACTGAAATAAAACAGAAATAAAAAGTACAACCCAGTTCATCACTTGTAACTTGTCAAGAACTACAATTATGGCTGAACACTGTCCTGAACAAGTAGCCTGGGATTTGGAGATCATGACTGGAAACGGGACTTTGATGGTACAAGGGCTGACTGTCTGGAGATCACTGCTGAGCAGAAAACTCCTCCCCAGTTCAATTTTCGGGGAACTTAAAGACAAAGGTGTGGAAAATCCTACTCTGTTATTCCACACATGTAGACAACAAAAATAGAGATGCTTGTAGGAAATGAAGAAGCACAGACAGGTGAGAAAACAAGGTCAACAAACGAGACAGCAGCAGGATAATTATAGCCTCGCCCAGAAGCTTTGAGCTCGTCACTATTAGCATGGATCCTAGAGTGTTGGCAGGAAAATGAAACTCATTAAGCTGTCGTTAACAACTTGTTCTAATGCTTCACAGGCTGACGGAAATTACTCTGTGCCTTTTTTTCACTGGAAAAGGGATGAAAATGCTTGCTATGCCTGTGTCAGTGATTTGAAAGATATATCCACTTCCTCACAGATGCACAGACTCTTATATTTAACCAGCCTTGATCCACGCAGGATTCTGTGTCACACACTATCAAGGACAGTGCAGGGATCAGGTTGGATATAATCTCCCTACCTGTCTTTCTCTGATCCAGGGACGGTGCCGGTGTTGGTGGATCCAGGCACGGAGGCGATGGGAGTGCCAACCGTGCGGAGGTTCTGGATGACAGAGGACAGGAACTGCTGGCTAGCACTTTCATACAGATCAAAGCAAATCTGGTAGGCCATGAGAAGGTTGTCATCCTTCACCAGCTTTTCCAAGATGTCACTCACAGCCTGTGGGTCATCCAGGAATATCAGGCACTGTAGTAGGAGAAAGGGAAGAGTAGAAAAAAATATAAAATTCAGGAGACATTAGATATTTGAGAATGAAAAAGCAAGAGCACCCAAGGCCACACTGCAAATCCCTCATCTGTTGCTTCCATAGAACACCCCTTCAAAGAAAGAAAACTTCTCTCTTATAGGAGACAAAAGAAAACTTTGAAGAGTTTTCATAGGTCAGTTGAAAAACAAGATCAAATACTACAAATTCAAGACACATCATTCAAACCTTCCTATTTCTTCAGCTTTGGCTTTGAAAACTGACGGTGTTGTTTTACTAAACACAGAAATTTCAATATCACACTGAAGAAGCATCAGTCATTTTGTGTGGATGGCTCAGCTAAAATGAAACAGGCTGAGTCACATGCATGTGGCATGGCAAGATTGGCAAAGACCCGAGAACACCTGAGTAACTTCATAACTGGTTGTCTAAACACTTTCAGACAATGGCTTAACAAAAAAACAAAGCACTGGAAATGTTCTTGGGAGGAATAAATAAAATTCCAAGCTGTGAACCTACCATCTGATACTCTACATAGGCTTAAAATATTCTGTCAGAGTTGTCTATGTCCTTAAACTGCCTTTGAACACATTTCTTTTGCTATAAATTGACCAAATGTGCAATATTTACATTTCTTTTTCAAGTTGGTCTCCCTTTGATATATGCTGGAAGCACATAACCACTAAAAGATATTTAATTTAACTGAACAAGAAACAGAGAGCAGGTAGATTCCAAGTCAGATACATCTACAGAAGAGTTATTTTTTATTATCTTTGAACACAACTCTGAGAAGTTTACCTGGCACACGTTGATGAAGTCTGGTTTCTCCAGATTCATGTAGATTTTAACTAGAACCCTCAAGACTTTATTACGGAACTGTTTATTCTGCATCAAGGACATGCAGAGTTTCAAGCTGTAGGCCAGCATCCCAGGAACATCATTCTGAAATAAAAATAAGATATCAGGGGTATCAAATCTGGGTTTGGACTGACAAACAGGATTTATAATCTAAAATAAAGCTACCCCTTATTCTATTTTATAAAGCAGAGACAACATATATTCCTATAAGTCTTCACAGTTTCCTTTCCCATTTTCAGAAAAGATTATATGCAGGTGTATTGCAGTTTAAAGAAAAAACACCACTAAAAACATACAGGACCAATACTGAACTCAGTAGTCAAAACATGCAAAAGATTAATTTAAAAGTTTAACACCTACTTCCCTTTCTTCACCCTTCTTATTCTAACACTCAGTTTCGAATGCAGTGAAATTCCCTGCACTAACATAAAATGCCCGCAAAACAAACCATGCACCAAGAAAAGATCCCCAACACACATATTTCTTGCTTGAGCCTGAAACAGATTTGGTTGCTGGACTCCAGAAAGGTAACTGAAGATGAGAGATTTACAATGGACAATTAAGTTAGTAAATGCATAGGACAACAAGGAGAATAGAGAAAACAAGATGGATGCCTTATGGTTATCATTCTCATATATGGAAATGGGAGACACCCAAACACATGGGAAAGCTGTAAACTGAAAAATGGTAAAATTTAAAGGATTTAAACTATGTGTCTGGCATACGATTGAGATACTGCAGCATAAGAAGACTGCACACAACTGCTCAGCTGCTGCAAATGACTACAGGTGTGCTTCTCTTACTGCCACTGAGAGGGGCATGACTTATCTTGAAACCCCAATGAAAGATATTAAAGTCAGCCTGTTCTGCCTTGGAGCCAAGAAAAGCCAAGACTGCACACAGCCACTTACTGAAAATTAGAGCAGCTCTTCCAGCTACTGGAAATTTTTTGGTTTGCTTGCCATCAATCAATCACCTACCCAGCCCTAAGGATCCCTTCCCCCTGTGAATTACAGCAGATAACAGGTACAACTAAATAAAAGAGCTGTTCTTACATTATGCTGGGTCTGCCTAGTCCAGTATCATATCTCTGCCAGTAGCTAACAGGGAATACCTTAAGAGGGCATACAATCAAACTTCCTGGGAATATTCTCCCAGCAACTTGTAGCTCAAGATTTCTTAAAGGTAAGGGGTCTCTCTCTACTTGACAACCCTGAGCGGCTCTGCCTTCCATGACCATGTTGAACTGAACATCCCTGAGTTTTATCTTTTATTCTGTTCATACAAAACAGGGGAAATTCCACAGCAACATGGATCTTGCACTTGACTCCCAGATCCAAACCTGGGAAGGCCTAGCTCCAGGCACCTCCTGTCACTGGTACATACCGACTCAAGGATGGTTTTCTCGAAGACGTCCAGCCTGCGGGTCTCCAGGGCAATGCCGATGGCCTGCTTGTACTTGTGGTCATCCAGGCACCGCTGGAACATTTTGTTCACTATCCCTTCCAGCCTCTCATCCACAGGTTTCTTCTCCCCTTCCGGCAGCTCCGCATTCTCCACACACTGCTTGGTGTAGTGGTCGATACATTTTGCTGAAGAGGCAATGAACAAATATGGGGGGGAAGTCAACTTCTTGGAGTGTTGCAGTTTTTTATAGGTGAAGTTTTTTATATGTTCTACCACCAAATACAGCATATGGGAAACTGAACAAAGGTGAGGTACTGTGTAGTCATACACAGATAGTAGTGAAAGGTATTCCTTTTATCTCCTAACAAACTCTGATTTTAGTGCTGTAATCAAGTAGATATTTTAAAAACAAAAACAAAGAGATGACCTTTGTTCAAGTGTCATGATATCTTAAATGAGGAAACAGCAGTAGGAGACTTCCTAGCTCCACTGTAAGCATTGGCTGGGCAGACTGAGAGCCAGCCTTGGTCATCAAAGTTCACGGCAGAAGGTACGTGACACCAGCAGACGAGACTTTTAACAGGCATTCAAATTATACATCCATTCAACAGCTGACTTGGTGTCTGGTTAAAGGTGGATAAAAACAATTGTCCCCTGCAGTTCGGTGTGCAGCTACACCTACTAGTCAATTCTTTCCAAAGTTATGCTGAAATTGATAATAACATCAGCACACAAATGAGAGAAAGGACAATAAACAACCAAAGCAATTTTTCTATTAGGAATTTGCTGTAGGACAAGGGTTAAGAATAGGGGAAAAATGCCAGCACTCCTAAATCAGTTCCATTACAGAATTGCAAAGCAGGAGAGAGAAAGTACAAATAAACTGGGTAAAATCAGCTGCAGCATCAGTTTAAATGAACACAAGGACAGTAAGAGGAATACAGAGAAAAGCAGCTAAACCAAATAAAACCTCAAAGTTACAGTAGCTTTGGCAATGCAAGAGCTTTTATTTCACAGCAAGAGTTGCTTACCAATGATGGTCTCCACGTATTCAGAGTTGTCGTTGACATTGAAGAGGTCACCTGCTCCCAGGGCATAGTTCAGAGACTCCTCAAAAGCTCCCAGGTGGTAAAATACTTTAGAAGCCACGAGAGCAGCAAACTGCCGGCTCCGAAAGCCCTCGTCTTCATAGAGAACTTCACTGCAGAGAGGAGAGAATATCAGCTCTGTGTGCTCAGATCTCTTTAAGGGCCACGTCACACAAGCAGAAGCTTGACCAAACTTCCACCCTTGGGACTACAGCTCCAACCCCACATCCACACACATTAGTGCTTTCCAGAAAATATGGAGCTGGATGCTGTACTAGCCAGTGTCCAGCAAACAGAACTACACCCACTTCATGGCTCATGTTCTTTTTAAGTAGCACACCCCGAAGTATTGTTTTCTCTTACATTTTGTCCACTGACTCAGAGATTTCTGCCCAGAAGTCATTGACAACAGCATTCAACTTGTGAAGAGCAAACTCCTACCAAAAAAAAAGTTTTATTACATTAAAAATGCATTTACCACCTTTCCCCAGTGAAAATGAAGTACCTCCTAAGATGGGTATCATAAACACTGACTCATTTCAACAGCAAATTCTATTTTAAAAGATCTTTGCAAGTCCTTTCCAAATAAAGGGCTTTCATTTAACAGGTAAGACAGCCCTGGCATTCCTTCCCATAGTCCCTCTGTGATGAATAATCAGCTAAAGCAACTGATGGGTGAAATTCCTTGAAATACAAAGTTTTCAAAGTCTTTGTGACAACCTTTGTGTAGCACACAGAACTGGTCTGTGCTCTATGCCAGCCAATTCTATTTATTTATAGGCACACTGTACTATAGCAGGTAAACAGTATCCAGACTGGAATCAGCCCACTTGTAAAAGTAGGGCTCATTCAGATCCAGCACCACCTGTGTACGTACCCAAAAAAATCATTTAGTGGATTACCAATTTACAAGGTGCATCTTCCCCTCCTAAAAGGGGCCACCTTAACTGTTCAAGTAACTGGTAACCATCAACACACCAGCACTCTGAGGGTTTGCTGTTCTGTGGATTCATATGCTCTGGACACTGTAAAGTTTCTGCTGCTTGTTTTTTTTTCATACTACTACTGTGATTTTTTTTTCCAAGTGAAAACTTTAACTGTGATTTTATTCTACATGGCTAAAACTATGCTAAAAACTCAAGATGTTCTTCAGCTTTGCATTTTACAGAGTCTAAATGCAGCCCCTGGAACAATTTTAAGCAACAAAGCGCCGTTACCATCAGAGAACTGGGAGCTTTGAGGAACAGAGACTTTACATTTGAAGTTCTATTTTGATCCATGTTCAAAACAAGGAAGTTTCCCATCTGTTACCATGTTACTTAAGCCCTTTCTTTTGGTTTTCAGTCTAGATACAATTTGGTGCCCACCTGTTGCTGTCCAACCATTAATTATTGAGATCCACTCATTTTTGATTTTAAGCTCTCAACATAATGCCTTTGCTGCTGTTTGCTCTCAGATGTAAGAGCTTACCTTGAGCTGTGGCTCTTCTTCATCCAGAAGAGAGATAATTCCAGCTGCAAGGCAAGATCATAGTCAGTTTTGGACTCTCTGTTTCAAAAGTGAGCTTGTTATTTAGTTCAAAACCAACAGAACACGAAAGAAGGTTGTCTCTGGAATGCTGGTTTCAAATCTTCAGTATCAAATTTCAAAGATCAGATTCAAGTTTGTATAAACATGATGTAAAATAGTTCAGAATTTATAACTGAAAAGGCACATTATTTATAAAACATGATCCTTCTTAGAGGAAAACATATTAGACAAGAACTCAGAGAATGTTTTCATGTCAAGGAAACAGGCCCCATGGATAAGACTTCACAGCTTTAACAAGACTCCTGATGCTGTCCCAGAACATTTGTCCCAGAACATCTACATAAATATTGTTTAGCTGACATGACTGAGAGGTTCATAGATACTGGGGAAGCTTAATCTGAAGAATGGTTCTGGGTAGTTTCACTGTCAGACTGCAAGGATGCAACAGAAAGGGTCAGAAGAGGATTTGATCAAAGTCCAACCCAATTCAGTGCTTTAAATCTTTCATCTGTTGTACAGCTCAAGGTCCTTTTAAATCTAAGTAAGACACGAAACTGGGAAGGCTGCAGGGCCATGGGTTGAACTGGGCTTTCGAAAGATCTTCACAAATCTGAAAGGATGATGTGCAGGTCCAAACTAAAATGTACAAATACAGAACATGAACAGCCAAGAGGGTTAAGATGAAACATGATCAGTGATATCACTTGGCTGCAGTGGGGGAAGGAGAACCTAACCCTCACACAGATGTGTAAGTGAGAGCAGTTCTTGGCAGATCTCTGAGGCACCTTCCCTCCCCTTGGCACCACATCCCTGCCCAGCCCCGTGCCCAGAGCTGGGCACCACCTTGAGAGAGTCACGAGCAAACCCAGGAGTTCAGAGCTGGGCAGGAAGAACAGGGAGCTCTGGGAATCCGGCCCTGAAGGGTGGCTGGAGCCTTGGAACTGGTTGGTCTCTGGAAACCTGGGAAAGGTGCAGAGTCCAGGTACAGGGCAGCTGGGGAAAGGGAATAATCTGACCTTTGTGTCAGATATGAACAGGAGGAGTGAGACCAAACTTTAGTGAAGCTTCAAAGAATGAGGTTTGATGGTATGAAAAGTCCTCTCACAGTTACCCAGTTATGCACTTTGCCTATCGAGGTCACAGAGCCTCCATTATCAGAGATCTTTTAAAAACCAGGTGAGTCACAGGTCTCAGTAGGTCCATCAGTAACAGCAACTGAGGGAGCACCAATGTGGCTCCTGGGCAGGGAAGGCAGGTTCAGCAGCCCAGACCACAGTGCTCCTTCCAGCTGCTTTCTGAAACTCTACTCCAAACACTTGCTTTGGGGGTTTCTGTGGTTTTCTTTTTTTTATTTTAAATAAGCCCCTGCATTCCTGATCTGTCAGGAGGAAGCAATCTCACTCCCACACACTGCCTACACACCTCACTTCAATATGCCATTTTTACATTTTTTAAAGCCACTCTGAAACGAATTCCTACTTCTCATCACTTAAAGTAAGAGTTAAACAGAGCAAAGGGCTCAAAAAGAGAAAAGCACTTGGGGACTGTTGTCCCCTGCACTGTTCCTCTTGCAAAGCCACAACCACACACGTGTTAATTCCTGACCTGAGTATTTTTGGAAATACTTCCCGTATTTTCTCACACTGTCGAGCTCTCAGTGGGCCCGCGGTGTGTAACATCTCCTTCCTCCCTCGCCTCGTTATCCCGGCCTCTCCGAGCTGACATTCCTTCCGTGAGGCATTCCCTTTCCCGAACTCCTCCAAAGTCCTTCCCATTTCCCCTCTCAGTCCCTGTTGCACCTCCCGCGGACCCCGAGAGCCCCCCGTTTCACACTCCCTCCCGCGCTGTTCCCTGGAAGCACCGAACCCCCTCCTCACACCCCTCCGCTCACCCCCCCCGGCACCGCCCGGGACCCGCACGGGCACCGGAGCCCTCGTGAGGCACCGGCAGGTCACGGACGCGGCGCTCCGCTTCCAGCGCCGGCCGTGCCACACCGCGGGGCGGCCCCCGGGGGTGCCCGGGCCGGGGGGAGCCCCGTGAGGGGCGGCCCCGCCGAACCGCGGCGGTGCCCAGTCACGGCCCTGACTCAGCGAAACCCCGGCGAGCAAAGGCGGCCGCGCGCCGCCGCCTCACCGGCCGAGGTGATCATGGTGGCGCCGGGCTGTCGGTCGGGGCGCGGCGCGGGGGGCGCGGGGGGTCCGAGGGGTCGCTCCGGTCCAGCCCAGCCGCGGTGCCGCCGCTGCCGCCCGGCCCGGAAGTGCCGCCCAGGACCCCTTCCGGCGGCTCGGCGCTGCAACCGGGAAAGCTGCCCGTGGCGATCGCCTGCGCGGGACGGCGGGGAAACCGGCAGGCGGGAGCGGGGCAGCCCCGCCGCGGGGGTCCTCGCGCCGCCCGCTGCCCCTCACAGCCCGCACGGCCCCCGCACACCGCGCTCGGCCCCCACAGAGCCCACGCCGGACCCGCCCGGCCCACTCCTGACACTTGGCATGGGAGGATGCTCAGCCCTCCCAGCCCACACCCCACAGCCCGGGCAGGGCGTTCGCGGGTCCCCACAGGTGACCCCGTCAGTGTTTGCGCCGTGCCCAGAGAAGCGGCTGTGCCCCTCTGCCAGGACAGGCCGCCCGCAATGAGGAGGCATCTCTGGGGGCGCAGCGTGTGTCACAGCTTCACAGGGATCAGGGATTTTACCCCTTGGATTTACCACCTCTTGCCGGCCGCCTCTGACTCCTCTTAAATATGTTTCCATGGGGAAGGGCTTTACCCAACCCCATCTCTCCCTTGGAAAGAGAAGCACAAGTACAGATGAGTTTGACAGGCCCCTGCCAAATCAGTTGGCAGCACAGGGCAGTGACCAGATCTGCACAGACACACACCTGAAGTTGCTCCAGTTGTGGAGGAGCATGGAGTTATTTTGGCTCCTGCCTTGGTTCCAGTACAGACAGATGGGACACGCAGGCCGGTGGATTTGCAAAAGGGAAAGTCCAGCTCCACGGCAACGGTGCTGCCTTCTGGAGGGCTTGAATTCCCTGACGGCATCAGTGAGTGAAAATTATTAGTGAAAGTTATTAAGGAAAGTTCTTAATGAAAGTTCTTGATGAATACCAGAGCCCTACCCAAGACCCCAAGAGGGGCAGCTCCACCTAAATACAACTGGGAAGATCTCCAGCCTTCCCCACTGTCCCACCTGGGCTGCTCACAGACCAGTTCTGCTGGTCTTCAACATATCATACACTGGGGTCACTTCCATTCCCTCCCCATATCCCTTCAAGATAAATAAGAGTTAAGCCATGGATAATGCTACTTTAAGGATAACATCATGGCAAACAAAAACCAAAACCCCCAAAAAAACAGAAGCACATTCCAATTCAGAAATTAAATGTCTTTATTTTTTACAACAAGCACGTAACAGCGCCCTTACCTTATTAAATCAATGAAACATGTAAAACTATCTGCTTACAGCTCCATGTGTCCAGATGGTGAAAAAAGACAAGAGGGAAAAAAAGAAAAAAGGATTCAAGACACTTTTATTCCTCAGTCAAAGGTAAACAATACTTTTGATGAAAAGTATTTCCACTCACACCTCCTAAAGCCCCAGGCAGTTCATCTGCTTCCACAGAAGTCTCCCTGAAAGGGTAAACTTGCATGATTTACCTAAAAATTACCAGTAAATAAATCCATTGGATTTTCAGCACCAAGATAAGTTTAACTGCAAATCTGTGCTCTTGGGCCCCCTCTGCCTTGGTGAATTCCTGGCAGCAAAGGCCAAATGCTGCAAGAAAATAAAGATTCCCCCCACCACAGTGTCAAGTCCTACTGGACTCACCTAACCAAGGGCTTTACTGGGAAATACAAACCTGCCCAGTGACCTGGGCTCTGCTGTGCAGACAAGCAGAGGGATTTCCCTGCACAGCAGAGCCACGGGCTTGTGCCAGGAATGGAGCAGGAGGGAACCTTCATCCCACTGTGACTTCATTGAGTCACTTGGTTATATTTGTATTTTCCACCTGGTCATTAGCACAGAAATCCTGCAGGAATCCTGCAGAAATCCTGCAGGAATCCTGCAGGCTGGAAGGAGAGCAGGTCAGTGCCCTCTCTGCAGAGCAACATGCTCTGTCAGTGCTCTCCACAGCCACATCCACACAAACGAAAGTGTTTCTGCTATGAAGAGACAGTGACATGCACTTCCCCAAAGGCTGCTCACATGGACTTGGCATCCTGGCAACACTCCGCCTCTCTCCCACTCCAGCATGCCCCGGAGACCCAAAGGGCAAAGCAGCACCATCACTAAAGGGACCAGTTCCAAACCTGAGAGCTGCTGCTCTCTGCTCCAGTGTTACCACCACAACCCCAGCAGGGTAGGCAGGTGTTGCTGTCCCCATCCCACTGGTGGAGAAACTGAGGCACAGAAAAATGGTTTGGTGAAAGATAGTGATGATCATGGTCATGAGTGGAGCTGGGTAAAAAAAAACCATCCCCTGCTCCAGGTAAGAGCTAGAGAGATGCTGAAGGCACAGTGCTGGGAGAGAGTGCTGGCCAGAGCTGGCAGGACTGCAGGCACTTCATCTGCCACTGGGAAGAGAGGAGCCAGAGAGGGGACAGGCATGCACAGAGGATGTACTGACACAAATCAGCAGCTAACCCAGAGAAGTGGTAGGCAGGACATGACAGGTTGAAGTTTCTGATCTGAGCTGGATCAAACTTGTAAAGGACAGCCAGCTCCAAACAAAACCCAGCAGCTCGTGCTAAAAGTAAAACAAGACATGTTTTACATTGCATAAAGTAAGAATGGAAAAGGTATTATTAGCATTAGAGTAATATTCCTCACAAACCACACAGGCTACAGGCAGCCCTTAGGAACTACTTAAATAGATAATTTTTATATATTTATTTATGAAGCCACCACATCATGTGTTGCCTGTCACCTCCAAGCCCTGCCATCTCCATGGCTGTGGAGATGTCTCAGGTGAGATGAGCCTCTCCCATAGCCCCACCTAACACCAACCACACCTTACTCTCCACCTGCCACCCCTCCAACCCAGGCAGTTCATCAGCCAGTCTGTAAGCACCAGGACAAGCCAGAGGAATCCTGCTCCCAAACCACACTCTGCTCAAGCTGCCATTGCTATCAATATCTTTTATGTTATTCCTGCTGCCCACAGTGGGCTGTTATTGCATTTTTCACAGTTACACTCAAGCCTCTTCAGTAGCTGGTAGATCCAGGACCTCATTTAGTCCCACTGCAGTCTCCACACCACTGTGCTACTTTTCTTTTTTTTTGGCTTGATCACAAAGAGGGTGGGAACTTCAAAGCACCAATAAAGCAGGAAAACAAGGCAGCAGAATTGGTCTGCCAGGGAGGCCAGCCCTGGCAGCCTCAGCAGGGAACTTTGCTCAGAATGAGAAAACGCTCCTCATTCTTCAAACAGGCAGCTGCATTTCATGCTCAAAGTCCCAACGTCATCTTGCCCAGGATATGGGATACATCCCCAAAGGGCTTCTCAGAAGCTCAGTGTCCAGCAGCAGCTCCAGGCACAGCAGGGAATGGCTCTCTGGCACAGACCCCAGAGGCTGTCGGCAGCTCCAGAAGACCCTGAGGAGTTCAGCCAAGCAGCTTCTCCCCGGAGCGGTGGGTCCTTGGAGCAGAGGGTGAGTGAGCATTGCACCAGCTCCTCCTTCCACTGCTCCAAATCCACTGGGCAGATCTGGGATGTGGACTGTGCTGGGTGCTCAGCAGCTCTAGGTGCCTGTGCCTCCAGCAGTTTCTTCACAGTTTCCATTGGGGGACAGGCTGGTCAGAGCCACTTCTTCCTCAGGGTCCTGCAGGTTGTCTGCCAAGAGCAGAGAGAGGTCAGGGGAGATCTGAATAAAAAACCCTTCCTCATGCAAAATACAAAGGATGAAAAGAAAGCATGGAATGAAGCAATTGATGTATACTCACAGCCTAAGCACAGCTGATTTTTTTTGTAACTGAATCTCATTTTGTTTTACAAACTCAACATTGCTTCAGTGAATAGAGCAAAGGAGCACAGGGCTCAGCTCCTGGCCTCCTGAAGTCTCAGCAAGCTCAGAACAAGTTGCATGGCCACAAAACATCACTTGCCTGGCACTAACAGCAAGATCAGGCACTGTTCTGAGCGTGAAGGACCTGTCTCAAAGCTACACAAATTGGGCATTTCAATTGTTTTCTCCAACTCTTAAGCACTTTAAGCATTTTATGTGTTTAAGAGGCATTTGGACAATATGCTTAATAACATCCTTTAATGTTTTGCCAGCCCCACAGTGGTCAGGCAGTTGGACTAGATGATCATCATGGGTCCCTTCCAACTGAAAATGTAATATATTCTATTCTTTTTACAGCAAAGGAGCTTTCCCTCCTCTTTGTGCTTCATAGAAAAATCTAGATCTCCACACTACACACCTTATTACCACCTGCATGAGGCACTTCTGCAAAAAGAAAATCACTGCTGGAGAAGGCAAGCAGAAATGCCAACCGTGCACAAAGGCTGAACACAAGGCTGTTTGTTATCTGAACAATTTCCTTTAGAATCAGAGAGCCCAAGGCTGATTGCCCTCTCCCTTCTCTCTGCCAGCCCCAAAGGCAAGAGGTTTTAACACTCCTTCCAGCTCTGTTTGCAGAAAACATCAGGGTGATGCTTCCAGTTCATTGTTTAGACAGACTGTAGTTCTGCTGCCAGAAACTCCAGCAAAAGGCAGATGAGTTCAGCAGTGTATTTGGGCATTGGACCCAGCATGGTTTTGTTTAGGCAAGCAAAAGCTCAGAAAACAGGAAGACAGCAACACAGCAGACAGATGTGTGCTGGTTGCCTTCAGGTTTGGGCCAAACCACAGCCAGGGAAGAGAGGCCAACTGCAGAGCTGGAATTAGCTGAAGGAGGCCACCAGCAAGGGGTTTGGGCACCAGGGAGTTGGTGAGGAACCTCTGACAGTCACAGCAGAGTACAAGGGAGGGAGCAGGGCATACCTCCATGAATGTTGTTTGCAGCTTTTGCTTTGTGATCTTTTCTCCAACTCCTCCGTTTCCAAGAAATGCACTGCAAGAAGGATAGGAGCCTCCACCTCTCCCTGTCTTTCCCCTCTTCTGAATAAATGAGAGAAGACTGATAGCAGACTGGTAGCAGGTCAGCCCTGCTGCTCCCCCACTTCCCCTCCACAAGCCCAGTTTCTCACAGCAAAACCAGGTCCACACCACAGAGCCCACCCGTGGAAAGCACAGAGAAGTTCCTGACAATCCTTATTTCTGGCTAAAACCTCTCTGCTGCCCTGAAAATTTGTCTCTGGTGTCAGTTTCTACTTTTCTACCTCACTGCCAAAACCATTCTGGATGCAAGAGCCCAGAGTGAGCAGGCTGGGCTGGTAGGAGCTCAGCCATCACACGTGGCATGGCTGGGAACTGACCCGGGGAGGGAATTCCCACAGAAGGAAGGTTTTCTTTTGCATTATCACACAGCTTCTGCAACATCAACCTATTTAATGTTCCCTGCTTTATTAAGCAATTCCCTGAACACACACAGGCTTGCAGCACACTGAAACCTGCAGCAAAGTGCAGAGAGCCTGTGGTCGATGTATTTATTCTGGAAGACAACAAAGTTACTACAGATTTTCGAGCCATTATAGTAAAACACTACAGCAGCTTGTAAAATACTACAGCAGTGTAATTTTTATGGTCTCTAACAGCAGCAGTTCAGCATCTCCATTGAGCCTTTCACCTCCTAATCAGATAACAAATGATAACATATTCAGCGTCCTTCAGCTTATCAAACCATTGCGACACTAAAGGGTTCACAGTGACAATCCTTCCTGACAGTAAATAAAACAACAGCTCCAGTGCACTGGCTGGCATGGCTCTTTGGAAGCATGGCTATGCTTGGGATCCCTCTGTCCACATGGACATTTTGGAAGGCAGGGCTCACAGGAGCATGGAAAGAAGCTGCCTAAGGTTGAACCCTAGAGCTGATGAGTGTCCTCATTACACATGCAAGTCCTGGGACACTTACATGACTCAGAGCACCAGGCAGAGCATCAGAGCTGAATTAAAGCTGGGCCTTCCTACCCACCACGATTATAAAGCACACACAAACAGGCTGCAACACCCGATCCAGCTCCTCCTGCTCCTCGTTCTCCACAGCTACGTGTACGAGCAAGCACCAGCAACGCGCCAAGGTAGAAAAAGGTCATGCATGCAGGGATGCTTTTCTGCCTCTGCAGCTGATGTCCCAGCAGGCTGCTGTGACCAGAACTGGAAGACTCAATGGTGTCTGAGAGCACACCAGAAATTCTTGCAGCAGCAACAATGTGAGGAAGACAAAAACTTGCAAAAGGAGAGAAGTTGGAAAGCAGTCTGTGCATGCCTCGGTTACAGAGTTGGCAGAAGACAGCCCTGTGCCCTCACA
Source organism: Lophotriccus pileatus (assembly GCA_035583135.1). Classification (NCBI taxonomy): domain Eukaryota; kingdom Metazoa; phylum Chordata; class Aves; order Passeriformes; family Tyrannidae; genus Lophotriccus; species Lophotriccus pileatus. Next base: position 9,535,656 of record JAWWES010000011.1, read on the forward strand.
ATGGGTCCCAGCCATCTCAAAGCTCCTCGATGTTCAGATCCAGGATTCTCAGCTAAGCTGATGGAAAGAAGCAACTGACCTGCAGCCAACCATCCCGATGTCCCAGGGATCCCAGAGGACCCTGTCAATGTGATGCTGAAGGCAAGTGCCAGCACCCATTAGGGTAACAGCAGCAAGATAGCAGAACACTCAAGCCCCTGAAAATGCTGAGGAGCAAGGGGAAAATGGGAAAAAATGTAAGAAAGGAGGACAAAAGGGAAACAGACCAAGACAAGCAGTGCCAAAGATTAAGGTGTTTTGTGTTGCAGCTGTGACAGCAGAGCCTGCCCAGCTGCCCATCACCCTGCAGTGGCACACAAACCTGACTCGCCTTTCGCTCCAGAACAAGTGCTGTTCCTCAGGCTTGACTGACACCCAGCGTTCATCCTGCCATCCTCATCTTGACATATGGTTTTACACCCAAACAGTGACTTGCTGTTCTCACTTACTAATTATGTAAAATCAGCACAAGCATCTTCCTCCTGCAGGAAGGTCAGGTCCTGCCGGCACCCTACAGCATGGGCCACACCGCAATCCTGCATCCCTCAAGAACACAGGTGGAACAAGCATGGAAGGCCATCATGTCATGGATGGCCACAATGTCACAGCTGTCAGCTGCCACATCCCTGTTATCCATGAGCTGCTCTAGTACTTCCCAAACTGCTGGGATGTTTGTCCAACCACCAGAACTGGAAACCTCTTTCTGGAAACCAGAAACAGAAAGCGACAGATTCCATTGGGAAGGCTCAGGTCCCGCTAGCATGAAAGAAGTCTCACTGGAGAAAGACTCCATCAGGAATGGTCAGGTCCCTACGGGAAAAGCCAGATCCCACTGAGGGGGAGATCCCATCAGGAGAGATCAGAACCTATTAGTATGGGGTAGATCCCACCGAACAGGATATGATTCCGCAGAAAAACGGAGCAAATCCCACTATAAAATCCCCCGGGTGAGGGAAGGAGGAAGGGTCGGCCCGACCCCTTGGTGTCCCCCCATCCCGGTCGGTACCTGTGGGGTGCTGCAGGGCGGCCCGCAGGGCGCGGCAGGCGGCGGCGCGGCACTCGCCGGGGCAGCCGGGGCTGTACCGGGCCGCCTGCACCGTGCCGGGCGCCGGGAAGTGCCGCCGCAGCGCCGCGTCCAGCACGGCCGCGTCCTCGCCGGCCCCGCCGGGCAGCAGGACTCCCACGACGGCGGGCGGCGGCGCCGCGGGCAGGCGGCCCCGCACGTCCCGCACCACCTCCCGCAGGCGGGCCCGGGCCCCGCGGCCCCGCACCGCCCCGCACAGCACCAGCAGCAGCCGCGCGTCCAGCGCTCTCCGCCGCCCGCCTCCAGCCCGCCGCCGCCGCGACCGGCACCCCGGCACCGGGCACGGTGCGGGCGGCGCCTCGTCGCCCAGGAGGTCGCGGGCGAAGGCGGCCATCGCGGGCGCTGCCGGGGCTCCCTCGGCCACTTCGGCCACCAGCAGCACCGCCCGCCGCCCCCCAGCCCGCTCCACCAGCGCCCGCAGCTCCTGCAGCTCCGCCGCCGCCATCCCCCTCCGTGCGCCCTGCCCGGCCCCGCACCCGAACCTGCACCGCCCCCGGCCCCGGCTCTGCGCCGCCCACTGCCCCGCACCCGCCCCGCCACCAGCCCCGTCCCGTACCGCACACACCCGCGGGGAACAGCCCTCGCCTGCTGCAGGGGGGTACAGTGGAGACGGTATTAGTGGGGGGCATGGGGGTCCGCGATCGGCCACACAACCAGCCTCGGAGCTCTTGCACGGGCTGGTCTCGTTTCACATGAAGAGGTGATAAAATTCGGGCAAAACTTGTGCTGTGGAGGGCCTAGGAATGTGAGAGGGGGATGAGCAGAGGCTGTGGTGACTGCAAAGTGGGACACACACATGGTCGCAATAGAGGAGCAGATGATCACATACCTCAAAGGGTATGAGGTGTCCTTAGGGTGTAACATCCCACACCCCAGGGCAGTGATGGAAGTGAACTCCCTGATATCATGTGCCATTGGTACTACGGAGCTGCACAGCCTGGCCAGGCTATAGCCACACCTGGAAACAATTCCACTTTGGGAACAATTAGGCCCTCAAAGGATGTACCCACCGCACTGGTCACAAGTTCCCCAATTTGTGCCCAGCTGAGCTGCAGTCCCCAAACCACACACTGCATCCCTCCTCAAGCCAGTGCCCTTTGACTTTCCCTCTGCCAACACCACATCCATCCCCCTCCACACAAAACACAGCCAACAGTCACAGCCCCACCAGCATCAGCAGTGCTCTGCAGTGATACACACATGTCCCATCAAAGCACAAATATTTGCAGGGGTTAATATGGAATGTTACTCAGGGCTTTGCTTTAGTCAGGGCTTCAGTGCTGGCACTTGTTCCATGTATCCCACGAGCTGGCTCTGTTGGCTGATCGTGAATGAAAGGTGCTGTGCCCAGCCCTGGCACTTGCATGGGGAGCTCCAATCCGTGGCATGTGGTAAATACTTCCCATCTGCCATATCAGAACTGGCTCCTCCAAATCGGTAAAAGTAACATCGCAATAACCTGGGAAAGGATAAACAGCTCAAAGGTGCAAACGGCCGAAATCACCTTGGCCAGTCCCTCTCGGAGACCATTTGTAGCCAAACCATCTCTGAGTGCACTGGGGGATGAAAGCAGAGCTGAAATCCATGTACCTTCCCTGGATCAGTGATTCCCAACATGTGCATTGGGGCACATTTGTGCCAGGAAGGTTTCTAAGCAGGTGCCTGCTCCCTGCCCATACTTGTGGCCATCCATCCCCAGAGCCCAGCAGATCAGCAGCCACAGTGAGAAGGATGTGCCACAGGCTGGTCCCCAGGCTCAACAGAGGTGTGACAGCTCCAGAAGATCACTGTGCACCACGAGTTTTAATCCAGGAAAACATTGGCCCCAGGTATGACAATCGGAGCAAACGCTGCCCCAGGCCAGCATCGTGGGGCCAGACAGCCCAGGCAAGGGCTTCAGAGAGACTTTCTGCCCTGGGTCCTAGCAAAAGTAACTTACTCATTACATGTGCTGATAAGCAAATGGGGAGGGAAGAGGGGTGATAAAACAGAAGGATTAGGCTCCTCTTCCAAAGATCAGGGTCTATTGTTGCAAGAGCCCATGCTTCCATGCCAACATGATAGCCCTCAGAACAGCTGTCAACACGGCAGGGCTAAAGTCAGACATAACAGGCAGGTCTGGCCTTGGTATTGCCCAGATTTTGTATTAACAAGGATTTTTTTCTCATCTGTTCAGAATCCTGCTCATGGCCCTCATGGTCCAGTGGGGAATAGCCCAGGTGTAATCAGCACCGTGAGCTGTGCCAGCAGCAGCAGGAGGGGACAGGAGGCTATGATGGTCCCAGAAACCCTCATCTCCCTGCAAACTGCCACAAGAAGACCCACAGAGTGTTTAAACTCCTCAGGAGCTGCCAGCACAGCCTGTGCTGTGCCCATTACACCCTCCCTGATGTGCAGCCCATTTACAGCACAGGTCTCACAGGGCTCTTTTCAAGCAGTGCTGTGCCACTGACTAGCATGAAGATGCCAAGATGCCTCAGGCACTGGGAAGTTGGCTTTCAGGCAGGCAATTCCCAAGATTTATGAAGATAAGTCTTGCAGAGAAGGTATAGAAAAAATTGAAGTTATCTTCCTAACTCAGCTCGGAAAGCACATCACTGGCTACATTTTTGCAGCAGCCCCAATGTTTAAACTGCCAGCACAACCACTAAAAACTAATATTTGGGACTACATAGGACTGTTCCCCATGGCCACTGCAATTCTTTAGTTAATTTTGGGTACACACCAGCAGAGGCTGTTTGGAAAGGTGAATGTCACCCACAATACCCAAACAACCTTGTTTACATTTCTTTACTCATTAACAGAGGTAAGATTTAATATCACATACAACTTTATCTCCCTTTGTGTTACTTAAAGAGGTACCACTCAAAAAGATCAGAGGCAGTCATAAGCTCAGCAGCATTTGTAATCCTCCACAGTGTCTTCAGAGCCCTGTTAGGAATCTGAACAAAAACACAGATGTATTTAGAAGGCCTGACACTCCTTCAAGTATCCATCTGACAGTCACAATTGTAGAGAATTTCTACAGACAGCCCTAAATGAGAGTAATCACATCTCTTACATATGCCCATAGCTGTTCAGAGCAGACACAACAGCTGCTCATTTTGGACCTCAAAGGAGGAGAGAAGATGCTTTGTTCAGAGAAATAAATTTGGCGTGTGTATTAGTAGTGCCTTGAAGTCTAAACAAAATCAAAGGTCCACTGGATTAGAGCCCTTAAGAGGTGCATTTACCAAGATTAACCTCACTTCTGAAGAGAGTAGAAAGAGGATGGGAAAAAGGATTATCATGCCAGTTTTGACAATAGAAGTGCAGAGAAGAATTCTGTGGGAGTGGCTCTGAGCCCAGTGTTCAGTGACCCAGCCCAGTTTTGGTGCTCATGGGAGCACATGGCAAAGTCTCTGAGCCAGCCAGGGATGGGAACTGGCTGCTGACAAGCTACGCCTTAGCAAATCTTTGCACAAGTGCTCTGTCACAGACCTGCTCTCCAAGACTGCTTCAATTTACTGCTTTGGAAAAACACATCCTTATGAGTTGCTGGAAAGCATCTGCTTTACTTGTGCAGCAGCACCAGGAGCATTGCTGCAGGGAGCCAGCACTCACTGAGCTCTTCATCCAGGGAGATCTTCTAGGATTCCCCAAAGAAGTGGTAGAGGAGGTAATTGCAAGAGAAGAAAATACCCAAAACCTCATCTCTCCCCTTGCCCTGAACATCCCAGTCCCACTGACACCCCTCTAGTCCATCTTCTGTTCACTCCTCCATGGCTCTACCCATCTCCTCCAGTGACCTTCCCCAAAACTCCTCTCAATCTTTCTGGCCCCTGAACCCAAACCCCTTCCTATTTTTCACCCACTGGGACTTGAACTTTGTATCAAACCAGACAGAACCCTTTCTGTTACAAGTTCAGTCACAACAAAATCCAAACTGGGTTGTCACTTTGTTCTGGCCCAGGTCCCCTTGCCCCAGACCTCCAGGGACAGCTGGGGCAGCCCCAGTTTTGGTCACATGGCAGCCTGTACCAACTCAGTCCTGGCCTAGGTCCATGCAAGTCATCACACCTCTCTGAGCTCCATTTAGGGGAGGTTACACACCATAAGCAAATAAAGTTGGGAAGTTCCTGGCTGCCCCATGCCTGGGACATAGCCTGGCTCCCTGATAGGGAACCTCAAAGATTTCCCTGCCTCTATCCTCCCAAATCCTGTTCCCTTTGAGAGCTGTGCCTCCTGCCCATCTCTGCAGTTGTCCTAAGTTTCCTTAATTTTCCTTAAGTCATTATCCCTTTCTGGATGGCAAAGGGGCATAGGAAGCCATGGCTGAAGAGGAGGATGGGAACCTGGCACAGGGCCATGTGCAGGGAGCCCAGATTGTTGTGTCAGTCCCGATCACACAGTAGGAGGGATGCCTCTGCCTGTCACCTTAGAGATGGATGGAGGCTGCCCTTCAGGCTGCTCTGCTCTTTGATCCTCTACTGGAAGATGTTAAAAAAACTGGCAATTAATATGAAATCAGACCCAAGGACCAAGCTGCTTCTTTTTGCCTTTTTTCTGGCTGTCCTGCCAGACTTGATGGCTGCTGGTGTGCCTCCTCCTTGGGCTGCAGCTGAGCTGGGTGGAGAGGTTTTAGGCTGCAGCTCTTTGTTCCCACTTTGCTCCTGGCCAGCCTGGCAGCAGAGCTGTCACGTGAGAGCCCACCAACCCTGCATTAGTCAAAGTGAGAAAGGCATTCAGCATTTAAAGACCAGATGTGCCATGACTTACCTTTGTTGGACTACAGCAAATTGGGGGAGCAGCCCCAGCATCAGAGCAGGGAGCTCTAAGACTCCTGTATATCTACCAGGATTAGGTGGACAATGAAGCAAGGGTGCAGCTTGAGAGCATCCATGGCATTCTGCCTCCTCTCCTCCTCATCCCAGCCACATTTTCCTGTGGCTACATCACTTGCCCTTGCAGGGCATTCCTGTGCTCCCAGGCCCTGGCCAGGATTTCAGCCTCAAAGTTTCTTTCCCCTTTCACCAGCAATGCTTGGCAGTGCTGCACATCACCCTGCACAAAAGTGCCTGGACACAGTGCATACATGCTGCCAAAGGAGAAACTTGAGAGCTGCTTGGCCTGTGCCTGGATTTTCGTGGTTATCCGTGTGTTTCAGATGCTACAGGACATAATAGAAACACAGGACCTCATTGTGGCTACTTGCTTTAAGGATGTCCTAATGTACTGATCAGGAGATTCCTAACACCAACCTTCCTACACACAAACAGCCTGAACTGTACACGCCTTGCATTGACACAAGGGAACTATTTCTGCATTAGCTTCATCCATAAAACAAAAGTCAGAGTCCTCACTAGTGAAGGGCGGAATTCCTCTGCAGATGCCCAAATGCTCATGGACAGTCTCTTCCACAACAGAATAATTGTCATCCAAAAGGCTGACAAGCACCAGCACTACCTGAACATCCGCACCAAGGTTATTTTGTTTTGTAAAGCCACACTGTACTTAAGGATGTGGAAAGAGCCCCTAGTTGAAAAATAACATGGAGGATCCTTTCCCTGAGAAATGTTAGTTCAGAGGCTCTGAGCCACTCCCAAATCCCACCCCTTCTGTACCATTCTGCACAAACCTGCAGCTTCAGCAGGCGTTTCGTAGTCTTAAATGTAAGCTTTAAAGCTTATAGATATGCACAAACACACAAAGAGATGAGATAAATATCAGGCTTTTAATCCTTCTTTTGATGATAATGAAGATCTTAGGACAATAACAGATCTGTAAAAAAACCCAGAAAAGAAATACATTTAAACTTCCAACACAAAACCAGGCAGCTACCCCTAGTGCCTTGCCATGCCCAGAAAGGATGGGAAATGAGTTCAGCTATTATGTGGGTAATTGGACTTAAAAATAATCTACTGCTCCCACAGTTCCTCCCATCCAAAATAACCCATCCCAATAATTCAACCTGCTGGATGTCTACTGGTGTCCACTTGTATGTAAGGTCAGCTCTCTGCTACAAAGAACCCTGAGGAGTTTCAGGAGCTTTGTGTTGATGGGAACTACGTTCCAAGGACCCCTGCATCCAGGCTTTCTTGGGAAAACATGGTCTTAGCTCTGTGTTTCTTTCACTATCTTAGTTTTGGGACAGTTTACATCCAGAGGCCTCTGGCCTGCTCTGATTCCCTCTCTGCTGGTGGCTGGTCTCTTAGGGACAGGTTTCTCAGGGAGATTCTGATAATCAAGCAAGGCATTTCACGCAAAGCAGAAACTCAGTGATTTTTGATAGAGGTTTCCTGGGGTAAATTGTTCAGCCAGTGCAGCAAAGAACTCAGGGGTTTGTGGCAAGGACAGTGTGATGCTGAGAGCGCAGTGTCCCCTTCTGGCAGCAGCCACAAAATGAATTATACCCATGCACAAGGCCGGGGCAGACAAGCAAGGCACCAGGAGGGAAGTGTTCTGCAAAAGGACATCCAGGTGAGTGGTGCTAAAACCAACCTGGCAGGTTCTGCTGCCCATGGCAATTCATTCTCCATCCGACTTTGATACCTTGTCTTGCCTACGTTCAGGCAGAACACGGCAGTATCTGAGCTCCGGGAGTGAAATAATAAATGGCTCCTGGGAGTCGACTTCTAGGGGAGGTAGCACAAATGACAGAACAGTTGGCATTTTCTTATTCAAAGCTTTGGCCTGTGGCTCACCCAGAAAGGTTGGCCCATCCCTCCAGTGAAGAACTGTTAACTTCATCAGAAAAAGCCCCAGCAGTGGAGTCAGAACTGCTGCTCTTACACTGAGCAGCATTCATGTACCCACTTGTGGTTTGGGGCAAGCAAGAGCCACCACCATCTGAGTTAGAAGAGGACACAGTTGGCTCAGACACACTGTCCATCCCCATCCCTACGCTTAAGCCCTCATTCCTTTTTCCAGCTCATTGCCCGCAAGGTCCAGCTTATCTTTCCTCCTGTATCTGAATCCAGCCACCAAGCACCACTTCCACCTACACTGTCCCTCAGACTCCTCCCTGCTCCACCCTGAGCACGTTTTTGTTTCCAAAAACCCTGTCTGTCCCTCAGCCCTGTGTTTAGCTGTGTCACCAGTTACCTTCATGGCAGTTCAAGGCTTCTCTCAGTGCTCTACAGGCAGCTCTCTTTGCCGCCAGGACACTTCCAGGCTGGCCTGGGCTGTAGATCGCAGTCTCCACGGGCAGTTGCAGGGCCCCATCCAGCACACACTGCATTCTCCTCAGTGCTTTCACTGCCTGGTCCAGCTGCTCCTGGCAGTCTGGACGGATCATCACAAGCACCAGCACATCCGGCAGGCAAGGAAGGAGGTTCCTCACATCTCGGATGGCCTCATCCAAGTGATCCCACTGCATGAGCCTATTCAACACAGTGGCTTGCCACAGCATAAAAATCAGATGTGGCGGAATGACATCCTCCTCTTCCTTTCCCTCACTCCCTGCCTGCTGTGGCTTATGTTTGATGTCACCTGTGCCACACAGGTCCCGGGTAAAGTCCACCAGCAATGAGGGGGCTCTTGATTCAGCATCGTCCACCTCCATCACTCCCACTCGTCCATTCCGCCTTCCCAGCATGTCCAGGAGGTTGAGGAGCTCCCAGGTGGTCCGGTCCACGAAGGAGGCAGGCTCCTTTGATGCCATAGCTTCCTCCCACACTTCAGTTTGCTGTGCTGCTGGGGAAAGGAGTGGAAGGGAGTTGCTGTAGCATAGGCAGTTGCATGGCACAGTCCTCAAAACAGGCAGCACCTGCTGCTCTGAGCAGCAAACCCTGGGTTTGGTGGGACCAAATGAATATGAAAGAAAATGGCAGAGTTTTGACACAAAGATTCAAAAATTGCAGCCTTGTCCTATTTGATGTTGGATCTCCCACAAACAGGCTTTGTACCTCAGCAGTCTGGTACAGTAGAAAAATATGATAGGAGAGAGAAAAGGGATCCTTATGTATTTTTAGGAATTAAACTCAAGAGGACTTACTACCTTCTCATCAGCAAAATCCAGCTACATGGTAGTGACCACAAGCCTACCAACCTATTGTTACAGTCAAATTTGCTAACTAGGTTTCCTCCTCCTTCCTCTGTCATGGCTAAAGTTGGAAATTCTACCCATCTTTCTTTAAATCCTATGTGTACAACCCTCTGGTAGTTGTGGAAGACTAAAGCCCTACTTGACTTGGCCCAACATCCCCTAAGCTGCAGTTTCTCCACATTAAAAAATGCACCTTTCCATGCCAGGGACAGCAGTGGCAGGATTAGATCTTGAAGCAAGTCCAGCAGAATCACCTCTATACAAGAACTGAGCAGACAGGTCCAGTTTTCTAATTCCCATTCAAAAGAAAGTTTGATTTACCCAACAATGCACTCTGCACATACAACTATTCCACCTCCTTCAGAAGGAAGAGGATTAGCTGTGAAGTACCAGCCCTCAGAGGGCTCCCTGACACACACTGGCAGCAGGGGCAGGCAGGGAGAAGGAAGCTCACATCACCTGGGAAGAAGGGACTGCACTGGAGTGTGCCCAGGGATGGTTGAGCCAAGGACTCACCTGCCTGCCTAACTAGGGATGCATTGAAAATGATGGAACTACACAGAATGTGTGTAACTACCCTCCAAGGGTATCCACAGGTCATTTGACATGAAGACTATGACATCAGCAGCAACCATGACAACCTGCAGCTGCCTCAAACCTCCCTTGAAACTATGCAGTGTTTGTGGGGCATGTATTAAGAACCTCTGAGCCTTGCACTTTGTCTCAGGTCAAACTTGGCTCCCAGCCAAGTGCCTGGACTATGGGAGAAACCTCCCCCTCTCCCTCTCTCCGGACAGACCGACAAAACCACACAAAAAATCCAAAAGAGCCACACCAAATTCCAAGTCACATATACATATATATATATAAGAATTATTTACAGAGGACTCCAAAAAAGGAAAAGGGAAGGGAAAGGGAAAAAGGGATAAAAGGGACACGAGACACACACACAATCAAGCCCTGTAAATTAGCAAAATAAATGGTAAGGTAAATCTCACCACGTCCCTCAGAGGAATCAGATCACAGGGCCAGCAGTCTCCGGACCTCCCGTGGCAGAGCAGCAGTCACTGTAGGCCTCAGCCTCCCAGGTGAGCCCAATGCAGCGACTCCCTGCTCCCAAATCTCACCAGAAAGGAAGAGAGCGAGATCTCTTATCTCCTATTTATACCCCGGTTTATGTAAAAATCGTATGGAATACTGGGATACATGGTCACTTCCCTGGTTACAGGTTGGTGACCAGGAAGGCCTAGACCAAAACCATCACACACTTCAAGATTTGTGAAAACTCATTTTTCACCACCCTTCTTGTTCAACAAACCTTGGAGAGCTGTGAAAGTGATGCAAAGACCCCCACTCCACATGAGATGGGTGCAATAAGGCCGGCCAGGAATCCAGCCACTGTTACCACTCAGGCACCACAGAGCTTGATGACAACTTGTTTAAATAAATTCCACAGAGCAGACACTACAGGCACGTGTGCTGCCCAGGTACACACAGACTCATTACTCAGGATTCTACTGGAACTGCTACCTTCAGATGTGAGAGAACTTGGACCTGCTAGGATTTAGTGTCCCACCACTGTGACATCCCACCCTTAAGGGCAGGACGTCACAATTACACAGTCTTGACTCACCAACAGTTCACCACCACATGCAGGAAGTTCCCCTCTACTAGGTCAGCAACGAAACACTTCTCGTGTTCCATACAACAGTTGTGTGCACTTTGTGAGGTTACAAGCATTTATTGTTTAGCCCTGCAATGAGCTTAACATGTGTGATGTTGATTCCATGACAGGAGGTACAAAGGCAGCAGTTGTTTATGTTCAGAGTGCAGCCTGCTCTACAGAAACACCTCGACAGCAATGAGTCCTATCCCTGTTCCACTGTGCAGCTTCATGTCCCAACAGCATCTCTGTGCTGTCAACTCTGATACACTACCGAGAAAGAAGTCCCTCAAAATTGGTGGAGGAGATAAAAAACCAGAAATATACGAAAGTTAAACAGATTCTCCATTTTATTTTCAATAAAAATTTAGATCCTAGATGGATACAGCATCTGTAAAACACAAAAACAGACAGAATCATATTAGAAATTTCATTTTTAAACACAAGTTTTGCAGTTACAATCTAGACCATCAATCTCTTCAGCTGCTATAAAAGCAACTCCCCCAGTTTAGAGAGAAGAGGTGTGACAATGGCAAAGCCCAACAGCTGGTTCAGTGCCTTGCAGTAAGACTTTGCCAGCCCTCCTGCACCCTGACAGCAACTGTTCCCATGACTCTGGATTCAGGATTTAACTGTGCTGCTCCTACTGTGCTTTTTGTAAGGCATAAGAAAGGGGCAGAAAGGAAGGGCTGCACCCCTCTGATACTCCTTTTAACATCATCCGTATGAAAATACTGCATCACAGCTCTGGGTCAGGGACCAAAAGGTACAGTCTCACTGAGGCCCTGTGGGTAAGACACCGACTGTGGAGCAGGTACCAGGGGACACGTTAGAACAGCACTCCCCTCAGTTATAACATTTGGGAGGCAGTAGAAAAATTAACAGGTAGGAACTGGAATAGAAGGGTGCAAAAATACATGGAAAAGATCCAAAAAAAAGAGATCAAGGTAGCTTTATAAGGGACCTGAGTCCTGGAACTTGACGAGCCTTTCCAGACAACCTGAGCAAGCACACAGGGCCCTGGCAATGAGATAAATTACACGAGCCCAAGAAGCCAGGAATAAGCCTCTCCTGGCTCCAAAAGGAACACTATCACTGAGTCACACTGAACTCAACACCAACAGAACAAAACCACAGTTCAAGTGTTCCCTCACAGTATGTGGAATAAAAAGGCACCCTGAAAATTGCCAATAAATATCTTGTTACCAAAACAAATCCACTTACCACCCGGATTCTGTGTCCAATGGCCTTGGCAGGAAGGTTGGAGCGGAACTTGGCACGGACCATGCCACTGTTCCCATGGGCCCGGGTCACCTTCCCCCAGATCACCCGTGTCCTGTTGGGCTTCCCCCCGGGGGTTACGGTGTTGCTGGGGAAGAGAGGGAAGGAACAGCTGAGCATGGCAGTCATAGCTCTGCTGTCACCATCAGGGACAGTGGGGCCTCTTCAAGGCACCTCAGTAACTTTATTCACGGCCATCTTTAAGCAGACCAACTTCCACTTTCATTTACCTGTAAAATTTTCCAGGCCTGGAATTTTTACTGTACGTTTCAAACAGGTAAATATTACAGCTTGTAATTTGCCAGAAGCTCCACTGGAGAACTCTTAACAAGTTACCAGGCTCAAAAATTTGGAAAACACTGCTGGTCATACTGAAAAATTTCAACTCCAAAGAAAATAAACCACCTTATTTGTAAGACTTCTCCAGGCACAACAAAGGCAAGAGAAGAATAAGCCATTAGAATAGATGGCATAAAGTGCTTTACATGAACAGCTGTGTGCCATATGTTGGAAATTATGGTTGTCAACTTAATAATCTAATCAATTTTATTCAAGGCAATTTTAAATACTAACAACTACACTCAAATAAAAAAAAAACAAAAACAAAACAAACAACCACCAAAAAGGAAATGGAAGGCAACAAGTTGCTGTTCTCAAGGCATCTGCCAGTGGCAGGAGAGCAGAAGTGAGAGTGCTCTGACACAGCCACACAAAAGCCACGATACAAATTCCTCCAGGCTTCACAAAATCATTCTATTGTAATTCAACAGCTCATAGTGCTCAACTCCACACAAATTCACCCCATCTCAATTTACTCTATCAACCCACCTTCAGTTTTTGCCACGCTCAGGCAAAACTTGCTTCTCATCCCATTTGCTTTCTTAATACACCATTTACGAAGCAATGATTATTTCACAGAATTACCTGAATTAAAACCTATCAGCCAACTAAAACAAAAATAACCAAGAACTTTTAAAACAAAACTAAGCAAGGAAAGTGATCCATGGGATACTCTATTGATAAATCCAGCACAATTAATTTTTGTTCTAACAACTACTCTATGAACAGCCTGTTCACATCCTGGCACGTGCAAAAGCTGACGCAGGAGTTGGCTAATTCAACATAAGAATAAAAAGTGACTTACTTTTTAGCTTTGTATACATAGGCACACCTCTTGCCCAGGTAGAAGTCTGTCTCCTGGCGGGCATAAACACCTTCAATCTTCAGAAGGGCCGTGTGCTCCCGCTGGTTTCGGAGGCCACGTTTGTAGCCAGCAAAGATGGCCTTGCACCACAGCCTGGAGACATGGAGAACATTTCCAAGTTATAAGTTACTCCAAAGCAACAAAAGTAAAAATAAACCACGTGCTGTTTCAGCAGAAACTAATTCCACTAATTATAATTATAAACTAATTCTACCACTAAACTAGTAGAAATTCAGCAAAGGAAAAACCCCACCTTTACCAATCAATGCAAATCTTTACATTCAGTGAACAGAGAAAACCCAAGTACCTGGTGATGAAGTATTTATGAGAAATTTGCAGCTTTCTGACACCACACTACTGGCTTTACACTAAAGCTGAAGTACTTCAGCATTAGTAGATGTTTCCAAATGTCCCCTGACAGTATGATGAATAAATACAGCTTTTGTCTACACACCACAAAAACAGCCTCCTATGTTGCAGGAACTCCTATAGAAAGTATAAACTGCTCCTAATTCGTAGCCTCAAAAGAATTAGCTGCAGCCTATGGACGCAGCCAGAGACACAATTCCACATCCACTGGACAGAGACATCACACATTGTAAGGCTGCTCCACACACCGTGTACACAGCACATCTGTCCCAACTGCATCCACCTGTCCCGGGATACAGTGGGATCAAGCTGAGACATCCAGTTCTCCCTGCCACACGTGTGTAACAGGAGATGAACTCCACGGATAAACGTCAAGACAAAGCCGTGATTCACAGAACCGTAGAACGGTTTGGGTAGGAAGGCACATTAGAGATCACCGAGTTCCAACCCCCCTGCCATGGGCAGGGTCATCTTCCACTAGACAGGTTGCTCAGAACTCCATCCAACCTGGCCTTGAACACTTCCAGGGAGGAGTCCACAACTCCTCTGGGCAACAGAGCACTCAGTCAATCCCCCCGGTTTACAAACTCAGTCCCTACATCAATAAAAAATCTCGATGACCTAGTAGCTCCCTTACTCAAGGGAGCAGGATATCCAAGCCTCTCCTACACACTAGAGGTTCACAAACACTGTGCTAACAAAACCACCACGGATATCCTGCATTTACTGACAGACCAAGGAAACCGTGGCACAGCCTTCCATGAGCTGTAACAGCCCGTGACAGAAGCTTCAGAACAGGGACACACATCTGTGGGCCCAGCACGACACCGGGCAAAGAAGACATCCTGGAAAACTAGACCAACCACAGGAACACGGATCACTGCCTGCTGTTTTAACACTCCCAAAAATGCCCAGGTGAACATCGCTGCCGCAGCGAGCCGAGCCCCCCCCCCGGGCAGTCACTCACCTCCCGGTCATGGCGTCCTCCCGCAGACCCGGTCCCGGCAGGCCTGGAAACAACACACACCGATGAGTGGACACGCGGGGACCACCCCGAGCCCCTGAACCCTCCGCTCCCCCACAGCGCGGCTGCCCCGGGCGCCTCCGGCCCAGGCCCCCCACCCGCGGCCGGCACCATCCGCCGCGCATCGGCGCCATCCTGCGCTCTCCCCGGCCCGCACCGCGCCATCTGGAGAGCTGCGGGAGCCCCGTGCCCGCCGCCGAGCCCCGCGGTGGGGCGGCCCCGCCCGGCCCCGCTGCCCGGCCCGAGCCCCGCCGGCCCCGCTGCAGCTCACCCCGAGCGCCCCAAGATGGCGGCCAGAGAAACCCGCGCCGCGCGGCCCGCCGGGAAGAACGCCGCGAGGACCCGCAAGGGCCGCCCGGGCGCCGCCTGAGCGGGCGGCACGGACGGGAAGGTGGTGGTGATGATGGTGGGGGGTACAGCGGCCCCCGCGCCGCCCTCGCCGCGCCTCCCGCCCCGTCCCGGGACCCCCGGGGGGCGATCCCGGGCTGGAGATACCGGGAGGGACGGCCCCGGACCCATCGCGCAGGCGACTGCCGGGGCAGCCTCGCGAGGCCCCCGAGCGTGGTGGTTGCCATGGAGACGGGAGGCGCGTCCCGGTGAGGGCGGGAGGGAGGAGCGGCACCGGGATCGGGGTAAGGGGGGAAATCCCGGCGGGAAGTTGAGGGGAAGCCCGGCAGGGCTGGGCAGAGAAAGCGGTGGAACGAGCCGACGAGCCCGGGGAGGGGAAGGGCAGCGCTTGGTGTTCAGGGTGGGCTCCGGGCCCTGCCCGTCTTCCTCTGTTCTCACCTTGAATGAGTGAATCATCTCGTATTTATTTTACTCCCGATATCGCCTCGGTGACAGAAAACACGTTTCTACACTCAAATCCTGTAATGAAGTCTTACATCCCTGTGTTTTCTAGATAAGAACAGCTGGCAGCACGTAGTCACCATTTGCTCACATCAGGGTCATTCACTCCCGATTCCTCTCACTTCACTGTGTGACATTGCCACACATTCAGGTGCATTTTCAGAGTGCTTTAAGTGATTTAAAAACTTCCTCCAACCCCTTCCCTTCCCTTCCCTTCCCTTCCCTTCCCTTCCCTTCCCTTCCCTTCCCT
>JAWWES010000011.1:9551481-9569816 GCA_035583135.1 Lophotriccus pileatus
CTTCCCTTCCCTTCCCGTCCCTTCCCTTCCCTTCCCTTCCCTTCCCTTCCCTTCCCTTCCCTTCCCTTCCCTTCCCTCCCCCTCCCCTCCCCTATTTCTTTTTTTCAAATGAGCACCTTCCATTCTAACATTTATAGCCAGAGGCAGAGTTCTGTAAGGCCACAGCTATTTTGCTTTCTAAGAGACCTTTTTTTGGTAAAAACGAAGCTATTTGTGATATCTGGTGCAGTTGCTGCCATGGTGGATGTTCAGCACCTCTCCATGCCAATCACTCGCCAAAGAGAGCAAAAGGGGATGTGACATCCTCAGCTATGCATCTCCTCACTGGAATTCATGGGAATCTCTTTAGCTGACTAAAAGGGATGCTGCACAAAATGCTGCCTTTGAAGCCACTTTCATGTCTTGGGCAGAAAGAAGGGTGGGAGAAATGAATATCCAGGGCTCTCACACAGCAGAGGGAGTTGCAATCCCCAAAGGAACAGGAAGCCAGGCCTTTTTATACAGTTGTTTTAAAAATTATTTATTGATTTGTTTTCCTTTCCCTTCATATCAGCAGGGAAAGAATGTCAACCAAAACTCCTGGGGAAAGCTGAATCCTTCACATACCTCTTTTTTTTTTTTTTTTTAATTATTGTTAATAGAGCTTAATGAGGGAGTTCAGCAAACACAGCAATGAAGGGCAGTGCCAGGGGCTGCATCAGGAGGGTCTGTGGGCACTGCATTGACACTGAAATCCAGAGCAAGCAGCTCCTGTTTGTAGTGTTTCCTAATGCCCCAGACAGTGGTTTCCTTCTCACTTCCAAGTCAGCATAAACCCAGAGCCTACTGACTTGGCACATGGATCTCCTGAGTGAGGATAGGGATATAAGAGGAGATATACAGGAGCAGCAAAGGCTTTAGAGAAATATTCCAGCAACATTGATATCCTGAATTAATTCTCTCTTGGGCAGAAGCTGCTGATGAGAAAGAGGAAAAGCTGTTGCATCCTCCTTTGTTTCCAAATAAGTCACTTTTTCCTATGAGAGATACATTTTTTTCCTTTCAGAAATGCTGCCATAATCATCTGTCATGGCTATCTCCCAACACATCTTTTTTTCATCATATTTTTAGCATTAGGACTGCACATGTAATGGATTATTTTCATGTTGTTTACACTCAAAATATGGATCTTAGATTTCTGAAAAAGATAAAAATGAGTAAAACTTTAAAAAATATTTTATTAGTGCCTGTGGACTGGAAAAAGACACCGTCTGACTTTCTTGATGTAAAAATACTTAATTTCTGCATCTCCACTTCTATCATTGATTCCAGGGTTGAAAAGAAAGGAAAAGTGATGTTTTTTGTTTATTATACAGATTATTTGTTATTTATTTTTTAATGCTATTATCAGATTCCTATCTAAAGATGGTTTTTTTTAAATAAGATAAAGGAAAGGGAAAAAATCTCAGAAGCAAAGGGATGAAATCAGTTCCATCTTTGTCATCAAAACCCCTGTAAAGTAGGATTAATTAGGTAAGTGGGTATAAACAATATAAGGAGGACAGTGAACACAATGTTCAGAATCACTGCTTGGCTGTTATCTTTTCCTGCCACAATTTAAGCAGCTTCTTGAAATAAATCAGGGTGCCCCTACCATTACCATGTCTGAAAGGCTGTTCCATATCTTCATCCATCCAGAAGTCAGAAACCTTATCATAATTGCCTGGCTTAGGGGAAATTACACTCCTTTGACCCTGGGCCAGTATTATCCTTTAACTTGAATACCTCTGTCTCTCCCTGGTATCTACTCTTCCTATGTACTTACAGAGAGCAATCCCAGACAGTGTCCCTGGCACACTTTCCAGCTGTAATCTTATCCCCAAGCAGAGCTGTGTCCTGTTACAAAGGACAGCACATTTTCAACATGTGTTGAATTAAACAACTTACTGCAACAGAGGGACACCTGGAAACAAATACGTAAAATCTAAGGTATTTTTGTTTCACCTGTTCTGTACTAACAGACATCAAATAAATCTGAACTGAAAAGTGGCCCTTTTTTTCTGAACACATGAAATTAACTTCATGTTCCAACTGGAAATTAATATATTTTCTTCAACAAAGACAACAGAAAAGGATGAGGACAAATGATAACAGCTTCAGAGAGATTATTGCAAGTATGCATTTTTTTAAACATTTGCTTATGAAATCTCACTGACTTCAGTGATTCAGAGCACAACTGCATCCAAACCTCTTTAATTTTCACAGAATTGTGGCCATGTCTTACACCAACAGGCACTGTCTGATGTATTTCCTTGGCACACTTACAGATTGGACTGTAATATTCTGCAGGCCTAGAATATGTTTATCCAAGGGTTTTACAGATGGCAAAAACGAAGTTGTAGGTACAGCAGCCAAATGAAGGTTTTGTTAGTGGATGTTGATGCTTCCAATTGCAGTGCCACTCAGCATCTCGGCCATCACAGACTCCAGTTGTGCTGCATGTTATACAATAAACATCTGGTTTGTACCTGCAGGGTTTGGAGGGATTGTCCGATGGCTTATTAAAACATCATAATTCTCTGATAATTTCTGCATTGCTGTGCATGTGTTTTCTTAGGTATTTTTAAATAGCAAATTTCCACCTTTCCCTCAATGTGTTTTCACAATATTCCATCTGCAAGCAAGGCAAAGGGGTGCTTAAGTGTATGTCAGAGCAGTTTCATGTTTGAAGAGCAATTTAAAGTGAAATAACACAGAATGTTAAAGATTATTTAGTCCAAGTATTGGTTCTTGTTTGACTTTCAGCATCTTAAGGTGGTAACACTTCCTGCTGAGATCATAGAAGTGTGAAGGCTACACAGTAATAATGAGGAATGATTAGGGCAGGAAGGCTCACCATCTGTGATTTTATAAGACATCAATTAATTTTTTCCTCTTAAAAAGGCACCTTTGTTCTGTTGTTTCCCAAAGTCCACTATGAAACACTGCTCCCTCTTGAAATGAAGGATGAGGCATCTCAGCCATTCTCTCCCCAGCCTGTCCACCCAGATCTGCTGTAGGAGGGACCAGGACCTCTCTTGTTTTGTGAAAGCTAAACATTCCCACTGTCCCTGAATACAGCCATTAGCAGAGCACGGCTCCTCTTATAAACAGTGTATGGAAGGCTATAAACAAAGCCAGGGAAGTATATGTAAGGCTGCAAATAAAGCTATTTTGGGTCTACCTTTAGTTTAAACTACTGTTACTAACATTACTAACACCATAGTGTTTTTCTGATTGGTATCTTTTATCTTTGTTCCTCCTAGCAAGGACACAGAGACTAAACAAATGGAAAAAATCACTCATCTGGAAGCTCTGCTGTTCGCTGCTGTGCTGGAGAACTGTGTCGATCAGCTCGAAATTCTTGGATATATCATGCCAATTGCAGACGAGGACAAGATAGACCTCAGCCATGTATGTGCCTATACCCCCCCCGCTTAAAAAAAATCTCTTTTTTTTTTTTCATTGTCTTTTACCAGCATTTAAAAAAAATCAACTCAAGTATTTTTTCTGTAAATACTCCATGACCCCTGGGTGAAGAAACACAATAAAAGTGCACGGATGACTGGTTTTAATGTTTATACTGCAGCATCACTGAGAATCCTTTGTCAAGACTTTGCAGAGGACCCTACTGACCTGTGATGAATTTCCTGGGCTATTAATTTTAAACCACCATCTTGGTGGTTAGATGAGTAGCAAAAGATTAGGGAAAAGGAAGCAAAACATATGTAGGTTCTTATGGAGATGCACAGCTATTTTAAAAGTAGAAATGAATAGGATGTTTGAAACTACTCAAACCCAGGGTAATTCTGTTCCTCTCTAAGTCCATGATGAAGTTCCTTTTGTTCCCACAGACAATGCATTAAGAAAGATGCACTTCAAAATGTATTAGTAACTACCCTTTCTCAGTGATCACTAATTATTAGTTGATTTCTAATAGGCATTGCAATTAATAGGGTTTGGGCAGAGATATGAAGAGAGAAGATGGCCTAATGCTCAGGCAGAGGTTTGTTGCTGTGGGGGAAGGTGTTGTGATGTTTCTGGTGGCTGTTAGACATAGGAAACAGAATGGGACCATCCTGAGAGGTAACTGGTTCTAAGTTCTGTGGTCATATATTTTAACTGACATAGCAGACTATGTTTTAGCAGGTTGGAAAATTTTTAAAAATGAACTCAAGAAAAAAAGTGTGAGAGCAGGATGAAAATAAAAACCGGGATCCAAGTTTTCATATCTAATGCTGTTCACTCTGTCTAATATACAACTTAAGAATGCCAGAGGAAGGTAAATAAACATGCTTCCTTGCCATACTACCTTTTCAAAAAACCCATCGCAAAGCAGCAGCAGCTGCAGTTACAGGGAATTTCAGGGCGGGAACGATGCCCAGACTGTGCCATAGAGGGCACTCCTCCCCTTAAAGACTCTTATGAGCCGGCGTCACCTGTTTCCAGAGAATGCTACTCCCTCTCTGAGCTGGTGGGAAACCTCTTATGTGCCAGCAGCAAAACACAGAGAGAGAGCGTTTATCTGGGACAGTAGCAGTTGTCCTTCTTCAGACTCAGGCTGATAGATCTACTAAAAGTACACTTAAATTATAGAGAAAACACCTTCACTTTTCTCTTCAATCAGATGCTCATTTTTACCAAGTCACTGCTTAGAACACAGATTATATCTGCTTTATAACCCTGCTTCTGCTCTTAAAGATGCCCAAAAAAATCGAGAAGGAAACAATTTAAAAACAAGAAAATGGCTTAGGGAAGCGACTTGCTAACTTTGGTGCTCTGTAATTTGCTATTCCTCCCCATTTCTCAGCTTCCACCTGGCTGTTTTCATTGTATTTGTAGAAGATCTGTCTTTGCAAAGCACCCTGGAGCTCTGTCAGTCAAACCAATCGATGGCATTTTTAAAGATTGGCATCTAAATTTCAATTGATGACATTTCTGAGAGGATTTATCACAGTGTTGGTCAGCACCTCGCTGATTTTTCCAAATTAGATGCTCTTGTACACTGCTTCACACAGTGCAGCCCCCAGAGGGAGGCAGCCTATTTACGGTGGTTTGGGCAACAGACAAAATTCTGCTAGGAGATGGTAACACATGCAGTTTACAAACTTCTTGCTCTTACATAGTTATTTGGTAATGTGTAAGTCCCTACTGTTTACAGACAATCCAGTTATTGCCTGTCTTGAACTTTCCCAGACATTAAAAAGCATCTGTCAGAATACTCATAAAATCTACATGATATTAAAGCAGTTTGCTTGCCAAAATTAGTTCTTTCTGAAGTAGAGCCATCACCAGCCAGCTATTTAAACCCTTTTTTACTAATTAGCTATGTAATTTTCATTGGTCTGGGTATGCTTTGCATACGATTCATTTAATGTAAATTTAACTGCCCACAAATTAAGCATGTAGTCACTTGACCTCCTTCTGTAGTCAGCCATGAGTCAGGCACTGCCAGAGGCTGATCCATCCCATCCAGAGTTGTCCAAGACACTCAGAAGGAAGCAGCCCTTTGCAGTGCCCTCACAGACCACTTGACAAGTAACTTTCTGGAAGTACTACTGGCATCCACAGCTGCTGCCCTGACCACTTGTTTTTACTCTGCCCTCTCTGCACTCTGTTGGCACCAGTGTGTGTGTGTGTGTGGTTGTGGAAGAATCTGGACTGAGAACTGGTGCTGCTAAAAATAACCTTTTTTCCCCCCTCCTTTTCTCTGGAAAATGTTTCATCACAGTGAGCTCTTTATCCACTTCCCCATGCAGGCAGGGTGGGGAGCAGACAGCTGTGGACTGGGATGGAGTTGGCAGTGACTGTGTTAGCTGGTGTCAGCAGTGCTGCTAGGAAGTGTTCAGCCACAGAGATGCTGGTAGGCAGGCAAGAAAAATCTCTTTTAGTGTCCCAGAGTACACACCTGCATTCTCACCCATAGCACATAAAGCAGAGAAATTCCTGGAAGAAAGAGCTTAGCTGATTTTTTAATTTCTTTGGGGGGGGGGCTTTTTCTTTTATTAATAAAATTGTACACGGCCACAAGATAACTTTCCATGCAGAAAGAGCTGACAATATTTTGAATTTCATCTTTGAATTCATGCTATACTTCCTCTGCTGTCACTCTCTCAAAAAACCTGCTAAGCAGATAGCTGATGTCTCTCACTTTTATTTCCACACAGCTCTAGTTATAACACTAATATTGTAGGCAAAAGTCATGGTGACAGGCAGTGGGAAATGTCTAAGATGGAGAGAAGGCAGAGGGGAAACAGGCTAACAGTCTTCCAGTCCATCAAAACTGCTGCAAAACCAGGAGGGGATGATTTGTTCTCTGGGCCTACAGAGACCAGGATGACAAGCCAGGGGCTCAACTGCTGCTGAGGAGGAAAGACTTTCTTACGGTAAAGATTGGCAGGAGGGTGCATAGTCTCCATTGCTGGAGGCCGTTAAGGACACGTCAGGAATGACACAGTGTGAACCAGCATCTCTTGGAGCGGATGAATTCACCTTTTGAGGCTCCTTCTAGTCCTGTCACTTTAGGGCTTTTGAGCCCATAAACATCAATAAGCTACACTGTGTGCTCAAAGCTAAGCAACATAAATGTTTCTGCTCTTCCACTCCTTGCAGACTGTAACATCTTTCTTCCTCTCATATAATGTTGCAGAGGCTTTATTTCTACTGCTCAGTGTGCAAGCAGGTCTTTTATTCACTTTCAGACTGGCATCCAGAAAATGAAAGAATCTATAGAGACCCTGAAGGAGCTGGACATTAATGACCCAGAGCTTATGTCAGCAAGGCAAGAGAGTGAGGAAACAGTTACCTCCATGGCTCTGAAAAACACCAAACACAAGCAGCAGATGGGGAAAACTGAAGATGGGAAAAGCACCCATCAGCCATTTAAAAGTGGCAGGAAACACAGCGCTCTGACTACAGAGAAGCTCGTAAAAATTGAGGCTGACAGGTGAGTGAAGCACCTATGGAGGATGCTCAGGTGTAAAGTCCTCAGTCTTATCTCTTGAAAGCAAAAATACAAGCTCCCCACTCTCCCACTGTCAGTCTTGGTCCAGAAGTTCCTCTAAGGATAATGGTGGGATCTAGCTTCATAGGTCATTTGGTTCTGGCCATTGCTTGTCTCTGGATGCCCCATAATGACCAGCAGTTTATTTTGAATGGAGCTGCAAAACATTACCCAGTTGGTAATGGTTGCTTGGGTGGAATTCATGCCAGGCACTAATCAGTGCTGATGTTCTGGTACCTGGAGTCAGGTTCCCTTAGCAGATCCTACAGGCAAAGTGGGATCTGAGCCTTCTCCTGAACTCACTCATTCTGCAGGGCACACAGAGTGTCTGTGGCAGTTAGACCCATTCTCCTTCATAGAACAGGTAAGACTAAATATTTTCCTTCTTTTTTAAAACAAACTTTTTTCCTGTACCTAATCCAGTGCCTTGATTTACACAAATACCAGCAGCCTTTGGTTTAAAAGACAGACTGGGGAGCTGCCAAAATATAAATGCCATATGCACCATGACATTCAGTAAAATGGACAAGCCCATGTTATTTGTTAAGATCAGCTTAGGGCTGTACTGGGATATTTTGGCATTCAGATAGCCCCCACAGACACCCTTATTTGCATCCCCAGATCTCATTTTCCGGGATCCACCTATTTGTCACCTGTCAACTGCAGGCCAGCAGCCTCCTTCCTAATGGTAGCATAGCCAGCATTTTTAAATTATAAACTTCAACCAACTCCTGATACAGAGTTTTTCAGACGTACAAGAAGCAGATACCATGGGAGAAGCACTCCTGGGTTTGATAGGACATAAGAACAGAAAAGGGATCTTTTATTTCCTTACCTTTATCTATAAACAGTAAAGGATAAAGGTGCCAGACACTGTAGTACCAACTCCTGTAAAGTACTGTTGTGTTCCTTTTGTTTCTGGCAGGCAGTATGCAAGTGACGTAATTGCTGTCACTATGAAAAAGATGCAGGAATCGGGAATATTTAATAGCCTAACAGAAGCTAATGAGAGAGAGAAGATAAAAAAGAGCAAGTTTTATGACGTCCTCATCAGGTCAGTGTTGTGTTCAGTTCTTCTCTGCTTAACTGCTGAAAGCCAAACTCATTCCCACTCAGTGCCTGCTAAAAAGGAAGAAGATCCAACAAAACCAAAATACAGAAGAGATTCTACTTTTTCAACTTGAATTGTTCTGCTTGCTTTACAAACTGCAATTCTTTTCACTTCAGAAAGAACTGATTTGAGCTAGGAATTGCCTGAGCTTTGACCACAGTGGACACCAGTGTCTGCATTAATGCAAATGCTGCCTCATTTCAATTAAAACATAATGAGACGTAGGAGCTCCCTAATCTTTAACTCCTGTCCCCAGTGAAAGCCAGAGCAGCAGAGAATCTGTTCAAACCAGGGCCAGCAACATATGGCCTTTAGGTTATCTGATGCCCAGGAGAATCTGCTCTGACCCATATGCTAATTGGCTCCCCTTTCCCAGCAGCAGTGAGGGTTTAGCATAGATGGTGACAGAGGAGTTGTCTTATTTAAGGCTAATCCACCCGCCACTGCACTGTAGATCCCTCTTCTGCCCCAAATCTTTCAGGGTACAGGTTTGTTATCATCTCAGCTCAAACTGGTGATTCCTTACCTCAAATTTCTGAGGCTTAGAGTTTTCTTAGTATGCAAAACTCTGGTTCAACCCCAAGACTGTCAGAGAGAATCACAGTCATCAGACAAGCATTTGACCACTTTAAAGCTACTTTGCTCTGTGTAGCAGCTCAGGCCTATCATTTAGGGTGCACAGCAAAGCTGCTCTAAGTCATGATTTGTCATCAGTCCAACCTACTGGAACAGCTCCTGAGGTGGCTCAAGGGTCTGCCTCCAGGGCAAATCCCCACTTCCAGTGGAATGTGTGATTTCAAGCATGAAACCCAGCTCTTCCACTGTCTAAAACCAAGGAATTTATTGTTTATCCATGGAAGACATAAAAAGCAAAAATGAGAGTAGCAATTGGTTGTGGAGTTACTATCCAGTACTGGAGGACAGAAAGGAGCAGACAAACTATAATGAGAAAGTACATAATGCTTTATATTCCATTTTGTTAATCATATCTAGCCACTCTGTTCTTCTATACATTCTTTTCATGGAATGAACTTGATCTGTCTTTCAGGATAATAAATACTTATTATATTATATATTTTTATAATTATTAAAGTATGTAAGTTATACTATAAATATAATTTATCTTATATATAGTTATATACTTATTAAAAAAAATACTTGCCTGGTTTTGTGTGAATACACTACTCTGAAAGGCATCTTCAGTGACACTGGGCCTCCTTATCAGGAGCTTTTGTTCATCACAGTCAAACTAGCTAAGGACTCTGAAAATTAAATGCATGTGTGATTTGTAAGGTTGGGATAGGATGGAAAGTCTCAGGTGCCAACTGTAGTATTTACTAGTTTTAAATCAAATCATGAGCATAAAAGCTTGGATAAGTGCTCTGAGTGAAATAATAATACCTGAAACATTACTGAATCTGTTTTGTTTTAGACAGATGGTCCTCTCTAGCTTTTGGCCTTCACTCAGATCCCTTCATGGATCTCAGAACCTGAGACAGTGTTTTTTGGAAGATTTTAAGTCTAATATGAAAGAAATGTTCTCCATACGTGTAATGACACACAAGCTGTCACTCTGCTGCTCAGACACACTTCTGCACAGAATCAGGGATTTTTCTGCTGAAATGTAGAAACTGTGACTCAATGACAGGCACCTTCCCTCTCTGCTATAGGAATTGCATCATCCTCAAGTCCACTCCAGGCTTTTAACAAGAGCATCATCCCCTGGTTTTTTGGCTCATTCTCCTTTTCGTCCCCATCTGCCTTGCTCTGTCTTTGCACCTCTTCTTTCATGATTACTGAACAAGTCAGTAGTTTTGGAGAGAAGTTTCTGTTTATCTTTCCACAATGTATCAGGAGACAGGAAGTTCCCTTTCTAGGTAAACAGCTCTTGTCTTTTTTGATATATTCAAGTGATTGTATGTTCCCATTTTTCTTCAGGGAGGAGGAAGGAAAGAAGGAGATAAAGTCACTCCAGAAACAGCTGCAAGATGTCAAGAGACAAACTACAACAGACCTTCAGGTGAGAGCACTTAGCACTGGGCATTGTGCCAGGGGGGAAGCCTGTTAGCAAGCTCGACTCTGCTGCCCAGGATCTATTACTCAGGGAGCACCTGTGGCATCCAGAATGATCCATCGTTTAGAAACAGAGAAGTAGAATAACTGCAATAAAGATTAGTATTTGGAATTAGCCCACTAATGACTTTGAGAGCAGTGTCCAGTGGTTTTCAAATGGGAGCTCAAAATGCTCATAATCATCAGAGAACACGATCAAATTAGAAAATCCTAAAAGCGCTGCCGGGAGTGGCAAAGCACAGATATCTGCAATCAGTGACAAAAAGGTTATCTGCAGATAACAGTATCTAAGGTTCTCTCATACTCATGCAGATCATCTGGCACAGAAGAAAATGTGACAAAGAAGGAATGAGAAAGACAGACGCCTTCGTACAGGGGCAGGTCATTTTTCTATCTACATTTTTGTCTGGGGAAAATGCCATTATAGTATCTATTTTTCTAGGCTTCCAGACATTAGAAAATCCCAAACATGCCTACACAAGGGCAGATCAATGTTACTGCACATATGCTGTCAACTTGATCTTTCCAGAAAGCTTCAGCCCTTCTGTCTGCATCACGCAAACAGTGTGCGCACGAGCAGTAAATCTGGGGCGTTCTGGAAATGTCAGACTTGCTACACAAGTGCAGATCAATTCAATGGCTTATCACTGGTCACTGTGATGCTCACCAGACAGCTCAGACTTGATGTTCCTGCAGCATGGAAGCATAGCCTGGCCTTGCTGGGGCAGGAGATGGTGAGTAATATCACAGGAGCAAAAGGCAGGCTGGGTCAGGACTGTACAGGGGCTGGAGGAAGGAACAAGAATCTGGCACTTTGTTCAGTAGTGAGCAAGAGGACAGCATGGGCATCTGAGGAAAGAATTGGTATCATTGAATTTTGTCTTTGGACAAAAGTGTGGACAGTAATCAAGCCAGGATATAGTTGACTACACAGAGGAATTTTAAGCCACTGACGTGTTGGTGAAGTTTGGTTTGTAGAACATGAAGGTTTTGTGTTGGTGGCACGTACAGTCGAAAGTTTAATTGTAAATACAGGATGGTTGTAAAAACACGAAGGATCTTTTTTGCTTCTGCACATTGTCCCTTCTTAGTCAGACTCTGATGGCTCCTGAGAAGTTTCTGTTCTCCCACTCCCCAAGCCAGTGACTGTGATGAGGGAGTTCTCCTTCTGTGTAGTGCTCCTCAAACCTCACCACGTCTGTGCATACAAGATATGTAGCCAGTTGTGGTTTAATGCCTTCCCAAGGTCTGGTATATGGGGGGCTGTAACCATCCCACCTTGCACCAGCAGCAGTGTCCTGGCACTGTGCAGACAAGGGGCACTTCTCTGTGTCCTGACCTGCACCTCTCCTACCTCTTGCAGTCATAACAACGTGTGTAGCTTCTGTGCTCAGGGGAGGCTCTTCTCCTTGTTCTTTCAGTGCTAATCAGTTCTTGGGTTTTGCCTCATCAAGTAGGATCTGCACTCATCTGGTATTTAATATTTTAAGCTTAAAAGTCCTTTTCTGGGCTTCCTTATAGTTTCAGCTTTGATAACAAATCAAAGACAAGACTACTTTCAAGTATTGCTTTCCTCCTGTGCCAAAAATAATGGTGTCTCACTGTGTCTCCCAAGGGAGAGTAATTTCTATTTGCTTCATATGGGATTTTCCTGTAGGCAGTTTTACAGACACTTGCATGATTTGTCACCTTGCCAGCTAATTAAAAACAAAAATACAACTTGCTGATTTTGGAGTACTTTGAACAACAATAATAATGCACAGACCTGTAGACAAAAGCCTACATAGTTGTCTCCAGCCTAGTGGATGAGAAAACAAAAGCCAGCAAATCAAATCTTGGAACCAGAAAAACACGGCCTTTGCTTCACTCATGTTTCCTGTGCATATGTATTTTCATCCTTGCTACCTCTTAATGAGATGCTGATTAATACTTTATTAGGCTGCTCAGCTCATTTTTCTTCCTAATGGAACACAAATCAAATGCTAAATGTTTTGTTTTCTTTCCTCTTGGAAAGCACTGACGTCTGTGAAGGAGCTGAAATGATCTGTCTGGTTTTGCTCTTACCCCTCCGTGCAGGAGCGGCACCGGTAGCTCAGGTTTGGCTGCAGGGTTCTGTTTGCTGCTGCAGTGTTCATTTTCCAGTTTGTATAAAAATACTCACTTTCTTGGGTTTCCTGGACAAATGACGGCAGTCTGTAGAGGTTTTGAAACAAAATAATATGTAGAATTATACACCTTAACATAAAAATTTAGGAATGTAAACTTTATCATTCCTGCACCGCTCTTCGCCCAAAGACTTTTTACGTCCTGCAGGTTTTGTGTACACTCGTGCCATACATGTGTGCAAGTAGTGGTGTTATTTTATAACAGGCAGTAATATTGCAGCTACCAACCAGACAGGAATCCAAGCCATTGCACCACCAGTAAAAACAGGTCCAAAACTTCAATTTCGTGTGGGCTGTCATAACACATCCAGCTCCACTGTATCAGTGCCCCACTCGGTCGTGCTTTTAGTAGTACAACTAAAATCCATCATGTTTCTTCCCATTTCCTCTCCCAGGAAATGCATCAATGGAGCGTTCTAGGGAATGTACTGAACATATATACACACCCACTGGTGCATGTTTCTACTGGAGAAATGCACCAGGTGATTACAGTAGAAGGCAGAAGATTTGTGATGGTCCTGAGCTTCTGTGTGACTTAATTCCACTGCTGGCAGAGCCCCAAGGAGCACAGTGAGATCCAGAGCTGGCGCACCAGATCCAAACCTGGCTCCAGAGGGGCAGGACTTTCCACAGGAGTGCTGCTGCCAAGAGGTCCTGCTCCCTCTGCAGCTGCCCCTCACCAGCTCTCTCCTGCAGTTGCTGGGATCGAAGGTGAGCTGGCAGAGAGCTGCAGAAGCTGTTCTGTTGAAGCTGGGTGACCTGCCAGCCCCTCTGTCCTTTGGCCCTGACATTCCTTGGGGGTGTGCAGCACGGGGATGTTCTGGAGCTGGGACAGAGATGCAGGCTGTGGCCTTACTGAAGTGTCTGTAGGGCCACATGTTGTGGTTGCAGGGGGAGCGGGTCCAGGCTGTAGCAGGTGTGCAGATCTAAGCATATCTCCAGGCTCTGCAAGCTGAGATGCTGCAGCTGCCAGCGAGAGGCTTGAGCTCCGAGGCATTGGGTGTGGGAGCAAGGCAGAGGCAGCAGGGCTCCCCAGCGGGGCTGCCGGCAGGACCACAGCACCCCTTCCCCTGCCAAATGGCAGCAGGGGGAGTGCTGCTGGCGGCAGGAGGTTCATCTGACTGCTGGGGAATTCCTCAGACTGTTTACTCCTGTTGGCTACTTTTGTAACCAGCTGTATTTCAAATGATTGTAAGCACTAATTGCTGTGGAAGAGCTGGGAGATCTTGGTGGCACCTACAAGAGGGATAAATCAAAGTAAATGAAAACACAGGAGCGCAGATAACGTCTCCAGTTAAGTGCAGTTGTTTTTGTAGCCAAACAGCATCTGTGGGGCAGACTCCTGTGGCACCGGGTGACAGCAGACAGGCCTCTGAGCTGATGTCTGTGAGCTGAGAGATCAGAGAAAATCAGCTTGTTTACCTGCTTGTGAAGCAGACTGGCTCCTGACAACTATTTCCTGGGTTTTGATCTTGGTCTCTGACAGCTTTCTGATAGTTTTGGACACGAGGAATGATTTTGCATCTTTGGTTTGGCAGATTCAACACTGAAGTCATCCCAAATAAGCAGCCCAGAGATTTACTGCATCAGCTATGAAAGCATTCCGTGTCCTGGCGGGGACCTTTGCTACGATAAACCAGAATGAATAAATATTAACTCATTTTCCCAGTGCCTGTCCCTGAAGTTCAGGGAACAGCACACTCTGCAGATGGTGCCCACAGCTTTTGGGCATTTACTGTTGCATTTACTCCCTGCAGCCCAACACTGACGGTGCCCCAGATCTGCAGCGCCAGCTCCAGCAGCAGGACCTGCCCTCATCCCTGCAGACGACTTTCCCTCTCCAGGGGGACACTGCTGCAAACCACCAGAGGGGTTTTGCATTTCACTTCCCGTCTGCTTTGGGTTGTGTAACCAAGCCCCCAGACTCCCCACCTCTAACTAGGATGTTTTACAACACCACAGACCAAATCCAAACCACAAACATGCCATACAACAGGGAAAACAAACAGAGCAGATGGGCCCCCATCCCGGCTGAGGCCTGGGGCGCTGCAATCAAAAGCACTTTTTGCTTTGCTCAAATATGAAATGAAAAACAAAATAACCTGGTGAAATGTTCATGCTCTTCTCAATTCTCTGAGTACTTTGTAACCTAGGCTGAACCCTTCTTTTCTGGCCTGTTTGCAGATCTTTGGCAGATAGGAATAACACACTGACATCAGCAGCGCTTGACATCCCAGAGGCTCAGCACCACAGAACATTGTTTTTGTTCCATTAGCATCTCTCCATTCTCTCTGCCAGCCCCTCAGCTTAGGCACGATTACACCATAACCCAGGAAGACAATCTCAAAATAGAGTGTTACACTCACCTCCCGTGTCCACTGACCGGGAACACAACCCCTCCCAACAGCCACCAAAATTCCATGCCAGGGAAAAAAAAAGGCCATTACCAGAAGCCTTAATAGGGCACAAACAGCTCATGTCTGTAGCTGTCTGCAGTCATATGATGATATGTCTGTAAAACAGTATCTGATGTTGGAAACCTTCAAAAGCTTGAGCACGCCTGACCTTTGAACCCACAGAACACCATCAGCCGAGGGCCCCAATTGTCCTGAGCCTCATAAATGTACTTTACTTTTCCTAACTATGTCAGACAAGGAGTGCAGAAGTATGGACTTTCCTTTTAGCTGCTCCAAACTCTTCTTATAAGGAAACCTTTTCCAAATGAGTCATGCTGCAGAGGCTTTCAAACACAGCACTGTTGAGCTGGCTTCTTCCTGTGGCATTTTTCCATGTTTACACAGCTAAGGAATGCGAGGTACTTCAGAGACAAGATATGTGGGGCTTGAAAAGGTTTAAATGCCAGCACTTTGGTATTTCATCTTCAACTTCAGCTGTGAGGTTTGGCTGATGAATATCAAACCCATCACAGCATGGCAGGAAAGCAAAGAGAAAGGCTGTGACAGAGCAACTGGGTGCCAAACCAGAGGTGTTCACGTTGATCCTGCGCAATTGCACAGGAGGCTTTGATGACTTTCTTAAATCTTGATACAAAAGTCTAGAGTTTTTCATTTTGCAGGTGGTTCTTCCAGGTTCCAGCCCCGGAATTATGAACTTTTTTCTGTTACTGAAAGAACTTAATTAAAAAGGAGTAAACAAAACAGCAATCCCAAATCAAGCAAATGTGCTTTGCTTCCTGAGCATGCTCCAAAAGCTGGACAAACCACACAGGATCCCTGCCTGTGAGGGAGATCTGGAGAGTAGAAAGGGAAAGCTCAGCTCCATCACAAAATAAGGCATGGGGAGAGGCTGGGAGCTCACAGCCAGTTTTTCCTGGATACTTCTTCCTTGCCCCGGGTGTATGTTTTTATAACAAAGTGGGCACCATCTACCTGGTAAGATTTCAATAAATAACTTTAAACATACAAGCAAGACAGGATAAGATTTGCATCTGTTCCTAAGTTTGAGTTTATATTGATGCTGCATAACTAGAAAAAAATGAATCCAAGGAATAGAGTATACTTCAGGATGACAAACTTTGGCTTATGTGGGGCTGAGCCATTATCCTCCTCTTACAGATGCTCACTCACTGAGATGGCCTAATCCAAGAGGTTAGTAAAAGTAAAGCCTAGCTTTAAGTGGCTAAAATTATGTGGCTTCTTTCATGTTTATACTAAGCATGTCTGAATCCATTTCTGCACCAGAGACCAGAAGGCCTGGCTTCTTGTCCCCCTCAGTTCATCACTCCACCGTCTCCAGAGGTAATCACTCCTTGCTGATGGGTTTATTGCTGTCTGTATGGGTTATAAATCAAACTAACCTTTGAAGCAGAGGTTGAAATGGAGCAACATTCAGGGAAAGTGTGAAGCCTGTAGCCTTGTCTCTTCTGAGTTTATCAGAGAATGGAGAGATTAAGAGACAGTGAGCTGACCTCAGTCTTCAGGCTTGCTTTTGTGCTGCTTCTGTCTCCACTAGAACCGAGATAATATCATTGATAGCCTCAAAGAGAAACTCCAAGAGAAGACAGCCAAACTGGACACAGAGAGCTCCTACATGAAGAAGGACACAGATCTCCAGATCCACCAAACCCAGAAGAAGTGCAGCAAGGAAGAGAATGCCCTGAACAAGGAAATCCAGGTAAGCCCTTCCCCATGGCCCATACTGGATGGCACCTCCAGCCAGGAGAGGGGAGAGCCCTCCCTTGCTCCCCAGATGCCCTTCCTGTTCTCCATTATAGTCAGCAGCACAACTGTTTGAACTGGATCGGGAAACTCATCAGGGTTAGAAACCTTTATCTTTTCCATTGCTCCTCTGTATGATCCTGCAAACAGCAACAGGATGTCATGGCTGCAGGACACACTGAATGCTTGAAGTAATGCCACTGTCAGGAAACCAGACCCATAAGTATGTCCAGAGGGGTAGTTACAAGGGTATTTAGCAACCCAGGCAGCCAGAGTTCCCAGCACTGTCCCCATCAGACTGTGCTGATAGAGCTGCTCATGTGGATATAAGGTGAACTAGACTAGAGAACTGTTTTGGTTTTGCAAGCATCTTTTTGTGACTGATCAAGGTCTGATCTAATTGTCCCTATTTCATGGATGCCCCAGGGGCAAGGACTGCTTCAGTTAATTTTGTCACTGGAAAAAATGTCTGTGGAGTACACAGAGCTCCTGCACTCTAACTTGGATTTCAGCAGCAGTGTGTTACACACTAACATTGTCCCTCACATTTTCTGTCTGCATTGATCACAGAACTTGAAGGACAGAACTCGTGAGGAGATTCAGCTCCACACGGAGACTGAAAATTTCCTCCGGCAACAGTATCAGGTATGTGTGATTGTCAGCTAACGGGTAAAATACCAACCTATAAACATTGTATCATCAATTAATGCCTAAAGGAAAACAGTTACTGCTCCACAAATGTACCGGGTTCATGGCTGCTGCAGTTAGAATGATTACTTATCCTCATGTCTTAATTAACAGAGCTCTCCCAGCAGTGGGCTTTGCTACATATAGATACATTTCCTGAAAATTAGACTTCATGTGATAATCAGCATTGTTTATTCAAGTGTCACATATTTTTCCTCGCTCAGATAGTTGTATTTAGCTAATTGGACTGTTATTTAGACCTTCCTTGGCAGTATCTGGGGCTCCCAGCACCTCTGGGAAGAGCACTACTGCCCAAGGGCTGCACAGAGGGTACACTGAGGAAGGAAGGACACAAAATGCCACACCAGTTTTGCCCTATCTTTATCTGGGAAGAACCAGGGTTGGAGAGTTGCTAACCCACAGCTACTGTGCACATTCTCTGCAGTAACCAACAATGAACATCCCCGTGGTGTTAACATTGCAAAGCCTCTCATAAATGATATAACTGGAAGAAAACCTGTACTACTGCAGGGTACCTGACATCACTGCCAGTACAAAATTTAATAGGAGATAATACATTTTTAAAAATGTAATTTGAGTGCAAACCAGTGCCGTATCTTGTGAGCAATTAAACACTGCTCTGTACCCCAGAGCCTTGCTGTGATCAAGGCTCACAGCGAGGGGACTGTCGGAGTACCCTCTGCAGCCTGTCTGACCTGCAGCACAGAGCAGAGCACAGCTCAGTGCTCACACAGCAGCTGGTGGCTTTGCAGAGAGGAGGGTGACCGTGCCCTCCATCTCCCTTGTGTGTCCAGCTGTGATGCTGTAATGAGATTGATGCTTTTCCTCAGATTATTTTTCCATGGAAGCAATCAGGTTGTTGCTATGGAGAAGTCATTGGTGAATGGCAGGAAGTCATCTGTGTGACTGTTTCAGGAACACCTGCCCTATTCACGAGTGAGACAAAGACAAGTTCACAACCTGAAACGGCGTGAAGTGCTCTCCCCTGGGACCTTATTCCTGGTGCTTAATCCAGAAAGCAGATTGGGAGTCAGGCAAAAGAAACAACTTCCCACTGACAAATTGTTTTTTAAACACAC
>JAWWES010000011.1:9569916-9664964 GCA_035583135.1 Lophotriccus pileatus
TGGTTTTTTAAACACACCTCCCGCCCCCCCCCCCCCCTACACACAAAGCATGGCTTCTGGTTGTCTCTTTCCTCACTAGGACTGACTGTGCACAAAACTAACCCCCAGTGCTTCTCCATCCCTCATGCACCCCTGAAAGCCTGACCCAGTCTCCTCATCCCAGGCCAGCAGCAATTTATCCTGTATCCAGTAATTACGGCCTAGGAGCTTGACCCTTCCAAGATGAGAAAGAAACACTGTCTGTGTACCATTTACAGGACTCTCACCACCTTCCTGAGAGCAGGCCATGTAATAGCAGCAAACCTCTCACTCTTTGCACCACACTCAGCACCACTTTCTCCCCATGCAGAAGGTGGAAGAGAGGCTGGAATACTGGATAGAGAAGTATGAAAATGACACCAACGCAAAAGAGGTAGAACTGGATGACCTAAGAGCATTGAAGGCAGAGAACTTGGAAACAATGCAGAAATTTGCCAAGGAGGTAAGACAGCAGATGCATCTCAGTGCTCAGCCATGCAAAACTGCACTGGGCTTTTTCCTGCCCTCATTCAGACAAGGAATCAGGACCATGGGAAAAAAATAAATCCGTAACTTCGAGGCACAGGGTGCAATTATAAACACTGGTCCTGGGAAGGCAGTGGCTGAGATGTCACCTTCCATTTGCCACCTGTGACATCAAGGAGGGATGATGATGATATTTCCCCTACAGCTATTTTCAAATACTGCAAGTACTGAGAGAGCTCTGACAGCATTTGTGAGGGGCAAAGACATGGACTGTTCCATCCCATCAGTACGCCTCACCTTAGTTTGCTGCCTTAGTCTGAACAAATCTGCTTCTTCCAGGTCCTTCTAGCAACATCAGGGTAAGACAGGCTGGGACTGCAAAAGGCAGCTCTTCCCTTCCTGCAGACACACATTCCCAGCTGCACAGTGCTGTTATCAGGGAGCTGATTCCAGTTAGAACCATTCCTGCCCCACACTGCGTTCTTGGTTAACTGCTGGGCTCTGATCACAGTGGAACAGCAGCACAGGGCAGGGAGAACTGTCTAGAAAAACGTGTGTTTTAAAGCCAGAAGGAATTAACTTGTAATCATTCCTTACCGTCAGTGGGTCCGAGATGATGGGACTGGGTTTGATGTTTTCCTGCTTGTGGGCTCATTTTTCACTCTGTGCGCTGTCATCTCAGAGTCCCAAGTGTGTTTGTACATCCTCTGCTGCTTAGCCCGAGGGACCACACGTCCTCCCCACCACCAGCTGTTGCCTGGGACGCCATCAGACAGCCATTTTATAGCATGGGATCAGGGGGTTAATTACACCCAGGCCTTGAGAGGTTCCACTTTGGCAGCAGCTCCAAGTGCCTGAGGACTGACAGTGGTAATGAGCAACATTTGCCATCTGGATTCAAGAAAGATCAAACAAAGGAGGTGGGGGAGGAAGGTCCACACACACATTACCCCTTTGCTGCCCTGGAGCTCCCTGGTGCACAGGGTGGGGACCCATCCCATGACCCACAGGCCTGAGCAGTTCTGGCAGGGCTGTGGCAAGTGAGTGGCAAGGACAAGACAGGTAGGCAGCCAGAGGAGAATCCTTGCACCAGGATCCAGGTGAGCCCTGCCCTGCCTTGCCCTGCCCTGGCAAGTGGCTGGGCACAGTGAGCCTCAAAGGTTGGCCCTGCAGTTTAGGGGATGTGTTTGTCATGTGGCTTTTGCCACCCCTGTGCATTCTTGCAGTGCCTGATGTTCGAGGAAACCATCATCACTGACCGGACAGAAAAGAAGACTAAAAAAGAACAACTAGACCAGAAGACCCTGGAGCAGAAGAGTGCCCTGAAGGTAACGGGGAGCAAAGCTGAGGTGGTGCTGCTCTATCAGCAGCTGGGAGTTAATAATCTGTGCCACAGGCTTTGTCTGGGCAGCAAATGGCCCAGTAAAGTTGGCTGGTGTGGGGTGGCACAAGCCAAGGACAAAGCCTGTCCCTTTCTGACTCAGAGCCAGCAGCTGGCTGCAGGTTTGTGATGGGAGCCAAAGGGGAGAAGCCAGTCTCCTGGAACAATCTGGGGCTGCACCCACTGCACCAGCCCCACTGCATGGGTGACACAGGGAGAGCCATGGGGCAGTGCCCCTGCTCGTCCCTTGCCACCGGCCACAGATGCCCTGCCCCAGCTGTGGGTGCCTCCAGTGCAACCAGCAAGGCACAACAGCTGCTGTGTGGGCTGGGGGTTCCCTCCTGTGTCTGGGGAGCACAGGACAGACCCTCTGGTATTGAGCTGTACCAGGTACCCCAGCAAGAAATTTCCCCTGAGGCCTCTCTCTCTCTCTTCCAGCTGCAGGCCTGGTGGAGAGGCATGATGGTCCGCAGATTCCTTGGCCCCTACCAGGCCCTCGAGAAGCTTCTGAAGGAACAGGCAGCAGTGCAGACAGAAACAGGGAAGGAAAAATCTGGAGGAAAGAAAAAGTAAAGAAAGTGCCCACAGATGTGCTCCAGGTCTGTTGCTGGGCAGAGCACTGCAGTCTGTCTGTCCAACAGGACAAAATAAACCACGTAACAGAGCTCAGGCAATTCTGGAGAACATGGTTCGTGACAGACACAGTTCAGGTGCAGCCGCATAAAGATCTTGAAGCTGCCCTTGTACAGCAAAAAGACAGTTTCTCCAGCACAAAGGGGATTTGCATCAAAGCAGTGAGAAACTATATCCCCCCAAAGAGCTTCAGGGGAACAAGACGATAGTGGGAGGTAATCCTCTTACCAGCCCAGTAGCTCACTGGCATGGGATGCTCTGCACCCAGAACCTCCTCTGCAGCCCTCAAAGCACTGGCCATGGCTGGAGTGCTGGTGTTTCCCGTGGTCAGGCAGGGAGGTCAAGGTACCCACGTCTGGGCTCCAGCCGTGCTCTCCCTGCTGCAGCACCCGTGCCAGGTCAGCCGGGGAGAACGTGGGCAGATTGCAGTGTAAACATAAGTGCAGTCAGAGCACACAGGTTTCCACTCCCAGAGCCCTGCACCATGTCAGCACGCAGACAGAACAGCTCCTTCTGACTGAGGGGAGGAACAATGGGAAAAGACAGTTGGATGTGCTGCCTATGGGAGCTCGTCTGTCACACCATCCCCACCACCCCGGCCGCTGTCCCTGCCCAGTGAGATGGGGCTGTTGGCAGGGAGTGGATCTGCTGGAGTGCAGAACTGCTTTATAACTGAGAGGGCAAGAGGGGAACCCCCTCTGCTGACACCACTGTCAGTCAGCCATGTGCAGGTCTGAGCAATAAGCCCTGCAGCTGGACTGGCTCGTTTCTGACTGTCCCAATGCAAGAGATGAGCTCAAACCATACAGTCTGCTCTGCTCTTTGTGATGAGCCTGTGCTGGCCCCATCCAAACATCCTCGTGTCTGAGCTGAACTGAGAGTGAGGTAAACCATGAGCAGAGAGCCTCTGGCTCAGAATTCTGAACAGAAAAAGGGGCTGGTGCCTGAATGTCAGGCAGAGTTTACTGTCCATGAGAGCTGCAGTTTCAGATGCTCCAGACAAACCTGCGTCAGAAGTACCGGTGCTCCTGCTGGAGCACGGCCATTTGCTGGACACCTGAACACGATCCCATTCCAGCACTGGTACCAAAGCTGTGAACAAATGCACTTGCTTCCCACGGTGCCCACACAGTGCTAAGAACAAGGGTAACTCCAGTGCAGTGTTGAGCCAGGACTGTGCTTACACCCCACTGCAGGAAGTGCCTCAGTGCAGCCCCGGGAGTTACGGGAGTTACGTTCCTAATTTTAACTCTTCCTTGTCATGCGCTGCTGACTCAGTGCATTCAGCACAGATTACTGCTTTCCATACGTGGTGGGTGTTAACAGGTGACCTTCTTGGGTGGAAGTAATGAAGTTGATCACAAACTCTCCTGAGGGTTTGAGCTAAGGAAAAAGCAGGATAGGATGGGGGGCCAGCAGATCCCTGCTGTTTATATCAAACTCCAGGCACATTTTAGTAATGCAGCCAAACACCTGAAATCTGATGCGTGGCCTCGGCTGGGCTGTGCTTAACTCTCAGCAGAGAATGAAACAGAACTCTGGAAACAAAAAACCTCAAGAAAAAGCTGCTAATGTGGCTGCAGAATATGTGTAAAAATGCTGGAATTTTTCCACCCTGGTAAACTATCCCAGAATAGTCTGAGTTGGAAGGAACCCACAAAGACCTATGAAAAGTAGAGAACCAAAGCAGGTCCATCAAATGCCAGCTGTGATGATGTGGAAGGGGAATACACACCCGACACAGAGGAGGTGACATTCATTGATTCAACAGAAAAACTCCAGGAAGAAATATTGTAATTCATGTAAGTTTTAAAACTTTATTTCAAATACCCATGGTTTCCTTTTATATTATCAATGTGCTAGAAGTTCACACTACTGGCAGAATACAGGCAATTTAAAATATACAATATTCAGACACATTTATATGTAACAGAAATTATGGAATGTATTTACAGACATACAGCACAGGATGAAGCTTTAAAATCCTTTACTCTATTAATTACACGTTTACACTGTTTTCAGAAATAACAAAATTAGATCACTTTGTAAAACATCACAGTATCTATACAAAAGCATTTTTTAGATGTCTAAATTCACCTTTCAAGTCCTCTGTTTCTGAAACAGTTTTTCAAAGAACCATTTATAGTCACAAAAGGGTAAAATACCATTTGCCATCCTGCTGCTACCAGAGGTGCTACGACAGAGGTGCTCTGGTGCTGTAAAGAGCTGTCTCTGATGGATTTTAAGCAGGACACTGGGGGCGGGGCCCCCTTCAAAGGGGGAAGACCCAAACTCTGCTCTGCCCCGACCCCCCAGTGCCAGGAGGGCTCCCGAGTGCCTGGGATGCTCCATCTGGGGTGTGTAACCTCACTGAGCCTCAGATGCTGCCCAGGGCTCGCCAGGTTTGAGGATGGATGGTGACCCCACAGAGTCAGTGCAGGAACACCAGCAGCACAGAACACTCAGGTGGGTCCCTCCCACATCCTCACACACAAACGCCCCAGAAAGGAAAGACAATCACCTCTTTGCTTTAACAAAGAACTTTTATACATGTTTTCTTTCAAATATTCTTTTCATGGGATACAACAAAAATTGCACATAAATACACCGGAAAATCCCAACCCATTTTGCAAGAGAGAACTGAAGTCAGTTTGGTGTAACACATTAAATAAACCGTATGATGATACGTCAGGTTTGCATTTTTGTCCTAAACATCTGGACCAGATTTAGTGCTTGCCAGCATGAAAACACAGGATTACAAACATCAAACTAACACGATTCCCTACACTGAAACTGCCAGAGTGAACATTGCTTAGAACACAGTACCCAGTGCTGGGGACCCCCCACCTGCCCGGCCTCCAGACACAGCACGGGCTCGCACAGAACCACGGCTGAGATCCACAGGCAACAGCAAACAGCCCTTTCCTGCTGGCCAGACTCGAGCCCCCACCCCACTAATTGCTAAAAACTACTATTAATGAAATGTCAAACTTCCACCAACCTGAATAGTATTAAGTTTCATTCTATGAAGTGCTGGAAGCTGGACTGGAGCAATCACCACACCCTCGCAGTTCCACGAAGGGACTGGTTTTCTTCAAACGGGGATATTTAAATAGCCCACGAGGGGTGTGCTGCTAAATTCAACATGTCCCTGTAACAATACAGGGGACCTAATGCTGGAAACCAAGATGAAGTCAGTGCCCCCCTCTCTCAAATGATGTGCAGACAAACACACCAGCAACACCCGTGTCTGTGTCTGTGCTGTTGCCTGTGAGAGGCAGAACCTTCCCCTCAGCAAACTGCAGCAGAGCCTTCAGACACCTCCATGTGAGAATGAGAACACTCCTCACAAACGAAATTAAGTGAAACACAAGAACTACTTAAGGGGGAAAGAATGCCTGTCTAGCACTGCTTTTCCTGTGGGTACTGTGAGTTACTGGCACTTTCATTCCTTGCAGGGCTCAGGAAGAGCATGAGGAGGTTTCTCTTTGCAGCCGGGCAGTTTTAAACACCCTGCAGGTGTTTTCTGCTCTTGCAACGTGATCAACCAATGCCAATAAGAAGCAACCGAAATAATGATGTGAAATAAGGGATTCAACAGTCACCACAAGGGACCTTGAAAGAAATACATGAAGCAAAACAAAGTGGACACAAAACTGCAAATCAAAAGGGAAAAAATGCAGCTAAGACGAGTCCTTGGCAACTGCCACCACAGGTTTACTTCTGCAAAAATTACTTTTAGCTGACCCGTTCCCATTTCTTCTTCCTTTATCTGCATAAAATCCTCTTAGTGTATCCTGCTTCAAATGCATCCCCAAATGGAATACCACTGATGCCTGCAGTTGCTTTCAGACCCCAAGCACAATGTATTATTAGTGGCATAACATTCTGGGATGTGTGAAATCAGGCAAAACCTGACGAAGGTACTGCACGGGTGGAGAGCTGGATTTTGTGAGGTCTTTTTTCTTGGGTAAAAAAAAAAAAAATACTATAGCTGATCTGGTAGTGAGCTTGGCCTCGTCACTAGGACCAGAGCACACAGAGCTGTTCTTGTTTTGAACATCAGTTTTCCAAGAAAATGCAAAACTTGTCGGCTGCCTTTCCCGTTCCTGTACACTGAATTTCCATTTTTATGTTAAGAGGAAATAAGTAATGGCAGTTCTGTAAAACCACCACATAAAACCACTACATAAACTCCAAAGATAAAGGGCTTTACTGGAAACCTTGTCAAACCCCCAAAGAGAAGCTGTGTTTGCACAGGCCCTGCTCTGAAAACACCCAGCCCACCCGGGGAACTCACTGGGCTCTTACCCCAATACGTTCTGTGCCTGCAGGGGATCCTTCAGCCCCTCATGAACAGTTAGGTCATGATAAAGGGCTCCTAAAGATCAACAAGGCAGGCTGGAATTGTTCACACTGCAGAGAAATACACACGTGCTTCTGGTGAGACGGGAGTTCTCCATCCACTGATGCTGGAAAAGTGTTCTGATAAAGACATTGTTAAATCCCCAACAGAAAGTGAACCCAGCAAGAATTCTGATGGGATTAAATACCGTTAGAACAGGTCTGATTTAGTAGCTTTTACTAAGGTGTTTTTGGTGGAGAAAACATGCAGTAATTTTTCCCTTGGGAAAAAACCTAATTTTCCTTTTCTTCAACTTTTAGTAGTGAGGACACACCAACACGAGTTACAGCTGTGTGAGGTTTGACCCTGTTACCAAACACTGCAGGTTAAGATTGTGTAATGCAATTTTTTAAATATTATAAGAGAAATAGCTCTTGTTCTTTGGAGGGAAAGAAACTCCTATTTCTTTGCACCCTGTGGGTAAGGAAAGAAATTTAATTCCCCATGTGCCCACTGCAGCAACATCCTTTTTTTTTTTTTTTCCCCACAAATTACCCTAGGAATTGCTTTCCAAAGTCTACATCCATATCTTCCACCTGCAAGGTCAGTTTCTACAGCTGGCTCCAACAGCCA
The DNA here is from genome assembly GCA_035583135.1 of Lophotriccus pileatus. Taxonomy (NCBI): domain Eukaryota; kingdom Metazoa; phylum Chordata; class Aves; order Passeriformes; family Tyrannidae; genus Lophotriccus; species Lophotriccus pileatus. The sequence continues at coordinate 9,577,413 of JAWWES010000011.1, forward strand.
GCCACTGGAATTCCTTGCCATCCTCCCAACCCTCATTTTTTTAAAATAAGGGGCAAAAAAATCGGTAGCAAAAAATGTTACTGGAAACTGTTGTGGTCTCCAAAAAAATGGAGAAATGAAGTAAAACATTCCTGTCAGGAATCACGGAAACTCATTTCCTTAGAACAGAGCTCTGTGTGTTTGGATGCACTGCATGGGCAGTAAAGTCTTCAGGTCCTTCTGCTTAGCCAAGGTAACCCAAAAGGTCCCGGAGGTCTTTACACAGCAGACAAGTGGTGAAGTGGCTGCTGCTTTGGGGGTGCCAGCTCCAGGAGCGCCTGGACAGTCACAGCTACCTGTGTCAAACCCTTCTCTTCTAAAATATGCAGAGGCAAACATAATTGCTCCTGAATGGGGAACAAAACAAAGACAAAAACAAAATGGATGAAAACCACTCAACTGAAAAGAAAAAAAAAAAATTAAGCAAAAGGTGACTGAAATATGAAATGTTATGGACAGGCAGCACACACACACAGGGGTAGGACATGAAATTTCTGCTTGTGACTAAAGAACCATGACCTTGACTATCAGAGAAGGTGGCCTTCAGCTAATCCCTGTGTTCATTTATTAAAAAACTCTACAAATAAGAATTTGAAAACGGATTGTGAGAGAAGAGGAGGATAACAAATTGTCGTCCCTCTCTGCCCACACTGACATGGCAGTGGTTTATGAAACCAAAAGCAGGTGAACTGGAGGAGGGGGAAGCTTTGCTTCAACACGATGAACCTGCTGCAACACAGAGCAGGAGAGGAACCACAGCAGCACAGCTTCCTTTCCAAGTCACACCCTTTTCTGAGGGAGTCCTCACGGGACAAGCCTTGTCAGCTACAGCCTGAGGGGAGCCCTGCTGTGAGCAGGGAATGAGTCACCAGCACTCACTCATGTCCCAGAAGTGCCCCCGGCTTAGCGGGTGACCCCCAAAATCATTCTGAGGAATAACAGGAATACGCACAATGCAAAAAGAGGTTTCAAAGTGTTTATTAACAGTTGTGCTATTCTCAGTCTAAGATGTATTTAAAGCCTCATCCTACAGAAGTCCTTGGCACTTCCTGGCCATCCTCACTCCACAACAGTCAGGATACATGTCCAACAGTTCTCTGTATCCGCAGCAAACAACCCAAGTGTGTCCTTCCTATAGAACTACAGAGACTATTTTTCATGTGTTATTTTCGCACCAACTGGCATTTCTCCACTCCTTAAGTCTTTACTGATTTCTGATGTTAAAGAAACCCTTCAGCACAAACAGTGGCAGCCAACACTCCTCCCGCAAAACTCCAAGTGGAGAGAAAACAAGTGAACCCAGACTGAAATTCTCACAGGAAGCCATATGATCAGGCTAAAATACATTTTTCTTCCAGCAAATTTATGTTACTTTGGAAAAAAGTGTGCTTTTTGAGAAAATACGTGTAAACTTGAGGAAATATGCCTTATCTTTTTTCCTTATGTATGCAAACAGATAAGGGAAAAAGCTTTGGAATGACTCCATACCACAGACAGTAATGACAAACAAAATTTAAAAACTGGAAGGCACTGTTAGTGTAAAACCCCTTGCAGCTTTTATCACAGTGTTCACTAGAAGTTAAGAAACATAGGAACCGAGTTCATTCTAGTTCATACCAGTAAGCAGTGCAAAAAATAGCTTACTTAAAAATAAACCAATCTCCCCCTGTCAAAGGTCCCCTCTTTCCTCAGCGATGTTTGGCTTGGACAGAACACTTTGTGTGGCTTGGACAGAGAGCAGCAGCTCTTTGACTTGCTCCTTTGTTAAATACTCACTTTGTGGTACAAGAGCTTGTGAGATCCACATACATGTAACACTTTTACTGGTAGTGACCACATTTGCAACTGAACTCTCGTGTATCTTAAACTGTGCTTCAGAGTTGTTCCAGGTTATCGCTGGAAGGCCAACACCACTTGCACTGGGCTTACAAGCCATTTACTGCACTTGCAGATACAACAGAAATTTATTGAAGACACATTTGGAACAGCCATTTACTGAACACTTACCTGACACTGGTCTCTGAGCAGAGCTCCCTGAATCAATCTACACTCTGAGGAGACACGGTCTGTCACACACACACCGGGAGCGCCCTGAAGCTCTGAGGTGTCCCTGAGACATTAAAGCATTAAAGCACCAGGATGCTTTCCCTGGGGAGGGAAAAGCTGTGAAGCTTTATGGAAGACTTCCTGAGTTTTGTAAAACAGTGAAGAGTGCTTGTGCAGCCAGGGCTTATATTTCTGCAATTGCATGACACAAGGGTTTCTGAAAATAACAGGGTAAGAGGAAGAAGGGAATAAGCATCGGACAAGCTTATGTTGGGGCGCCCACGATCCAGAGGCAACTCAACAAGTTTCTGGTAAGTTTTATCCAGAGCACAGTAAAATGCCATGACATTCTGTAGCATCTGATAGAATCTTAAAAGACTTCTTTCTGTGCCAGAAAATGTAAAACTGTTGAAGGGCTTAATTTCTCTGAAAATTTCCTGCTTGAGCTGTTGTGCAGTTCAAGCAGCTCAGGATTCACTGATAGTTCTTTTAAAAATCCTGAGTCAAAGTAATAAAGCAGAGTCTATAACTTTGAGACATCAAATGCTCTCAGAAGCAGGATAAGGGACTGGGGTTAAGAAAAAAATAAAACTACAAAGATCTGTGGACAAAACTTACCAGACCGTGTCTCCTAAGACTGTGAGATCTCATCAAGAACACTGACACTGAAAAAATACTTTGCATTGTTTAACATTTTTCATCAGATAATCCTCGGGAAATTCACCAAAGTGAGTGCAGTTCCCATTATACAGATGGGGAAACAGAGGCACAACCTGACAATGCAGTTTCCCAGTACTACACCACAGGTCAGCAGACGACAGAAAGCAGCCACGTGTCCTCAGCTCAGCCTCAGGTCTAGCCCAGGGACTGCACCTCCTCCCTTGTAAAGCATTTTATCTGCTCAGTGTGACACAGCAAATACAAATGTGAATGAGATCACAGACGGTTGTGGGGGAGCACCAATGTGTCTACACATTGTACTTGTCACCTCTGTCCCATCCATGGGAAACAAAGCACTTTGTACACACAGTCTTGACAAAACCCAAAATCTGTTCCCAAGCACCGGAGCGATGGAGGGAGGAAGCAGCACCACTATCCCCCAGCTAGAGAAAACAGACCCAGCGATAGAACATACAGAGCGTTAGCATTAGAGTACAGTAAAACACCACAAAGCCCCAGAGCTGAACGGAAAGGGAGACAAGACTGGATTCTTCTGAATCTGTCCCCAGGGAAAGAAGAGTCTCAACTGTTCTTTTAACGCTGAGGTTTAGCTGAAGAATGTCAGAAGGGGAACAAAGATTGTCCTGTCCAGAGTGTGTGAGCAGGAAGGGAAAACAGACAGAAAAAAAAGGTCAGTCAGTGAGCCATAGCAACATCCACGAAGCAGTCAGTTATCAGACATCTCAGATACAACCTACACGTTTGAGAAGCACATCACAGCTGGTTAATTCTCACACACAAATTTGCAAGACTCCCATTGCAAAGAACTCAGTGTCAGTGAAGTGCCAGTCACTTGTAAAGCTCAGACTATTCCTTGTTGTTAAAAACAGCAGTTTACACACACCTCAGTGAATATGATTTTTTCCAGAAATGAAGAGGTTACAGGTTTCTGAGCTGCTGCTGGCGCTGAGTACTCACCAAAGCTCAGCCTCCACACGTAACTTAGTTAATGGAAACAGCAGGACAAGGAATTATTTATGTGTAATTGATGCCTGAATGCAGCATCCTGCAGAAATATCTATTACTAATTAGGGTTTAAGAGTTCTGTAACTATTCCCACCGTGTCTTTTCCCTCCCTTTCCCACAGGTAGCTGCTATAATCAGTGAAATCTAGATGCATGTATCAATCTGTTCAACTGCCAATTTCCTTTGATCCAAGGGCTTTAACCACAAAAGGTCCTACAGAAACGGCTGCTCTGCTGTAGTGCCTCTAATCAGCCTTTTCTGAAAGTAGCCTTCCCCTTAGAAGGCAAGTATTCCTACATAGGTCCATGCCTTCAGAAAGCCTTTTATTTTTGTAATTAGTATTAAAATGAAAGGCATTTTTTTCAAGAAAAGCACACCAGGCTGCCGTGCCACTCTTACATATCTTACAATCTTACATTCACATCTCAGTGGATACGTAATGGAGACGTGTGAGAGCAACTTGAGAGCTCAGGTGGGGGTGTTCCAGGAAGTTTTCCCAGAGACTCTCCTTGAACTCTTTCACATTAAAACAAGACACATGAGAAAAACAGGAGGGTCCCAGAGAGTAAGTGTAGCAGATAGAGAAGCCTGGGATTACAAGGGACCTTTTCTTGATTGGTTTTTTGGTTTGTTTAACTGTGGGTCACTCCAGGGATCTGCTCTGTACTGCAATCCCATAAAAATTACATCTTCATACTTGAGGGAGCTATAAATAGCGAGGACGGGATGGAATTGCACAATTTTGCCCCAGATGAATTTATATTGTGCAGCTCTGCTGGGATCAAAAGTCCAGAGTTTCTTAGGGGACCAAAATAGTGCAGGATCTCAAAGTAGTAACAATCACTTAGAACTCCCTTCCACATTCCAACACAATTCACCAGTGAGCCACATGAAATTGCCACACAACTCAATAAACATGGCATCCTAAAATCCCAGTGGCTCAAATGCCTGCAAATTAAACTACCTGAAAGCACCAGAAAAACCTGCATGACTGACTGACTGAAGAACTGCCCTTGGATGTATCTGGGACATGAGCCACCTTCCCCTTTCAGAATACTAAAGAAAGAAACCACCACCTACAACAGAAACATTAATGTTTAGCAGTGTAACAACCCATCATCAATTAGTGCACTTACAGAAAAATTCAGAAAAACACGATGTATTAAAACTATGTCTACTGAGAGAGCTGCTCTGTAAGACAAAGTGCAAAGGACAGGACAGCATAAAACAGCATAACTGGACTACCAGGGTAAGATGGACTATTTTATATGTTCCCACCTCCTAGATTTTCCAAGTTTCAAAAGGGGACAATGAATAGCAAAGACAGACTTCTACCACTGGTACATAACAAAAGAATTAGGATCTATGCCAAGACAGCTACCAACCATCAGAGAAAGGCCCATAACACTGCAAATGTTGGTGAGAGAGGAGAGACATTCATGTAAGAGAGTTATTGTGAAGGAACATGAAAAGCTTTGGAATGAAAACAACATATGAAAAACATTATCCAATTTTTATCCCACTTTTAAGCTGTCACATATGTAATCTTAAGAAAATGTAACTGGTTTTAGAGAAAAACTTTCCAGTTCTAAGAGCAGAATTGACCTGCATCAGTTATTATGAATTTGAGGTACAATAGTGACTCAGAACTCTGATAAACTATATCTGACTTAATTTTGCTCTGGAAGACCCTGCAAGATCAGTCTGATCTGTACTGCACGACAGCTTACATTTGAACCTTCCCTTTTGATCATTTTGTTTTAATCCAAACTTTCAAAGAAGGTTCTTTTTTCTGAAGCCCATACAAAACAGCATCTGAAGCATTTTATCAGGCTAGCAGAAATACGTACCTGAGGCACTCCAATCCTCCTGCAAGCTTCCAAGAAATTCTCCACATTTCGTCTGCATTTTGCCATTGTAAGTTTAGGCTGCAAAGAAGCAAAGGCATACAGTGCTCTTAACTGGCAAGATTTTAAAAGACTTTTATTTTTTAATTTAAATAAAACTCTTAATAAATCTCTTCACCAAAAACATACTGCACTGACATAAGCCTGTCTAACTCAAAGCAGGCTCTGCTGACGTTTGCTTTTCTTAGAAAACCAAGCTCAATTTTCAAAGCTGTTTTATGAAAAGCAAAGTTACGAATGCTGAATGGTTTTAAGAAAAGAACAATCCTAAGCTCTGAAATATTTATATACACAGTGTTACATAAAACTTATTGTAAAAAATGGTTTAACTCTACTCCAGCCAAAACCAGCATGTTGGCTTTTGTGCTATGATTCCAGAGCAATTTCATTATATCAAGCAATCTAGAGTCTGTTGTGGATTACTATACTTCAAAAATATATAAATATCAAACCCTATTTCAATTAACAAAGAGTTAAAAAAAAAAAGGTTAGATGAAACCAAAAAATAGTGGCAGAAGACTGCAATTGAAGCTTGCTGCTTGTTGGGCTCTTGCAGATGTGTTTGATGTAGCTGTTTGATTGCGCTCACTGGCATTTTTTCAAAGTGAGGGTTTTTCTGCAGTCAGCTTTCACACCTCTCCAGACACATCACAGCACAGGCTCTGTCTTGTTTCTGTTCTCGAAGCTTATTACTTTCTGGTTCAAGAGGCACAAGCTCCCTGCTCCCCTGGACAAGCTATTCAGAGTCTATGGAGCAGCAGTTTCTGTGAGTTCAACACTTGTGTAAGTGTTGAGGCTTCTTCTCTCCCCTCCATATGCTGCACTTCCCCACCAAGGAAGCAGCTTAAAGGCCAGCATGGACTTCTTTCTCCCAAAGGATGAAGGGAATACAAAGATCACACTGTGCCTGGGGAATGACACTGTGCCTCTTCTGCTCCTGGAGCCACGCGACTAAAGGCTGCCTCTGCCTTGGGATTCCTATGACGAAGCCAGGATTTAGCTCCTCACAGAATATTCAGCAGCTCACAAAACCAGGCCATTGAAAAGACCTTCTCAGTGACGCAAGCCTTCCGAGCAGTTGCTACATGCCTTTGCTCTGAAGGATTCCACAATCTGCCTAAAATGTTGGCGTGTCCAGTTCAATCCTTCTCAAAATAACGAGGGCATCTGCCCGTTCCCATGGAGTCCCAGGGAGAGGAACCACAATGATACCGTCGGCAGCCCTGTAAGTGCCAGTTCAAATTCCAACCAACACAAAGAATGACTCTGAAAGAAGGATAAGTGAACGCTACATGCATATTTCAACTTCTTCCACTAGGAACAATCTTCAGTTTTTTCCTTTATTCATACAATTTAAAGGTGCATAACAAGCAATTTGTCTGTCCATACTACTTTTAAGTAGCTGATCCTAAATGTTTTCACTGAACTTTGAATTCTTCAAATACAGATCAGGTAAATAATCTGCTGTTATCTCACAGTTTTTGACCTTTCTCTAATTCTGTGCTTTCCCTAACTGATACACAGTAATGTGCCCAGAAACAGATCATCCTCAGGGCTTTCCAGAAAAACTGAGCCAGGCAGGGTAAGAGAAACAACTTCAGAAATTTTCAAACTTCTCTGTGTGCTTCTCTCTTTACTCTCAACAGTCCCCTGACATAACCACCTTTTTTTTCCTGTTATCACAGAGGTATGACTGGATTTGTTTAGTTCCAGGAGATGGTGTTCTCCAAGTAGTTTGAGAGTGCTCTGCTAGAATTCCTAAGCAGAGGAATTTGTAGTGCTGTGGACACAGGAATCAACTTAGTCCCTCTTCCTGTTTTCACTGTCTTGTGTAGTGGGATCCTACTTGTAGAGAATGTTGTAATTCCCCACTATCTGTTTCCCTGAACTTCTCAGGTATTTTGATCTTTTGAAATATCCTATTTCAGTTTTCATGCTGAACTCTCTCTTACTTCACTAGTCTTCAAGTTAACATGTTTAGGGAGGACTCGAAAATGTTAACATTTGCTTACAATCCGTGTCAGAAGTAACTTCATTTAATGAAACAAACCCGAACAGAATTCCTTTTAATGACACTACAGATCTTTTTCAAACAGGACAGATTTTTGTCACAGAGAACATTCGGTTTAGCATTTTTGTCTGATCACAGGACTTGGCTGGATGTTATTCTGGGCAGCTATAAAATACTGTCATTCTTACACACTTACCACAGCAGGGGAGGGGACGTGAATGCTGGGGACAGAGCGGGGCCGCACGTGGTTGGCCAGATGGCACAGGACAACCCCGTCGGTGAGAGCGGCTCCGAGATCGCTGGGCAGCGACACCTTCAGCCGCGACTCGATGTTCTGTGCGGGAATGGACACGGACACACAGGGAGTGAGCGCTGGGTTCCTCCAACCCATCACTCTGCACAACAGTTCGCACAAGGCAGAGCTCCTGTCCATCCTCGTGGCATTTCCCACCAGCCTTGTGAATAACCTCGAGGGAAGCTCTGTGCACTGCTGAGGCCCACAGCTGGCTGCAGTCTGGGAGCAGTTGAGTTCAGTGAAGAACAGTTTTCATTGTACAGCACAGTGGACTAATACAACCATTATTCAAAAATAATGGAAATCAGGATCTGGGAACAGTATTCCTAACCCTACATATTCTCAGAGAATAGTTCTGACAAAGAAAGTGAAAATAATTGTAGCTTGGAGGACAACACAGTCAAAAAAAGTCAAGACAACATTTTTGTCTTTAAATAAAAACTTGAACTCGGCCTAAACAGTCCTTTAAAAAGGAGGGAGTTAGCATTTGAGTAAGAAAATGAATAAAAATTCATTTCAAGCTTTCAAACTTATTTAAAATAATGCTGTGTGACTTTCACTGAGTTGTAACACTGTATCTAAATTTTTAAGTATTAAAAAAAGATTTAAGCTTACCTGGGAAGAAGAACAAGAGAGACTACATACAGAACATTCTGGGATAAAAGAAGAGAGGGTGTGCAGACAGCACCAAGTTTTGTTTTACTTAAGGTAACTTTCTCCTTTTAGACGAAGACTGTCCTTACTTTAAGATTTACAAAGAGAAGAAATTCTCTTTGTCCATCTGGGATGCTTATGGCTTTTAAGATTGGCTTCAGCAAGTAAATTCTTACTTATTGGGAAAATTCCAACAATTAATTAGAGCACCTCAAGCACCTTCATGCTGTCCAGAAACAAGCTATGTGGCATTCTCAATAGTCATGTTTATTGGCATTGTATCTGGACACCAAAGAGGAGTGTGGTGGGCCTGGACAGACAAAAAGCACAAATATAAGAAACATTTGTGCCTCAAATGTTCTGCACTTAACTAAGGAAAAGGCAAGAATCAATAGACAGATCCAGAACACATGAGGAAACCATGCTGTCAGCATGACTGGCAGCAGTCTCTGCAATCCATCTGCTTCTCTGTGGGCTTTACAGCAAAGAGGGTTTTAAAAAAGGGATTGAAAGGGGACAGCGAGGCAATTTTCCAGGGAGTTCCTTACAAGTGTAAAAGCTGATAAGGAAGAAAGGAAGCACAAATTCATGTTAAAAGCAGAGTTCACTGGACACTCAGAAGCAGGAGTCAGCACAGTTTATCTTACAGAATTTGAAACTGACTTTAGCGCAAACAACCAAGTGAACACCACTGCACCCATCTGAAAGAACCACACCGACTGTACCACGCTACTTGATTTTGGTCAACTATGCCCCGTATTGGGTCAGTGAAACTGGTGCAGAAGACAAAGGCAGATTTAGCAGGGTCACACAATTACTACAAGGTCCAAGTTCTGCCTCTTGGCAGCACTCACCTTGCGAAGCTGCTCTATCAGCTCCAGCTCTTCCTCTCGCTGTTTGGAGTTTTGTCTCACTTGATGGTCTGCAGAATCATTAGCAGGAGACAAGGCACGGGTAGAAGATGAAGCAACAGCTGAAAGAAAAGCATGAAGCAAAGAAAATCACTAAGCACAGTTTTGTTCCATGTCATTCGGTGCTGCACCACACATGCAGAATGGGGACAGTACATTCCTTTCCACAAATCCTTCTTGCCTTTAATTATTAATCAAACTAATGCTCTACTAATCTAAATTAGGTGCTCTTTAACACATTTTCCTTTCTGTTTAGATTCTGTTCTTTCTGTTGGGTAACAGTCATGCACAAATGAGGACAAAATTTTGCCAGATGGAGTATGTTGAAGTGGTTCAGTCTTTCTCCAGAAATTGCAATTCTGGTGATTGCTACTGTGCAGTGCAAAGTTTATCAAGCTGCCCTCATCAGTTGTTGAAGGCTTGTGTGGCAAAGGTGTAAGCACAGACCAAGAAGAACAAATTCTCGTATTTTCACAGATATGACAAAGGAATATTTGACAGCTCTAAATAAATCAGTTTGTTCACAAAGTATGTAATGTCACCTGTCTACAAATACAACTCTAAAAGCAGTTTGATGATAAAGACCTGAAGTAACCAAACACTGCAAACCCCAGGTAATGCAGATGTCAATATAACGTAGCAAAACTAGCTGTTTTCTGAGCTATATAACCTACCTTTCTTGGCTTCATCCCTGACAGCTGTTCGGAAAAGGAAACTCTCAGGTCGCTGGGAAGGGTTTCTATAGGAAGGCGGGGCTGCATGGCCAGGATATGGAGGGGAAAGGTGGACTAAACAAATGTGAAAAGGCACAGGAAAGGAAGGAGGAAGAAGGAAATGGTTAAATAGGAAATGGGTTCAGCAATGTGGTAATTAAAAAGAACAAACCAAAAATTTTTATGTAATAATGACAAAATAAATTACAGCCATGCATGACAAAAGCACAGAGCAGGAAAAGGCACTTCCAAGGACACTTGCATGCAAAGCACATTCCACATAGCAATTCCAACAACTGTTCTGAGTCTTGCTGAATGCATCTGTGTGCCAAAGCCTGCATGAAGGCCTAAACCAGCCAAACCCTACGCTCTGCCTGAGGACATGCTTCATCCCTGTTGTCTCTTCCCTCATGTTTTTCTAAGGAGACCCAAATAACTGGGTAAATTCTCAAACACAGCAGTGCCACATACAGAGATTGGAACAGATGCTCCCTTCTCTTCATAGTACAAAGAAGCAAGCAGGCATTTTGATCTTATTTTTCAGAAATTTTTCTTCCTTTCCCAGTTACCTGTCTGAGTGGTAGGTGAGCCAGGAGAGATGGTAGATCTGTCATCACTCTGTGAACAAAAAAGAAGAGTATAAATGGTGCTAATCTGGAAAAACAGTGACTACATTTTAATTTGCTGTGTTTTAAAAAAAGCTCCATCATCTAAATGTGTTTAAGAAAAATAATCAGAAAAGGGAAAAAATACAGTATGTTGCTCCCAAAGTCTCATCTCTGCAGAGACAAAGCTCTTTCCTTTGCAGAAATGACACAACTGCTTTTTTATGAGGAAATCAGTGATGAAACAGCACTGACTGTTTATTCTTCCTTCCAAACCAAAGTGAAAAACTATCCTTTGCAAAGGGAACACCAAACCCCAGGTATTTAGCAATATGCAAAACTGGTGTTACAGTGGCCCCAATAAAGATACACCCCTTTGACACCTTTGTTTAGGCAAAACTGCTATTTACTGAACATCCCAGTGAAACACACTGTGGTTTTATCACAGCACTTACACAGACTAATGATTTCTTGTGAGAAATGCATTCAGTATAGCAGCTTCCACAGAAGAGAAAGAAACAGTAACGAATACAAGTGGACTTTTGATGAACTCAACTTGATCAAGAGTAAATGATCTTGTACAGAAAAAGTGACATCAAAGACAACCAAGAACCCCTCAGAGCAGAGACTGGTTACCATGTTTTTATAGATCAGGCCTCCTGTAGACACAGCCTAAAGCTAAGATGAGGTAATTCCTACTACAGTTTAATCAGGTGAGTCAGATTCATGCCCTACCTGAACTTTTGATTAGACGCTGACAGACTAACACCTGTTAAAACAGATGTGTGGATCCCAGAATTTTTGTTGGCTCTATTGGTGAATGATAATAGCAAGAGATACCTTGACAGGACTGAAGGTAGAGGCACTAGGCAGGGTAGTAGCACAGCTTTCTTGGTTCAACCCTGAGAGTGACTGAATGCAGAAAGAAAGAGAAGGCAGTAGCAGAGTTAGAGAGCAGCTGACAGAGCATGCACAAAGGTGGGATGCACCAAAGTTCATAATGAAGAGGCGACCATGACCACATTCTCACAAACACTCAACAAGCAACAGATCCATACTTGCTAAACTACATTTGAAGTCTTCCTACCCTCCTGAACTTTCTGGCTAAGAAGCTTGGGAGGTGCAATATTTCTTTTACACATAACAGAGTGATATTAAAACCAGAATTAAGAACAGTAAGTGAGGCAAAAGCTTCTTTAGCAACATCTATGCCATCAGAAAAAAGGAAATTTTACCCTCTAACAGTGCATTTCAGGCCACTATTAAAAATAAATAGCTTTCTTTTTAATGTTTTGAGGATGCTGTGCATTTTTAGTCAGTTATTTTCCCATCGACTTCGTAAAATCTGAGAAACCCACATATAATGGGGTCAATAATACGTACTTTGTGTTTGCCACAAACACCTAATGCTGATCCTTGTCATCACACACAAAGTAAATGAGATTCCGTGGGTGGGATCTACCTCTCAGGGAAGTCAGTGTCAGGATTTACAGTGTTGCCATGAATAAAACACAGCCACATTTCAATTATGACCAATATGAAACCCAACCAAATAAACAACTTTTCCTGTTTATAGAACAGGGGCTCCAGTGTGTCCATCTGTCACTGACAAGTCGATCTAAAAGGCCAAATTCTGTGTCTTCTGTTTTCAACACAGTAAACATTTGAGGACTGAATGGCTCCAGAATGAAACTATACTCTCTGAAACAGCATTTGAATAGCAAAGTGAGGAAAGAGGAATGTTCTTTCACAGGAAAGAACATCAAATGACACTTAGAGACTCTACAGGTAGTGAAAAACACATTTGTGTTAGCGTTTAAAGCATTTGCAACTATTCTGCCACTTCAGAACAGAACAGCACAGCCAGAAGGACTAGAAGGAGAGATTTATACTCAGGGCAAACCTTACACACAAACATCATTAGGCCCTGTGCAGATTTAACAGCTGATCCTCAAGACAGCCTCTTTCTCCAGAGCAGGGCAGAGTCAAAATCGTGGGTTTGTTTTGGTTTGTCTTTTTTAAGAGTTTCAAAATATCACTTGACTTTCACAACATATTAGCTAGCGTAGGAGAACAGTAAAATAAACCAGAACTGGGTGGGCTGTAACATCAAGGTATGTGTTTATTCCTGTATAAAAAGAGCAGGGTAACCTTGACACAGACTAACAAGAAGTCATCACAATGCACGTACCCAGCAGTGGGCGAAGGGAAGGGGAACACGGCACAGCACAGGGCAGGACAATCACAACAGCAACACACCACATGCTCTTCACCTGTTTGCGAGTCCCTGGCCTCCTTTTAATGGTATTGGTGTTATTGTCAATCTCAAACACAAAGAGAGGCTCAAAGCCATTCTGTCAGGGACAGTAAGGAAAGAGAGGGAAGAAAGGCAGAAGTGAGGCAAAGAACGACTGTAAGAAAGGCAGCCACAATACTAGAGGAGCCAGGATGCTGCAGCTCAGACTCACACCACCCTCTGCACACGCTGCACGTGGCTTTTAGGTCTAGCACTGAAGTAAGAGAAATCTCCCTGCGCCAGGAACAACTGCAGATATAGGGAGTGCCAAAGCAAAGCCCAACCAGCACCCTGCACAAACCAAATAAGGATATTTTAAGGGAATTAGGTTATTAAACATTTGAATACACAAACGGATACCAACGGTCTGAGAGAAAACTCCAGGGCACAATTTAGCATAATTCAAGTTCTGCTTACTTTACCCATACCATTATTGTTTGTAACACTCTTGTGTCTAAGAGCCTTAACTTAAAATGTTTCTGAGATCCCATGTGCTAACAGTAACATGACAGCCTCAGGCCATGTTTGAGACCACAACAAGAAAACACAACACAAGGAAGGGAGCACAAGGCAGCAATGACATAAAGGTTGCGAAAAGAAGAGGTCACTGCAGCTGCCTGATGCTTATCAAGCACCTCCTGGGCTTCACAACAGAGAAATCAAGCAGCAGTTAGAGAGGATGTTTGGGGTTTTTTTTCCCTTCCATAGTGCTAACCTTGTAAGGGACAGTACAGGAGACAACAAGAAGATATTTGAAGAAAAGTGAGATTTAGAAGCAATGAAGGCTGAAATCATTACCCAAGTCTAAAACCTCGATACCAGCTCAATAAGTAATTTCAATTGTAACGAATGGGACCACCCTTGTGAGAACAGCAAGAGGACAGGGTAATATAAAACTTTTATTTTCTCAGAGAGGCCAGTGATTACATTTATTCAACAACGTTTTACTTAATCTGGCTATCACAAGTCAACACAAAGAAATTCACCCCGGCATGCAGTGAAGTACCACAGCCAGAGTGCACTTCACTTCTCATCACAGGTATGCAGGAGGAACTAGAACTAAACTGAACCCTTAACATTCACACAAGGTAAGGACAATCATTTTGGGACTTCAAACACACTGTCCTGAAGTTGTTTATAAACAGAAGGAAATGGTCAGAGTAAACTGTGCAATGTGAATACATCTTAACTTTAGTGATAAAAGACAACAAGAACATGACCAAACAAAACACTAAAGATTTTAAAAAGGAGATTCACAACTTCAATTTTGGTTTTAAAAAAGTTTCTGTTAAAGCAGTAACGATACCAGAAGAGTTAAGTAAAATAAAAGAAAGCTCACTTGCTTTCTAACTACCTATTAGACTTATCACTTTTAAACTCTTTTCCTTATGTCCTCAGAAATTAGACCTAGCTAAATTTCAAATTCCTTAGGAAAAATGTCAAATAAAATGCAATAAAATGTAAAAAGCTAAAAGTAATTTCAAGTCTCATGATAAACTTTTCTTTTTTTAAAAAAAGCAAACTGATGAACATTTCCTTGCTGTTGAACAAGTTTTTACCATATAAAATATACTTGTGGAAACAAAAAACGCTACAAATTCATGAGCTAGTATGGGCTTAATGTTCCAGTTACAGTAATTGCCAGAAACAGCTGCCCTGGCATATGTCATCATTAGACACAGGGTGTATTTCCACTACAGAAAAGAGCAGATCATACTTCAGCAGTTCAGAAACCCCAGCATTTCAAATACTATTATAGTTTAGCACCACTGAAAAGAGCAAGGAATTAAAAGAAAAAGGAAGAGAAATGATCACTTTCAATGTTTTCCTGCCAGCCTGGTCACTTTTGTGAAGTGGAAGGATGTAACTTGGTTAGAGACACAAAGGCAACAAACAGCGATGGGAGCCAGTTTAAAAATAGTTTCTGAAAATTCTATCTATTAATTTACAACAAAAGTCATGTGATCACACAATCAAATAGAAATGGGGTCACAGTAAATATCTTGACCAACACGTTCAGGAGAGAGATATTATAACTGAGAGCACTGCCTAAAGAAAATTTAGGCAGACAGTGGAAGCACATAAACTAAAAAAATAAATTCTAGGCATGCAGTCATGCAACAGCAGGCAAATCAAGTGTATTTTTTCTTTTATAGACATGGATTATGGCATTATATTCTTTAATTATGCTACACTGCTAAGATGCCATAATGGAAGAAATAGCATAAAACATGAATTATGTACATAAATGTTTTTATTTTTGGTAAGGGGTGAAAATAGATGATCTTAACGACATTTTCATCAATAAACAATAAAATGGTATGAGAAATATTTCATGATTTGTAGCATTCATATGCAGACCAGTTTTTTTCCTGTGCCAAGTATTTCTAACCCCCACGTGCAGGACGCAGACAGGCTAAAGCAGAAGGCTGTACTCCAAGCATTAAAATTGCTTACTTGACACTGAAGAGCACATCAATTAGGAAGCAGCTGAACAGAGAAGAAATCAAACCAGACCAACTAGAGGTGAATTTTTCATTTTAGAAACTGTTCTTTTACTATCTGTAGTTTTCTTCTGCTCTCAGCAGAAGACAAGCTTTAATTATTTTGTAGAAAACCACCATTGTATTACGAATCAGTAGCTGACAGCAAAAGTGTCAACATATTCATAACATTATAGTTCACAGCTAAGCTACTTTTCAGTGAAGATGGTCATGTTTTATGCTATTTAGATTAGCTCTAAATCAATTGGTCTAATCTGAGACGATCACAACATGTTATTTCTATGCTCTAGAATCTGCCACATAAAAAGGCCATGACGTGCAGGGTCTTACCACTAACAAGGCACTATCATCAGTATGCTGAGACCTTCTGGATGGAAAGGGACACTGGGGAGGTGGGAGAGATGCAGTAATGTCAGAAACACACACAATGTCAGAAACACATGGTATGTGAACAGACAGACAACTTTGGAACATGAACTGCTTGCTTATCGTATTGTGAGGCTTTTTAAAACAATCCCTGAAGTGTATGAAACCCTGTAGGAATATACAGCCACGTGACCCATGAATTACAATGCATTTATACTAAGGAATCAATTATTCTGCTTTCTGCGTTGTCTCAAGCAAATACAGAAAACTGTGCACTGACAGTGCTTACTGTGGTAGAACAAAGCACCCTTTAAAAGAATAAATTAAGAACAGAAAAACGTTAAGAAGAAAAAGGAGCAAAAACTATTCAATTACCCCATGTTTTGGTAATTTTCTAGCAAAAAAGAGTTAGTTGGAAAATGCTGCTAAAGAACTATTATATTTATTATATCATTAAAAGTTTTGATCTGATTAACACTACCAAGTGAATTATCTTCCTCTGGATGCAAGTGGGGATGGCAGGCAGTGGAAGAGCTATTACTATGCAGAAATCTGATGCAGTGACTGAACAGATGCCATTGACTCAGCTCTGTATATTCTGGAAGACTGAGCCTTGATTTGTGTTTCTTACTGACTTACTGGTTTTGATTATAAAACTATAAAAGAAAAAACTTCAAAAAATATTTATTTCTTTCTCTGATAGCCCTCAAAATTCTAATACTTAATACTTCTGGGATAACTTGTGAACTAATAACAGGAAACTGGCAGAAAACTGATCAGTGAAGGATGACTGTAACACAGTAACTTGTGTGAATACTCTTGTTAGCAAATAAACTACCGCTCGCAAGGAGCATGTTAAAATGGAATATGAAATCTGTTCTGCAGAGAACATAGAAAACATACAAGAAACAATAAAACAAACACACTTGGACAGGCAGTCTGTATGAACAGAAGGAAATACTAGGCTGCTTTCATAAGCAAAAAAACCCAACCCAAGGCTTAATAATGCACCAAAAAACTGTGCTATAACCCAGTTCTAAAGAATCCTCCACAGTCAGGAAAATAACTCTGACATCCCCAGTAATAATCTTACTGGACTCTTACCTCACTATCCAGAGGACTTTGCTTCTGAGGACTTAAGGATGCTTTTTGCTATAGAGAAAAAGGAAAAATGAAAATAATACTACAAAAGCTCAGAACAAACCAGCATAATTTAGAAGCGTTTTAAAACAGAAGTCTTACTTTTTAAATAAAACATGCATTGGGAAATTGCTAGTTTCCACTCAGCTGAAACTTCACTGATGTTAGTGAAAAAAAAGGCTTTATTCCACATAAGACAAAAAAGCCCAATTTTTAAAAAAATTATGCATAAGAAATCCAAAATATAACCCAAGGGAGGAATTTAACTGCTAAGTGCTCATGAATAACAAAGGCAACTGAAGGAAAAAAACCCAGCAAATCCAAACCAAAAACCCCATGAGGCTCATCAATGAACAAAATGCATCCTCTACAGCTAAGTCTTTAACTGAAAGACTGAGCTGAATCTTTAACAAAACAGCTTTACTACAAAATTGTGCCGGGGTCTCAGACTAGCTGGTGCTAATGAAGAGCCTAGTTTCAGGCAGCTAAAACCCTTTTTCTAAACTAACTTTATACATGAAATAAATGCAAAAAACCATTTTTTGCCTCTCTACAGACCACCCTAAGCCCAAAATATTAACTGTAACATTTCTTAAATCTGTGATGGTGACAGTTGGGTAGATCCCCAGAGCAGCAAACAGTAAAATAAATTTAAGTAAAGTTAAGCAGCAGACTACTTCATACTGACTGCAGCAACAGAGAAAGTGAAGACCCAGTGTCCACAGAGAGTCTGATGTGCCTTAAGTCTGCACCCACACAAGTTACCTGGAAGTAACTTATTTTATTACCATCATAAAATAGCAAAATAGATCAGGTAACATTACATTTTTGTGTGTATGATTCTCTCCTCCCTGCCCAATTTGCCTTCACAATTACAGTGTCTCTATGCCTTCTCAGATAAAGACTCCTTCTTTCTTACACCAATCCTGTCACATGTATCCAAATGAAAACTGAGCAAATGAGGTGGACTATGCAAAACCAGAATTCTTTGCATCACTCATATTTCAGGTAAATCTTCCACTTCCTCCCCAGTTCTAACTTTGCTTATGTTAAGCTACAGCATCAAGACTGAATGGACTTCAATGCTGTTTGTCCATTTTCTTTCTAAAGCGCTGTGCACGCCCAGGAGCATAATGTACGAGTATTAATGACCTTGGCAATCAGTTATAATTACAGGATTCAGAAGAGATAAAGTATCAAGTAGGTACTAAAAGGAGGCACCTTAACAAAGTCAAGGACAGCTTCTCTCTGGATCTGCTTTGTCCTCATCCTCTCCTCCTCGTACTGAAGCGCTGCCAGCTGGGCCTCCCGACGGGTGCGCTCGATGTGCCTGCGGTGCAGCTCCGAATCCGTGTTAGGCACCTGGAATGACACAGTGCATCAGGCTGTGAAGTCAGGGCTGCAGATGGGTTACAGAGTAACAGTCCATGTCTTAGGGGTAACATCAGTTTGGTATTGCATCAAACTCATCCAAAAGAATTGAACAGTGGAGTTCAATGTGTTACCTGACTGTGGTGACTTGACAGCGACAGAAAATAAGGTGAATCAGGCAGAGGTCTGACAAATGCAAAAAAAATAGAGAGAAAGGAGACTTTTTATCTTAAATATAAAAATTTTGCATACATGAATTGTCAGTGACACACAAGTATCTTATAAAATCAGAAGAGTAACTGTTTAGTAAGCAAAGCTCTTTAACTGCTGTGACTGTGATTTAACTGACTGTGCATGACAGATTTTGTGAAGTCATTTCTATCTCTTCTCCTTAATTGTCATAAAATTTTTCTACAGCACAAGGTGTACCAATGGGATTGTAACATATGGCCTATTACACTCAGATACTCAGTACTTTGTACCCATTCTCTAAGAGTAACCAAACGAGGAACTTTCCAGATGATGCTCATATAGAGGAACAACTGGCTATTATGGTTATCTGGGAGGAAGGGGAAAATAACAAAATTAAATCAGTAGAAACTATGTTTCTTTTCCCTACCTCTCTGTCCTGTCCACATAACTCCTTAGTACTGGGTGATGCTCTTTGTCCTGCATCAAATTTAGAGTTTCAGGTCTTCGTAATTCATCTGTATCCCTGCAGATAGACACCGGGTGGAAGGGGGATTGGCCACTGATGCATATAAACTACTGCCAGATGAACTCTTCTCTAGATTACAACTGTTTTTCTAAGACAATTGCCTAGACAATTAGCTTCAGATGATCACAAAGGTGAAATTTAGTATGACTAAAGAAACCACATTGCGATACCAAGTCAGATGACAACTACTGCAGTTTGTAATTAAATAAATGTAACTTGCTTAGCTAACAATATGTCAAAATACAAAGATTAATTCAATCTTTTAAGACTTTATTTTGGTTATTGCAGGCCTTATTCTGCTCTGGAAAGAACAAAATTATTTTTAAACATCAGTACCCTTTGACATTTTCAGAACAAATCTGTTCCCTTCACTGGTCAGGTGATGACCTCCTAACTGCCAGTGATACAGGCCATCAAAGTCACGAGGTAAACAAGAACCCATCTGTCTCTTATGCATCTTATCAACAATAATAGGAAATTTTGCAGTCAGTTCTTTGCTAGAAGGCAGCTGTTAGGACTGAAAAAATTCAAGGTCCAAAGTCCATAGCATGTTCCCTGCCATGTTGCTGCCTGGAAAGAAAGTTGATGGAAATCAACAAGAGTTTGCTCTTGACAGCCTAAACGCTGTGACCTTTGCTCCTGGGACAACTATGGAACAGAGACACACTTGACAATGCATTTCCAAAACGTGCCAGTCCAGCTGCCTGTGTGGAGGCTTACAGCCTTTTCTGCAGGGAGAAGTTTAAGAGATGTGGAAGACCCATATGTTACAGGTCTCCCTGATTACTTAAATTAGCACTGAAGCACATGACAAATCCATTACTGTGCTGTTCTGAACTGACAGGACTGGGTTCAACTGAGCGCCAAGAAGTGTATTCAGAGCAGAGTACACACAGCTTTGTTGCATCAGGAATGCACCACAGTCTGTCCAGAGGCACAAACTGTATTTATTGAATTGAATCAACTAATAGAAGCACTCTTGAGATGAAGTCTGCATTAAATCCAACTCCAAGAGTTTAAATGTCTCCAGCATGCTGAAGAAGAAAACCAAAGAGGCTGCCTGCCAAGGCATTTGCACAGAATTATTGTGGAAACAGTTTACAGCTTGTGGTTGCCACAAATGAAGTATTTGCCTAATACAATCTTAAAATATAAAAAATTACTCATTGTTATATGGCTGTTTTTACACAATTTTGAAGGCAATAACAACAGGACCTGTTTTTTATTATCAAGAATTTTACTCTGCTGCAGCATAACATGAATAAGCTAAAATTCATTTAGATCGTTGATTAATTACTTCCACATGAAGACCTGCTGCTATCCTTCAGTTAAATTTTGAAAACACTGGATTACCCCAGTGAACTACAATTTCCTTTATCATTAACATCTGTCCATGTAAACAGCACCTCTCCCCTGGCTAACCAGCCTTCCCGCATTTCCTTCAGATGTATCATGGAAACCAGTGTTTGTAAAGTCTGATTATTTCCATGCTGATCACAAATATTCAAATAGGAAAAATAAACAAACAAGCAAAAAAATTACGTCTTTCAGACCAAGAGCACCCACTTTATTTGGGGAGAACATATCAGACTGCTGTTTTACTTCATGTACCTTATTTGTGGATAAGGAATGCCGACATATGCTGAAGGAGTTACCCTCCCTTGTATCAGTGCAGCTACTGTATCTACATATTTACTGCACATTTCAAAACGCCTACTAAAATGTTGCCAAAACTCTGGAAAAATTTATACACTACTCTTGGTTTAATTTTCTCTTTCAATACCATTTTAGAATGCATTAAAAATTAACTTCTATTGACAGTATAAGTAATGACATACATACGACTAGCAGTTGTCTTTCTTTTTTTCCCGTGACAAGTACAACTGGGGTGGATTTTTGCAGAGTCTTTGCACATTCACTTTCATGCCACAGAATACTGAAATGCTTCCATGGCATACTAAAGGTTCTATGAATTTTGATTACCAGTTCATTAACAAAAAGCTATACATTTGCTTATCTTCTGGTCTTTTTACTAGACATCCAAAAGTCTTTTCTTAAACCTAACCACCCCTCATTTACATTCTGTCCAACTATAACCCTTATTTTACAGATAAGCATTCCCTCCAAGCTAAGTCGTCATTAAAGACTATGGGCACAGTCAAAAAGTCTACTTCATTAAACTAAGTGATCTGTTTTTAGGTCTAACTCCAATTCTCTCCCTTCTTTTCCTGATGTAAACTCATTTTAAATTAAACAATACTAGAGCTACCAACAGTCAACCAAGAGTGTGACCTCATGGCCCATCACATAGTCCATAGTAACCCTTATGTTTCCACTAAACCTGCAGTACATTTATCCCTTCAGTCCTTTATGTAATACATCTTAAATCAAGTATTTCATCAAAGCACAAAGTACATCCCAAGACGCAGATATTAAATCAGTTTAAAAGTTTACACTTTAATTAGGCATATTTTTTTAACCAATTGATTTAAAGCTGAGCAGTGGCCTAGAACAGCCATGCCTTCTGTTCACTGCCACTACTAGAACTCAAATCCCTAATCTGGAGCAGCAACTTAACAATAAAGTTCCATGCACAGTTCTGGTGAGGCAACAGAAAACAATGCCTTTTTCTAAACATGTTCAGTAAATATGTGCTCTGCATTCTTCATGAAATTCTGGTTAGCACAGTAATTCTTACCTGTTTTGATGTAAATGCCGTCTTGTATCCTCTGTTCTCTGAAATTCTCTGATGGATGTGGGTTTTACTGGGGAGCTCTAAGCAAAAAAAAACAAAAAACCACTAAGTTAGCAACTTGTTCAGAAAACTGTACATAAGGTCAAACAATTTCTACATTTTTAACTACTGGTATTTAAAATACCTGCCAAAGAAGCACAAAACACAACTCCAGGATGTTCATTTCCAACTAGGCAAGCCCACTCTTATTTTTTTCTTCAATTTAAATAAATATTAGTTTCAAGATTAAATATGCCTGCTGATAAATTCAGGAGCTTTAAAACCTTCATTATTAAGAATCTTGCAGAGAGGTTCACGTAGGTAGAAAATAATTATTGGAATGTATATATATTTTTCAGAGTTTAACTCTACAAATGCACAGCAGTGCAGAGTGGATTCTCAGAAATGCAGGATACAGTAGCTGATGATCTTTTATGATGCTGTAAAGACAGGTCCCAGAGGGACTAAGAAAGCAAAACATGGGATGAATAAGAACACTTTAGGTTTAATTTGAGCTATGAGATCATTTCCCCCATTGGTAACAGAGACACATAGCCTTTGGTGTTACTTAATTATTGACATCCATTAATGTAGGAAAAGAGAAACGTTTCAAGATGAACTTGCCAATTTTCACTCATGCCTGCATGATGCTATATTGGATAGTTAGCCTTGCTAAGTAGTATTTTGCACTGTTTTTTTTAGAGTAACTACTGCTTTAGCTAAACGCAGTTTAATTTTTTTGAACAGACAGGCTCCAAGGAATAGCTTTTTTGATGCTGACCAATGCCTTTTCCATATCTACAGCAGAGTCCTTGGGTTGACCTGCCAATAGTTGTCTTCTCCGAGTTTTGCTCCTGAGTCTGTGCTTCAAGTATCATCAGCTACTGTGATTTGATATTGAATTTATGAGATTTGCAAAATGAATGCACCTCTCATATCTGTGTGACTGATTTTAAACATAGTAAAGTGGACAAAATAGGGACCAGGCTCCTACATGAAATATAAAGATATGTTTTTGGCTTCTTTTAATTTCATCAAAGAGCAAGTATCTTTCTGCTTCAAAATACACAAAACTTTAAAGGACACATCTGAATCACAGCATAATAGTTGCTGTTTAAGCAGATCAGCCACAAAGATTTTTTCAGACAAGTTATTCATGTAGTCTGTACAGTGAGCCACTGAACTGTGTAAATGTGTACGTAGGTAATAATTAAGACTGACAGAACACAGAAGGAAACATTATGTGGCCGAAAAGCTGTTTCTATAGGTTTGATTTTTGAGGACACTCTCCAAAAGTGTTCCATCCAAATGATTTAACAGGGAGCAGTTTTCACAAGGGCTTTCCTGGGGTGTATGAATCTAATTAATTCAAGTAAAAGCACCACCTCATTAGAGATTCGCCGCTGGTCAATATATGCCATGAACTGTGAGCTGAGGCTGTCTGAGTCCATGCACTTGGGCTGCCTCACCTCTTCCTCCTCCTCTTCCGTGGCACAGCTGTCAATATAGTCAATCTGATCGAGATCATGCTCCACTTGACACACATACACAAAGAAAACACCCATAATTAGATAACCCACAGGAGAGGAAAAGACCCAACAAAGCAGCAATGTCAGGAACTGAGGCCCTACTGTTTTTCTTCCATCTGGGAAAGCTCAGGCTAAAAGCTCTTGGATTTTTCCAGTCAAAAACTTGATAAATAAATGTTGAAATAA
This sequence comes from Lophotriccus pileatus, assembly GCA_035583135.1. Classification (NCBI taxonomy): domain Eukaryota; kingdom Metazoa; phylum Chordata; class Aves; order Passeriformes; family Tyrannidae; genus Lophotriccus; species Lophotriccus pileatus. The sequence goes on from JAWWES010000011.1 coordinate 9,601,124, forward strand.
TGATAAAATTTATGCTTTTTAAAAAGCAATGATGAAAATCTATCAAAAATGTAGTTTGATACTGCTGGCTGCAGATACTTTTGCAGTGACTGAAAAAGTAAAGTAAACACTGTGGTTTTTTTTCAATACCAAATACTATATATCAAAAGCTTGTCAGCTAACATCAAGACTGTACAATGATCTGTGTACATTTTTTAATAATTTCTCTTGGTTATAATTGATCTCTGTCAGAAAAACTAGAATGGATATAACAGATTCTTCCACTAGTTTTACTACTACAACAACAAAACAGAGAGCAGCGCATCTAACTCACATTTATTGCATTTGTATTCAGATAAGAAGTGTATGTGGAAATAATGAAGAACACTACAGAAAACAACAAAACACCTCTAAAACTGTGTAAAGGCACCTGCAATTTTATTTTAAAAAAAGGAGCTAAAAAAGACATTTGGAACCACTGAAACAAGAGCAAGAAACAGGACAGTTTGGCTAGTATTGATTTTCTTTGTGTGGGAGATATTATCTAGGGCAATTTTTTCACTTGTCACTGCTTTTACACATTCTGCCCAAGGATCCTGAGAGTCATGACATTGAGCAAACCACCCTGATGAAAAATACAGTGCTGGGCATCCAGAGGAAAGCACAAGTTCCCTTTCAGAACACTAGAGCTTTTTTTTCCTTAAAACTCTCCCCCAAACTTGCTCCAGACTCTCTTGCAGACATTCTTGTTCTACTCCCCCGCCCCTTTCCTGCTTGTCTAAAACAGACTTCTCTTTGCCTCACCACACAATCTAGCAACTGTTACTGCCAAAGCCACCTCCTCTGCTACTACAACCATCCAAAACAGCATTCCTATATACTTTGGCTTCACTAAATCTCCATCTCAGTTACAAATCTTAAAAAAAACCCTACAAGCCCAAACTCCCCTTCTTTCCAGTCTTGCTCACTAAATAAAAATAATACCACAACCAATAATGTTGCAGCAGAGGATGAAAAACATTAGCATCTGTGTTAGGAACACAGAATTGGAAAGCATCTGGATCTCTGACAGCCACATGAGCCCCTCTCAGATACTCCTACTCATGAACTGACCGTGCTCCAACTTAAAAGCCTACCAAGGCATTTTGAAATCCCTGGTGTGCAAAACCCAAAGAAGAAAATAAAGTTAGTCTTTGAGGCAGAGCTGGCAGCTCTGTTAAATACCTGTTATTAAGGCTGCTCAGAGCTTCCCATGATACCATGCCTTCAATTCTTTTAACTGCCAGAATTCACCTGTGTGAACTGATTTCTTTTCCCCCTTCAATGTATAAAAGGGTGTGAGTCAACTAAAAAGTTTCAGATATTTCTAGAAGGTGGCAAATTAAACATAAAATTGTGGCAGAGGAGAGAAAGACCAAGAAAAGAAGATGGCAAAAGATGAAGGTAGGGAGGAGGAGAGAAGAGAGAAGTAAAAGTGTGAGTTGGGCAGGGGAGATTAGATGTAGCTGGGAAGAGCAACACTCAGATAAAGCAAATGAACTGTAGCCATTAGGGAAAATGAAAAACAGAGAGCAGCTGAGGAAGAAGAAAAATTAATCGAAGTATAAGGGAATGAGAACTAACTATAAGTAGTGCAGAAAAACTGAGGAGGAGGAATGAGTGAAAAAAAACAAACCTGGAAGAAGGTTAAATTTAGGGCCTATAGGCAAAAACAGACAGCAGTAGCAACAGATTATTGGAAGTTAAAATGGAGGAGGACTGTGGAGATCAAGAAACATGAAAAGCACCATCACCTCTTTATCAACTACGGAAGTGCTACTGTAGGACTGTGGAACACCAACTGAGAAAGTGCAACAAAGCAGCATCACTCACAAACACCAGTCCCTCCTAGAGGCCTTGAAAGTTTGGGTTAAAATGCAAGACTGATGAACGAGACACTTGTGCTACTGAAAATATGAAATTCCCTGACAAAAGTGCTCATTCCGTTCCGAGAGCAGCGGGCACAGAGCAGTGACAGTTCGTTACTGCTGTGTTTTTTGCCCAGTAGCTCAAAGAGCAAAACTCCACGCACCAAAATTCAATATTCCAAAATACTGTTCAAAGCAGTTGGAGACTTTAACATAGCACATATGTAAAAGCTGATACAATGTTCTCCAGAAAATCCTAATTCTGCTGTTATTCGATTTTGCCTTTAACATCCTTAAAACAGCAGCGTTTTCACACTGTTTCCACAACATCGCTTTTGTGTAATTCTGCCTAGATCTTTCTCCTTTTTCCCCCCTCTTTAGACAACCATTTATAGCAAACATTCTGGAACTTTAACGATGATGACAATAAGTGTTGTTAGCCAAGGGTCACCGTTTACCTCCACCATTAGTTACGACTGCGCTCCCTCGGTTTTCTTGATACTGACTTTCTCTGCGCAGTCTCTGCTCCTTGGTGATCTCTGCCACACGCAAAGGGAGATCTGAGAACTCATCTGTTGGCTTTGGAAAACAAACAGTGAAGTCAGGAAACCCTCTTCTTCAGAAATAACATTTTATAAGCTACTCTCTCTTGTGGTTTTATTTTAATTGTCCTTTTTGCACCTACAGAAGACTAATTTGAAGAAAATTCGGCTATATGTATCATTTTAAGAAAACATGTAGTTAAGCTTTCTTTAAAAACCAGCTTGGCTACAGTTTTGCTTGCAGTATCTGCAAGTGTATGAAAACACCCCAGGAGATGGAAAGCCCAAAGAACACTCTCAAAAACCAAGCTGGGAGTGCAAGCAGACATCTGGAGCACAGCTCACTGAGACACTTCAGGTCTTGGCTACTGCTTTTTCTAGTTATCCCAAGAGGAAAAGAAAATATCAGCAGGAAATAACTGTAGCTCAAGGCAACCTGCACACTAGCATACACATGCTACCTATGGGTTATGCTTCCAGATGTATATGCTTAGTTCTCTTTCTGTACAACACTGCACTCAACCAAAATGAAGCTGCAGCACTTACTTCATTCCCTGACCATCTTTTGTCTCCGCTGTCCACACTATTGAAGCCAGAATCAAGTGCTCCATATGGACGACTGGAATAGAGTTCCTCGTGGCTGTCAAACACACAGTTTCAGTTACTGTGATATAAACACCACCAAAAGCTTCTCAACTATTACAGAACAAAAGCAGAATAAAGCCACCAAGCACAGTTGCAGCGTGTTCACAAGCTCAGCACGTTTGAAAGTCTCACACGCATTTAACACAGAGCAGGAGGCAAGTGCTTACAGCTCAACATCCTTATCAGTCAGCTGTCACCTCCCACTGCCTGGCCTTTTAAGAGCTAATCTGATCCAAAGTATATACTTTAAACATTTCCCAAATAGAAATTATGACAAAGAAAGCTGCAAAGGGGTCTCATATTTCACTGTTTAATAATTCGAACTTTTATTTTCTGCTAGTCGTATATTTTGGTTGAAAAATACTGCCCCACAAGCTTTTTCATAAGTAAGCATAAACCCTTGCAACACTATTAAAATCACAGAATATACTATTCCTACACAGCATGTATTACATAAGTGACTTCTGTGTCACCTACCTAAGAAACTGTGCAGAAAGATGGACAGTATTTCAAATATTTCATAATGTAATAAATATAGAAATACAGTTTTCATCTACAGGCTTTGTCAATGACATGTCTAGACAAAGGCATTAGACATGTGCCCAATGCTACAAGACATATAACCAAACAGCCATACAGTTCTTCTCTAAATTTCTGGGATTAAAAACTACATAATTCAGCAGTAAAGCCATCACAGATGTCAAGTCTGGCAACTGCTGCAGATAGCTACAGTAAAAGAGACAATGGGACTTGTCTGATCCACTGCAGATGGCATTTCACAATGGCTCAACTGTCCTACTGGCACTCGATGCCCCGGGGAGAACTGCAGCAGTAATTACTACATAATACACAAGGAAGAATGAATTTCAGGAAGCTAATTGCTTCACCCCATCCTAACTAAATTGCAGGTCATTTTCTCACTGGTATTGCTCTCAAGTTGTTGCTCCCTCTGAAATCCTGCTTTCAGGAAACATTTATTTTCAAATTATTATTATTATTATTGCAGTCTCTGTGCATGAGACTTTGTAAAAGACTGACAGACTATTATCCAGGACTATTTTAATTTTCAGATAGACATGAAAGAGGAAGAAGCTCCAGGAGGGATGGAAGGCTGCATTAGGCTATGCATGTGTTTCTATGCAGATGTGCAGCAAAAACCAAACCCTTGTATCTGCACTGAGTTTTAACTCAGAGGAGTTCCACTTTTATGGCCCTGAATTTGAAAAGAAAGATCATCTGCATAATAAACCACTAGAAAAAAAAGGGGAAAAACCACTTCTTTTGGGTGGGAAGAAAAAAGAATGACCATGAAATCACGCACCACAGTTAAAGAGCTATTAACTTGAATCACTGACAACAGAACTTATGCTAACAGTTCTTGGAATTAAAATACTGGATTTAACATGGGTGGGAAAAAATCCATCTGCAGTATAATTCCATTTTAAATGAATCAATATTTTTAGAATCTACTGAGCACCCTGTTGCAGGCTGAACAATCACTGCAAACTGAAGATCTCAAAAATGCGGAAATATGTTGAGACAAATTTTCTTTCAGCCTTCCTTTTCAATTAGAGATTTTGAAAAGCTGTACACCTAAAACTAAGGTTAGCTGAAAGCTCAAAAATACATAATCACTGTTTCCAGGACTTCTCCTTTTTAACATGAAAGCTGCTTTTTCTCTTCCCAGCTCTCACAACCAAAACCAGCAATTCAATGCTGCACACTTTACACATTTGTAATTATACAGCAGCCATCCTGAAATCAGCTGAGACTTAAGACTTTTATTCTTCCCTGACCAACAAGCTACAAGGAACAACAATTAGGCATTTGGATAGATCAGAGCATTTGGGGTCAACTACAACTTACATGGGAAGCTATGTAAGTCCTGAAATCAAAGGATGAGAAGCCAAATGTCTGGTAAGCCCAACAATCAAAGGAAAGACAATACTTGACAACATTTCAAAGGCACAGCTCCGAAGCCACACTAAACCACTTATTTTTTACCTCCTGTTAGAAAGAACAGTTGCCCAAGTCCCAGAAAATCAACCACATGAGTACTTTGTATTTTAAACCTTCCAACTCCAGACTCTCCCCATTTGCCTCAGTGCCAAAAACTGCTGCACAGCTTCAACAGTTCTGTCTCCTCCCAATCACAGTGACTCCAGCACCAACCTGAGCTACTCTGAACTTCACTGTTGCAAATGAGAGCCTGGCTGCAGCAGAACAAAACTTGCTGTAGATATATTTCACACAGCTTATGTTTAGACAAGGACTGAGACATACCAGGTTTCACTGGGGTAAGACAGTTCAATGTAATTTGACAAGGCTAAAATAAATAATTAGCTGTGCTAGAACCTCCAGCCCACACTTTCCATAATGTTTCACAGTATCTTGTTTTATTGGCAGTATCAACAACCTTGCCACTAAAAATGTTTGATCAAAAGTGAACTGACAGCATGACACAAACTTCCTTATACTTCAAGAGTCTCTCTCAGTTTCAGATTCTTAACCTCCATGGCATTACACCCAGTTTATCAGACACATAAGTAACAAAGTCTGGGTGGACTGGCCGATACCTTATTCCTATTGGTCACCTTTGAAGATAACAAACAAAGCCCCTGAGACTTGTCTGGAAATATTAACTATATCAGAGCCAAAGGGTTTTATTTCTTTCATCCCAAGTTTCAGAAGGGTATAATAATTTGGGATCCTCTCACTGGATCATTCTACCACTTTCTTTTGATATGTACTCTGATCCACGGACAGTTCTTCCATAGGTACATGAAGACAGGAGGAATCACCTGCAACACTAAATGCCCTAAACAGCATAGTAACAATAAATAGTTCTATCCCCAACTCTTATCTCCTCTTAGGTATGGAAACACAGCTAAATGAAAGCCAGCTGAAGCTCATTTCATACTGATGAATCCTGTAGCAATTCCAGAGAAAGCATCCTCAACCAGTTCTCTTGTTTTCACATTCATAATTCCAAGCTATGATTAAAATACACTAATTCTTCTCATTCCACAAAAGCAATTTATGAGAACTTCCATATTAATGTACAGCTACAAAACAATAAATCAGCAAGCACACAGCCCACTGGTTTTGCTGGAATTTCTTTCAAAAATAAACAAACTATGTTAAAGCTAAACAGATCATGACATTTTATCATTTATAGCCTTTTATTTCCAGTAGCAGGTCAGTATCCTCAATATTATGCACCTGCCACAGCTTGTACTGGAAACTGAGTAACACTCAACATGTTCACATATTGACCTCATCTAGAAAAATAATTTAAGACATTCAGTGCTGATGAGGAATCGCTCTGTCAAGTCCCTCATGGAAGTTATTCCTCATAAATCTGACTCACGATGATTTATTGTGAAGCCCCCTCATTTGTGTTTTATTGCTGCTAAGGCAGAAGCACATCCTTTAGCAACTTACTCCTCCACACCTTATTACCACCTTCCAAGATGACTGAGGTAACTTTTATATATATTCAGTTTCATACTTCACTGACTCCCTTTCTTCTGTTTTGGGTAACAGAAATAAATCTTAACTGCTGCTTTTTGCTAGACATCTTCATTTAGCAGCTGATACGGCTGACTGTTCCAATATTTGTGTTACAATGCCAAGCAGCAGTGCCAAGTGAAAGCTTGCCAGAAATAACAGTTTACTGATGGGGTGGAGGTCAGCATTTACACCTGCGGTTTGAGCACAGCAGTCACAAAACTCTGTACAAAAGGTTAAAAATTACAGCAGGGATATATACTCCAGGAAGTCTGTGGAAAATATTAAGATCTTATAAACTGAACATACATGTTACCAACATGAGAGCACACCCTGTGTACTATGAAGATATCAACACTCCCTTTTTACTGTGTATCAACTCTAACACTGCTTTTCACATAATACTGCCCAGGTCTTCTGAACTCCTCCTCCTCGCTTCTTATACATTTGTACCTTGTTAGAATACACCATGACATAACATAAATTATATTTTTCAAAGCCACCTCCATTGATGCACTTACCAAAGAACAATCCTCAGATCTATTTTTGTAATTAACTCAGACAACTGACAAAATTTTCCTGAATGTTGTCAAAACTTGGCTTGTGCAAAACTTACCATGATCCAAATCCCATGGGTCTCCTATCATAATCAGGCAAGTCTGGAGCTATCTTGCATGCTTCTATGTTCAGGTATTTAAATATATGAATTTTTCCTTTTATACATATCTTTTAAAAAATTGAAAGAAATAAATCAGTATAATTTGACAATACATTTTCAAAGTACACTACATTTCACATGCAGTTGAGAGTGATAAATGAGCATGTTTACATCAACCAATGTATCTTTTATTCTAATCTCACTGCATTTTAGAGAAACAGCTATAGTGGAGCACCATGGGATGCCCATGGGAGACAAATGGGAGCTGTCCCCCAAGTACATCTGGTCTGCAGGCAACTCTGTCAGCTGGATGCTGAAATTTCATCATGCAAACAAGACAGAAGCATTTACAAGTACTAGAATTTATACCCTTGGCATCAGAACAGATGCATCCCACCCATGCCCAGATTTGAATGGCAGTGGCAGACTGCCAAAGCCAGCTCAAATTTATAGTGGATGAAGCCAGTAACAGCTGTCTCTGCTTTCAAAAGGGAGGCAAAACCCTACTGGAACTGCAGGACTCAAGCGAGGGCCACTCTTAACTCAGAAGCAGCAGCTCAGAGTACAACCTGTAATACTCAGGGGTTGTACATCCACATTAAAGATCAAATTAGTCACTAACCATATTGCAGTTTCTAGCTCAAAGGCCAATTTGAGCCCTCTGCTGCAAAGTGAACCAGCACACAGCAGCACTGAGGCCTCAGTCAAAATTTTGACATCTGAGTGGCACGAAATCTGTCTTGTCTGACAGATCTTCCTCTCTCCTATGCTGAAAGCAGGAATGTTCAGATAACAGTGGAATTCTTTGCAATATCCCACATGTGAGACTACTAATACAGTAAAGAGAAGAAAAAGGGATTTTTCCAGCTGTGCCATATATTTAACACTTTTATACAACAGAACTTATTTAAAGTTCTCTTGTTCTTAAATGAAATTAATAATATATATTAAATATAATCCTTCAGTGTTTAACTTTGTTCTGCCCTTTTTTAGATGAACTAGTAATCTGATTTCTTAGCTGCAGTTTACCTGTGCAGGGGGGGACTGGAGAGGGTTGTTCTCTAACATGATGGTCTGAAGATGTCTAAGGTTCCTATAACAAACTGGTATTGTTGTTATTTTATTGCAGGAGAAATCTAATCGAATCAATGGCAACTCAGCAAGCTCTGGAGATAGAAAACAAACATCCAATTCAGCAGATTAAAAGAGTATAAAAAAACCCCAAGAGTATAAAAATAGGTCTTTCACAAAACAATTAAGTATGCTGCTTTAAGCTCTCAGGGGAAGAGAGAAAATTTTATATATAAAGAAGTGCTTGAAGTTTCTGCTGTTGTAACTGATAGCCTTTATCTCACCTTCAGGTAAACGCACCAAATTATTCCGTCTGACATTTAGGTCCCTCAAGGATTCCAAAAGGCCAATCTGTGGAGGTATTGTCTGTATTTCATTACAACTCACATCCTGCAAAGCAAGAGCAAAGAATGAGGTACCACTGCCTGTTAACTAAAATATGCAGCTCTTTGTTTAGGGACTGAACACCTCAGATCCTTATATTCATCAATTCCCATTGCTGATGTGAAGCATTGTTCTCACTTTAAATACATGGCAGAAGAAAAGCTTTAGAAGATTAAGCATTCAGATGCAGAAATTTATTTCAAGTTATCTCATTCGAGTTTTTCCACAGTATTTCAGACAGCACAACTTGCTACATAAAAGCTTTTTGCCAGAAACAAACGTACCAAGAGCTCTAATTCTAAAATAGGGAAGACACTTTAATCGACACGGGTCATTTGCTTTCCAGTGTTTCTTTCCCTTACATAATTTTTAAAAAAAATCTCAGAGTATTTCAAACTCTTTTCTGACACCTCTATTCAAAATCAAAACATAGCTGGAGTGCTGTGGCAGACAGAAATCTTCCTTAGGCTAAGAGCAGATTTAAATAACTTGCCATTGCATACAAGTGGTTGGTTTACAATCACAAAGTTCTCAGCAGGGTGAGAAACAGGATGTTGATCTTGCACTTGCCCAGACAGCACCCTAATTACTGCAGGATTTGATCAGTTTAAAAATTTGTTATTTCTTCTGAAGCATCTCTGAACTTAATAAACACATAAATTAAAAAGTAAAGACTGAATAGTAATAGCTAAAAATCAAGTGTATACTCACAAGCTCTGTCAGCTGTCTGAGCTGTCCAATTTCTTCAGGTATTGAAACCAATTTATTATTACTTGCTATCAAAACTTTTAGTGGTAGACTACAGAGGTGTACTGGCAACGTTGAAAGCTGGTTTCGACTTTTGACAGAGAGAAAACAAAATAACCAGAACACTAATGAGAAATCTTAATGCAATGAAAGACACATACAAAAAGCACACTCCATTTAGGTGATCAAATCAGGTTTTACATAATTACTGCAGAAGTAGTTCCATAAGGCTGTTCTTCAGTAATTGCTTTATCTAGTTATGTGTGAACAAACTCTGAATATCAAGTACCAAGCCTGATCAAGATGCTTTTGAACTCAATGAGGGGGAATGTGACATTTTTGTGCCCTTTCAGGTGCTTCTGGTAACTGGCCACACTCTGTCACAAAGGAGTTTGAGCAGAGTGCAAAAGCCTTTCTCATAAGGAGCACTGCAGGTCAGCACACACAAAATGCCAGAGAGAAAGTCCAGGTTGCTTTGATTCAATGACACACAACACAACAATGTGATGACTACACACCAAGTTGGCATTACTTATGGATGCGCCAAAATTTACAAACCCAGAGTACTCATGCTAAAGCAAAATCTGTAAGAAAATTGTTACCTGATATTTAGAAATGTTAACGACTGTAAGTTCAAAACAGCCTCTGGGATGTATCGAATGCAGTTCTGGTACAAGTTAAGACTCTCGAGGGAGACAAAGTGACACGCTTCTGCTGGAAGCTCTGACAGTCTGTTCCGTGACAGATCTGAAGGGAGGGAAAAAACCAGAGATTCAGTAAAGCTACCTTAAAACTTCATCAAGTTCCTTGCTTGGCAAAAGGCAGAAGTTTAACCAATCTCTTACAACATGTTTGTATTTGAAGAATCAAAACATTCCCTTAGACAGTTCCAATCATCAGTCTACATGTATAAAACATCCATCGGCATTACTGTCCTTCAAAAGCTGAGATAAATAATGCAGTTGGCAAAGGGTTCTTTTTTCTTTAAAGGTCAAGGAAAGCTGCTGATTAAAAATGCCAAAGGGCAGTTCTCACAGACACACACACAGAACTCCCACTTCCTAACACACCCAACTCCAAGTCCTGACAGGAGCAATGCTCACATCCCGAGCACCTTCTGTCAGCAGGGAGATCTCACAGACAACTGTTTGCTAAACTGATGCTTCATCTTAGTATTTTATTCATTGCAAAAACCCATCTAACCTGAATCACTGTTATGAATTATTAAAAAAAAAAATCCACATTTAATTGCTATTTTCTTTATTTGTTTTGAACTTCTCGTCAGCATAAGAGGACAAAAGCTACCACCCCAAAATACGTACAATAAACTGGCACACTAATTTCTGTATCTTAATTCCATGAAGGAATCATACAACATAGATTACTTTTCAAATACTGCCAGTGCAGACATGTCTTGTGTCTCTTGACATTAGTTTCATGAGGTTTTTTTGTAAAGGGAAGCTTTTCCAAAGGAAGAAAGCCCTCCTTGGAGAAACTGTTCCATTGTACGCTGCTCTAGGTTGCCCAAGGAGAACACTCCAAGTGCAGCTTGAACCGACTGTAGGTGCTTGATGCTTAGAGCAGACCATGTTCTACTGCTGATAAATAACCAGTAATTAAAAATCTCAGTAGGAAGAATAACTATGAAAAACTCTGTACATAAAACCCATGAGCTTCAGTACACAAGTGGGAAGGAACTTCATTACCCAATCTCCAGAAATGACTGAAGCTCACTATAGCAGGGGCTATGATGGATATGTGTTGCAGGGCACACTAATCCATCATTACAAAAAGGTAACGAAACTCCTTGTCTGTTCAGCAATGACAACTTAAAAAAGAATGAAATTAAAAAATAAATAATAGAAATTAAAAAAAAAAAAAAAACCCAAACAAACAACACCTTCCCCCCCCCGCAAAACACCCAAACCACACTAAGTACTTCTTTCCAGCTGGTATCAGGTTCAAACATGGTCTCAGCTTGAACTTGTCTGAACTTGATTTTGAAAAAACAAGACTTTTAAATGACCATTTCCGACAGCTCTAATAGTGGGAGTTAAAACTACAAAATAATACAAGTTGTCAGTAGTAACTCTGCATTGCATATCTAGAATTGTTTTATTGTTTTATGACAGAAAACAGTTTGAGATTTTTGCATCCCTTTTTTTTTTTCTTTTTGTGATTCAGTGATTTTTTGCAATGGACACTTATTTTGCACAAGTCATCTCCCACAGTACACTTGTCTGTCCTAGCAGTTCTTCTGCTTTACTTCCAGTTCGATTCTCACTAATGATTTCGTGAAAATGACAGCAAACTCCAGCATTCCCTTCCTCCAGGTTGTATCACTGCAGGAGATTCAAAGCACAGTAACAGTGCTAAAACTGTGCAACAATGGAGTGTCTGAAATGGTGACATTCCTAATGGCATCTCTCCGTGTGCCAACACTGTTGTAAAATGTATCAGAAGAGAGATTTTTTAAGCAACCATACTTCTCCTCAACATAAGCTATGTATCCTGAAAAGTTTCTAGTAAGTGTTTGCAGTCACTGGGATTATCTGTGATCCACACAACTTGCCATGAGGTTCCATATTACAATTGTATGCTATTGTCCAAGAAAGGGAGAAGGATGCAAATTATTTCAGAGACAACAACAAGCAAGATTAACTTAGAAAAAAATACTTCCATATTGACTAGATGTTTAAGGGCCTATTTTAAAAATTATTACAACACTGGTTTAAGTGGTGGAAGATCAAAACGAATTCCATCTCTTCTCTCACAACACACTAACATCCTTCAGCTCACAGCTTTATCCCTCTTTCACACAGCTGTGCTGGCAATGGCAGTTTGAATACAACCCATTTTAACAGAGAAATAGGTTTCCCAAGTAGTGAGTCCTGTTTTCTGGCAGAAGAGTGGCAACTAAAAAATTTCTTTCAACTGGTTTGGAAAGGTTTACTCTCCAACATGAGGATTCTCAATTGCTTTTTGTTTCACTTTATATTACCAAAGAACATTTACAAACTATTTTACGTACTGTGCAGACCATAAGGCTTGAACTAGTCAAGAACTTCACACTGAGCTATGATTTAGTATTTCTAAAGAAATAACTCCCTGCAAAAAAAAAAAAAATTAGGTATGAAGAAATGAAAATACACTTTTTTAAACAACAAATGAGCTCATAGTGTGATAGAAAAGAGACACAAAGGCTGGTTAGCAGGAATGACTAACTTTTTCCAGACTTCTCTCAATCTACAGTGATTTCTAAAACTTGGCATTTCTATTTAGCAGGAGACATTCAGTGGAAAACAGATTAAATCAGAGCTGAATTTTGATGCTGCAGTATAGTCTCTTACATAATTCAAAATGGGTCTAAGCAGTTAAAGGTTTGGTTAACAACTTTGCAGCATTTTTACTCATGATGGCTATGAGAATGCTGTCTTACACACAGCATCCATGATTCCATGTGTCCAAGAAGGGAGGGGGCCAGAAAGGGAGGGTCTGCCAGAGTCACAAAACCAGGCAAGTACTAAGGGAATAAAAAACCCTCAAACAACTAAGCTAAAACAAGAGTACCTGGAGAATTACACAGAAGTGAGATATGATAAAATACAGTGTCAATTCTGAACCTGTAAGTGAAGAACTGTTATTGGTTATTTGCAATCCCCTCCCTGCCCCCTTGCAAACTTCCAACAAGAATTTAAATTTCCCAAAGTCCGCAACACAGCATCCCTAAGATTCAGTGACATTTTTTTATTTGAGTCCAGTTTCTCTGGAATCATCTTCCATGTCAGAAAGTGGACCTGAGACGGAACCAGAAATGAGGCAGAGTACAACAGTCTCTGCATGAAAAAATTCAACATCCTCTTTCCCACCTTCTTCCTAAAAACACCTGAATGAAAGGCACAGCTCTAACAAAACCAGAAGAGAAATAAAAGCGTTGGTTATATATTCACACATATGTTGCCCTGCAGTACAGCACTAGCTGGTGCTTTTCCAAAAGAGAAAGCGTGAGGTGAAGGAAAAAATTAAGGTATTTTATTTAAAATGTCTTGTCAATGGAGACTTGTTTTAGTGATACTCTTCAGCTACTGTATACATAAAATGACTTCAACAACCAGAAAATAAAAAGGTATTACAGTAGAAATTATTGTGTAAACTAAAATTTCTGCATATATTTCTATTTCTCAGAGAAAATAATGAAGGTTGAAGTGAGATATTATTTTTTGTATTGTTTAACAAGAAATAATCACTGTGATGCAGATTATTTCTTTCAACATGTATGTGTACACCCTTTCTGCTTCTCATACCTTAAACTGCAAAACACAAATGACTCATTCCCCCCAAAAGCACAAATGCTGAATTTCACTATGAATAAGCACATGAGTGAAATACAGCTGTCATAATGTGACTTGTGTTCACATTTCATGGGTCAAAATCACTGTTACCAGAAACTACTTTAAAGAAAGGCTCTCCTAGTTTGCTAAAAATGGATGTGTTTCCTTGAAGGCAAGATCATGTGGAATTTTGGCAATGGAGAAGCATTCTTTGGAATTAAGGTCTTTGTGAAAGATAAAAAAGCCAACAGTACAGATACAAAATGAAATCTCAAAGCAGAGTTAGATCACTGACCTTTTCCATTTTAACTGGGATTCTGTTCAGAAAGCCAGCAAATCCAATGTCAAATGAGACTAGAGAATACACCACGCTTAAAACTGCATCATTTGGCATTACATGTAAACTCTTCATGTTCAAAGAAGAATGTTCCTCTAACATTAGACATTAGCAGGGCTGTGCTCGCACATTTTTAACCTCAGCTGTAACACAAATTTTGTCTCCAAAGGAAAATCAGTGATGCATAAAGATGCACTGTTCAAGGCATGGGGGACTTTAACCCATTACATACAGGATAAAGAGAGGGAGCTGCAGCTCAACTGTTGCTGGCACTCAAACCAGCTGGGTGGTGGTGAATTCCAATTCATCACGAGATGCTAATGTGATCAACTCCACTAATCCTGTTGCATGGGAATAGGCTTCTGTTCTCATTCCAATTAACTACAATGAAGGCCAGTTCTAGACCTGCGCTGTGCTACAAAATTTGGTTGATAAAAATCTGCCCTTTGTTAGCAGAGATCTGCATGTGTTCCCCACACACTTTGAATATTTTTTTATTTTTTATTTTTTTTTTTAGTTTAAACCAGCAAAGCCTGGATTTCTGGCTGTCTATTCAAACCCAAACGTCAGCAACCACCATAACACCCGCTGGCAACACACCGCTGTAAGAGAGACCGTGACACTGTCAGCAGCCCTGCGCTGTGGGCTCCCACCCACGACGTATCGTGGCTTCTGGAACGGCCCGGCTGCAGCTGCGCGACACCAGCCGCGAACGTGCCGTGGTGCTGCAGCAGCACCGGTAGCTGTGAGTCCTGATGGGGACACTGGTGGCTTACAGGCTGCCCCTCAACAGGTATGGCTTTGTTTGCAGGCCAGGAAAACGTTCTGTTTTCTCAAAAACTATGGAGCGTGAGGTGCAGCTTGAAAGCACATTCACGGTTTTTCGTTAGTGACAGACAAATCTAGGACATACGAGCCTGCAGCTGACAGAGGAAAACATATTTTCATACAAATAATTAGATAAGCCAATCAATGACCAGGAGGTTGACAGCCGGCATGGCAACAGAAGGCAAAAGGCAGCATGAAGTGCTGTAAGGGGACAAAGTACAGCTGTTCAAGAAGAAATACCACAATCTGGAACTGTGTAAACAGACTATTTTTTTCACATACACAACTTAAAGACCAGAAGCAAACTCCGCAGTTTCACACTGATAACAACAAAAACATCATTACACTGAAGAATATCCTTGAAGTAGTTGATGTAATCTCCATGATATGGAATGCAACAGGGAACAGCTCAGTTACAGCTCCTGCTCCCTGGAAGTTAACTGCTTAGGTACAGGACCTGCCAGATAAGGTCATTAAACCCATTTTTTGAGGAATGTGATGCCATTTGATTGCTCAATTCTGCCATTCAGAATCTACTCTATTACAACAACTACGTTTCCAAATGCATTTGAAGCACATTGTTACGTAAACCTCAACTCCACCTTTTGCTTGTCATTGTATTAGGCAAATAAATTCATTCCCATTCATCCTGGGTTTATGAACTGATTTTTTTCACCTCTCAAACATTTCAGAACTTGAAAATCTAAGAGCAGCAATGCTTGTGATCCTGATGACTTTTAGGAAACATTCCCATAAACCTTCTAAAATAAAATTAATAAAATGAAAGCACAGCCCTAAGCAGATGAACTATTGTTATTATGGTACTGACTTTTTTTGCACAAGAAAACCAGAAGTCATTGTAAGAGAATATCTCTGTGATATACTTCTGATGCTGTTGGTGCCTGTGCTCAGTTACTGGGAGCGTTTTCCTTTCTAAGCACTGAAAATGTTGGCATCCTTCAAGCTTCATTCCACACCTGGAGGATTTCCTGACACAGGAGGGGTGACTTTACCTCTTCCTGCCTGCTGTGATACAGGACTACCACTTCTGTCATACCCTAATTTAAAACAAACCTCAGAAATGTCATCTCCTGACTCACCTTCTACCTGCCAGTCCTGTCAAACCCGAACTTTTCCCTACTATTTTCCCATGTATCTAAGATACACTTCGTGCAAACCTATTAAGTTACAGTGAAAGAAGGTGGCATTTACTGAACCAAAATGTGTATGTTCCTTGTTTTCCCTAGGGAATACACACTGCTGAGGACAGCACCACTGCCCAAACTGCAATACCTGAGTAACAGCATAATAAAGACTGTTTTCAACTTACATTCTTTCTGTAGCCCTGTAACGAAATACAGAATTTCAAGTTTCAATTTCCAATACTTCATGAAAGAAAACAAGACTTGATACACTTATCACATTTCAATTCTCAGCAGATCCATTCTTGATATGCACGATCACATTCCCACTTAGCAGCAGCACCAACAACACTAAACTGCATTTTAACCATTTCCACAAACTAACATTCTGTAACTGAGAACCTCCAACCTGCTGGTTTTTGCCACATGCACAAGCTGGGATTTCTGCATTTACAGAAAGAGAGGCAAAGGTTAGTGGCTTCTTCCAAGTGTCGACCTGGTGGTGCAACGTCTGGAATGAGAGGTGCTGACCACCAAAACCTTCATCAGCCTGAGGTTGTACTGCATGACATGCAACACAAATGGAAAGATTACAGGTCACACTGAAATGGGCTCTCTACATTTCCTGCCTTTTGTGCTAAATACAAAGTTTGTAGCTTTTAACCAAGGCTGCTCAACTGTCTTTTATAAAACCTGTTTCAAATCATTGCCAAATCATTGTCAAGTTTCAGATGTGTGGATCAAAGTTTCACAGATGCTATTTCCTCTGGCTACACTTTTATTTTGGAACATTCAATACAAATAACAAAGCTTCTTGCCAAAGGTTTTAAAAAATAAGAAAACCTCTGACTTCTCTGAAGAACTCCCACAAATCCCTTACTTGAAGCAGTTTTAGTGAAGTGAGAACTATAGCCAAAGCACTTGCCTTTTCCTTCAACACCTACATTACCAAATGAAACCTGGCTAGCTTTTTTGTTTTCTAACTCAGGAGCATCTTAAGAACAGTCACACAATGGAGTTTTGCAGAATCTGGTTTCCAAATTCCTTGAACTACGCCAGGTTTCTTTAGCATTAAGTTGCCTTTTCAACTCTTCTCCATTAAGAACACAACACATAAAAACAAAACAAATGATTCAAGTACAACTCTGTTACCTGGCCAGTCTCTGCAACATTCACCATTTGCTGTTAAGACTAGAAAAATCTATGTACAAAGATCTGTAAGAACTTTAATTAAACTAAATATGAAAACTCAGTCATACTTGGGATCAAAGAGGAAAACAGAAGATTCTAAGCACCAACTCCCATTCTCCCTCCCTTTTTTCTCTCCACATGATTTTAATACATATTTGCTGTAGTTCAGCTTTCTCTTTTACACATGAAGGAAAACTGCACAGTTGTCACCATAAAAACCACTGACTAAACACAAGCACATATTTTATAGTCCTTTATGTCGGCTGCTGTATGGCCACTGACAAGAAAGCATGATCCCAAGGAAAGCACAATGTCTCAGTGGGGCAGATCGCCCAAGGACTGCATGAAGAGGATAAACATTTAAGGATAGTAACAACGTGGAATACAATGCCACTTCCTCTGTGAAATAATTTCATTTTCCTTTTGCATGGAAGAATATTGCTTGTTTATTAAAAACCCAAAACCCAACAGTGGAAACTATAGAACATCATCATCATACAGTTGTTCTTGTGTGGTTACTGGAGAGCAGGAAGGAGTGACAAGCTTCAGTTCATGCAAGGAACTGAGAACTCTTCCTATTCCATCAATTCCAGTTGCTTTTCTTCTAGTTGGCTCTAGAGCAGAAAAATCTGCAGCTTAAATGGATCAAACTGTTATGTCAAGTATTATTTATTCATTATTCAATGTAGACTCTGGCTTCACAGTCAGCCCCTCTAAGCCATGGAGCAATTCCTTACTGG
This sequence comes from Lophotriccus pileatus, assembly GCA_035583135.1. NCBI lineage: Eukaryota > Metazoa > Chordata > Aves > Passeriformes > Tyrannidae > Lophotriccus > Lophotriccus pileatus. The sequence goes on from JAWWES010000011.1 coordinate 9,619,136, forward strand.
CCGTGTGTTACCACCCTCTCCCCTGTGCCAGCACTCCCAGCTGTGCCCACACAGCCAGTTGTGTTTCATTACTGAGAACAAATCCTGAAAAAGACCAAGGCTACAAATGGTTTTCAGCCCTTCTGAGGAGTGATCCAATCCACGCTGCTGTTGTGCAATCTCTAACATCAATACAAGGGAGAGGATGAAGATGTGTGGGGAAGAGCGAGATCACGAGTTTTGGCAGTAGCTGCGATTTAGACGAGGGTTAATACCAACCATGAAACTGCACCTTTTGGTTCCTTAACTCACACACACTTCTAATAAGTAGGTCTTTCCAGAGTAGCAAATACAGGGTTATGATCAGGGATTTATACCCAAGTTTTGCTCACTACAGACACGTACCTGTGTACATGGTATATCCTTGTGTGCATGGCATGTTATTTTAAGGATGGCACACGATGGAGAGAAGCAAAACACTTCAGGAACGAGATCAAACCACTTTGCAGATAAGCAGAGAGAAGAATTCAGAAGTTTTAAAAAGGAGGCAGAAGGAAGTCATATGACCTGCCAGCTGGGCCTTATGACCGGTCAGTAAACAACAGGACAGATTACACACAGAATACAAACTGCAACTCATGTACTGCCACAGCAGAGATGATGCAAAGTGGAAATTTGTTTTAAAACAGGAACTAATTCAAGCCCCTTCACATGGGGTTTGCGGTTAAAGAAGTTTTTACATATGCTCTGCTCTCTTCTAGCAATTTCATTCCCTTTTCTTCACTAAACCTGGCACCCAGCCAACACCACAATCAGGATTCTCTTGCAAAAAGCCCTAAAACTTAAAGCCAAACAAACTAAATTAAGTGAAAGTTGGACAATAAATGTTGCAAAAGATCCAACACTGAGGAAATGAAGCAGAGTCTCAGCTCACCGAGTCCAGTTAAAAGGGGGAAGCTCAGTTCCTACTGGCCTGCATTGCAGGTCCCTGGGGTTTTTTGTGCAAAACATAAATACACACAGTATTTATCTCCAAGGAAAGCAGCCTCTGAACTACATCTACAAAGCTGGTCAAGTAGCACACAGCCCTTCACTGATAAAACTGCTTTAAAGGAAGCTATTTTGGTTTGACCCAAATGTACTCCTTTGGTGATTTAAAACTAACAAATAAAACCAAAAAGTCAAATCATAGCATGAAACCTGCATGTCTAGCCCTTTGTTCTAGTGTAACAAAGACAGTTTAAAATGGTATCTGAAAGCCTTGGAGATCCCACTCTCTGGGATTCGACTTCACTGGTTTAAAGTTATCCCAACTACTGGATCCTCCTCCCCAGCCCTTTGCTGTGAGCTACTGATTCTGCAACGCTTGTGTGAGCATTTCCCAGTTCTCGTCAGGCAGAAAAACCGTCACGTTAGCTCACATGATTTCTGAAGTTGTTTAAACTACTCTTGCAAATTTTGCCTGAAGCTAATCTGGGGAGGACTTACATGACTCCAGTGGATATTTGAGGGCAGTGACTTCCTTTGGCAGCAATTTCCTTAGAGTAGCTGTTATCTGCACAATGACAAACAAACTGAAGTTTTGCCTTTACAAAAAGGTTGAGTAAAAGAGAAGAAAACTTTTGAAATAATATCTTTCGTCAGGATTTCCTAAGCAGACATTACTTTGAATTGAATCAGATCAAAGTATTCATTACTTAAGCATTCCAATTTCTTCTAGCATTAAAGGAACTATCTTGGCTAAAACAAAGGAGATCAAGCTCATTTTGTAAATGTCTCACTGCAACACCATCACTTAGAATGGTTCAGATTTGCTGTTTCGATTCAGGCCCTCAATCCCAGCACACACAAAATGAAATTCACCTCTCCTGTATTTCTTCTTCATCTGTTTTTATCTAAGACATCTGTTTTTCTCTGTTTTCATGCTCAGGCTCATGCAAAATGAATACCAGTATATGGAATTCTCCCATCAAAAATATCAACATACCCCCTTGTATGGACTCATACTCAATCAGGAAACAATTCCTCATTTTCTTTCACATCCCTTCACTTTCCCATGAATACTTCAAGAAAACTGACAACTCCAGACTCGAGTATAACTTCTCATGTTCACAGGGGCAGAACTAACCTGGATGTCAGTTCATAACTTCCAGCTACTTGTTCTTAGTGGTCTGATTTACAGTGCAGAGGAGAGAGGAGCTGCTGCACCAGAACAGGATTGAATGTGGCAAAGGGCTGCAACTTCTACAACCGGCTGGGACACTGTATCCTCCAACTATATTCAGGCTTCATTAAAGTTCAGTTGAAGACACTCTTTTGCAGGCTCGAGTTGGAATGCTGAATTTGAAAGTAAAGTCACTTAATACATAATTTTTATATTGTTTTTAATTAAAAAGCTTGCTAATGCTATACTTGTCCTCATATCATAGTAAGTTGCATTCAAAAAGACACTTCAGTGCAGGAGACAGTGCAAGCTGCCATCTCCAGAGCAAGGGCTGAGCTAGTGCTGTAATGGGGAGATGTCTGCTCTCTACCAGAGAATGGAAAGCTGCGTGTTATATGAGGCAACTTTTAATTTCCTTACTGTCACAAGCTAAAAGCCGCTGGTCAGTAAGCACTTAAAGGGCTTCAATGTCTTCAGACACATTATCATCTCCTTCAACTCCATTTCTCCTACTTTTCCATTTTTACATGATTGTATGGTACTGTCACTTTGCTTAATGCTCTGCTCTGTCTTTCATCTCCACCAATGAAATATCTCGTATATTCAGCAATTCCAATGGCTCTGAGATTAAACTGTAACCCGGGGATGGAGACGTGCCATGGAATAAAGGCAGGAGGAATATGTTGGTCAGAAGGGCTGGAAACGTAAAATGCAACCACCAAAGTCATCGTATTTTCACCATTCATCTATTTATTTTATGTCATCTTAATATTGGACACAAAATTCTCCACCTGCAAGTATTTTCACAGGTAAATATGTCAGCTAATATAAGAGCTGCTATTTACCAATTATCACGTTAGTTTTGCATATTTCTCCTAATTCTTTCACCAATCACTTTGAAATGCATTACCTTACTCCCTTTTTCCCCACAAACAGTTTAAATAGAATGATATATTAAGGTCAGTAATACATGGACAGACAATAAAAAGATAATGTTAGCTGTGAATACATTTCAAAAATGGCTTAAGGGGAGAGTTAGAAACAACCAGCACAAACCAGAACTGAAAATTCAAAGGTCATAGAAAGCAAAGTGAGTAATTTCACATAAAAAGGCCAATTACTCTCAGAGAAAGGCAAGCATTTCTATAAAATTTTATGACTGTTAATACTGCATTTCTCTGACACTCTTAATAGAGTGGCTCCATAGTTATGGCACTCAGACACAGCTTCATCAGAATGCACAGTAAAGTCACCAAATACGTCTCATACCACTGCAGACACTGATCTGTCTTCCACAGAACTGTATTTTACTGAGGAGAAAAGTCAATAAAGCCCAACAGTCAAAAGTCCTATGTTCTTTTAATGGTTCCTTTAGGCCATCTCTCATGCTGACATCATCCCTAACAAAAAGAGCCTGTTACACTTTACACAAGAAGAGTTTCAATTTCAATAGGACAATTATTGCCAGAATTCTAGAAAAAGAGCTGGAGTCTTACCAAGTCATCTGTGCAGTACAAGCCATTTTAGTGTCAAAAAATAAAACAACAGTATAGGATATGTATGAAAAATATCCCATATCAAACAGAGAGAACAGCCAAATGAGGAGATAAATGACAGCAATTGCCAAAACATATGCTCAAAATACGAAATAAATTTTGAATCTGGAAACCATAAAAGTCACCTTCAGTCAAATACACACCATGCAGACATTACCAGGGATCAAGGGCTACAGAACTGGCGGTCACCATTTCATACATCTTCGCTTTCTTGACAACTAAGCTTGCTAAAAACTAGTAGCAAGGCTATAAAAATGATTGTTATATTCTCAAATTAGTATTTGAGGTGAATTGTATACAAATCTTTTCACAAAAAAGACCCATTATGAATGCTGGAAGCAAACACATAAAACAAGTTCCAAACTGATCTGACCACAAATGAAAATAATTCTTTTTCAAATCCAGACCAAAGTGACTCCTGTTCAGGAAAAGGCTTAAGTTGAGGTTTAACACTAAACATTGCTCTTTAAAGGCTGGGATGCAAATTAATCTCAAAATGCAGCAGTCACTTTGAAAGTTTTTGGCTGATTGGCTCTATCCCTCCAGCTCCTTCAGAGAGACAATCGTTTTCTGCATGTGACAATTCTCATCTATACCAGCTCAAACTGAAGAGAATGAAAGCCTTTTGCCTTGCCAGGAGAATTCTTGACAAACACTGAGCCACAGAAGAAAAGCTGCGTGGCAACTGCCCACACTGCACAACAACAATGAGAATTCCACTTCCAGAGATCTCCGTTATTCCGTTTCACAATGACCATTTCAACTGCTCGTATTTTTAGAGCTCAACGTGTGTATAAAACCTTAATTTAAAAAGTGTTCATTTGCAAGCATGTAAGAATTTCAACTAGAAAAATGTCCAAGTTACAAGAGAAGCTGCCTCACCCACACCAACAACAGAGACACAAGCACGACATTGGAGATGTCTGAGAGCGTTCGGCTGCTCCTCCGCAACTCAACACCGCCCGCTGCTCACGGAATACTTGACTGTGTTCCAGCAGAGCAGGGTTTCATTTTCCAAGGCTGTTTCACAAAGTTAGCAGTGAGGGAAGTGTGCAGTAAATGAACTCGTCCCTCCCCAGCCCTCCCCCCAGATAAAGTTCCTTCGGGTACAAAAGGAATTACCCAACTAAAAAAAAATCAGCTCTCAAAAAGAATAATTTTAAAGTAAAAGACGTGAAAAAAAGCTTTGAAATTGGAGCTAAAACTATTGCCAGATTCTAAGTCCACGTGCAAACCTCTGGATCCACCTACTATTTTTTCCTATTAAAAACTGTAGTATTGTTTAAGGTATACATTTGATATTTATTCAATCAATTTATTTTTCCCAAAACCTCACTAGAATAACAGGCTTGAGTACAAAGAGGGACAGCAGCCTTCAGCTTGGGTGAACAGGAGGCAAACTAGTAGTTAGAGCATTGCAAAAAAAATCCCTAAGAAATCCAACCCCAAACAGAAAATAGTCCCACTGCAACAATGACTCCCTGGATTTTAACCAATGGATTTAATGGAAATAATTGAACTTCAACAACTTCCAGAAATCTGCAGAAGGCGTGGGGAGATAAGAGAGAAGGGCTTTGATGCAGCGAAAGTACTGGAAAACTTAAGGGTCCTGAAATTACAGATTTGATATTCATTGAATTGCAAATAAGTCAATGAATCACACTGCAGAATGGAAGGGTTGGTTATACACTGAAAATAATTGGCCCTGATATGCAACTTTTGAAATTCCTTATAAAAATGGCCCAGCATTAAAAGATTAATTTAGCTTCAGTATAAATATGGAAGTGATCAGCAAAATGAAAGCACTAAGGGTAGGAAAATGTGAGTCAAGCAGGGTATTTGAATTTATGCAAAAAGAAAAATTATGATAAAGCATTAGCAACAGTGGCAGTACTGAATATTTCTCTTGCCCTGAAAGTAATATTGATCTCAGTACTGTAAGTACAATATGATGAAGAAAATCCATCCCAAGATCACTAGAAGTACAGAAATGCATCTCTACTTCTAACAAAATTAAAATAAAACTCCTCAGGCTACTATAAAGTAAGAATGAGAAACTTGTGAAAAGTCTCACCATAAAACATATTTAAATTTTCGTTTATATTTCACCTGATAACATTTAACATTCTTTACAAATAAAAATCCCTCATTTCTATGAAACTACACCTACAGCTAAAGAAGAAACAACTGTTGCAAGTGTGACAAGAAATATTACACAAAAGACAGCACTGCATTTCATTGATGCAGAGGAAGATATCGAGGGTGGCAGGATCTTAAGACAAGATGCCATAAAGTGACTAAAACTTTTGGAAATGAAAATTTGCCAATGAAGTTTGACATCCCCTGAAAAAATTAACACCAACAATAAAGCAAGAATGACTCTTCTGTCACAAGAGCTACATGGAAAAGTTGTCACATAGCAAGTACCATGAAGAAAGCTCTTGGGCAGCTGGAGCGAAATAGAGTTTGTTACAGAGAAGTTATACTGATGCTACAGGTGCGAAGCAGAATTAAAAGTTACATTTACAATTAATACACACACACCTTAAACTCTTGTTCATTAATCTTCCTTCTCATCACAGATTTACCTGTCACAGGTAGGCTGACTAAGCTCTACAAATAAAGATCTCCAGAACACCACAAACTATTTTTGCTTATCAAAGAAGATGTCACCAGCTTTACACCTCTCAACATCCTCTGTTCCTCCTCTACTGTCATTCCTGAAGTCACATAAGCTTCAAATCCTCTGGAATGGAAATAAATACAAAGACACATGAATAAACCTCATTCAACAAATTCGATCTATGTGTAACATAAAACTGGACAAACAATTAAACAAAAGTCCCCCACATAAGATGGATGGCCTACAATTTCTCTTTTCCTCCTCTCTTCACAAGGCACAAACTGTTTTCTGGCTTTAAAATGATACGATTTTGCCTGAGAAATAAAACAATCCACTAAACAAGTTTGTCTATAAATGCCTCTGACATGAGGATGTATCACCCTGCACACAGCAAGGCTGCAGATGCACCACACCAAGAGGAGAAAGCAAGATGCAAAGAGATGGGAAATGCAGTGGTAGGAGGATTTCTTTATGGTCCAAAACAGAGAATGGAAAAAGAATAGGCAAATCTAAAAAGCCTAATGTAAGTATGAACACACTTTCTTCTAATGCGATTAAAAACCAGACACCAGTGTTCGGCAGACTGGAATATCTCCAGCTGAGGAAAACAGGAGTCCAAACAGTTTCTCCAAGAGTGAAGTGGCCGCCCAGGCCAGCCTGGTCTGGAGAACAGAAACTCTCAGGATTCTACTCAGGTCTTTCTGTTTGTTTGTTTGCTTTGCAATCCCTAACAACTGTCACATACCAGATACATTTCTCATCACTGTACTGAGAAAGCCCCAGGGACCAGCTGTAGCCATTCGTTAGAAGAGGAAAGCTGTTCCAAAAAACAGAAGGGACACCACCTCGTTCAAGTTATCCCAAATCCACTCATACAGCTTGCAATGCCTGCCTCTAAAAATCCCTTGTGTTTCCATTTATCGCATATTCAGCATGATCAAGAATTGTAAAGAACTGCATCATATGGGAAGGATTCAGTCAGTTTTAAAAAATAAAATTAAAAAAAAAATCACATTTCTGACTGAAAATCTAATTAGACAGAAATAATAATGGTGGGGATTAAAACTGTGGAAGTGTTTTTCCCATTTATATACTACAAATCTGTCAGCATTGTGGCAATAATTGCATTATTGATGAAAATCTATTTTCACCTTTTGTTTTACCTATTCAAAGAGGAAAAAAGTGTTTTAAGTAAAAGGAATACGAATAAAATAATATTTTATTTCACTGTGAAAAGCTATTTAAATAGTCTCATTTCAAACTGATAACATGTTAATTGAAATGGAGCTTCCACAGATTTATTTCTTAACCTCTACAAGGCACTACCCGGGCTGTGAACAGAAACTGCACTGCAGTAACAATGACAGAAAGAACTTAACAGATGCACTTCTCATTTTACCGTATCTGTGAAAGCAGAGATGGCAGATGTTTAGAATATTACATCTGTATTACTCAGTTACATAATTCACAGCCAAATCATGTGCACTAGAAATGTGTGTGTGTGTGAGATTTCCTTCACCATACTCAGAAGGAAAAGCCAGTTCTGAGCTGACTACCAGTGAAAGGCACCCACAGCAAAGCTCCTGGACTTTCCACACTATAACTTTTAATATAGGTAATTATAGCAATAATACAGGTAATTATAACAATCTCCTGCCATACAGGCAGCCCTGAATGATGGGATATGATTTGCATACAGCAGAGCAGAGCCATGCAACATATAATACTTACATATTTGCAACAAGTTTACAGCTCAAAGGATCAGCCTGCTGTTTTAGCATAGATGGGTTCCAAAGATAATTTTTTTACCTTGCTAAGCACAAATCTCCCCCCTCCTCTGCAAGGCAGCAGAATGAAAGGAAATAGCAGATATTTTATGGCTCCTGACCACATTCAGTCGTGGCCCTCTACAAAAACATTTATTCCACAGCTGAGCTTGGAGCCAATGTAATGACAAGCTCCCAATTGTCCTGGTACTTTTGTGCTCAGAGACTCTCTTACTCCCAGAGAACAGAGTGAATGACACCAGCTCAAAGACCAGTAAAAGCCTTGGTCTATGACTGAACTAAGGGGTAATATATATGACCATAAATAATGGTAAGAATGAATTAAGCAAGATTAAATTACTACTTGTCTCATCAGCACTCTAAAATTAATGTTCTCCTCAGATTTAAAAGGAAATTTCTACCAAATGCCAGGATCCCAGTTATTCTTCTTTTTATTGTCCTAACAACTTGGATGAGAAGAATGGAGTTGGCAGTGAGAGAGGCACTTGAGACAGGGCAAGATTAATGACCAAAGGAGAAAAGGTTAAGACATGAAAACTGGGATGAAGGAGATGGGGAAATAAAAATTGGGGGCAGGAGAGACAGAACTGAGAACAACATATTGCTGGGAACAAGATGTGTGACATGAACACAGGGAGGAACCCCAACCTGGTAGAGCACAACCCCCTCCAGAACCCCCAATTCCACAACCCAAAACCTGCTCACACCACCACTCCTCTTCCCTCAAACATCTGAACAACTCAGAGGTACAGCATCCCACTCTACAAACAGGTTCCAGGGAATGACAACCTCCTCCTATCTTGTTGGCTCACGTAAGAGAAACCTGATGGACGTAAAGGTTTGAATTGTCCTGATGAGTCACACGGATGGAGCAGAACCTAGAAAATTCAGCCTGCATCTCTGACTAAAATTCAGCCTGAATTTAGAATTCAGCATTAGGAAAGTAACCTGGAAGACACATTGATATTCTGTACAGAGAAAACTCAATTAAAATCTTATGTAATGCTGCTGCATCAAGCACACAGACAGTATAGTCTGTCATCAGAGGTGCCCACATAACCTTAATTGCTCATTTCCTGTGCATATCTACTGTCCACATATCTTTAATTAACAACCACGTACCACTTTTCATTTTCTTCAAGATTTTTCTGTTCAAGCAGATTTTTTTCAGCCAAGGTGAAATTACTCTAGGGATCAGGACTGATCACAGTAACAGTCTTATCAAAGAGAGTGTTGCTGAAAAAACATTAGGGGAAAAAAACCAAGAAATTACAGAAAGAAAAAGGGATGGTTAACCTGAAAGGTGGTAAATGCTGCTTTGGAAAAACAGATTGCATGTTGTCAGTGCCATATATTTCCTTCATAATACTAAGCAAATCTTCTAAACTAATCTTTTCAAAGGTAGTGGTTAATCACATATTTCCATTTTTCTAGATGTTGGGCTTGATTTCCAGTACTCCTGAGAAGTTATCAAGGCATCTGAATTTATCAAGAGCTACATTGAAAAATACTAAAAATAATTAAACTGAAATAGTTTGGTTGCCTAAAAGTTCCAGCACTCAGTATTTTGAATTTTGGTACTGCAAATCAGCAAATGCTTTCAAATGCTGTACCATTCCAGGCTTCATATGTATAAAATGACTTGCTTTACTTCACAGGGATTACATGAAAAATAGTGTTTCAAACCTTTTCAATAGTCTGGAGCACTACCCAAAAGCCCAAGGCAACAATAACACGTTCCTGCATTCAAAGCTAAGTTTCAACAATAAGCTGAATAAAGAGACTAAAATTCACATGGCTGATTGAACAATGTCCCTCTGTGGTGGGTGGAACTGAATAGATGCTCCCTAATCCTGCTGCCCTCTGCACAGAGCTCACTCCAGTTACAAACCATATGTTCCAGCAGCCAACACTTGGGCTGCACAGCAAGTTGGGTTTTTTTGGCATATCCTCATTTTGGAGAGAACAAAATGAAGTCTCACTCTAGAGAGACTTCTGGGCTCTGTCAGTGAAAGCAGCAGTTTGTAGTGTAGAATGGTAAGGGAGGCTGAAGTAAAGGATTATTGAGACACTTCGGGGGATTTCAAAGTGAAAAATAAACCCTATTCCTGCACATACACAGAAGTACTAACTTGGGCAAAACAATCCTATAAGGACAAGACCACAGTGTCTTACCCTTTGCATCTTCTCCAGGTATCTGTAATTCAGAGAACTAAAGCAATACTTTAATGCACTGACAAATCTCACCACCAAGACACTTGTAACATGAATGGGTTTCCACCCCTCCACTTTGCAGAGGGGTCACAGCAGAAGAAAGCACCCTGCACAGCCCATGGCTTCAGCTAAATACACAACTGCAATTCATTCAAGTTGTTTTCCCAACATTGGAAACCATGAGATCCAAGCCTGATTAGTTATCAAAGAGAGAAGAACCCTTGAATTGAGTTATAGCCTTTTTGTTAGCTACCATGTAATTTTATTTTTAACACATGCTACACTGTGATTTGCAGTGTTTGCTGTAACTAATTCTTTACTGCTGGTTCTTCTACAGAATTAACTAATTACATCTACTGCATTCTAAATCTAAACCTAAACCATCAGTTTAAAATTACTTACATAAAATAATGTATTTTGCCAAATGAAATTATGAGATCCAAATCTGTCAGCAGTAAAGTTTCACTGAATGAAATTCAACTCTGCAAGCCCTATTGTAAAAGAAAAAATTCCTAAGCCCACTGACTCAAAGGCCAGCACATTGTTTCACAGAAATAATTACCAAATATACAGCAGGTCAGTGGTAAAAGGTTATAAAATAGAGGTAAGGTTTGACTTCACAATGGATGCAAGTCAATCCATGCTTATGCATCTGCCAAAACAGACCCTCTCATTCTCGTCACCCATACAGACCTTCCACCCTTTCCGTTTGCTGGCACTCAGGCACACAAGGAAACACAGTGAGCTGTCCAAGGATTTGATCCAAGTAGTTATTGGCTGAGCTCTCAGCCAGACAAGTACCAAACAGCTTGCTGGAAGGCACTGTGATTGCTGGTGTTGACTGTGCAGCAGGAGATGAAGACAGAACTTCCCCTTTTGGCATCAGCATAGAACCTGGATCACATTAGGCCATGTATTTATGACTGACTTCAGGGAGTACTTAACCAATGTAAATGTGCTACCTCCACACACAGGTACAGACACAGCAGAACAGGGCTGGAAACATCATGAGAGAAACACAGACATTTCCTTTTTTCCTAAATTCTAATTTGTCTTTCATGTGACTGCAGGCCTCAATATATTCACCTATCAGCTCCTTCCCTCCTTACTTTTTACGTAGTTAGTTATCTCCCAAAAATATAACTGCAAGTGTGTTTGCAGACAAAAAGTATTAAAATAATAAATCCGATCACAGGACGAGAAGTGGAAGACATGGGAAGTAACTGGAAAAGCATGCAACACCACTTAGAAGGACTCAGTGGTTGTAAAAGTTTGATTGTGACCCTTTACTGTTTGTTTTAAAAGATTACAGAGGCATTCTGAATGTCACGTATTACTTTTATTGCCACAAGGATTAGAACACAAACTCAGATTCCCAGTTGCCATAAAACATTAGGCAAAAAGACTGCCTGTGTGCCAAGAAGAGTTAAGCCTTGCTGCAAGGCCTCAGGTCTCCATCAAAACCCAACACATCCAGCAAAAACGAACCATAAACTACAACAGCCCACTGCTCATGGCACTTAGAGCATAACAACAAAAAAAAGGCAAGAGAACTGACCTCAATTTACCAGCTTAGCAAAGCACCACTCTCAGACAATTCCATCAGCCTAGACTAAGAATTGCCAGTATTTATGCACAGAACACACAAGATCGAGACTTTTCAGTAGTGGAAACATAACAAGAAGGGGAATAAGAGGGAGCAATAATCAAATTAAAAAGAGATTGACACAAGTAGGAGCTAAGACCAGAAAATACAACTGAATGGAACAAGTTGGATTACTGTCTAAAGTTTGGAGAAAAGTTGTCATCCTCTCTCCTTCCTGTTCTTACAGCTACTAGAACCTCTGGACAGTGTATTTGTTTGGGCTTTAATAAGGGTAGAGACAAGTACACAAAAGCCAGTAAAAGACTCTGCTGACAAATAGCCTGAGACTTGAGGACCAAACCCACTTCCTTCCAAGTTATCTTACAGATCATAATAAAATTACATTCAAGATACAGTAACCTGAAGCGTTTTTTTTTTTCCCAAATGATTATTTAATTTTAGTCTGGTTTGGATTCTGCTTTTGTGGCTTTAAGAACAAATGTTGAGAAACAGGGCCACTGCTATATGAGCCATACTGCACTTCCAGAGCTGTTTTACATTTCATCAGGCAGGATCAGCTGAACTTCTGGCAGGAAAGCAAAATACCAGTGAGACTCTTCACTGCAGAACACTCATAGAGTCACTGCAGCCCTTCTAGATGCATGCAAGCACTCAGCATATAGAAATTATATTGACACTATGGTCAGATTTTACCATTTCTGTGTAGAGCTGCCAAGAATAAAACTACAGAGATACCTTATTGGCAAAGCCATTCAAACGGCACAGCAGACAGTTTTATTCTTTCTTTTTTCACTTAATGTATTGCAGAAACAAGACATACTGAGCTGCATGTAATTATCTTACTAGTTCATTTCCATGAAACAGCCATTTCTTTTATTGCATAAACCCACATATTCCCATTTTCTCCTTTAAAAATGGAGACAGTGAGTGGTTTAGGTAATTACAGCTGTCATAGAGGGTTTGAAAAATAACTTTTCTGTTTGATGTATGCTTTAGGCCACTGGGAATGCTGTCAAATAATGACATCACAGTCCACATTAACGCTGGCAAAATGCAACCCTGCTTCCTTTCGTATTTAACTCAGGTGGTTTATAGCCCTTCCTCTTCCTATTCCCTGGCCGAGAACAAGAGTGGAATGAACAAATGGTTTGTAACTCAATCCAGATAAAATGGGCAGAGATAATGCCTGTCAAATGAAAGAGTGTGGAAGAAAAAGAGAAACACATCCTCGATGTGATAATGAAGCCTGCTTACTCTTCATCATCAATGAGCTTTGTAAGCCTGAGTCACTTCCTAAAATTCCAATTAAGTTGTAAGGGAGGAACACAAAGGCATGAGATACTCTTTCAGTGTCTAAGTTATCAGTTATTACTACCCTGCCTTTCTTGTACATGAGCCATCCCACGCGTACAAGAACGTTAGATGGGTGACTGCATCACACCCTACAGGGAGTCACCTTCCCACCAATCCATTCCAAAGCTCTCAAGCACAATTCCCACCTTCCATTTGATTTTATACTATGTGATCCTAATCCAAAATTCAAATACAAAACAACCAGAAACTCATTAATACTTTACTGCCTGCTGAAGTTACCTGCTCACTTCTGAGAATAACCTTGAACACTGACCTTGTTTTAAAAAGCCACATGTGGGTCTTCATCTGGAGGGTGGCTGTGCCCAGAGCAGCTGAGGCTCTGACGTGACTAGAGAAACCACTTTCCACTGACAAGTTTAGTGACCCAGGCAAATGATTAATGAGGAACCTAATTTTTCCACTGATGCCTAAACCAAATACTATATTAACTTCAAGAATGAAAGTCCAGCAAACCTGACCTGGTTTCACTCTAGGTAGTCTTGTCAGGGGCAGCAATTTGGACTCATGATTCTTATAGGCTCCTTCCAACTTAAAATATTCTATGATTCTATGATCTGTCTATCCAATATTTTTCCAAAGTCAAGTTACCCCTGTCAGAAACTTGGCTGTGATGTCTGTTTAGCGAGAGGTTAAGAATGGTACCTAGAAGCTATTACAGCTTGAGCACGAGGATTAGTATTAGTCAAATCTGAACCCTTAAAAGACCCAAAGCAATGTGACCTTCCCATTGATGTAACATCTGAAAATGTACCTTATGGTTGACATCACCCATCACCAACCTCAAAATCCGCACAGAGCACCCAGCTAAACTCAATCAAGCCTCTAATCTCTAACACCCAGTTCTTACTGACCAGCTTTGCTGGTTCACCCGCGTTAACCGCGGCTTCCAGGCAAGGCCAGTGAATCTGTTAAGGCTTGAGGCTGGTTTTCCGGCAGGATAGTTACATTAATGAGGGGATGGGAATGAATCACATCCCTAAGCATCGATGTGGTTACAGTGACACGCAATTACTCTTATTACCACAAGAATGGGGATGAGCTATACCACTGTAACATGACCCACACCAGAGAGGTGCCTATTCAGACACAGAAGGAGAGGAAGGTTTGCACATCCCTTGTTTCATCTTCAGTTCTGTAGTTTGGGAGTAATTCCAATGATGTTTATGAAACACAGACCTCGTGTGCTTGGAGTCTTTGTGGCACAGCATGTAGGAAGGCACTTGGGAGTCTACAGTCTTGTTTAAAGTGCTTATTTTAAGCGTTTGTAACACCTAACACACGTACACATTCTATCATACTCTTTGTGGCTACTCCCATACAAAACAATTGCAGAAAATAATTCCACAAGAAACCCACGTGGGGAAAGAAGTGGATTAAATTTGGAGCTGAGCACTCAATGAAAAATGGGGGGTCAGAAACGCTTGCATGGATTTCTTTTTGCCACTGCTCAGCCTTATTCAAACAAAAAAGTCACAGAACAGACCACACTAAATAAAGGGCACAAGATGAAGTTATTCACAGCAGCCTCCAAAACAGAGCATTTAAACAGAATGTGCCCCCACACACACAGTCAATAAGCTTTGCTTCTTACAACTTAAGAACAGTTCTAGCTTTTTTCTAAGGTTCATTGTAACGATAAATGCACAAAAGTGTATGGCATGCACTGCCACTTATTAGCATTTAATGCCTCCTGAACAATTACAATGCAAATATTCATCACAATAGATGGGAACCTTGGTGGAAACAAGAATTCCCACAAATTGTTTAAGAGTACAGTAAATGAATAGTGTTATAAACAAAAAGCCCAAACCCCTCACAAATGTGTGTGCTGCATTTGCTTGTGGATTAACCAAAAAAAAAAACCTGGAACGGAAAAAAAAATTCTACCTCAACATGAAGTCTTTTCTATTTATAGATCTGTTCAGGTCAAGCAACCCACAGTTATCTCCAGGTTTGCTTGGGTTTTCATGGGTGTTTTTTTTTATTAGTGACAGATTTTTGCATAGATAGGCTGTTACAGGACAGAGTATGAAGTCAGACTATTTCAAAGGAGGCTCCATTTTGAATGACTGACAGTGTAACCAACACACCAGCAAACACGGTAGCTTGGAGAAAAATGATGTTTGAAGTTTATTTCTAAGCTTTCAAGCTACAACTCAACACAAAACACTAAAATAAATCTAAATTACTGCATCAGAATCAATCAAAGCTACAAACAAATGGCCCACTGACACCTTTTGAAACTACTTTTACTTCACTTATAGAACTGGACAATCAAAATAAACATCAACTAAGTCTGCTCTATATAATGCATTAAAAAACTGCTACATCCTGCACAAACTCTCATCATTTCCCAAGTCTCATCTCTCTGTTTAATACAGTATCATGTAAACACACGCCACAAACATGCTTTTGCTTGTAATCAAGGTACTTACAGGCGAAGTATACATTTTTAGTCTACTGTTATGAATACATTTGAGGAGCAGAGAGATAAAAACAGCCCTATTAGTTACTATACCTTATAAAGTATTTAATATTCCTCAATATCCTTAAATCCACAGGAGAAAGAAAGGAAAGGGATGTGCTTATGGTTCCAGTGCCTTTCCTATCTTTTTTTTATGGCTGTCTCAAACTACAATAATAGAAGCATAAGAGCTTACAGAGCTTATAAGAAATTGTTGTCTTTAGGATATGCACACCTGACGGCCCTTCTTGGAAAACTGGTTTCCCCTGTCAGCAGCCCAGAATAGGAAATTATCTGTATATACACACACAGTGTATAGATACACCAGACCAAGAACAGGGCTGGCTAAAACCACATCAGCGAGCAGCAATACTGAGAAAAACCGTACAACTCTTTTTAAAACAGCCCCCGATAAGAGAAACACTTCAGAGCGGAGATGATAAAGAAAAACAAACAACCAAACAAGTGGGAGAGCTCTCATCAGACGGGCAGAGGAAAGAGAACCCAGCCACAGCTCTTCCATCCTGCCTCAGCCGAGGAGAGGAAGGGCGGCGGAGACGAAACCGGCTTCAAGGAACGAAGAGACAGCAAATCGGTCACCTCAGACTCCCTCCTGCACAGGCAGCCCCCCAGCCCCTCTCCGAGCAGCCCCTGCCCCGTTCCCCGCCGCCTCGCCCCCCTCACGCCCCGTCCCTCACCAGCCTGGGTGGTGTCGCTGAGATCGTGGTTGGCGGCGCTGGCCCGCGGGTAGTCCCGGAGCTTCCTGCCGCTCAAGCTGAGAGCTCCGCTGGCCGCCGCTTCTTCCAGGGCTCGGTCCAAGGAGCGGCTCCAGGAGCCGGGGGCCGAGGGCCCGGGCGGAGCGGGACAAGCCGCGGGCATCGCGGCACAGCCGCCCTCCGGCGCCGCCATTTCCCCGCCACGGCCCGCCCGACGGCGCATGACAGCGCGGGCGGCAGCTGCGCATGCGCGGCCGCCGCCCGGTGGGCGCAGGGAGCGCGCGGGGCATGGCGGCGGGGCTTAATTAACCCTGATCGCCCTGGGGTAATCTGGGGCCCGCCTCCCCCTGACCTGGCTGTACACCTGCTGAGTTGTTAAAAAATTCTAGTTTACCCGCCAAGGTGGGAGGTCACAGGTTGGTTTTTGGGTGAGCATCGATCACCGCTGGTGGGTGTGATCCTTTTCAGACCCTTTCCGGCAGGAAACCAAGGATAGGGCGCACAGATCCCAACCGGGTGGGAAAAGTAGCAACTGCTTCACGCTTTGTAACGTAATGCAACCGATCCTTATGAGGTCACGCTCTTTGCAACATCT
Organism: Lophotriccus pileatus; assembly: GCA_035583135.1. Lineage (NCBI taxonomy): Eukaryota > Metazoa > Chordata > Aves > Passeriformes > Tyrannidae > Lophotriccus > Lophotriccus pileatus. Next base: position 9,636,214 of record JAWWES010000011.1, read on the forward strand.
TAATAAATGCTATAAATGCCATCTTGCTCGGCTGCTTCCACTGGACCCGCTGTCTTAAGGGTCCCGTCCTGCCGGACAGGAGCAGCTGACAGACCTGAGCCGGCAACCAAGAGCAAACACGGTAGATAAGCAGGTGCCAAGACACTCACCGTAATCAATACCTTAGCAAATATGTTTACAGGCAGTTATTTTTATTTCCACCACCAATTTGTAGCGGCATTTCCACTGCTCGTGCCTCCTGCCAGCACAGCACTCCCAGGCGGTGGCTGCTCGGGATGTTCCTGTAGCACAGGATTTAAATGACAGCGACTTCTCACCAGCAGGACATGTCACAGCAACAACCAGTGCTTGGGCTGACTCACCTGGCACTCCAATCACACCAAACCACGACATGCACATGAAACATGCATTAGTAGCTGACACATTTAAATGCACGTGTGCCACTCAGAGAAGCGCTCAGTTGTCAGGGTGTTAAGCTGGGCAATGAGAAGGAGCCCCCTTTAAATCAGGCTGCTTTTTGCTGTGTTCTTCAGAACATTTAATAAGAATTTCATCAATAAGAACCCCTTGAACACTATCAGAAATTTCACATAACCAGAGTATTGCCCAGGTGGTTATAACAGCAACAAGACAGTATGAAACCTGTAACCTTTTATTTAAAAAAAAAAAAAAAATAACAGCTTCAGAATAGATCAAATGTAATAACTTCTCCAAAAAATACCAAAAAGTACAGTGTAAAGCATCTTCTCATTAAATACAAACTAGCATTTTTTTGATGCATTGCATCAATGTTTTGCATCTATGTTGATGCAAAAGAATTTTTTTGTTGCATCCTGGCACATGGAAAACGTATACACTGGAACAGGATGACTGACAACACTTTATCTACTCAAATTCTAACAGTGGGACAGTTTTAAAAAAAAAAAATCCTACTAATAATTGAAAACGAAACCTTAACACCATTAAGTTTAGTTTGCTTCTGCTAAGGTATATTTTTCAACATTAAAAATAAGGGTTTAAGTACTATATAGCATCAGAGTGCACTCTGACTTCAAAACTGCTATACATTATAAAAGCCCTTCTGCTGTCAAATGCTGTCGAGGTTGAAGTTGCCAGTATATGCTTGTTAACTTGGAATTTGAGATAAAAAGGGAACAAACTCTGTCAGAAGGCAAATGCAAATTCTTCAAGAACACGAAAAGGAGTTAAAACCCGCTTCAAACACCATAAATGTTCCCGTATGCAGCAGGACTACCACTCTCTTACCTGACTCTACCTAAACCTCATTGCTATAGGTCAGTGCTAAGCTCATCAGTTAAGCAATTCTGAAGTTCCTCTGTTTTAGGGATTATATAAATTCAGACTGAGGAGGCCCTGGTTGTTACTTCCTGCAGATTCTGATGCACAGAACTAAGATTAGAGCAAGTGACTACATGCTCCTGCTTAATGCCTTACACACACTGGCAAACTGAGGGCTTTTCCTTCAGCAATGTTCCGCAATTTCAGCCAATTTCCACATGTCTGACCACTTCAGATCAGCTTGACATCTTACCTCTCTTTGGTATACACAAACAAGTGCCACTAGATTGCTTGCCTTCAGCTATTTCTAAGAGCCAGAAAAAACCCTCTGGGGCAAGGTATGCAGGATGACAATCCTGTGTCTGGGAGGGTAAGAAATTCTACCATACTTCCTTGTGAACTGCTGTATTTATTCCTGCAAAATTATTCAAAAAGGGTAAGTTATTGCATTAAGTTTGTGAAAAACCTTTAAAAAAAAAAATAGAAAGCTTAAGAAAAAAAGGAGACAGACAAACTGCATTTACAGAGGGAAGATGAACTTGAGCTATTTGCAATCTAAATGACTCTCACACTGCCTCTGCAGTACTCCTCCAATATGATATATGATCTGGACCACTTTTTTTAAGGGTAAGGGTAGAATAGTCTCCATCCCAGTTTCATATTTTGGGTCTCAGCTAACAGCTTTATTTGTGAAAATGAGGATGCAAAACATTTAGTTTTCAAGGAAGGAAAAAAATGGAACTTTAAAAGCACAAAAAAGTACAGAACCAATGCTCCCATGAAAAATGCCGCTATGTCGCTACCAAAGTACCCACGGACTGAGGCTCTGTGCCAAACTGCAGTCCCAGGAAGAGCTCATAGGCAGTCCCTAAAAAACCCTAAGATGGGGTTTGTAATGAAACACTTACACAATCTTATTTCCGTAACAGAGGGGCCAAAGAACAGACACTGAGCACTCCTATATGAAAAAAAACCCACAACTTCTAGATTTCTTGTTTATGTTTCAATTGCGATATGAACCTAATCCAGTGTTTGTCGTCAGCTGGGCAACAGAATGTTTTCCAACCAAGTGATGGTGCCACTCCCACTTTTTCTCCCTCAGGGCATCATGTCTTTTACCATTCAAAGTAAAAGTAATAAAGAGAGATAGCTCTGCCACCATCTTAGCAAGATGTCTGGAGAATTTCAGTGACATAAGCTGTGTTCTTCTGCCCACTTGTATCTCAGGTTTTCAGGTCGGTGGGATCAGTGCCCAAGTCCACGTGCCGGCTTATCCCACTGTTACAAAGCGGCTGCCTTTGTTCTGAGACAGCGCAGTTCTCTGCTCCTTCAGGATCCTGAATCGCTCATTCAGTGTCATCCCTGTCTGAAAAACAAAGCCATTTAACCATAAACTTCAAAGATGTTGGGTTATTTTAATCAATGTAATAGAGACAAGAATACCCTTTTTTCAATCTGTATCACCACTTGACTCCTTCATTGCCTCATTTGGATTTTTTACAAAGAAGGTTTGATTTCATCGTTCCCTACACTATTTAAAAATCAGATTGGACTACACATCAAGAGCTTGCATTTCTCAGAATTCATTAAGAACACATGGTACACAATGTTATTACTCAAAGCCTACTAAAAATACGATAGGTTAAGCTGAGGACAGCCAGCCTGAAAAAGGGAACTTTCAATACACGTTTCCCCATACACATTCTCTGCAACTTCAACAAATGTGTCCTTTTCACTGTGTTAATGCAGGCTGCTTTCCAGTTCACCCAATTGAGGCAGCAGGCTGGAGTCTAATCCAAAAGTTCAATTAATTTTGGAGTACTGCAGTAGGCTATTTTTGACATACTATTTATTCATGGATGGAACAGATCCAGACCAATGCCTTGACCCCATGCAGTTTTCTACAGCTGGCACCAAGGAGCTCATTACAGGAACGGCACTTAACACCTGTAAGAATTCCTTGAGTGACAGCACTAGGATTCCTGCCTCAAATTGCCTGCCTTCATGAAACTTGGGAAAAATTGCTCATCTTTCAAGCCCTTTTGTCATCACATTTGATTTTTTTTTCCTAGATGCATAGCAGAAGTTGCCTTAAAAAATAGCCTGCCGGGGTTCCACACAGGTTACACAGCTTTAAGCAGCTCATCCCTGAGTCACAGTTGCTGATGTGAGCACAGCAAGAACACCAGAAGGCTTTTAGGAATATTCAACATTTTCAATCCCATTTAAATCACGTGGGTGTGCAAGACATGAACTAGAAGAACAGGAACAGTGAGTTTAGCTACTTGCTTGAAGTTACATAGCAAATTAGTGGAAGAACTGGAAGTAGAAACAAGAAGTAGTCACTAGTTCCCTCTTTCTGTCACTAGTGAGTGAAGGAGGAAAGTGCCTCACTGGCTTTTATGGGTCTCGAAACTACTTCCACTGTTATGAAAAGAAACTGCATTTACCTGTTTTCCAACACTATTAATATCAAACTGCAATGGAACTCCTTTTGGAATCTTCTTCTCTTCAGGTTGGTCCCTCTTCATCAGAAATGGTGGCACAGGAGTACGACTTAATCGTAATTTCTGGGAACTGTGAAAGAAGAATGTTACAAAGGACATGATGAATATGTGTTTTATGCAATAAAGCCATAATGCTGATAGAGGTATGAATTTTTCATCAAGCCATTTGATCAGGCTGGCTGAATAGACGGAAGGCACAAATTCAAGAAGGTGAAAGTCAGACAGAACTATAAAAGGGACCATTTGTTACTGTTATCAGACAGCAAGCGGCCCCGCAGGAAGCCTTCTTATTTTTTATCTCTAAATTCTACTGACAAACACATAATTTGCAGTTAATTATTACCATTAATATAAAAAATAAAAATCGCTAGTCTTCCTTACTCAAGACATTTTTTAAAATACAACACCTATAAACAGCAGTACCATCAACTTCCCAAAGACAAATAAAGCAATGCTCCCTTTAAACATAATGCCAGCAGTATTTTTGTGAATCAGGGAGGAACTATTACCATCACTCATCAACTAGGTGCTCAATGATTTCCATTCAGGTAAGGGAGGAAAACAACTGCAACACAATCTGATTTGGAAGGGGCAGACAAGATGAAAATCTACCAGCCCACCAGTCTTGCACTCTATACAAGACATCAAGCTCCTAATGGGAAGATGACATGTGAAATCCAGAGCTGATTTTATTTAAATAGCTCAGAAACACTCAGAAAGGGGCCAGATTTCAAAGCCTTTAGAAGCAGCTGTGACTTTGAGGTCATCTGAAATACCTGCAAGGAACTTGCTAAATAGCTCAGAGCAGCAATTTCAGTATGTTCAGAACATTTCAAACTTAATGGAAAACTCACATTGGGGTTATGATTGCTCCTGGGTTGTCAATAGACACGGTCAGGATCCCTCCACTTGTGGTAGAAGTTCGCCATCTAGTTTGAAAAAACAGAAATCACTTACAAAAATGTTGCAGAAATTTCATCAGGGTATCTTTAAAGGTGTATCCAAAACACTGGCCAGTACAGAATGTTGGCCAGTACAAAGACCACAAGCAGATACAAGACACTTGGCTATTGATTGTTGTAGCTTTTACATCACCTATTCAGGTGAGCGCTCGATCACAGGCTGTCGAGGTGCACCAGAACTACAGCACTGACCCGAGTGTTCACTTCTTTAAAACATTGTTTCTTTGCCAAAGATGGGGCCAAAATGATTCTCAAACAAACCCAAGAGGTGACAGCCTGCAGTCTGTGGCACCTGCTGCTTGCTCAGCCTGTTGCGTTCCCAACAAACACTGTGAAGAGCCTGGCAGGCACAGAATTGCTTGGGGGGAGAGCAGTGTCCACTTGTCATCTGCCTTTTTCATTTCCAAACTGCTTTATAGGCTTATATGCATATTAAATAAAATAAAAATTACATCGAGACCTAAGGAGAACACTGACATTTGAATTTTTCTTCCAGTCTATGCAGTATTGATGAGTGCTAGAGATTAGTCTGATCCTCTGCAGCTACCATCTTCCCCCTCATTCCTTATGCAAACGAACTCCTCCTGGTTCAATTAGAATTTAGGAAATAACTGAGAATAGAGGGAGGATCACTGTCACTCTCTTTGATGTGCCTAGAGGGTAAAAACCCACACCACTCAATTATCATAGCCAGGAAGTCTGAGCTAAAATGAGAATCGCATGAGTAACAAAACCAAAGTTTTCCAAATTAGATACTTACTGACGAGTTCTCTTTACTGTCTGATTATCAAGATCATCTGTTGACTGCACCTGGGCCTGCACCTAAAAACACACCAATACAGACACCGGACTTGAACACTGTTTCAATTCCTATCGAAGCAGCTGGAAATACAGACGTTCAAAAATAGAGGTTTAAAGCTGTTTGTACACTCTGCACAAACAGGGTTGTACCGTCAGAGCGTCTTCAAAGATAACTGTCCTATTGAAAGTCACTGGAAACAAATTACTTTAAGAGAACAAAATGATTTAAACAAAACCACCAGTGAGAGTAACTTAACCAATAGACAGGTGGCAACATTTTAGAGAACTATGCCAGCAAACATACACTTTACTAAAATACACCAAAATGCTGTAAGGCCAGCAAGAAAAACCTGCCCAGTTCCTGATCCTGTCTGTAATTTCGCAATCCATGTGTAAGGAAGACAGCAGCTACTTACACTCACACATTGGCAGATGTAGAACGAAGGCACAAATGAAAACCAAACCCGCCACTTTTCATTCCCAGTATACCCTCTGTTCTCTGTATCTTACTCAAAAAACCTGAAATAAATCACTAAGTAACTAAAATAAGAACTTAAATAACTAAAAAAAATAACCCCAGTAAAAACACAAACCAAATCTTAATCAGATTCTGAAATGTATTTCTGGTCTATTCTTCACCCGAGGGCAATTTCTGAAAGCTGTAAAGTGCTTTCTAACGTTTAATTTTAAAAGCAAAAGATTAATACCTTGAAATCTCCCTCAAACACTGACACGTTTCACACCCCTCAGAATAGCTCACCTACACTGGAATGAGAAGCAAGATTCAAATGGTTTACAGTAACTGAAGAGGACAAGCACACTTCCCTAGAAGAATCTGTGCCTATCTCCCAGTCCACCAGTCTACTTGGATCTGATCCTGGAAGTTGATTCCTTAATATCTGTGTTACAGGTTAGCTTAGAACCTGTGGCACATTTTCTTGTTCCTTTCAGTCATTTTTATTACCTTCAGGCCCCTTCTAAACAGGAAAGTTGCTTGACGAGTGTCTTTCTGCTGATTTAGTTTGTTTCCAATTCTGACAAAAGTGGATGGCATGTTATTCCTGTAACATTTATTAAAAAATACAGTTATCAAAGGCTCCACAGATAACCCTTAAAGAGACTACTATGAAAGTCAAGGAAGTGCCCAAACCATCCAAAAGGGCATCTGCAGTGCTGCCTCTCTGAGGCTGAACACTTCAGATGGGATAACCTCCTCATCTACTAGAAACAAAACACACTACTCCTAAATGGAGAAATCACTGCCTATGTCACAGGACAGTATGGTCATTAATTCTGCTTTTCACTTTGCTCACTATCCTCCAGCACTTTAACCACTGCTGATTAGATGAAAAAAAATTTGATATGTATAAGGAAAGCTTGTTTACAGTTTTGACAATAGAGTCACACAGTGAAAACTTCCATCCTGGAGACCAGGCCGGTTACAGTTTATTATAACAGGTGTTAATTCCAGCACAAATAGAACATGCAATGGCTTCCATGAAGCTGTAGGTGTCACCAGCTTCCACAAAGGCATTTCACTTGGGAAGTTCACTAAACCATGGCCGACACTTTAAAGCCATGGAAATTCACATTGGCCATTTCCATACAGAAACACAGAATGGCTTGGTTTGGAAGGGACCTCAATGATCTCCAAGTTCCAACCTCTCTGACATGGGCAGGGACACCTCCCTCTAGACCAGGTTGCTCAAATACAGGCTGCCTATGATCTAACTGAAGGCAGGATACCAGGTGCTCACAAATGGGGTACTTCCTCAGTGCTCTGCATGGCAGCAAATATCTGGCTTTGTATGGAGACCATGTTTGTCCCATGCTTGGCTTCCAGATTTGTAGAACTTCATACACAAGGTAGTCTTGGACCATATTGCTACTGCCAGGACCTACTGTCTTCTCTTGGACTTGGTCCTGTCAAACAAGACTTCCTATGGAAAGTTGCCAAGGAGAGTTCAGGAATCAGGCTGGGTTTTACCTCCTGTTCAGCGGGGCAGTCCTCCTGAGGGCAGGAGCTTGTTTTCTCTGCATTTCAGATTGTCTCTGCAGGTTTGTTTTCCTCTTCAAAACTGGGTAATTCCTCTGCGCATTCTTAAAAAACAATAAATATAAACATGATAATGTATACTGTACACACCCTAACATCTTTCTTTCAATTTCCATATACAAACTGCACACAGAACACCTTTAGCTTTGCCTACCTTTCACAGTCTAGTATAATTTGAAAATACCTTCTACACTTTCATGAATTCTCTATTTTCCACATTATCAGGAAAGGAAAAAAAAAAGCAACAGAATTTAGCAGTTACTTTTTCATTACTCCATCTCCCTAAACTGACAAAATCCACGCTCTACATGTTCTTAAAATTAGTCTTCTTCACAAATCCAAAAGCAATCCGCATTCTCCAATACTGAATGAGATGGAGCAGGCACCAATGCACTGGAAGAGTGCAGAAGAGGGAGCATACTGATGGAGTTCAGTCTTCTACAAAAACTTCCATTTTTGTAATGGTAAGCACATGCTTAACACCTGCAGGTTGGCTGAATCACTGGCTTGTAATGAAATCTATTTTTCTTGTAAAAATACAGTAACTCCCTCCATGCTTGCACAGAATATACTTCTGTACTTCAATTTTCATGACTTGCAACCCAATTAAGTGTTAAAAACTACTTTCACACCTAGTCATTATTCAGCCCCCTCAAAACAAACAAAAATTCAGCTAACACATCCCCAATTTAATAAAAGCTTGTACCATATGTCTCCATTTTATATTTCAGTAGCAATGTTCTGATGCACTCGTGTTTTATTTTTTTTTACCTGTTCTGACATGAGTCACTAGGGTTGCATTACTTACCTTCTCAGTCAGTGGCTGTCTGTTCAGAGGACTGACTCCTTTGTGTGAACTCACTGCTTTCCTGGCTGCCAGGCCAGTTATGACTCCGTAATAACGCTTCTTCCCTGCTATCTTCTTTCTGCGCCCCAAACGATTCTTACCATAACCTGCAACAAGCACAAAAAGTTCAAAAATTCTTAAAACACTCTGAAATGGAACTTCATCAAGTACTGAATAATATAAAACCAAACCAAATAAAAAAACCCCCTCAGCTCCCTCCCCACTCAGGAAACTTTAAATTACCACTTTAAGTTAAAGAAAAAAGAAAATCAGCTTCAAAGATTATTTATTTAAATCAGAGGTTCCCAAGGTATGATTTATGGAGAAAGAACATAGCAATTGGCACACAGATTCATATTAGACAGTGCATGAATTACATCACATTTAAAGTGTTTTCAATTAGAAGTCTGCATGGCAGTTTGGACAAACTGAGAATTGAAAGCAGCCTTTGAATATAAAAGGCTTGTAAGTCTGAGGTCTGTAGTATCTCCAGTTACAAGGGCTGGATTAGCCTTGTCTGGAACCATTTAGCTTCATGCTATGAATACAGACCATGTTTCAGTTTAGTCCCAAAGCATTACCCCCTCTAGAACCTCAGACTGCAAAATAAATTTAAGACTAAGGAATCAGCTCTCCAGCAACAGACAGATCTGGTTTTAACATACCTGACTTAACAGCATTCATAATAAATCTGTGCTTCCTCACAAGACATGAGCCATCACATGAGGCAAATCACAGATCAGAACCCAGCTTAGATCAATCTGCCAAGGAAAACTGCTGTGTACCCACATTTTGTGGCTGCCTAGCAAATGCTCTCTTTTTCCAAGAGAAAAGCTGAGAAACAGGGTTGCTTAGGCTGAAAGAGACCTCACGAGGTTTCTGGACCAACCTCTGAACCAAAACAAATGACAACCTCCAAGTTAGCTCAGGCTGCACAGGGCTTTGTGCAGTTGCATTCTCTGTATCACCAAGGACAACTTTTATTTAAATGAACAATGTTGCTCTCTCTGAAAAAAAAAAAAAGCTGAACAGAGTCCCCACTCAGGGTCCTCATTTCTTTCCAGAGAGTTTGGCAAGGAATTAAATGCTATTGATCATTTGTGGTTTCTGTAGCTGTCCACAAACAGAGGATTTGCTATTTATCAGAGTAACTCCAATAGCAACAGAGCAGTAATAAATCTACTGGTTATTAGCTATTAATAACTAGAATGCCCAGAAGAACTATTTAATGACACCTTCTGCTTAAAAACAATGCAAAACACGTTTGTTTTCAACGGGAAAAATGTGTGGAGCTGTATAGGAGGGAGCAGTTAAAGCTATTCACAATCTTTCAATATGTCATGAATCTGGCAACTCTGCAAAAAAAAAAAAAAAGATGTTTGCTCTCTCCTACAACACATGCAGGCAAGCAGGGAAGGTTCCAATAGAGAAAAGTAACTGCCAAGGCAGTTGTATTTAGCTTCATGTTTACAGCTCAAGTTTCTCCTAAAATTCTAAATTCTAATACTTGTTTCTTTTGTGCCCTTTAGATGATAAACAACTACACTTGACAACTGCAGTCATTAACAGAGCCTACATGTTTGATAATCTACAACTTAAATTCACTTACTCTTCATGCACACAAATATTCTCACACTTGGGCTGAGATGTAAAATTTTTTCCTGCACCAGTTTATTAGAGAGGCACCAGTAACAGAACCTGATCCCTGAACAACACAACATTCCACTGATGCCCAAAGACATTGTGTCTAAGACATTAACCATGAGCTGCTGCTACAACAAGCACTAAGCAAGACAAAGAAAAAATGTGGATCTTTGTGCACAGGCCAGACAGACGCATCTCTGTTTTAAATGAATGCTACTAAACAAGAAATTGGACGTCTTAATCTAAGCACCTAAGTAGCTTCTTCTGAGGTGATAAGCTTCCTGATCAGCCAATATTTTTCCATATCCTGATCATCCAGTGCTAAAAACATACTTTTCAAAATTAATTGCAAGCAAAATCAGTCTATACTTCAAGCAGGTGCTGGACTTAAGCCTGAGAACATTTTAAAATATATCTCTTGTCTATCGAAAATAACCTAACAGTTACTCAGGGGAACTGAGAGCAAAGCTGTTACTGTGCATTTTTCCTCTCTTTGCTCTCTGCCTATATGATTTTTTCTCCTTTTTGTATTCCACTGTAAAAACATTGGCTGAAGAAGGCTGACACAGTACTTTCTTTGCATCCCAAGCTCTCACCAAGAAAAGCCAATTCAGACTCTGCACTATCCATTTACATATTCCAGAACCACCATTACAGGCTGCAGTAACAGATATTTTGGGGAGGCCTACAAAGAGAATTCTACTCAGCAAATATAAATATGCTGCCTTTTTTGCACAAAGCTCTGAGTTCTGGCAAGGCCTCCACATTGCCTACTACACAGGCTTTGGCATAAGCACTTGTTCTGTCCATCTCTGAGAAGGGACAAAAGTTCAACACAATTTCCAAAACTAAAATAAATCTGAAGAATCAGAAAGAAAGCCAATCCCTCCCTGAGTCAGACAGTCCCTCAGGCATCTAAGCTCCCTGATGGCCAAACACATCCATCACTTTTTCACACTGAACCAGAAACAAAATCTGATATAAACAGATTAGGAAAAAACTGAATCATAATCAAAAGTGTATATGACACTATTTGAAAGACACCTGAATTGACCATGTCAATCCTTGCATTTCATTACATTACATTTCAGCTCAAAAAAGATGCTGTGCAATCCATGTTATGTTTGCAATACACACCCTTCTGCTGTTGGATTCCCCACTTGGAGCTTGGAGGACGGAACTGTCGAGTTTGATTCTGCTGAAGCCCTCTTTTTATCTTGGGAGGATATTGCTTTCTCTCTTCTTTCTTGTTCAACTTAATTATCTCATCTGCAAGAATAAAAAATAAAAAAAAAAAAAATAAAAAAATAAAAAAAAAGAAGAAAAATTTGACACACTGCATAAAATTTGACATACTGAATAAAACCCCCTGAGCAGCCTGGAGTCACAGAAAACAGACCAGTCAATCTTGCAAAGGCAGCACATACAAGTTAAGGTTCCAGAAACATTACTGCTATAAACTTCCAGTCCCTGTTAGTCTTACAGTACTTACTTTATAATACCCTAGAAAAAGGGAAGCGGTTGCATACACCCAAAAAAATTCAAGAGGCTTGTAACATTACTGCATTCAACCCAGCATTAAATTTTAAAATTAATGACTCCATTAGTTTTTGTATACTGTTTAAAAAAAAGCACTCCCATCTCACTCTGAGACTTTGCAGATTCCAGACAAAATGTCAATTCCAGCCTTAGTTCTCTGATCTTAAGTTACCTAAGAAAGATCACACAGAGAGAACTTGGGCCACCAGTTACTTTCAGATGTTCACAGAGATTGAGATGATGAAAAAAAACAAGACTTCTCTCCCCGGATATCTGCAATCCAAAGCAATAATCTTATCGATTGTCCAGGGAAACAATGTTGGACAAATTATTAACCAGTTCTAGAGCAAGTGTAAGGAACAGGCTGATGAAAAGTGAACAGGTCTGTAGAGCAAATCATGGCACACAGTCTGATTTCCTTCACTGACCTGGTAGCCCAACTCAAAAGAGAAGAGTAAAGCAACTGTGTGTGGCAGCTTTTGACTGTGAGCTTGTTCACAGAAATACCATAAAGGAAATTGTCAAACTGGGTTTGCTGCATCTCAGTCCTGAGAGCACAACTGATAAAAGCTTCACATTTCAAGAGGGAGCCTCCACAAACATGTGGACAACCTTTTCTGACTCAGAGAAATGGGAATGGGGTTACTTTCTTTGTAACAGAGCAACCCCATAACATTTGAGTTCAAATGGACTCAGATGGGGTGGAACAGAGAAAACAGCATAAAAAACGTAACTACAAAAATCAGCTTAGTTTGCTGCAAACATGGCTGAATATTCCGACAAAATCTATCAGGACGATGAATATTGATACAGGTCACTCAGTGTCAGATATCTACAGAATCTTTTTTACCAAAAGGTTTATCCCTAGAGCAAGGATTAGTACTCAGCCAGGAGTGTTAACTGAACGTAGCACCCCAAATAAAGTGATGTTCAACAACAACTAAAACTTCCAAAGCTGTTAGAGCAGAACATGTAATTCCACAGAGCGGCTGCTTCCACTCCTATGGACCTGTGACACAAACCACCATGTTCACACAACACAGGCTCTTGCTTCACAGTTTATCTGCTTCACCTTAAATCCCATTTTTGGAAGTCAGATATTGCTGCACACAGGGTTACACGTTTTTAACAGAAGGACTTCAGTTTCAGTTACTCTCTTATTTTGCGGAAATGAAGGACTTTTGGGACTTCGTGCATTTGTTAGTGGAGACACACTGAAGCACTCTCCTATCTTGCCTGAGATCAGAGATCACACCTACAGCTGGAACAGCAGAATCATCTGGGAACAGAATCAAACTGGAAGCTCAGCTTCAGATGAGCTGCACATAACACAACAAAAATACGTTTAATCTTTACTATATCAGAATTTAGTCAACTTTGAGATCTCGATCTTAAGACTTCCTCGATTAAGGCCGTGTCAGTTCCTTTGCTGTCAGGACAGATGTGGGACTGCATCTGCTCTTTGCTTATACCAGACCAAGGAGCTTTGACCTGGGGACAGTAGCCACGGATGACATTGTTCACACCTGCTCACACCACCACCTTAAACAAACATCCTCGTGGCACTACAACAGTCCTCTGCAATCTGCTGTTAGTCAATGGCCAGGAATGTGGCAGTGACTTGGCCAGGTTAGCATTAGAAGACATGAAAATACAACAAGCCACTCAGAAACAATAACTATTTACCTCAGTGACCCTGCAAAAAAAAGATCGTGTGCTGCAAATAAACACAGGTATATAGTTTTCTATGAATGCTCTAATGCTGTTCTACATTCAGACAAACTCTAAATGTCATTTCACAAGTTATCTTCATTGCCAAAGCAAAGAACTCCACTTAGTTATTTACAGAAGGAAAAACTGTGCAAATCCTCTTATTTTATGGTGGTCCACAAAGGCCAAGTCTGCCATTAATAATTCCAGTTCACACTGTGATTTTTCTTTTTGAAGAATGTCTCCTTACAGCACCAATCTATCACACTCTGGTAGCATCACAGAGCAGTCTTGGAGTGTACAAACCAAATTTTTCAGTTTTTTTTTAAATTAAACTGGAAGATGCACTCCAGAAATGAACCATATTGTCCCCAACTGTTAAGGGGTCTCAGTACAAAGTAGCAGAACAGAACTACTCTGAGATACCTCACTGAAATACCTATATTGTGGATGACAATTTCTCATACATGCCCGAGAGACATGGCCCTGTAGGTCTGTAATGAGCCTGTGCAGCTTCCTAACACACACACACACACCCTGCCGTGGGAGGGCAGGGGAGAACGGGGCAGATTGTCACAGGAAATTACACGGTAGAGGCGACGTCACGCTGGATATGACTGGTACTATACTGCAAAGGGGTTACACGGGAGACTTGCCATTGCCGACTTCCAAACCTGAGAAGAATAAAAAGGCAAGGCCAGCTGAGAGACAACCAAACCTCACCCGTCCCTACAGCTACGAGCGCCAGGCGAGGCCCTGGGACGCTCCCCGAGGGCCACCCAGCCAAGGGCCCGGGGGCCTCACCGGGCCAAAGGCACGCAAAGCCCTGGTGTGCAGGCTGCTCGGACACTCAGGCGGCACAAAGGGGCCCCGGCTCTTTCCCAACCAGGGACCGCGACCCCCGGGCGAGGGAGCCCCGCTGCTCCCGGAGACACAGCCGGGGCTCGCCCCCCGTCCCCGCTGCCACCCTCGCCCCCCGCCGCTCCCGCCGTGGAAGGGTCCTGTCTCCCCCCGCCCGCCCCCGTTGGTTCCGCCCGCGCCGGGCATTCCGCGCTCCCGCGGCCCCGGCACTTGGTTCAGCCCGACAGCCCCCCGTCCCCGTTCCCCGCAGCGGCAGGCCCACCCCCGCTCCTCACCCAGCGACATGTCGATCTTCTCCAGGCCGTCTCCGTGCCGAGCCCCCGCTGCGGCCGAGGAGCCCGAGAGCGGTGCCACAGCCCCGAACGCGCTCATGGCGGCCCTCCGGTCCCGCCGCCGCCACCTCCCTCGGCCCCGGACCGCCCCCCCGGCACTCCCGCGCATGCGCAGCAGCTCCGCCCAGCCCAGGCCACAGACGCCCGCGCCGGAGAGCGGCGCAGCCACCCCTCTGCCAGGGCGCCCCCTGGCGGGCGGGAGGAGCAGGTACGGCTGCGGTGGTCATGGCGGGGGGGCGGGTACCGCGGGGTGGAGGCCGCTCCCAGGAGGGGCTTCTCCAGAGACAGGAGTGTCCTTGGGAAGGGTCAGGGCGTCCCTGCCGCATCGGCGTGGGCCGTTGGGAGGCAGGGCTGTTGGCAAGGTGCGGTGTGCTGGGGGCTTGGGGGACAGGGCATGAGGTCATGGGCTGGCTGGAGATCCGATGGAATGCTGAGATGATTGGAAGCATGGAGCACCTCTCCTGTGAGGAAGGGCTGGGAGAGCTGGGGTTGTTCAGCCTGGAGAAAAGAAGACTCAGGGGAGACCACACTGCAACCTTTCAGTACTTGAAATGGGCCTATAAGATAGGGGCAAACTTTTTAGCAGGGCCCTATTGCAATAGGGAAGGGGTAACGGCTTTAAACTGGAAGAGGGTAGAATATAATACAAGGAAGAATATATATATGAGGATATAAGAAAGAATAGTTTTACATATAAGGAAGAAATTTTTTACAGTGAAGGTGGTAGAACACTGTCACAGGTTGCCCAGAGAGCTGGTGGATTCCCTATCCCTGGAAACAGTCAAGGTAAGGTTGGATGGGGCTCTGAGCAACCTGATCGTGGCAGGGGGGTTGGACCTGATGACCTCTAAAGGTCCCCTCCAACCCAAAGCATTCCATGTTGCAGGGTAGGGAAGGGTGTTCAGCTGGGAAGCCGAACATGAGACGCCTTTGCCTGTGACCCCAGTGCAATTAAGAGCAATAACCTGTACTGTGAACAGCAAAATCAACACAGGGTGGTTTTGAGCAGAATTATGTTTCCAAATGTCAAACATCAGAGTTCAAACCAGGTTCCTATTTAAAAATATCATAGAAGGCTTAAAATTAGTACTTAAACCCAGAACAGTGTGTCTGTGGACATTTTGTTCTCTTTGGGCTCTTTTCAGAGTTGTTATCTTATCCAGCTTTTGGTTAGAATCACATGATTGAGAAATTGAGAAGGGAAATCAACAACTTTGTTTTTGGAACAAGGAATCTAGTGAAGCCTTTCCTTCCTCCCTGAATATCTGCATTCTTTGGAGCTGTTGGTATTGTTGGGGGGTCAGCAGTGCACACATCCCTAGTGGGGAGCTGGCTGCTGCTAAGTTATGTGTAACAGAACTGGGATCTACATGTTTTTTATACAGCAGCACTTCCTTCATTTGACACTCTCTTTCTTTAATTTAAGGGATAGTCATAACCTCTGAAACCTCTACGTCTTGCTCATGCTTGGTTGAAATTGGTCAGTGAGTTCCAGAGACACTAAAGGAAGGATCAGATGGGCAGACAAAGTGATCGCAGAGGACAGACTTCCTCAGAAGCCAGGCAGTAAATGCTGAAAGGAAAACCCACATCCATTTCCCCCTCTCACAATGGTCACCTGGCGTTACTGTCCACATCTTCCCAAGTTTTCCTTGGGAGCTGTGCTGAGGCTGCCATTCCACAGGGGACTTCTCTTGCCCTGGGCCTTCAGCAGGCTCTGCACCATGAACCAAAGGATAGCTTGTTTTAGGGTCTGCCCACCAGCCTCCGGAGGGGGAGCTCCATAATGAGACTCCAGGGTTTGCATTGCAAATGCCCTTGGGCAGGAATAAGTATTTCCATACCCAACCTTGCACACATCTCCTGGCAGCAGAAACACTCCCACATTTCTTGAACTGCTCACGTCCTCCACATGCGCATTTGCTAAAATAAACACTCTGTGACAAGTGTAATATCCTGAGTTCTTGACACATAATGAGCTCCCATGTGTGTAATCCCTGTCCCAGCTCTGTCCTGTGCTGGGAGGCACCTGCCCTGAAACACAGTACAGGCCTTTAGAACGGGAGATCTTTCTAGGAGCGTTATCATGAAAGGCAAGAATGGGCAAGTAGAGGCTTTCTGGCGTCTGCTGTGCCTTGCACTACAGACTGTTGACGAGGCCTCCTTCTCTCCCTTTACACTCTTTATGCATCTCTTCCCATTAAAATAAGGCAAATAACATGCTTCTGGATGTTCCTCTTGCTGCTTCCTTCTGTCTAGAAGAGAACGGCTCAGTTACTGTCACAGGACACCTTTGGCTAGTGAGAGATTTTCCCTTCAGGCAGGAGAAGCTCGTGACCACAGTGCTGGAGGCTGACAGTTCCATCCCATTTTATTCCGTGTGTTCTCCATGTGCAGCATGTTCAGACATGGAGTCTTGGACCGACAGATTTGATAACTTACACATTTTCCCCCAGGTGACAAGTGGGATTGGATGACAAGTGATTGATGACAAGTAGGACTTGAGGTTCTCCTAATCAGGCTACATTTCTAAAGCAAAGATGCTATTGCCAGATTACCAACAACTACTAATAATAGAGGTGCCAAAAGATGTATTTTTTAAGAAGCATGAAACCAAATCCCTATGATGCTGTAGGGTGCAGCTCCATCTGAGAACTGCATCACACCAATAAACAAATGCTCTGTTTACCCCAAACAAACATGGGAACTGCAAAGGTGGCAGTTGCTGCCTGCCCTCGTGACAAGTGGAAATCAGACAAAATCCAGATTTTACCACATCCACGGGTTGCATTTATTATCCAAACAGGACACCAGCTGTCTGCTGCTCAGCACAACAGAAATCCAGGCAAAAGTTCTGCTTCTGAAGACTATTTTCCTTCTGTGTTCAAAATGGCTGGAACACTGTAGGGATCATGAAGGCAGTCATGGAAATATCAGCTCTTGGTTTGCTGTGTGGCTCTCAGGGCTCTGCCAGCATCCAGCCTCAAGAGTCAAAGCTTCCATATGGCAGTGACAGCTACAAAGAACCAGTCCTTTAACTGTATAAAGCCCAGTATGAGTCAGCCGTGCTGAGTTTGTATCCACTGTAAGAACACTGTTTGTCCAAAGCACCCACAGGCTGTATTAAGTTTTGGGGCTGATTCTTTCCTGGGCCTTTCCCAGACTCTTCGTTAGCACCAGTTAGTTGTCTCCTCACCAAAATGAGACAACATAACTCGGCTGCACACTAACCCTCCTTGTTCTGGTACATTGTGGAGGAATTGCAGAGTAGATGTTACCTGCTGAACACGTTAAAATTCCCAGGAGGAAGTGCTAAAATTACCTTGCAGAAACAACACCCAAAGGATCAGACGCTAAGTGTCCTCAAACATTTAAAGCCAGAGGGGACTGTCTAGTCCAAGCTGCGTGTTGTGAGCTGTGAAATATCCCAGAAGTATCCTGCATTTGATCCCAGAAACCAGACAGCTATTCCAGTGCACCTTCCAAAGGAGGTCTCTACTTCCCTAGGGACACAGGCACTACCCTGATAAAAATAGCTTCTTAATCCTAACATGAAATTGTCTGGCTTCTACCAATAATTTCCAATTCTGCCTTTTCTGTGATGTGCTCTTTATGATTAAAGGGTCAAAAACTGACTTTGTCATCCAATTCTTCCCCAAACAAATCATCCAATTCTTCCCCAAACAGCAATCAGGTCTGTGAGATTCCAAATTCTGCTACTGTTCAGCAAAAGGAGATATATATATATATATATATATATATATATTTATATTTATATTTATATTTATATATATGTATGTATAACATGCTTACAATTGTTGACCTCTGTTGGCACTCCTCAGATTTTGCACTGAAGGATTAATCTCCAGTTTAACCTCACTGCAGTCCCAGAAGCTCACGTGTCTATGTGTGATTACAGGCTTTTTTTTAATAGTTTTTTATATGCTAAATCAATGTGGGCATTGACAATAGTTAGGTAAACAACGTCTATAAATAACATATGAAAACAACATAATAAAGTGGGGACAAGGAGAGATTTCCTTTTCTGAAGAAATTTAAAAAATCACTGTTGACCAACATCCAGGCTATTTCTGATTCGTGGAACTAGAAGAATCTTGCAATTCTTGACTGAGTAGCTAAATTAGATCTGTCAGCTTTATTTGCATGCTCCATTTCAGCAGACATGATCCTCTAATGATTGCAATAGTCCTGATGACTTGATTTTCTCCAATACTTTTACTGTTAAAGTCAACAAAGTCTGATGCTGTGATACCAAACATGCCACGTAGAGTCAGTGTTTTCAGTCACTACAGTAGGCTCTAAGCATGGAAGTTTCTGCCTGACAACCGGGCTGAAGTTGTTGTTCCACACTTGCATACAATTATTTTGTATGAGGAGTCCTTCTGAAAAACATGTTGTCATTATTAAGAACAGCAATATAGAATGCTGTTCCCCTACATGCTGCAGAAGTACTGTACTGTTAAAATAAACAACATGTCAGGCCAAGGGGTGCTTTTTCCTGTATGCAGCATATATTTATCATTAAAAGTAATAGCTAGAGGGAGTTTCCATTGCTTAAATATTGTTCTTCAGAGAAAGGGTGATTATAATGGGCAGCCCAGGGAGGTAGTGAAGTCACCGTCTGTGGAGGTGTTTAAGGAAAGATTGGACATGGCATTTAGTGCCATGGGTTGACAAGGTGGTGTTAGGTCTTAGGCTGGACTTGATGATATCAAAGGTCTTTTCCAACCTAGTTGATTCTGTGATTCTGTAAAATATGTAGCTTTGGTTTCTGAGGCATCAGACAACTCCAAACATATTTGGGTTTCATCTCCTATTTGTCATTGACTGTTCTCAGTCTGAAGGCAGCAGCCTCACTTTTTCCTTTTTCAGGTTTCATTTCAGTGGAAGTGCACCCAGTTCTGCTCTGTTTCCCTCACCCTCCTTGCAGCGGGGCGAGAACCCTCTTCCCAATTTCTCTGTCCCTGGAGTGTGATCAGAGCACGATCTGCCCCCCAGGGACACGTTGTTTTTTTGTTTTGGTTTTTTTTTCCCCTGCCATCACACTTTTCCCATCACGTCCTACGCAGGGTTTGGCGAGGTTACTGTGTTTTTAACCCGCTCTGTGAGGGCGCCCACGCGGGACACCGAGAGCTGCGGGGCAGGGGCGGCTGAGGGGAAGCCGCGGTGCACGCCGGGAGTTGTAGTCCGGCGCGGGGCTGGGAGCGCCGGGCTGCCGCGGGGCACGCCGGGAGTTGTAGTCCCAGGGCGCTGCGGGGCGGGCTCTGCCCCCACCCCGCCCCCGCGTGACGGTGTCGCGGCTGCGGCGGGGCCGCGCCCGCGCGCCCGCGATGGAGATCGGGCCCCACGAGGGGCGCGCGGAGAGCAGGTGGGGCCGCGGGGGCGCGCGCGGGGGCGGGACGCGCGCGTGGGGTGCGGGTGTCCCCGGGACACGGCCCCGCGTTGGGCGCCCGTGGGAGGCGGGACACGGGCGTGGGGGTGCGGGCGGCCCGGCAGCGCGGCCCGCGTGGGTGCCCGTGGGAAGCGCGTGGCACGGGGTGCGAGTGTGGTGGGCAGTGTCAGTGCGCGTGTGCGCTGACACCAGGGTCCTGTGTGTGCACGCGTGGGGCAATAACGAGTTATGTAGGACGCGGCAGGCAGCGCGGGATGTGCGTGCGGGAATATGGGTGGCTGCAGTGCTGGCGCGCGCGTGGTGCCTGGGAAGCACTAGGGATGCGCTGGGGGTGCCCCTGGGGAGCTCCTTTCCTGCGTGGATGTGTGGGAGTGTGCGTGCACAGCCAGCGCCAGGGCACGGGTGCGGGGGTACCTGGGAGCGATCTGGGAAGGAACAGACCCTTTGGGATGGGTGGGATTGGTGCTTGCAGCGTCCCCGGTGGGAGGAAGCCCACGGTGAATGAGCTGTCAGAGCAGAGCGTGGCTGCCATCACCCACCCAGGACCAGAGTGTGTTTTCCACTGGAGGGACAGGGATGACCACAGACGTGTGCTCTCAGTACCTGATGCTCTGCACTGTGGTCCCCATCAGTCCTGGGCAGGACATCCAGCTTTCAGGCCTCTCCTTTGGATGCTTTGAGCTTAAGGGCGAAAGCAGCCCACTCCCACGCTGCACTGCTGCTGCTCTGGTGGCTCTGCAGCTCGCTGCTCTGGGATCCTGTCTCCTTCCCTCCTGGCAGTCAGCTGCACCACCTCTTCCAGGTGCTGAACAGAAATTTCCCGCTTCTCTTTATTTCTGAAGGCGAGGTCCTGTGCCTGCACCCTGTGGCTGGGGGTGAGCATGGCCACAGTGACCTTGCCTGCCTGCATGGTCCTCGTTCGTGCTTCAGGCCTGGTTCTCCGTGTTAGCATTTGTAAGAGCAGCAGAGGTTGTTTCCTGGAGGTGTTTCGATGACAAGTCCTATTTACTTCAGATTTTTGCATGTGCTTTGGTTTTGCCCTGGTGCTCACAAGCACAGGGTGAGTGTTGAATGGAAATTGGGGGTGTTGGCTGGGGAGGACGGAGCAGCTGAAACTTGATATGGGAGAGAAGCATTCCCTTATCTGAGGGGCTCAGCCAGTCTCTATTCCTGCTTGCCATATCAGCTGGGAAAGTGCTACCGGTGCCTTTAAAGCTATAGCACAGGTTTGGGGTGCCTTTGGATTTGCACAGTTGGAGCTGTTCTCACTCTTTACTAATGCTTCAGAGCCAGCAGGCTCTGAAAGGCGAAAGGAATTGACTGCATTCACTGCTTTGTCTTTCCAGACTTACCTTTCTGCGTTTTCATGCCTTTGCAAGCGCAAGGCCTGCACTATCAGACTCTACCATGTTGTGACTAATAGGGCTGAGGTGTTACCACCCCCAGCACTCCCCCAGGGACAGGGAGGGCATCGTCTTCACGGTGATGGCACATGTGGGGGCCTGCTTGTTCTCCTGGATGGCACTGGGGAGGATCCCATGTGGGCCTTGCACCACCTTTCTGCAGTGGGTTTAGCGTTTTTATTCCTGGTGCCATTTCACACTAGACTGTGGCTGTGACTGATAGCAGTAGAATAGAGGTCACTGGATCCATCTTCCCATGGATCACAGGAAACGCAGAAGCAAAAGTTGTTCTGCTGAAGTCCATCCTCCTGCCAGCACAGGAGAGGAAAATGAGGATCTCGTGCTGGGTTTTTCCTCCTAAGCAGCAGGTCTGAACTGCACTGGGGAGCAGGGGCTGTAACACCAGTGTCCGTGGAGGCACTGCAGGAAGGTTAGTGCTGTCCTGCCAGGCACAGAGCAGGGCTCTCAGGGCTTTGGGCAGGTGGTGCAGAGGATATAGCAGTCCCAGGGAGAGCAGGGGGGCCGATGGTCAGCTGGGCAGTTTGGCAGAGAGCTGCTGCCCTCAGCTCTGGCACCAGCAAGGCCCCCAGGGACAGCAGGGCCAGAGGAGACGGTCCCTAAAGGGAACCTGTGCTGGATGAGCAGCTGGTCCCTGGGAGGTGGCTGCCATGGGGATTTGCTCTGCCTGTCACTGCCTCTGGCTGCCTACGTGCTTGTCACAGGCAGGTCCTGTGCGGATCAAAGCCCAATGGACAGTGTCCTGAGTCTACAGGTTGTGGTCATCTGCTTGTGAGAGGCTTAGCCAGGATGAGCAGGTAAAGTTATCTGCCATGAAAAGGGTAAAAAACACCTTTAATTCCTCTTTTCTCCCCTCATCCTTTGCCAGTGCATAGCAAGAGTGTGTCAGCGTGGGCTGTGTTTCCTGGGACACCTTATGCTGTGCCCCCATTCTATGTCCATGCAAGCTTTTAGTACAGGGCAAGCCACCCTGCGTGTCCCTTTTCCAACCAGCCTGCTTGGCTGTGCCTGCCTGGCACTGCGGGGCTGACCTGCTGGGCTGGCAGAGCTCATCTGGCTTCCCCTGCCTCGTCAGCCACTCCCTGTGACTGCAGATGAATTGCACGAAGCCTGGCTTTCTTTTAATCCCTTTTCCCAGCAGTGCTGAGCCTGCTGGAGGAGCAGGCGGGGGAGCCCAGGGAAGGGGCTGCTGGTTGTCTGGGAGATCTGGGGAGGACGAGGCGGGAGCAGGCTCTGTGCAGCGGCGGGTTATGTGGAATCTTGGGTTTCTGCAGGAGGAATTGACAGACAGCACAGGAATGTCCTTGGGGATTCATCAGAAGTCCCTCCACGAACCTCAGCATCCTCAGCTCAACCTCTTTAGTATGCTAAGAAGGATTGAGGGAGTCTTCCAGGTAGAGGTCAGGATTCAAGCAGCCATTGCTTGGTGCCTCCTGCAGAGGACAGGAAACACACAGCAGATGTTGTTTGCAAGAAAGATGAGATTCATTTCTTTTTTTTTTTTTTTTTTTGAATGCTACCTGTGTGATTCTGTTTTGGAAAGTAACTAGGGCTTGGTTTTATTTTAAATGAAGAATTCCACCTGAGTCAGCAGCATGGCTCCCTGCCTCTGCTGTGAGTCATCTTTGCTGACTTGGACCAAGAGAAGTTCCTACCCTTGCTGTCATGGGGGGGCTGAGAAAGCCGTGGGGAGAGCAAACAGCATTCCCTGTTGATGTCAGCAGCAGCAGCATTAAGCCATTGCTTGTTCCATGGCTGAATTCTTTATCTGGAATGTCTTTTATCCCTCCAGTGCAAAAGGTTAAGTTATATTTGGGACAGTTCCTGACAGCAGGTTGATGCTGCTGTACCTGAAGATGAAGTTTGTGGTGGTAAAGAAAGGAGGCCCAGAACCAAGTTTATGAAGCTGGTGGTTAAAATTGGAGGCTGGATCAGAGGTTGTCTTCGGTGGAGGAGAGGGATGCGGTTGAGGTCTCACCAGTGCTCCACCAGCCATGGCACCTGCAAGCACCCTTGGCCCTTCTGGTGGGGGGAACCAGGCTATGCTGAAACAGGAGAGCAGAAGCAGGTGTGGTTCTGGCATGGGAGACTCTGCTTGTGTACTGTGACCCTCTGGGGTGTGTTGCTCACTTTGCCCTTACTGTAAATATGGGTGTTTGCATGATGTGATATGAATTGGCCTTACCCCATGGCAGGCTCTCTACAGCACTAGCAAAGGAGAACTCTCCTTATTCAGGAAAAAACAAGCAGATTTCATAGTAGTGCTCTGAACACCTGCTGAAATGGGGAACTGGAGGGCAGCTGGGAGTTGGGCTTTCTCCATTCCTTCTGGCAGCCGAAGCCCAGGCTCTGTCAGTGGGAGGGGAGCAAACCCTGCAGGGTTAACTCATGAGTCCGGTCAAAACTGAAATGTGGTTAGCTGTGCTCTCAATTTCCCTGCCACCTGCACCTATATGGGTCTTCATTTCTTCAACTTTGTGTCACTGTATGCTTTCCACGATGTTCCAGCCCAGAAACAGCTGGGGTTTGGGTATCGGAAGGGTCTTGTGTGTCTTCTGAACTGCTTTGAGCCAACAAGTCCCATAGCATACTTACTGTCCTACAAGGATTTAATTCACTTTTGGTAACTTGTACCTCACCTCCGCAAAGGTGCTTTCATTGTGCCACTCATTCCCTGTGTGCTTCTGTGTTTAGTGTTTTAACACTTTGAGGTTTGCTTAACCTTAGTTACCCTGTGCTAGACTCCAGTCTGTTGGCTCCTGGTTTACTACATCTTGAGAGATGTACAGCTCTTCTAATGAGACTGTTCATTTGGAAAGGCACAACTCTGCGTGTGCTGCCCTCACATCCTTTTGTGCATTGCTTGCTTTATATAGCATGAAACAACACAGGAGGGAGTTCCCCTGAGTCACTGATTTGGAATATCAACAGTGTGGCTGAGCTTTCACTTGCATTTCTTAACTCTTGAGTGTTAGAAGTATCTTAAGGAGGAGCTGGTTTTGATCTCCCTGGCTGCAGATGCTCTTTGACCAGGAACTGGCAGTGTCTCTCTGGGCATCCATAGATATAGAGCATCTGCAGCCCTCAGGGCAGGGATGGGAAAAGTCTATAAATTCAGAAGGACTGGATCTTTTCTTTTGTCTCCCTGAATCCTGTCTCCTTCAGGAAGCTGCCTGTGATTTGTATCTGTGCATTTTTCTTCAATCTCTCCTGAGATAAAGCCCTGACTGTGCTTGTAAGTCTAAGTACATTGTAAACAAAAAGGTCCCGTCACAGGCTCTGGTTTAGAGCTCCGGTGCTGGCAGGAGGACAAGCTTCACTGGTGGGATGGGTTGGCTTCTGTGTGGTTTAAGCTTAGATGAGCACTGAAAGCAGTGAGGTTTTCCTGAACAGGAAGGGGAGTGGATGGGGAGCTTGAAGTAGAGCCGATATTTGATGATTTGCTTGTTCAACTAATCAGTTTGGCAGCAGTGAATTAATCTTGAAAAGAGGATATTGATGAGAAAAGCTTTGTTTTAAATACTAGAAGTATGTGGCCCACACTTTTATCCCCAAGGGATGAAAATGAGAGCAGTTTTAAATAATGTTATTTATTTTAAATTTTTCCCTTTTTTTTCCCCCTTTTGTTTTGGAAATCCACTTTGCTTTTGCTGTAGAAGGGATTAACAGCTGAAACACTGGGTTATTTCTTGGCAGTTGAAAGGCTGGATTTTTATTCTAAGGTGTCAGCTTGGGTGCCTTTGTCACAAACCCTGCAGAAACATACTATTTTGATATTTACACTCCTCACTATACCTTGCAACACCGCTATTGCTTCTGAGAGAGTGGCTCCTGTTTTAATACGCATTTTTGACAGCTGCTGTTCCTCTGGCAACAGTGTCAAGCAGCTTGAGTGGGGACCTCAATCATCCAAAGCTTTCTTCCCCAAAGCTGCTTTTGCATATGCAAATGGCATTACTTCTCTGCACCATTGCTCCTGCTTTGTGGTAGACAATGGTGCTTTCTTGCTGTATGCAGGGTAGCTGAGGGGGATGATACTGATAAAATGCTGTGCACGCTCCAGAGTGCACCAGCAGTTTGCTAATCTCTGTCCAGAACATGGTGAATGCTTTTGCAAGAAAGTCAACTTGTGCCTACAGCAGCTCAGGGCCCAGAGAGCAGCTCCAGAGGTGGAGATGCAGATGCAGTGTTACCTCCCTGGGGGTGGGGCACTTGTGCATCCTGAAGGGCTGGAGTGCTCGATGCAGTGTGTGTTTCTCAGCCACTCTTGAACACAGGTGTAGAGGGCCTAGTGTCTGTTAGATTTGGTGGACATCATGCCCTCCCTCAGAGCTGCTGTGCTCCTGAGGGGCTGCTGCTCTCAGCATTCCCTGATAGAGAGAGCATGTGAGTGAACTGAGAGGCTTGCTCTCTCTTGGGAGGGTGTCCTCCAGCTTTGTTGGTCATACTAAGCAAGTGGTATATTGCAGGAGCCAGTGTCATGGTTCAGTCTTTGCTCAGTCTTTGTTCTGGCTGTCTCCTGAGACCACATTGGTGGTGGCTACCAATCCTCAAAAGAATCATTGTGATACAGCCTGTTGTCCACAAACCACGTTGACCACAGGGAATAGTAAAGTTCTTTAGCTCATCTTTGGTGGCTTTTGGACCACTGAAGGTTTCAGCCTGACCAGAGTCTCCTTGGAGAGAGTGCAAGACCATGTTCCTGTTGTGAAGCTCCTCTTGCTGTATCTCTGATGTATCTTGCTGTGTCCCTCTGCAGGAAGGAGCACTGGAAGCTGCTCGGCAACTTGAAGACCACAGTGGAAGGTTTGGTGTCCATCAGCAACCCAAATGTCTGGTCCAAGTATGGGGGCTTGGAACGGCTCTGCAGAGACATGCACAGCATCCTCTACCATGGGCTTATCCACGACAAGGTAGGACTCTGTCCTGCCAGCATGGCTGTCTGTCTGTCTGTAGCAGTTTTGGTGCCTGTCATAAGCACGTGGGACAGTCCTGTCTGCTGCAGCTCACTTCTGTGCTCGTAGCACAGAGTGGGTACAGTGCTTGTAGCAATGTGGGAAATGATCCAAGCAATGACTGAGCTTGCCTGGCAAGTGCTGTGGTTGTCAGAGAGACCTGGGTGCACGTTGTTTCTATCTCATCTACCTTCAATATGGTTTTCCTAAGTACATGTGCCCCCTGTTCTGAGGCCACTCCTCTCTCCTTTCCTCCTGCTGCAGCCAAACAATTAAATTGCATTTGCAATGAGTCAGCCCCATATCATCTGCACTTGGACAAGTCCCCAGTGAGGTCTGGCAAGAGAAACCTCATATCTTTACTGTTTCTGGTTAGCTGTGTTAGTAACAGGAGCTGGCAGCCAAACCCGCGCCCTGCGTGAATGGGATCACTCTTTCCAGGCTCTTGTTGTGCCTGCAGTTGCTCACCCAGCCTTTCCCCCTTTCATGGCTGCTGGAAGAATTTCTCTTTCCCACTTGTGTGCAGAGGCCGGAAGATCTCCCTTTCAGCTTGCAATTACCAGCACAATTAATTTACAGGGGAAAGCTGAAGCAAGGCTGCAGGGGATGCCCAGGGACAGGCTTCCCATCAGTGGCTCTGCCACACAGCGAGAAGAGAGCAGTGCAGAGGAGCTCCAGGCAGCTTGCATGGGCCAGCTGGATCCAGGGTCAGGAAAACTGCACCTATGCAGTGCTGCACCCAAGCTAATAAACTTCCAGGAAGAGCCAGGCTGGCAGGTTGTCCCACTAGGGAGCTTTGCTTGCTGGATTTATTAAGTTTGCAGCCAGCACTCATTATGGTGCCATTCTGTTCCTGTTAATCCACAGTGGTGTGGACCAGGGACCTTTGGGAGATCATCAGAGAGAGAAGCTACCTCTTCCATGTGAGGAGTGCAGTGCTCCCTTCTGATAGATTTGCTATTAATAGGCTTCAGGAAGTGAATGATTTATCTATGTCTGATATTGGTGACAGTTCATGCCACACATGGAAAGCAGGATGCTGTGTTACCTTCCTCAGTGCTTTTACATTTACAGCTCTTCCACTCAGGAATGTCTCCCCTGCTTGGGCATGTGTGACACCAATCAAGCTTTCAGAGATGCGAAGGGAGGCTTCCTAACAGCAGTTTTCTCATAGTTGCTCCAGCAAAACATTTCCTTTTGCTCATTATTTTCTTGGCAACTTTTTTGCTTACAACTAGGAATAAAAGGAAAAGGTGAAAAAATACCAATGTAGATGTTAAGAGAACTGGGGTTAGATCTTTTTAAACTTTTGATTGAGTTTGTTTGTCCAGAAAGCCCTATTCAGTCCAGAGAACTAAAACTGCTGGGTTAGTTTTGTAGTCTTAAAAAACCAAACTACTCCCCCCCTGCTGCCAAACCAAATAAACCACAAAACAGAAGCCATTCCTCTGTCACTTGTGAAAGAGGAAATAGAGATGGAAGTAAAAATAATCAGCTTTTTGTTGAAGAGAAACTTTTGGGTCCGTGTTTACACCCGATAGGGTGGTGAGGAAAACAGCAACTCTGCTGCAGTTCCTCCCTAACGAGAAGAATAACTAAGAAGGAAAAAACTCATTGTTTGAATAAAGCTGAGGCAGGCAGCACATCCTCTCATGGCAGCAAGGGGCTAACGGGGAATGTTGTCATTTAACTGGGACTTGGGATGTGGTACCTAACTGTCCCTGTCCTGAGCAGGTGTGCTGCAGACAGAAGGATTACTGGCAGTTTGTGAAGGACATTCGCTGGCTGAGCCCCAGCTCTGCTCATCACCTGGAGAAGGTGGGTTCTGGTGGGGTGGCCTGGTGTGCCCAGAGGGAGGGAAGGTGGCAGCTGGGCTGTGAGCCTCGCCAGTGGGGTAGTGGTGCCTTGGCTGTTGTGGGTAAAGTGGCTCCAGGGCTTGTGGAGGCTGAAGCAGCCGTGTGTTTGGGTACAAGCCGTGTCCTGGGAACTCAGTGTGGCTTGAGCTGAGACAATCGGCTGCTTATTTCCCCCAGGCCAGTCTCCAGCTCGGCTGGGCCGGGCGCAGCGAGCATCACCAAGGGAACTGGCACAAGCAGTGCTTGTGTGTAAGCAGGGGTGATTCATGCATCTCTGCAAACCTCTAACGGTCTGGGCTGCCCCATTTCTGGGTTGTGGCTTCACCATGCGTTTATTCTCCCGTTCCTGGCTTCTGCCAAGCACTGGCACATCGGGATGTTCCTGGTGTTTGGCTGTCCCATGCTGACATCCATGATCCATGCCGTGGGTGGGCACAGAGGGGGCTGACCTCTGGTAGTCCCTGTGTTCAGCCTGCTGCTGAGGGGATGTGGGGTGTGACTCCAGTCCAGCTCTTCAAGCTACAGCAGCTCAGGCATTGTCATAATGT
>JAWWES010000011.1:9675009-9741747 GCA_035583135.1 Lophotriccus pileatus
AGGCTGGCTGTTTTTACAGCATCCCACCATACCTTTCCCTTGTAACTCTGACAGCTGACTGATTAGACTGCACCCCTTCTTGCTCCTCAGTGCCACTGGTAGAAGTTGATGCTGTAGTTCACATGCTTTTGAACACCTTGATGAGTTTTACCTTGAAGCTTTGGTTTGAAGTGAGTGTATTCCCCTGCCCTGCCCCATCTGTTCCACCTTGTCTGTTTGTGATTCAGATGCAGACATCAAGAGGAACCCAGACTCCAGGAAGTCCTTTCTCTCCTTGGACTCCATGTACGTCTTCAACTCATGGTGACACATCTTGATACCAAGTTCTCCTTCCTGGCTAACTTTGCTCTTCCATGTGCATCAGTTGCTGCTTTGCACTGGAGTAGACATCCTTCCTTCACTCCCTTTACTTAGCAGTTGAGCACTGAGTCTTAGTCTTAAATTTGGGAAGCAAATCAGGATATTTGCCGATCGCCTGGGGATCATCAGGATATTCACATGAGGTAGATATGCTATGAACTGGCGTCAGGAGAGATGCCCATACCTCCTGACAGGTTACAACCTGGATCATCTGGACTGGCTGCTGGCTTGCTGCTGGCTCTGACCCTCCCCTGCCTCCCCCTCTCAACTGGGACAGCCTGTTAGACTACGTAGTGGTGCCACCTTCTCTCCAACCCTCACTGCTGTGCTGTGACCCAAAGGGGGAACTGGGGACAGCTGCCAAGACAGAAATCAATCACATATATTAATGTTAAGCCTGTGAGGCAGTACAGAAATAAGGTACCAGAGTGGAAGGGAGCATCTATGCAGCTTGAGCTGGATCTGGCTCTGGGGGTTGGGAGGAGGGCACAGCTTGAGACCCAGTACTAACCACTCTCTTTTCTGTCTAGATCCCACTCCTTCCTCAATTCCAACTCAGCAGAGGCTGTGGCCATGGGCTTGCTGAAGCAGTTTGAGGGCATGCAGCTCCCAGCTGCCTCTGAGTTGGAGTGGCTGGTCCCTGAGCACGATGCCCCACAGAAGGTAAGGCTGTGAGTCACTGTTACCAATTGCATTTGATCTTCCCTGAACCCCTGGCTTCACCCAGCTGCTGAGGGGCTTTGCTCATCCCGGTGATCCCTTTCTGGAACTGGAAGAGGGCGTTTGCCTGGGCTCTGGAGATGGGTGTGGCCAAGCAGGGCTCTGCCACAGCAGCCTCCTACATCAGAGTGCTGGGGTCCCTGGGGGCAGCCCTTCTCATCTGGAGCTGCACTTTGGTGCTGGGCAGTTTTCCAGAGGGTTGCAGTTGCAGGTTTCTGGCAGTCCAACCAGATTGCCTTTGCAATACCAGACAGGGATCTGACCCTTTTGCCTGCCTCTCCCAGCTCCTGCCCATCCCTGACTCTCTGCCTATCTCTCCCGACGATGGAGAACACGCTGACATCTACAAACTGAGGATTCGGGTGCGCGGAAACCTGGAGTGGGCCCCGCCGCGACCACAGATCATCTTCAACGTTCACCCAGCCCCAACGTAAGGACCCCTATTTCTGGGGGCTCCCTGAGGACCTGCCCTTTCCAACCTTTTTCCATCAACACCAACGTTGCTTATCCTCTCCCTTTCACTTGACTACTGGGGATTTGCTGCTCTGAGCCTGGTAAATCCACAGTGGTCACTACCGTGGGATGGTGAGATGGAGCCAGTGCCTGTCATCAGTGTGGACCAGGACACAATAGGGCTTTTCCCATTGCATTTGTTGTCCACACAAACATCCCAGACCTGTGCCAGTACCTGTCTTCTGGTGCCAGGTGCCAGCAGGGCTGGTCTCATGCATGTTGTCTTCTGTCCCTGGGCAGGAGGAAGGTGGCTGTGGCCAAGCAGAATTACCGGTGTGCAGGCTGTGGCATCCGGACTGATCCTGGTGAGTGCTGGGGGCCTGAGCCACAGCTGGAGAGTGGGGAAGAACCTGTGACGAAGTGGGAAGATGCTGAGTGGGTGGTGGTGGTGGAGCTCAGCTATACAAGGTCACTGGGGCAGTGGTACACTGCCTTTGCCAGCTCTGCCTGCACTTTGATGTTCACCATCCACAGAGGAGCCTCCACCTCCAGTTCACAGGGCTGGTGGAGGGAAATGTCATGTGGCTGCATGAGACTGGACCATGGTCTTTCTGCAGTCAGAGGGGTGGTTGCAGACCCCCGTGCTGAGCACTCTGGGGTGGAGGGGATACCAGCAAGGCAGAGTTCCTTGCTTGTTGGAAATTCTGAGCGACACTGGGAGTGCAGCGTGTGGCTGGGCAGAGCCCGTGCCTGGGCTGACCTCGCTGTGTGCCTGGTTTGGCCAGATTACATCAAGCGGCTGCGGTACTGCGAGTACCTGGGGAAGTATTTCTGCCAGTGCTGCCACGAGAACGCCCAGACGGTCATCCCCAGCCGCATCCTGCGCAAGTGGGACTTCAGCAAGTACTACGTGAGCAACTTCTCCAAAGACCTGCTGAGCAAGATCTGGAGTGACCCGCTCTTCAATGTGCAGGACATCAATCCTGCCCTGTACCGGAAAGTGAAGGCTCTCAACCAAGTGTGGGTAAGACCCTTCCCATGCCTTCCTGAGTGGGCTTTGGGTGAGGTGGGCGGCTGCCAACTGGCTGCCAATATTCAAGAGAAGCTGGTGAGAAGCAGATACTTCAGTTTTTGAGGCTTAAAACATCATCATTGTGTCTTTCCATTCACCTCTTCTTCCTTCTTCAGTAATGTAAGAATTTCAAAAGGAATTTCTGGCTGGTATCCAGCTGGGCTTCAATTTATCTCCTGGAGCACAATGACAATGGTTGTGCACGCCTTGCCCTGTGTGGTGTAAACACTTTGGGAACAGGGTAGCAGCAGCTGAGGAGCAGCAGTTGTTTCACCAGCATAGGGAATGGGACAGACCTGCTTGGCCAAGGACTGTGCTGTTTGCTGAGTCTTTGTCCCCACTTCCTCTCCAGCTGCTGCGAATCCAGCTTTTCCACATGAAGAACATGTTCAAGACGTGCCGACTAGCTAAAGAGTGAGTACTGGGCTGTGAGATGAGGCTGTTTTGCTCTCCCCGTTCCATCCTGGGGCAGTTTGGGAATCTGTGCAGCCTGTGCAATGAGCAGCAGGGAGAGAGGGGAGTGGCAGGGGAGAGAAAGCAGAATGAGCGGGGAGAGAGAGGGCTTGGTGGAGCTGCTTTGCTCTGAGCCCTGGTTTCTCTTTCCGTGCAGCCTCCTGGACTCCTTTGACACAGTGCCTGGCCACTTGACAGAGGATCTGCACCTCTACTCGCTGAGCGACCTCAGTGCCACGAAGAAAGGGGACCTGGTGCCCCGCCTGACAGAGCTGCTGAAGGCAGGCAGCCTGCACGTGGACAAGTGCATGGTAAGGCCTCCCTCACCTGCCTCCTGCACAGCTCTGCACCCTTGGGACCGCCCTTGAGAGCAGGGTTTGCTGCAGAGATAACCAATGAGGAGGCTTTGATGGGCAGGGCAGCCACCAAATTAACTGATTCAATGCTAACTGTTCCTGCCTGCTCCATAGAGCTCCTACCCAGAATGTGTGGGATGTTTGTTACCCACCCCTGACACAGATAGATTCTGCCTTCCTGTGTTCCAGGCTTATGAAGGGCTGTCCCATATGGCTAGAGCAGGGCACTGTGTCCTGCTCTGCTCTACCTCCTGCCCTGGTTGCCAGGGAGATATGGAGCATTTAACTGTTTTTTCCTCATCTTTTCTTCTTGCAGCTGTGCCAAGCCAAAGGCTTCATCTGTGAGTTCTGCCAGAATGAGGATGACATCATCTTCCCCTTTGAGCTCAACAAGTGCAGGACTTGTGAAGGTGAGATACTGGGGAGAAAGAGAGAGGAGAGACAGACCTTGGAGCCACCAAGGTCTGCCTCCAGTTTGAGTGGCATTTGTGCTACCAAGAGGTACAGAGCCATAGCCAGACATACCAGAGTGCCTCTGTGCATGGCCTGTGGCTGCAACATGTTATCACAGCAGCAGATCAGCTTTGTAACAGTGGTTGGCCAGAGCTGGTTGCGTGGTGGAGTGTGTAGGTCCCCTCCTGCCCTGGTGGCAGCGGGCAGTCAGGCTGTGACTGCGGTAAGTGGATATCTGGGAGCCCTTGCTTCCCTTCTGCTGTGGTTATGGGACAGGCTGCAGCCTGCACACAGCTCCCCTGCCGCTGCTTGGATGGCTGGAGCAGACCTTGCAGAGCAGAGAGAGCCTGAAGGCTTTGTGTCCTTCCTGCCTGCCAAGAAATGCCCACACCCCTTCAGAAGTCATCCTTGATACTGCCCAGTACTAATGGCTGAGTAGAGCTCGTCCCTGCAGCTTGGGACCAACCTCTGAACTGGCTTAAAATGGCTCCTGACAACATGCAAGCCTTAGTTTGGCAGGTGCAGTGCCAAGGAAAACTTGTGCCAAAGTCACTGTTTCCTTGGAGTATCAGAAAAGTTTGGGGAGGGACCCTGTGCGGAGCTCCTGTGCTCCCAAAGGCCTTGCAGCTGGTGTAGGGACTTGCAGTGTGGAGTGTCAGGCAGTCTGTCAGCCTCTACCAGCTCTCAGCTGTGCTCTCCCCCACAGAGTGCAAAGCCTGCTACCACAAATCCTGCTTCAAATCCACGCACTGTCCCCGCTGCGAGCGCCTTCAAGCCCGGAGAGAGCTGATGGCGAAGCAGAGCATGGAGTCCTACATCTCGGACTACGAAGACGAGCTGGAGCAGCCGGAGGCAGTGGCAGCCACATGAACATGTTGCAGCCAAGGAGTGTATTGTGGGTTTATTTATGTGTGTGGCCTTCGTCACCAGAGACTGAGCCACGTGGAGATAAGGACTATTGGGAGGAGTGGAGCACTGTCTTGAAGGGATCTGTTTTCCCCCATGCAGTAGTGCCGTGCTGGGAAAAGAGCACATTTCATCATCTGGACCTGCTCCAGGTACTGCTCACACTCCTGATGCCTTTGCTTGGGGAAAGGCAGCTGCTCCTGCCTGTCCTGCAGGCAGAACACAAACTTTTTCCAAGCAGTTGTTTGTGATGGACACGGCAGCGCTGTGGTGCCTGTCTCCGTGCCCTGCTCTGAGCCCAGCAGGGTCCCCTGAAGGGTCAGCACTTTCTGTTCATCACCTGTACACCAGGAATCGACTCTGAGTTCTCTGTTCAGCTGCTGGGGCTTACGTGAATGGAGGGAGGGTGGGGGGATTGGCTGTACATTTAAGAGCTCCCTTTCTGAAAGCCAGTGTAGGGCACTGGTGGAGAGTTGCTGTCACTCAAGAATTAGAGCAGAAGAGGTGGCAGTGATGAAAACACCAGACTCCCTTGCCTTCTGCCTGCACCCTGTGCTGCAGTGGGACATTGCCCCTGGAGCAGCTGCCCAAGGGAACTGGTGCTGATGGGCTTTTGGCAGGCAGATGCCCATGGCTCTATTAGGATCTGACTCCACGGGATACAGACTTCCAACCTACTTCCTCCTCATGCTGCCAGTCTGTTCTCCCTGGGGGGGACATGTCCCCCTCTAAGGGTGACATGGGACCTCACTCTGGTGGCACCAGGTCCTGCCTTGTGTGCAGCTGCCTTCTGCCTGTCAGGATGCAGGTGAAGGCTCAGCCCTCCAGCTGCATCCCCCGAGCCTGTCTCTCGGTTTGTTCTTTTAGGTTGGGTTTTTGTTTTTTTAATCTGTTGGATTTGGTTTTATTTTTTTAATGCGGTTGTTTGTATTTTTAACTGTGTGTTCCCCCGCAAGGAGGTGCTGCTTGAAATGCCTCCTTAAGGGGCATGTGATCTGCTTGCAACTCACCAGTATAAATTCTCCGGGGCTGTCCTGCTCCTGGTTCCTCATCCTTGGATGGAGCTGGCATTTGCCAGGTGTCCCCTCTCCCAGCAGACATCCTGCTCCCCTTGGGAGAGGGGTCCCTGAGCCAAGCAAAGCCTCCAAGCTTCCTGGCTGCAGTGTGGTGGGGTGGCCAGGCAGGCTGCTTGCAGTGGGGGTGCATGGGGGGAGAGGGGTTTGGCACTGGGGTGCTGCAAAGGGTTGGTCCCTCGCCGATGCAGAGCTGCCTGCCCTGACTGACAGCTCTACAGGGTCAGACCCAGAGGTACGAGGTGAGCTCTGTGCCCTGGGGTTTGTGGTCAGTCAAGGAGGTGCCTCTGCAGCGCGGTGACTGCTTTGGCCCATGGCACAGGTGAGTGTCCAGCACCACCCTGGCCAGGGTGGGATGTGGGGTGTTTGGAAGGACGGTGTGGCCTGTGTATGTGCAAGAAGGGTGTTGAGGGTCTGGGGAGCAATGCACTGGCAGAACACATCGAGGGGCAGTGGCTCTTTCAGTGTGTGCCCTGACTCGAGGCTGGGATGTGACCCCTTGTGGGCTCTTCCTGTGGGGGTGGCAGGGCTGGGGAGAGGGGAAGAGGCTGGGACCAGGAGAGGTGGCTGCAGGGCTTGCTCAGGGAGGGTGGCTGCAAGCCTTGCTGCTGGGGGCCAGGCTGCTGCACAGCAGCATCTCTCCCCTGCCTGCAGCTGACAAAGTCCCAGAAACGGTTCAGCTCCCCACTTGCTGCCCTGGGTTTTTTTCCGCCTTGTGTCTTGCTTCTGCTTGTTTTTCCCACCGGAGCAGCTGCTCTTCTGCTGTCTCTGCAAGCCCTGGGGCTACCAAATGCTGGTCTGCCTTAGTCTTGCCTGTCCCCAACCCAAGCCAAGCCTTCCTGCTGCTGCCCGGAGTTGGCACCCCCTTCCCTGGAGCTGCCTCAGCAGCACACCTCCATCCACCCTATTTTGTTTGAAGCACTTTATTGTCATGGGACTGCAGCTGAGTGGCTGCCTGCGTCCCTTTCTAGAAGCACTGAGTACATTTGGAGAAGAGGGAAGGAATTCTGGCTTACTTATGGCTTCCACCCTCCGCCATGGACTGTGTCTGGAAGCAGCAGGACTTGCAAATCTGGCGGAGGTCTCCAGGGCAAGACTGTGCCCAGCACTGACCGCTACAACTAACACTGGACCTGGCCAAGGCAGAGAGCTCTTTGTGAGGGAGAGCGGGGGGCTGCCCCAGCCGTCAACTGGAGCCCTCCCCATGGGATTACTGTTGCACAGCATAGCAATTAAAATGCCGTCCTTAATAAACTAAGTTAATAAGGGGTTGAGTTGTGTTGTGAGATCTCAGGTGGGGTAATGGTGTGTTATCCCTCTTTGAACTCACGGGGCAGGCAGGGAGTGCTGCTGATGGCAGGAAGCAGGGGAGTGGACACCTTGTGCAGCTGGTGGATGCATCCCCAGATGTCACTGAGAGGGGTTATTGTCACCACCCCTTGGCTAATTCATCTGGTTTGTGGCCTCCCCCTGCAAACTGCACACTGGACTCAGAGCAGGAGGTACAAGCCACTGTGTGAGGGGCTGTCTGTAACTCCTGTCCCCTTCTTGAGCCTGCCTTTGCTGCTGGCAGAGAGGCCCAGGGGCATGGCCTTGGCTGCTCTGTCCCTGCTTGCATCCCCATTCCATGCAGCCCAGCTCTCCCCTTGTGTTGTGCATTGCCCCATAAACACCATCAACACAGGTGATAGAAACTGTAAACTTTAAAACAGCTGTTCAAAGATGCATCTGCCAGCCCAGCCCAGCACTGGCTTCACCACAAGCCACTTTCTGGGGGCTTTTTCCCCAGAAAAACCCTGCTCAGCCGAAATCTAAGCTATGGTTAGCAGCAGCAAAAGTGACCTGGACTA
Organism: Lophotriccus pileatus; assembly: GCA_035583135.1. Taxonomy (NCBI): domain Eukaryota; kingdom Metazoa; phylum Chordata; class Aves; order Passeriformes; family Tyrannidae; genus Lophotriccus; species Lophotriccus pileatus. The sequence goes on from JAWWES010000011.1 coordinate 9,682,706, forward strand.
TCCTGAGCGTGTTGGTTGTAGAAAAGGTTTCTGGCAGTCTCGGCATGCTGAGCATGGGCTCTCACAGCTGCCAAGAGAGGATTCCAGAGGACTCCAGCAGCTGTCTCAGCATGGCAGCTTGAGCTGGAGGTGATGGCAGAGAAGAGACCTGCAAAACCCTGGGGCTTGCTGCTGTTACAGCGAGCCCTCCAACAGCGCCCGGGGTGATCCCTGCCCTGGGTGATCTCTGCAGGGTGGCACCTCAGCAAAGGCACATCTGCTCCAGCAGAGAGGGGCACGAGCCCTCTCAAGGCACACTGTCACTGGGAGGGTGCGGGGGCATAGCGACGCTCAAACTTGTCCACGTCAAACTTGCGCTTGCAGCCGGCGTAGTTCATGTAGCGGATCTTCCCAAAGACAGCCCGCTCTGCCCAGCCCTGGTCGTGTATTCCACAGATGGACCACAGGCAGCCTGCCGGGCATGGGGATAGAGTGTCAGCTCTCCCCCTTGCTCAAAGGCACACAGAGAGCAAGTGGGATGTGGGTGCAAAGCAGGATGGGCTGGAGTTGGGCTGTGCTGCCTGCAGAGAGCCCCCGCCCTGCCCTCCCCACCACTACAGCCTTGGCCATCACAGATAAGACCCCCCACCCCGTGACCCCATCCTGCAGCTTGCCTACGTATCCATTGGGGTCCCTCCCGTCCAGCTCGTAGCGGTCATTGAGGTAGATGGCAAACTTCAGGGCCTCCTCAGGGGAGCGGGTCCACTCCAGGATCTTCTTGGCCCAGTACATCCGCAGGAAGCCATGCATCTTGCCCTCCCGGACCATTTGGAGCTGGGGGGATAGGGACAGCCATAGGGGCCAGTCTGTGCCAGGTCACCTCTGCCCCTTGGGAAAAAGCTCAACAGTTTGTGGGGAAGATGGAGGGCAGTACCTGGGCAGCATTCCAGAGTCGGTCGTGTGTAGTCCCCTGCTCCAGCTCCTGCAGACTGTAGAGATAAGGCCTCTTGTCCTTGGCATGGAGTTTCAGGGTGGTTTGTGCCCAGTCGTAGGCACCTGTGAGCAAGAGATGAGGAGCAACATTGAGCAACCTGCTCCTGCAGAGGACCAGGGAAGAGATGGAGAGCTGGGCTGTTGAGGGCACCAATCTTGAGGGCACCTGCCTCCAGAAGGGGCCAAATGATGGGACATTAGTGCCCCCACAGCCCTCCTCGTAGCAGAAATAGGACTGCCAAATTGGAGTGACCAGCTGGGTACCAGCCTAAACCCCCAGCACTGCCCACACGAGCCGACACTACCCTGCACACTGTCGTAGTTTTCATTGTAGTAGCAGAAGTTTTCAGCCAGCTCCCGCCGCACCACAGCCTCCTCCACGAACGCATCCACCGACTCCTTGTACTTGTGCCGGTGCTTCTGCACCTCCAGGATGGCTCGTTGGGTGGAAACCTGGCCTGGGTATGTGGGGAAGGAGCAAGTCAGCCTGCCAGTCCAAGACACCGTGCTCAGTCCCACTGCACAGTGGAAAGCCTGGGACACTCACCGAAGTGGAACCATGGGGACAGGTTGCTGAGAGCTGCTTTGTTGGGATCGTTCCGGTGGGAGCCAAAGGATTTCAGCCGCTCTGTGATGAAGGATTTCAGCATAGCCAGCCCTGCAGCTGTGCCAGGGGTTGCCCAGTCCACCTCCTTCACGGTGTGGTCCACCTGCAAGCTGGAATAACAGGCCTCCCAAGCAATGGGCTGGGTGGCGACGGAGCAGTGAGTGCATTTGCTGATGCTCTTCAGCCAGGGCTGTCCCAGAGTGTTATGTCCCCTGGATCACCCCAACCAGCAAGTCCCCAGCCCATGCCAGCCTTCTCCTCTCAACTACCCCTCTGCAAGGCAGAGATGTCAGAATTGAATGAATGAGGTGGGAACCTCCCCTTCCCCAGGGCATCCCCATTTCCACACCATCTGTGTGTGGCCTCAGACAGGTTACTGTCCCCACCCCCTGCCAACCCCTCCCAGGATCACAAAGCAACTGTAAAACACTCTGGGACAGGCCGTGAATGGGTTTGGAGGTGTCTCCTGCTGGTACCTCTGCTGGGCAGGAGGGGGAATATGGGTGACGAACTACAGGGGGGAACTCAGTGAGGAACTCGGGGAGCTGAGCATGGATCTTGCCCCGGATGGTCCTGGCGCTGTATTCCTGCTTGGGGGAGGCAACCCAGCAGGGCACGATGTTGTGGGCATCAACCTGGGAAGCAAAGCCATGGAGACGGTGTGAGAAGCAAATGGTCCCGATGACATGACACGACACACAGCTCTCTGCTCAAGTCAATCCAGTGCACAAAACACAGGAGACAAGTTTCTCCCACATCTCCCCATCAAGAATTTTCCTTTCCTAGAGTGCTGACACCCACCTGTGCAAATGGCACATCCTCTGGCAACTGCTCTTTGACGTCCTCCACCCACTGCCGGGGGAGGCGGAGGGGACTGAAGTCTGTCACCAGCCCACCCACACCATGCTCCACCACAAACGCAGGCAGCACGTCCTTGGCATAGCCCAGCAGCAAGTGGAAGGAGATGTTGAGCTCTGCACACTCCTACAGCGACAGGGAAAGGGCTGTGGGACAGTTCATAGCTCTGCAAACCCAAGCCCACCACCATCTGCTGAAGGGATGGATCTGCCTCCCCCATTCCCCAGGGGCCCTGTCCCACCCGGCAGGGACATCCCCATGCTGTACCTCGGCCACCTCCTGCAGGCCTCTCAGCATGAAATCGTAGTGCCTGATGGTGGCCTCCAGGAATTTGGGCACCAGGCAGAAGCAGATGTGCAGGGGCAGCTCCTGTTTGAGGGCCAGGCGCTGGGCATAGAGGAAAGCCCAGTTATCTGCGGAGAAATCACACAGGGCAGTGTCAGGAGGATGCTTCACTGAAGGGATGGGGTTTCACAACAAGTTTCCCCCCAGATGCCCTTACAGAGAGGGGGGCCAGGTCCAAGGCCTAACGGGGGAAGGGACCAGGGCCATGTGAGCTCTGCTTCCCGGCCCCTTCTGCCAGCTGGTTCGCACCTTGCACCCGCTGATCCCGGCACATCCAGTAAAGGATACACCGAGCATCATTCTTCAGGTCCGAGCCCTGCGAGACAAGGCGAACCCGCTTCTTGTTGTACTTGAACTCTCGCACGGACGGGGCCGCCCTCCGCCGGGCCTCCTGCATCGCCTCCTCTTCCTCCGTCCTCCTCCGAGACACGCGAGGCACCTCCGCGACCTCGGCCTTTCGCTTCCTTTGTTCCCGCGGCATCCTCAGGACCGCCCGGGCCAGCACCCGGAGCACCGTGGTTGCGAGCGGCCCCTGCCAAAGGAAACGAGACCCTGCTCAGCTTTCCCGCTTCCTCGCGCATCCCGGTCCGCCCCCAGAGCCCGGGGGATGATGGTCCCCCGCCCATCCTGGCCACGGGCACCGGAGGATAACAGTGCCCTGCCCATTCCGTTTACCGATCCGATCCGCCTCTGGTCCCCGATCCCCGGGGTAGGGGTCCCGACCTCGTTCCCGACTCCGATCCCAATCCCTACCCGGCACCACGTGGTCCTCCCAGCGTTACACAAGCCGTGGGCGTGTGTAAAGGGCGTGGCCATGGGCGTGGCCCGTGCAGGGAGGGGCGTGTCCTCCGTGCCCGGGACCGCCCCCCGCACACGGGCGGAGGTGCTGCCCCGATGTCCCCGGCACGCCCGCGGCGCTGCACCTGCCCGGGGGGGGGACAGTGCCCGCTGGTGCCACCCCTCCCTGCCCCCGGGAACGAGGAAGCAGGTCCAGCCACCTTCAGCCATCTCTCGGCAGAGTAGTTCCCCACTAGCACCACGAGCTGCGTCCTCAGGTCCACACCTTGCAAGGCACTGGGGTGCTGGCTTTGGACATGCCTGGGGGTACAGGAGAGCTGCTCGTGCTGCTGCTGAGCCTTGCTGTGCTGGATCTCACGCTGGGTAAGGGCGGAACGGTATGTGGTGGTATCCGGAGTGGGTGAGGAGGTGGGAGCATCAGTCTCCAGAGTGGGGGTGGCCCTGTGGTGGCTTCACCCACAGAAGTGAAACACTGTGGGTGCTGTTTGCTCTCCAGCATCTCAGCCTTGTCCTAGTGAGTGAACAGGGCAGTGCTTTGCAAAACATGAGCGACGAGCTTGGCTTTATTTCTTTTGCCTCTCATGTTGGTCTCCATCTGGGCAGAGAAGATCTTGGACCTAGCTGGATCCCCTTGCTGAACCTTCATCCATGCTGGGCTTATTGTCTTTGCTACAACCTGCCCAGCAGCAGCAAACAGCCCTGCCTGAAGGACAACATCGCCAGGATGTACTGGGCCTGGAAAACTTCCAATGCCACCTAAAGCTGGCACTTGATGCAAAGCGTCAAGTTGAGTTGAGGACAGGGAATAAACCTGAGGCTAGTACCTTCTGAGAGCCTCAAGCTACAGCCATAGGTCCCTTCCTGCTGCATCTCTCAAACCCCTCACAGAGATTTTGTGGGTCGCAACAGGTCTCTCGTGGACTTGCCCTGAGCTGCAAGCTGGGATTTGTTCCTTTGTGGGGCTGCTTCCCCCATTGCCATTATTTACGCACAGTGCTATCAGTTCCTGACTATCTGCAGCAGAGAGGTTTGTGTAAACGCTGCTGCTGCATTTCCAGATGTCTCACGGTCACCAGTTCCTGCTCGGCTCTTCCTGTCAGACGGGTTTGTCTGATTTCCTTCAGGGGTGGGTGAAGGTGGTGGAATGGGTCTTAGGACTGACATCTACAGGAGTCTCTGCCTTGAGACTGGTGATGCCCATGACTTGTTCCTACTTTGTCATGCTGGGGATTTACGTGGTTTGCTGATGGTGATGCTGCCATTCAGGGAATTCACGTGTTTGATCCATGCAGGGTGGAAAATCCCCAGTCCTGATGATCCATGGCTGATGCGAGGCTGGGGCAGGTCATGGTGGTGGTAATGTTGTACCATCCTCAGCAGAGTCATGATCTCAGCCTTTCACTGCCAGCCCTTGTGTGCTTCTGCCACCTCTTTGCAAGGACCACTGTCAGAGACATCACAGTCCCTGCATCCCTGACTCTCTCTGTATGCTTGACACCCACAGAGACCATGACACTGCGGCCCAACACCAGCTCAAGCACTGCAGCCACCCTCCCTCCCTCCAGTCCTGCAACCTCCACCCTGGAGATGCCAATGGATGCCTTCCCAACCAGTTCTGCTGCACCTCAGGAGAGCAGCCCAGCAGCCTCCAGCATCACCACAGCACAGGAGAGGGGCAGCACAGCCCACAGCACTAGTGGGTCGCCTGGGCTGGGGCTCACCACTGGCATGCCAACAGGCGTGGGGCTCACCACTGGCACCCCAACTTCAGCCTCCATGGCCGTAACACCCAACTGTCCCAAGACAGCCAATGTCACATCTGTGGGGACCAGCACAACCCTGGCTCTCAGCTCATCTGGAGTTGAAATAAGCACGCTGCCTCCCCCCACCTCTACTCTTCTCTCTTCCACCTGGGTGGGCACCACACTTGGCACCAGCACCCACCAAGGGCCAGCCACAACCACTCTGCTTGGCAGCAAATCCCCAGGGAGCGGCAGCACCTTATCTCCCACCACACCAGCACTGACAGACACTTCAAACAAGCCCTTGACAACCCCATCAGACACCACAGTCATTACTAGCACAGTGGCCACCAAGAGCACCCCTGCCCCAAGCCAGCCTGTCAGGACCACAGCCAGGACCACCCTTGGTACCTCCACCCTGACAGCACCTGAGACTCCCAGTGCCACTGCAGGTGAGTGCAGCCACAGGGCACCTGGGGGGCAGGATGAGGGTAGCAAATCCCCATGGAATCTCCCATCCTGCTCAGCCAGGCACCTGGCTCCTTCCCCACAGCCCGGCCCATGGCCTGTCCCCAGCCCTGTGGGGGCTGCCTGGTCTCCAGGCTCTTCAGGCCAGTGGATGGTGCCATGCTGGACTGTGACTGTGCCCTGGTGGGACTGTGCCTAGCAGTGTGACCATGGTTTGACAGCTCCTGGTAGTGTGGCTGTACTGCAACTGTGTGGCTGCGCTGCGGCTGTACCGCAGTGGTGTGGCTGTACTGCAGCGGTGTGGCTGTGCCATGGCTGTGTGGCTGTACTGTGGCTGTGCCATGGCTGTGTGGCTGTGCCTCCAGCAGTGAGCCTGCACCCTGGCAGTGAGACTGTATGTACCCTCTTCCTCAAGGAGTGGGAGTGTACCCCAGCAGCCCCCCCCGGGCTGCTGTATTCTGACAGTGTTGCTTACTGGGCACCTGTGTCCTGGCAGTGTGACTGTATCCTCGTGGCTCCTTCAGGAGCCTTTACTCTGGGACTGCAAATGTACCCTGGTGACACCCCACTCCATGCACATCAACCAGAGCAGGCAGACTGTGCCCTGTCTCAGTACCCCTGGTTGTGCACGGTACCACGGTGTCCCTGGTGTCCCTGTACACCAGCAGAGCAACTGTATCCTCACACAGTACCTGCACCCTGGCCTAATGTCCACGGTGTGAGAGCACCTCATCAGAGTGCTCTGGTGATGGATGGCCTCTGTGTGCCTGTAACCCAGCAGTGCCTCCGTGTACCTGTACAGCAGCAGGGTGGATGTGCCCTGACAATCCTCCAGCATGCCTTGCCTTCCTGCCTGTGGAATGCCTGTTACCTGGCCCAGTGCCTGCAGGCGCCTCCGACTGGTCTTGTCCCTGACCCTGAGAAGAAGGAAGCTCCAGCTGTGAGCAGTACACTTCAGCCGTGATACGCTGTGACACGGGGAAGTGATGCCTGTACGGACAGCCCAAGGGACAAACCCTCAGCCTGGAGCACGCCCTTCCTGAGCGCTGCCTGTTTTCTCGGCCAGTTCCTCGCGCTCAGGCAGAGCCGGCTGTTGTCTCCTGAGGGCGTTGGTGCTGGGAGCCACCACCAAACATCACCCCTGTGGCGAAGTGCAGGGACGGTTCCAGGTAGCCTGGACTTTTTTCCGTTGTCACCCTCTCCTCAGCAGGCAGAGGACGGCACAGTCTCGGGCTGCAGGGACCAGGTCTGTCATAGTGGTGGCCTTGCTGGCCTGCCCTGCCCACTGCTCGTGGCTGCTCTGGGTCCAGCCGTGCAGTTGATGTCTGACCTGGAAACCCCAGTGCTGGGGCTGTGGGGAGCGCTCAGAGCTGTGCCTGTGGGGTATAACTGTTCCTGCTCACCTGGACATGGCTGGGCAGAGAGGGGGGCTGCCCCTGCTCTTGCCCCTGCTGCTGCTGCTGCTGCTGAGCCTCACCTGCCTCGCCGTGCTGCACCTTGCTCTGGGTAAGGGCTGAGTGGGATGCGGTGCTCTCCACGGGGTGGGTGGTGAGTGGGGAGCATCATTCCCCAAGGTGGTGGGGAATCCTGCATCTGTGGGGTCGGGGGGTGACATGCTGTGGGTGCTGTTTGATAAATGGGAAGCAGAGGTGGACTTCTGGCTCCTCCTTTGTGTGAGGATGAGGCCCTTCAGTGCAGACACCCACCTGGCGTGGGCTGGGATCAGACCTTTGCCCTTCTCTACACTGGTATTTAACCAGCTGCTGTATGCAGGGAGGGAGTGGCTGCCGGGGGCTTTGGAAGTTTCTGGCTGGGTTGGCTGAAAGCAGATGGCGACTTGTGGCTCTGTTTCCCATCCTCATGTAAGCAGAGCCCCAGAATCATTGTGTTTCTGCTGGGAACACTGGGGAATCCAGTCTGGCATCCCAAAACCGCCGCCTCACAGGCACCCCTTGACAAAGGTTCAGGCAGCCAGGCTGTCCTGTGCATCCTTTGGAGAAGGTTACAGATCCCTGGGCTTTGCCTGGGGACAGCACACTGCCCTGGCACAGGGTCTGTGTGGGAAGAGAGGATGTCCCTCCTGCGTCTCACAACCCCCTCGCAGAGTTTCGTGGGTCACAGCACATCTCTAACGGCTCTCCCTGAGCTGCAAGCTGGGATTTGTTCCTTTGTGGGGCTGCTTCCCCCGTTGCCATTATTTACACCCAGTGCTATCAGTTCCTGACTATCTGCAGCAGAGAGGTTTGTGTAAACTGCTGCTGCTGCATTTCCAGACTGTCTCACGGTCACCAGTTCCTGCTCGGCTCTTCCTGTCAGACGGGTTTGTCTGATTTCCTTCAGGGATGGGTGAAAGTGGTGGAATGGGTCTTACGACTGGCGCCTACAGGAGTTTCTGGCCCGAGACCAGTGATGCCCATGGCTTGTTCCTACTTTGTCATGCTGGGGATTTACATGGCCTGCCTTGCAGATGCCCATTCAGGGAATCCACGTTTGATCTGTGCAGGATGGTTAATCTCCATTCCCAATGGTCCATGGCTGATGCGTAGCTTTGATTTCCTTGGGGACCTCATGGTGGTGGTGATGCTGTGCCATCCCAAGAACAGCCATGGCCTCACCCTTTTACCACCAACCCTTGTGCATCTCATTGTCCAACCTCTTTGCAGAGACAACTGCCGTGGGTGTGACAGCAACCACGTCCCCATCTCCCCCCACCTCCTCAGTATCTATGGAGACCTCGGCACAGCTGCCCACCACTGACTCCACCACCGCAGCCACCCTCTCTCCCTCCAGCCCTGAAACAGAAGCTTCCACCCCAGAGAGGTCCAGCACATCCCCAGGGACTGGCAGCACCCCAGCTCCCACCATGCCTCCTCCCACCACAACAACAGCTACTTCATCTCAGCCCTTGACAACCCCGGCAAACACCATGGCCAGCCCTGTTATCAGCACGGAGGTCCCCCTGAGCACCCCCTCTCCCAACCACCCGGCCAGGACCACATCCAGGACTACCCCTGACATCTTCCCCCCAACTATGGAGTCGACTCCAGGTACCCTGACAGTATCTGGGACCCCCAGTGCAGCCATGGGTGGGTTCCCTACTGGAAGATAAGGACACTTTCATGGGGACAAATCGTCACAGGGATTCTGGGCATATCCTAGGGTGGCTTCATGTAGGTGTCTTTGCTTATGTTCACTCTGTCCCCAGTTGCAGCAGCATCCTGCACCTCTGCAGACAGTGCTAACATAACATTGCTTTGCCCAGGCTTTGAGTTCTCTTTCCCCACTACGAACTCGACCCAGACCTCAGAGGTTACCCGCACCACCCCTGCAGACCTGCCAATGCCGCCGCCCGTCTGCCCCACTGGCTCGTCCAACACCAGTAAGTGCAGTGCCTGTGGGCATCACCACCCACCCACTGTGGTTTTGGGCGGCCATAGTCCGGTGCAGGGGGTCCTGGAACCCCACTGCTATTGCCGTGCTCTCAGGGAAGGGGCATCGATGTCTGGGGAATGTCCTCTGGGTTTGCTGTACAGTGGGAGGGTTGTTCTCCTGACAGTGTAGGGTGTCTATGACAAAATTAACCTGGGAGGAGGTCCTGTGTCTGTGCCAGCGATCTCATGGAGAGACCCCCAGGTTCTTTGGCACAATCCAAGGTTCAAGGGTAATAACCAGAGCCACATTTTTCATCCCTAGGTGCATCTCGCCTCTTCCTGTCACTGCGGCTCAGCACCCCCCTGGACCTGGGGAACAGCACGGTGCAGGAGCTGGTGTTGTCCAAGGTAAGGTGTGTGGGAGGAGATGCCATTTTGCATCTGCCAGCCATGGTCCAGGCAGTCAGGGAGGGGTCAGGCAGCCAGTGGGAGGAGAATGGCTGGGTCTTGCATTGAGTATCACCCACAGCCCTTTTGGATGAAGGGGAGACCCTCTAACTGCCACACTTCAGGATCAGGCCCTTTTGAGGTGGGAAGAGGGAAGTAGGAAACCCCCTCTGGCACAGTTTGATGGCTGTTCTTTCTCCCCAGCTCCGTGAGGACCTGCAGACGGCATTCCCATGCGCTGGCCTGTCACTGGAATGGCGAGGGAAGAGGAGCCCCTGACCACCACCCCTCGCCCTGCCAGCTCCCACATGTACTGGCAAGCCATCTGCTCCTGTCTCCTTACTCCATGGCAGCGCAGCCCCTTGGGATAACCTACACAGCTCCTCTTGAACTTGGGCTCCCCGTCCTTCCCTGTGCACACCCTGTGCCCCCCGGGGGCTGCAGTGCCCCTGCCCCTTCCTACAGCCTGTCTGTAAAGCCCAAGACCTCCCACCGCCCTGCTCCAGGCCTGACTCCTGTGGTGGGACCCCTTCCAGTGCTGCCAAGGGGCTGGGAGGAGGGGACCCCGTGGGACTGGGCTTTTACAGCTGGGACTGTGCTGGCTCAGCCATCAAAGCCGCCCTGGAGACTGATGGATGAGAGGAAGGAGACCTGGAGCCCCCAGTACTGCTGTGCCCAAGGCTCACCTGCGGTATTGCTGACAGAGGAGCACGCCCATGCCAACACAGGCTGGGCAGTAAATAGAAACTCCATGCTTTCTGTGTCCAAGTTGATGACTTCTTTATTTCCCAAGTTGCCTTTCACAATTTTCAGCTTTGCCATCTATTAGAGGTACCAGTGAGGGAAACCGTTTGAGTCCCAAAAGCTTCACATGGAGAGACAGGCTCAGGGCTTTCCCTCCTGGCAGGGGCAGCTGCAGATATTCTCAAGGATGGCTGGGAACCTTGACAGACTTGGGGTCCCTGCTTTGGTGCTCTCTGCCCCATGGCACCCCACAGCTGCTAGGGCAGCTGTATGTACCATGGGGCTGTGGAAATCCTGTGGGCTGTGCTCCTTCCCTGTTTTTTTCCAGTCCCCATCTAAGGAGACGGCCACAACATCTGTCCCCCTGCAGCAAAGTCATTTATTAACTGATTAATTAGCCAGATAAAATCCAAACGAAGCAATTATTAGCCTAAGCAAGTCACCTCGCCTGGAGATTGAAAACTGAAATAATTAGCAAAATAGCCTTGTTGCGTGTCAGGGATTGTTTTTGGCTGATCCCTATTCCTCACTGGCAGCCCTCACCGCCCCGGCACAGGGAGGGCTGGGAAGGGGCACATGGGGCTGTGCGATGCCAAACCTGGGGACTGCTCCCAGGCTGCCTGGGTTGTCAACCATCTGGGAAGGAGCCAGCAGCTGGACAGGATGGGGAAAGACTCCGTGGGATCAGCTGGCTGCCTGCCAGCTCTCAGGGGCTGGGAGAGGCTGGACTGGGACTGGAGGTTGTGCCCAGGCAGCTTGTCAGGATGCTCCCATTTGGGATGCCCCTTGCATCTTAGGGTTGCCCCTTTACTCTTTAGGAAGCTGCCTGGCTTTTGTGGGCTTGTCAGACTGACTGACACCAAGAGGGGTCCCTTGGCACCTGGGCAGGGAGCCAGGGAGCAGGGCAAAACCTGCCGGAAGGGGTCCCCGTGCTGGACGCCTGATGGGGTGCTGGGAAAGAAATCCTTGTGGTCTGCCTACGCCGTGGAGTTGGGCCAAGAGTCCTCCCACGTCGTGTCCCACCGGGCTGTTTTCTCCGGCTGTTGAATCCATAACTTCAGACCCCGGGACATGGCTGGATGCCAAAGCCGGCATAGTGGAGCCAAACTGCGTCACAAAGGGAGGAAAAGGTCCTGAAGCGCTGGGATGAAAAGGTGACTGGGGTACTCGCTGTCCTCTGCCAGCACGGCTGCCTTCCATCATTATTGTGGTCGGGGGGCAGTGGAGGAGGAGATGTTGTGGTCCCCTCTGCCCCCAGCCTGGGAGGGAGAAGAGGGACACAGTGGGGGCACGTGGCTCCTGTGGGGGTGGTGGTCACTGCCCAGGCACTGGCAGCACAGAGCTCTGACAAGCCCCCGACACTGCCCATGTTCTCCATGCCTGCCATCCTTGAGGATGCTGGCTGCCACCTTCACCCCATGGCTGCTTGCCTGCCACAGATCCCTGACCAGAGGGGCCTTGGGAGGCTGTGTCTGGGTCCTGCTGCTTTCCCAGGCCACAAATCACTTCTCACTGTCTTTGCTGTGATCCACTGCCATCTACCAGCATTTTCCAAAGGAGCAGACCCAGTGCCCAGCGGGACTGTCACCTTCAGAGAGCCTGGCAGCATCACGGGGTGCCTGTCTCAAGTCCCTTGTGACTCAGGTGTCCCTTCCAGTGTCCTCCTCCCCTTCACCCATGCCAGTGACTATAGCCCAGCTCCTGCTGTTTGGCAGGAGGGTGTTACAACACACCCAGCATGCCAAGTCATCCAGAACCTGTGGAGTTGATGGATAACTTGGTTTCCCCCACTACCACCCTGAGCCCTCTCCAAATGCCCTTGCCAGGAGGCTGGAGGGGATCCAATAGGAGATGCTGTGTTCTTTACAGGGCTGGAACAACCAGCTCATTAATTCCAGGAAGGCTGATAAGGCACTGTGCTGGGCCATGCTCTGCTGTGCTAGATGGTGTAGAGCCCCTGGGTGCTGGTATTCGTAGAATTGCCCTGTGGCTACAGGCTCCTGAAGGGCTCCAGTGCCCACATGATGCTTTGGTCCTTGGTAATTTCAGATGACAGTTATTCTTTCAGGAATCAGCGCTTTGCCAGGATGTTGGTTTCAGGAGTAGAAGAAGAATCATTAAAAAGCCCCTTCCCAGGGTGAGAGCAGGGCACCATCCTTGAGACAAGGCATCCCTCAGTGGCTGCAGGCTTTCTTGGGAGGGTGTACCAATGCCAGAACAGAGGGACAAGTTTGGTGTGTCAGCCCCATGACTCTGCTGGGAGATGAGTTTTCTTGGGGACAGCATGGGCAGGAGTTGCAGGTATAAGGGTCTCCAGGCAGAGCTGCCCTGGGGAGCATGGACAGGAGCTTGCAGGAGGGCTGAGGCCACCGCCTTGCTTCAGCCAAGTTGTTTTCCCCTGTGCTGAGCAGCATGTTTGCAACAATCCCTGTGGTTCCCACCACATTTTGCACCTCAAACACCATCTGGAGCAACCCTCTCCAGCGTCAGCATATATTCCCTGTCGGGGTGGCTTTCCAAGGTGATATGGCATTGTCAGCACAGGCAGGAACAACTCTCCCACGGTAGGTTTGTATCCCTCTAATCCTCCATCAGCCCAGGTGTGGTGGCTGCTCAGGTGGTCACTGGCTGGGCAGTCACCCCAGGATCTGCAGTGCTGGTTGCACAGGCCCCCAGTGCACTGTTCCCCCCTGGCTTCACCCCCGCACCGGCATTTTTGGTGGGCAGGCGAACATTTGTTCCAGGCGAGCGGCGCTCCCCCCTGACTGACCGTCTGTGCCCTGTTCCCACTGCCGGGGGTGATGCGTGGGTTTACAGGATGGTGTTTCACCAGCCGTGACTTGGCCTCCCCTGGCATTTCCCTGTCGACTCTGCCCAGTTGGTGGGCTGGGGGTGTCACTTGACGTGCCGAGCCACTGCCGCCTGCCCAATGGAGGCCAGCTCCAGCGGGACACTGTGTACTGCCTAACACCCCTCATAACACTTTGCAGGAGTTGCCTGGGGGCATTTCTGGTTAAGAAGTGTTTAATTGACTACAGAACCATGTAGTGGTGGAAGTTTGCATAATGCTGTTCACCGGGGGAGCTGAGAGCAGTTTTCACAGGGGGGGGCCTGTGAGAATTGCTGCTCCAGGAGAAGGAGGAAGGAGAGATATAGGGGTGAAGTGACCCAGGGGATCAAGGTGAAGTGACCCAGGGATTCCCCATAGCAGGGAAGGGGATATAGGCCTGTGACTTTTCCTGCTCCAGCTTCTGGTGCCATCTTACAGAGGAGCTTTCCTGGATAATTTGTCCCCTCCCAGTACCCCAGCACTGCTGTGCCCATGCTGAGGTGCACGTTTCAAACCCCACTGGGGTATGCTGGGGTTCTGGACAGGGATCCCTAGTGCTTCCAGTTGCAGGTGAGCAGTGGGAGCTCAGCTGATGCCCCAGAGCCTGTCCCCAGCCACACATCCCTTCTTTATAATCTGAGTCTGCTCCCAAGGAAGCTTTGAGCCAAGTGGGCTCTTGTGTCTTGCCTTGCCCTGGGCTGAGACATGGCTCAGCTGGTGATTTTAGTGCCCATGGTGTCCTCACAGGCATGGTGGCACCAGCTGGCATTGCTCCGTCACTGCCACACACTCTGTGACCCCTTCCCCTGCATGGATCAGGTCCTGTGGGGTCTGTGGGGTGGCTGCCATGGGGAACAGGTGGGGTGACTGCCACGCCACTGTTGGCAGTGCCACACTCTGTTCCAGGCTCAGCTTCACCTCCTGGTGCTGGTGCACCAGGGAGCTGGGTCCTGCAGGGTGGGCTTTGGGTAACCCCCAGCCCATGCCACAGCTGAACAGGGCATCCAGACCTTGGGAAGGGGAGGGCTCGACCGGAAGGGAATGGTGACAGGGACATTGGAGGGAAGGGACCGGGGGCGGGAGAGGACGTCGGCAACCTGCCTCCTTCTGCCATCCCTATAAATAGGAGGGAACAGGAGTAGGAGCACCTGTGGGACTCCAGCTCTGCAGGAGAGGCAGGCAGGGAGGGACGGAGGGAGCTGCCCCTTGCTGCTCTCTCCTCCCTTTGAGCTTCCTAGTGCTCTGCCTGCGCGGAGGCCTGAGGCATGGGGACTAGGGGATGGACGCTCTCCACCTTCCTGGGATGCTGCGTGTGGATTCTGCATGGTATGTCCAATATTTTTCTGCTAGCCCATGTGCTACCTGAGCTCTGTCAGGGTGCAGCAGGTACACTTTGAGGTGCTTTTCCCTCCTGGCTGCACTGGAAAGTCCTTGCAGTAGATTGCAGCCAAAGAGCTGGAAAAGTGTTTCACAGGACAGGCATCACCCCGAGGGGCTGGTTGCAGGCGTGGAGCCGTGGGAGAGGTGAGAGCCCAGCCCGGAAGCCTGCAGGCAGCCCTGTACCCCTCCAGCAAGGGAAGCCAGCCGGCAGAGCAGGACCCGGGGATGTTCCCATCCCTCCCACGTCCCAGGAAAGGGCAAATGCTGGGGCCCCTCTTGCAGTAACTTCCCATGAATATGGGCGTGTGAGGTAGATGGTGTTTCCTGCTCCACACGGAAGAATTAAAGTAAAACATGGATTTACTGGGGTGGAGTGCGCCAAATATACCTGGGGGGACTTCACTGATGAAGTTTGTTTTCCCTGAGATGGGGACAGAAGCAGCTGAGCTCCTCTGGCTGAGTGGGCTGGTGCAAAGAGCTTATTTCAGCTGGGGAAGATGGTGAGGAAGAGCCTGCCAGGAAAGGGAACGGGGCTCTGGAAGAGGATGGACCCCTTGAGGACTGGTCTGGCATAGGAGATAATGCTCATTAATGACTCTGCACAAGCTATCTGTAAGCTAACGAGCTGAGCCGGCGGTGAGGTTGGAGGCACCTCCGCTGCAGGGAGTTCTGGCTGCCTGTCAGGGGGAACCTGATGAACCGGAGCACCAGGGTGGGGAGCAGGCTGGGGCTGTCGGGCGGTGGCGAAGCCCTGGCAGGTCTTGCCATCGGGGTGCCCTTCATCTCCCCTAATTGCAGCTGCCTAAAGCCAGGCGTCAGCAGATCCACCCAGCTCCTCCTGGAGCCAGCAGAGGCAGCCTGGTCTCCCCAGAGCCTGCATCCCTGTCCTAAATATAATATGGGTTGAAACATCACCCGTGGGTGCCAGTAGGTGCTGGGAGAAATGTCTGGGATGTGGGCAGGTGTCTCCTCCTTTCAGCAAAATTTCTGCATGTGGGTCAGGATTTTGGCAGCAGGAGGAGTGAGCTGTAAGCAGGGTTTGGCCAGGGGAGCTCACAAATATTCCCTCCATGAGGAGGAAACCCCTGGTGCCTTTACCCAGCTGGAGGCAAGAGAGGTGGGGGCAGTAGCAGGTAGACGCCCAGCCCAGTAGAAGTTTAACAAACCTGCTTTAACTGTAGCAGGTCAGAATCCATCTGCAGTCAGGGAAGGCTTCTCTAAGCCTTGGCTGTCCTCTCTGCCAAAGGGCTTTGGGTAAAGTTATTTAAATTTCTCTCAGACACCCGGAAGGCAAAAAAACACAGAACCCCTCCAGGCTCTGCAGAAGTGACTGCATTCAGAGCTGCCCCTGAAGCAACAGAAAGAGGGCTGAGGGCTGTCCTGGGGTGGCAGAGCTCCATAGACACCCCCGGGGCTGTGAGCTAGACTTACTGGGCCCCAGCTGTACCCAGTGGCCGGGCAGTACCATCCCCAACATAACTGGACTGGGCTGCAGTGGCTGCCTTTGCCTCCACACTTGCACCAGTGTCTCTCCCTTACCTGTGATGAGTTCTGTCCTGTCCCATCTGGCAGCTGCTGATGCTGAGGATGGAAGAGGTGCTGTGCAGTGCTATGCCTAAGGCAGGCCAGACTGCATCCCTAGGCTCTTAAATCAGAGCCTTATAAGGCTGTGGGATGAGGCAGTAGGGTTTAAGAAGGGCTCAGAGCTTTGCGATGCTCAGCTGGAGAGAGGTGTGTCTGAGCCTGGCAGGCTGCTGGCTCTGGCACCCGGTGTAATGTTCTGCTTTGTGTTTCTCTGCAGGGCTTGGGGCTGCTGCTGTGCCTGTCACTACTGAGGGGCCCTTTACTGTGGGGACAGCTTTTCCCATCACAGCAGAGAATGAGGGGCCCAGTGCCCTGGTGACTGGCACTGCAGACACAAGCACCATGGCAGCTGATGCTGAGATAGACGAGAGCATCTTCACGAGGAGCCCCTTGAGTTCGACCTTCCCTCCCACGACTGAGCTGCACTCCTTTGTGAAGGCAACAAGTCAATATGGCCCTACAGTGACAATCTTGATGAATGTGACCAAGCCTCTTACCATGTCTCAGGGTATCGAGGGGGGGTTGGCTGCTCCCACTACAGCCACGGCCGCTGCTGCCATCACTGCACAGCACCCTGCTGTCACCCCAGAAGCAGAGTATGAGGTAATAGAGGCCACTCCTGATCCCACCCTGGTCACCCCAGATGTGAAGGAAGACATCCCTGTGGCTGTGACCAGAGGAGAAGAAGACACAGACCTCAGCACTGGCAATATGTCCCGCCCTACCACCCCTCCACCAGCAGACTCCTGGGTGCCACAGCCAACTGCTGGCAGCCCCGTGGGTGTCAGTGTCACTGTGCTGCCAAGCCAAGGGCTGACCACAGCCATGGGAGCAGCTGAGGAAGTCGTAACCCTGCCTGCATCTATCCAAAGTGGAGCCAATGCCAAATCCTCAAGTCCCAGCCCCAGCACCGAGGAGCTGCTTACGACCCAGCAGGGTGGAGTGGTGAGCGGGATTGAGGGCACTAACCCAGAGCCAGCAGAGGAAACAGCCCCAGCTGCTGAGGAAAGTCCCTTGGCTTCAGAGTCTGGGGATGCAGGAGATGCAATAAATGGTGAATTCAGCACAGCCAGCTCATCCCACCTACCTCCAGAGAGCCCAGTGATGTCAGGAACAGTGGGAAACCCCGGGGAGCCCTCCCTCCTACCTGGCCAGGCAGTGCTGAGCCCAGACGCTTCGCTGGCACCATCCACAGTGGACGGGGATGGGAAGGGAGTTCCCGGAGTGTCAACAGAAGCTTCTGGTTCAGCCCTGTCACCTGCAGCCAGTGAAGCACCAGTGGCACCCAAGGAAGCAGAAGACACTGCCACATCACTGCTGGCCCCAGAGGTTCCCACTGATGCACAGAGTCACACGAATCTCCCAGCCTTGGCCACTGTGCTGCCCACAGGCGACATGGGAGCTGTGGGTCTGGACAATCCACCCCTGCAGCCTGACCCATGGCAGACTCCCACTGGAGAACAGCCACCACTGCTTCCTGATGCTCTGACAGACACCCCCAGTGCTCCTGGGGCTGCTTACCCACCCCCAGAGGCTGAAGCCAACACCGTGCCTGCAGCTGATGGTGCAGCAGAGACACCATCCAGCCCCGACCTCACTACTGCCCCAGAAGCACCCATGTCTCCATCTCTCGGAGAGTCACAACCAGCAAGGATGCCAGATGGAGCTCCCCAAGAAGCTGATGGACCTAGCACTGGCTTGAGTTCAGATTCAGATGCCCCCAGCCCAGCCCCCTTTGTACCTGATGAACTAGCATGGCCCACTGCTGGAGCTGATGATCAGGGAGCTCAGGGAGCAGAGGACATGGCACAGGCAGGAGGTCCAGGGGATGGTAGTGCCTATACAGATACCCAGAGTGACATGAGCCCTTCAGCCCCCCAGCCCTCATCCTCTCCTGCTAATAATGGAGACCTGCTGGCTGGAGGAACAGAAGATTTGGCAAATGCTGAGCAGTCCCCCCCATCAGCTCTCGGGGATGGAACAGGAGCAGGAGGTGCCCCGGCACTGGGAGAAGTGTCCTCACCTGGTTCTGCACCTCCCAGCAGTGCTGGAATGGAGCCCAACCTCTCAGGAGCTGAAGGACCAGCGAACTTGCCCAGTGAATCTGCCAGTGCTCCTGGGGCTGTTTACCCACTCCCAGGCTCTGTGTCTGGCCCTGCATCTGGGGCAGAGGCACCATCGAGCCCCGACCTCAGTGGTGGCCAGGGAGCACCCGGGTCTCCATCCTTTGGTGGGTCACAGCCATGGGGAACGGCAGCCGGTGCTCCCCAGGGAGCAGGTCTCCCTGGAGCTGAAGGACCAGGCTCTGGCTTGACTTCCTCAGGAGATGCCCCCAGCTCAGCAGTTCATGGACTGGTAGGACCCCCATCACCTGCCCTTGGGGACCAGCTTGGCACAAACCTGGGGCTGCCAGCAGCCGGAGGGCCTGGAGCCGGCATGGCAGAGCAGGCACTGGAAGGAGCAGGCAGTGGGATCGATTCTGAGCCATCCCTGAGCTCCACTGCAGGCAGCGGGATGGCAGCTGGGATAGACCAACTTCCTGGTGAAGATGCCTCATCTGGCCCTGCCTCTCCCAGTGATGTGGTAGCAGCACCTTCTATTTCAAGGGGTGATGAGGCAGGACCCATCTCAGGTGCAGTCCCTGGCCCTGACAGCCTGTCCCCGGCCTCTCCAGACAGTGAAGCTGGCCCAGGGCTTGGTCTGGTGGAGGGGGCAGAGAGTGCAGGGGATGTGGCACAGGCTGGAAATCCAGAGACTGAAAATCCCTACATGGAGACAAGTCCTTCAGGCTTCAGCCCTCAGCAGGACCCCACTAACTCTGGAGAGCTTCTGGCTGGAGGAACAGAAGATTTGGCAAATGCTGAGCAGTCCCCCCCATCAGCTCTCGAGGATGGAACAGGAGCAGGAGGTGCCCTGGCACTGGGAGAAGTGTCCTCACCTGGTTCTGCACCTCCCAGCAGTGCTGGAATGGAGCCCAACCTCTCAGGAGCTGAAGGACCAGCGAACTTGCCCAGTGAATCTGCCAGTGCTCCTGGGGCTGTTTACCCACTCCCAGGCTCTGTGTCTGGCCCTGCATCTGGGGCAGAGGCACCATCGAGCCCCGACCTCAGTGGTGGCCAGGGAGCACCCGGGTCTCCATCCTTTGGTGGGTCACAGCCATGGGGAACGGCAGCCGGTGCTCCCCAGGGAGCAGGTCTCCCTGGAGCTGAAGGACCAGGCTCTGGCTTGACTTCCTCAGGAGATGCCCCCAGCTCAGCAGTTCATGGACTGGTAGGACCCCCATCACCTGCCCTTGGGGACCAGCTTGGCACAAACCTGGGGCTGCCAGCAGCCGGAGGGCCTGGAGCCGGCATGGCAGAGCAGGCACTGGAAGGAGCAGGCAGTGGGATCGATTCTGAGCCATCCCTGAGCTCCACTGCAGGCAGCGGGATGGCAGCTGGGATAGACCAACTTCCTGGTGAAGATGCCTCATCTGGCCCTGCCTCTCCCAGTGATGTGGTGGCAGCACCTTCTGTTTCAAGGGGTGATGAGGCAGGACCCATCTCAGGTGCAGCCCCTGGCCCTGACAGCCTCTCCCCAACCTCTCTGGATAGTGAAACTGGTCTGGTGGAGGGGGCAGAGAGTGCAGGGGATGTGGCACAGGCTGGAAACCCAGACAGTCCCTACATGGAGACAAATCCTTCAGCTTTCAGCCCTCAGCAAGATCAACTGCCTGGTACAGGTTCCTCATCTGGTCCTGCCCCTCCCAGTGGTGAGGTTGTAGCATCCTCTGTTTCAGATCCATCCAGCCAGAGTGCACTTGGAGGAGTGGGCAATGCTCCTGGAGCTCTTCAGCCTTCCCTGGGTGCTGGGCCTGGGGTTCCTGCTGCTGCAGAAGAAGGGGCAAGTGAAGTGGTTGGTAATGGAGAGTCCATGGGGCAGTCCCAGGCTCCTATTGGAAAGGCACCAGCTGGTTCAGGAACCCCTGATGAAGAAATGGGAGATGTGTTACAGTCTGCATCATCTTCCACGTCTACAGAGGGGTCTTCATTGCCTGGGAGGACTGATGAGGCTGTTAATGAAGCAAGTCTTCCTGGAGCTGGTGGAGTCGACAGTGACTTGAACACAGGCTTCGAGGCTGCTGGCCCCCAGGAAGCCCCTGTGTCTGTCCCTGGCATCCAAAGTGGTGCCAATACTGGACTTTCTGATGGAAAACAGAGCCAAGTCAGTGTGGTGGAGGTGCCTGGAGGAGTCTCAGCGAACGGGGGATCTTCCCCTGCTGCCAGTCTGGTCCCAGTGGCTGCAGACAACAGCGGCGTTTCTGACAGCACGGCCACCTTGACAGCTGCTTCTCTGCTTCTTCCTGAGCATGGGCTGAGCTCGGGGCTGGCACCCAATGGAGACACCCTCTCTGCCCCCAACACCCAGAGTGGGAGCAGACCCCTGGTGCCAGGGGGACCGGCTGGGCTGGCAGGAGAGGGAGAGTCTGGAGGCATTTCTTGGTCTCTTGAAGATGAGCTGGCCTCAGGGATGCCGGCACCTTTGGGAGCAGCATCCCCCCACGGTTCCATATCCCCCAACGCTGCCCCAGTGCTGCCTTCTGCTCCACAGAGAGGAAATGCTGCAGAGGGGGCATCTGTCAGCCCTGGGCTTTCTGCTCCACTTGCGGCACGTGAGTCCTCTGCAGGGGGAAAGGGGGAGCTGGGGGCTTCTGTGCCACGGGGGCCTGTCTTGCTCCTGCCTCCCTGCCAGCCAGGAAGCACTGGAGCCCCCTCCAGGGATGCTGACAGCCCTGTGCCTGGGAAAGCAAGTGCTGTGCTCCCCGGAGTGATGGCAGGGCAAGAGGACATGGCCCAGCTCCTTCCCAGTGTGACTGGATCTGGGGCAGATACGGAAACACCCACTCACTCCCCACTGCATGGGAGCCCAGGGTTTCCCGCCCTTCCTCCCACTGGGATCACTGCTGGTAGCACTGGAATAAAAATCCCAGGTCCAGGTCCTACTGGTGGCTCACCATCTGCTGCCCTGCAGCCTATCCTGGGCAGTGAGCTGGCCAGCAGCTCAGCAAATGGAGCTCCTGCCACCGCTGGGTCAAGCCTCCCCAGAGCCTTCCCAGGCCAGGGGGGATCCCAGGGAGGGTCCCCAGCCACTGCATGCCCTGGCACATCCTGCAGCCCGGCCCCTGCTGACCCAGCCCCTCGAGCCCCCCTCCTCAGGGGCAGGGAGGTGCTTCCCAGGCTGGGAACTGCCACTGTCACCTCCCACACATCGTCCCCCGTGGTTCCAGCTCCACCAGGAAGGCCAGCAGCTGCCCCAACCCCGCTGCCCAGCCCCGCAGGTACGTGACACTCTCAGGGCAGCCTGGGTGGGAGTAGTACATCCAGTTTCCTGCAGGACCATCCTGGGGGACATTCAGTACCCAGAAAGCAAGGGGGCTGTATGAGGCCAGGGCCCTGGAGGACATGCACCACGAGGGCCCCCTGCACGTGAGTGTGCACTGTTGGCAGGCTGAGCCTGCCTTCAGTATGGCCCCATCAGCTGGAAAACCCATCCCCTCCAAATGTTTTATTTAACAGACATAAATAGGGAACTGGAGGCTGTAAACATCTCTAGAAAGAGCTGTGGGTGTTTAATTCCCTGCTGTCCCCCTGATGTAGTCCTGTACAATGTTTTTCCCCTCCTAACAGCTGTCCTTAAGAGCAGTATCCCGACGGGGCTGGATAAGGGAGGGGATAGTGACCACAAAGGCCATTACAGCAGGTTTAGGGCAGCTGTGTCCATGTAAGGCAGTGAAAGGGGTGGGAGCAAGCTCCTGCAAGGGAAGGTGACATTAAGAGTGTTCCAGGTGGTTATTGGCAGTGTTCCTCCATCCTCCTTCTGCCCAGGCTGTGTCCCGTTGAAAGCAAAATCATTTCAGTCATTTAAAGCTTTTGGCACAGACCACAGGCTGTGCTGTAAATGTATTTTGGGGTTTATTTTTTTGTTGTTTTCTTTTCCAGTTCCAGCTGTGCCCCTCTATGCGTATGGAGCAAGGGAAAATGATCGGGAGTATGTGGAAAGGAGAGTGGATTTTAATTCTCCGCTTTTCAAGCCCGAGACTGGATTCCCATTTGGGAGAACCCTGCGGGACTCTCTTTACGTGAGTCTACCTGTGCTTGATTTGCTGGGCAAGCAGCCACCACCCAAAAACCTGGGAGAGGCACCAGGGACTAGGTGCCTGGAATGGGGCCCTGTCAGGGCCAAATCTATGGGGATGCTGCCGGGGTCTGTTTGCAGCAGAAAGTGACTTTGTGGCTATTTTGGCAGTAGCAGGTGGTGACTTTCTTTGGGCATGGATTTGGAAAGTCCATGTGGACTTGGAAATGGGAGGGCTGCCATCCTAGCCTCAGGGAGTGCCACTGGTCCTGACCTCACCTGATGGAGGGATCCCTCTGCTCAGTTTACAGACAATGGACAAATCATTTTCCCAGCCTCGGACAAAGGCATCTTCACATATCCCAACCCTCCTCCCGGCGGCTTCAATGGCCACGAGGAGGTTCCCATGATCGCTGTATTTTGGGACAACGCCGACTTCTCCAGAGGTGTGGGCACCACCTTTTACCAGGTGAGTGAAGCCACCAGGGTGCATGGTTGCATGAAACACCTTTTGATTATAAACTCATCACCTATTCTGTGAATGCCCCATGAGATGTGTAATTAATGGAGTCCATGAGTGGTTTCTCCCTTTTCTGGGCCAAATCTAAGAGCTGTTGGTCCTGTGTCACCTCTTGAGCCATCCAAATTCCATCCAGACCCTTAGTTATAGGGGTCTGTGCATGACCCCAGTCTAGATCAGTCTTCTCCCTACTGGGAGCTAACGCAGATGTGGGTGTATCCAACCTGCAGGAGTTCTCCACCCTCAACACAGCCAAGCCTCCTTTTGTCCGTGACGTGGAAGCGAAGGTTCGGCGGTACATGAGGTCCTCCTACTCTGCAGCCTGGACCCTGAAAATCACCTGGGAGAAGGCACCTGTCTATTCATCATGGACTGACAACCGGAAGGTAAGGGGCTGATGGATCGCACAGGCTGGCTGAGTTGTCAAAACAACCCAAAATCCACAGGTGATCACTTTTTTTGTGCCTGAAAATAAGAAACCAGTTTTGTGACAAAAGGCAGTCTTGAAGAATTTTGCCAAAAAGGACTGGGCTGTGCCCAGGTTTTGGTGGTTTTCAGGTTTTTGAGGGACATCTTTAATTGAACTCTCCCTGCTCTGTAAAACCTTTCTTTTTAATGTGGTGGGAGTTTATTGAGCACCAGAAACACTGTTCTTCAGAGGCACAAAATGGTGTGAATCTGAGGCTTGTCCTGGAACAGCTTCAAAGTAAAACCTCCACATTTTCTGTGCAAAATGTGAACTGGCTCAGGCTGTGTTTGCCTTGCAGCTCCAGACCTCAGTCCTGCCATTCCCCAGAAAGCACTGACCTACACCCCTAATTTTAAACCCACCATCTTTGCTCATTTTCTTACCTGTCTGCAACACTTGCCTCCAGACCATCACGTACCAGGCTGTCCTGACCACCGATGGCTTCAGGTCCTACATCCTGATGCTGTACCAGGACGGAGGGATGCAGTGGGATTACACCAGGCTCGCTGCCACCAACGTGCTCATCGGCTACACCAGGTACAGCACCTCAGCACCCCATCCCTGCCTGTTCTGAGCAATGGGGTGCATCCCACCCATGGCTGCAGCTTGTTGAATCCTTCCCTGTGTCCCAGGAGGTGCCCTGCAAGGATGAGGATGAGGACAGCCCAGATGGGGTCTGCCTGCCCGTTTAGCCTAATATATGGGTGTCTCAGAACCAAATTTGCCTCCTTAGTGACTGGCTCATGCTGCAGCATGCTGTCTTGCTGGGCTGTGCTTGTTGTAAGATCCACAAATCCCTCTGGAGTCCTGGGCCCCCAGCATCCTGGCAGTTTGGGTGGAAGGAGTGGGAAATAGGGGATGTTTGCTGAACTTTGCACCAGTTGAGGGAAGGGATTTCCGTGCTTGGCCAGAGCGGTCGCTTCCTGCCTCCTCACATTACATCTTGCCCTGTACACAACATCTCCAGGGTTTCCTCATTAGCTGCTTGTTGCAGCTGGGTAAGGAAAAGGGGGCCTGGACTGGAAGTGTGGGCGGCACAGGCGTGTGTGTGTGTGTGTGTGTGTGTGCTTCCCTGTGCGTGACTGCTTGTGGGTTTCTCCTCCATCTCACCCAGCAAGATGCTGAAAACCATGAGAGCTGCTTGTGGGGGTCTTCAGGTGTCTGTGGGTTCAACCCCTGCTGCAGCAGGAATGTTTGCAGCACCCAAAACTAACTGCACCCTGCATAGAGGAGAAGGCAGGCTGGGGGAGATGATGCCTTTGTCCTCCTGTCCCTGGAACTGCCTACTGATCCTGCCTACTCAGTATCAGGAGGGTTGAAGGGCAGTTTGGGGATGGGGCTGGAATAATCCCACCCAGGAAAAGCAACCTCTGTTTTTTCCTCTTTCCTCTGTACACAGTGGGGATGGCTTTTACCACAACGATGACCTGAGTAAGAGACCTCCAGCTGCCAAATATCGCCCTGACCAGTTCAGGGGCTACAACACAGGTAATGCCACACAGCCAGGGCAGGTTCACAAGGAGAGGGATATTCTTGGGGAATGAAATCCATGCTGCCACTCCTTAAGGAGTTCACCAAGGCCAGGCTTTCCCCCAAAGGGGGAGCTGAAACATCCCTGCTATGCCCATGGATTCTTTTTGTTCCAGTGGCTGTGTCCCAAGGCTTTGTTATTTGGCAAGAGCCACTCCCTGTTTCCCTGCTGTTGGGTGGCTGTTGAGCATGGGGTCCCATGGCTGGGGGTCGATGTGGGCTTAGTTTCCAGCATCAGTATCACACAGATATCACCTCGAGGTGAAACAACCCCTGTGGTCCCCTTGGCTGGAGGTGGCAGCTCATGGTTTCTCTCCCTGCTCAGACCTCCGTGGGCTGTGGATTTACAAACTGGAGAGCCGTGTGGGCATCAACTACCGGCTGAAGTGCCTGGCATGGACGGGGCAGCAGCAGGAGCCGCGGGCATGGAGCCAGGGCCTGCCCACCTGCCCCTGCTCCCTGCAGCAAGGGCAGCGGGACCCACGCTTCAAGAGCAGCCGTGGAGGCAAGTGGACATGCTGCTTCCTCACCCTCTTCATCTCTGAGCTGTCCCTGCAGGGTGGCTGGGGTCCCTCCTGGCAGGGTGGGCAGGTGACCCTAAGGAAAATGGGAGCGGGGCTGCCCTTCCCTGTAGAAACAGGAAAAGTGAGGAGGAATGAGGGCTCGCCTGTCCCTCTCTTGTTAGACTGGCCAGAGCAGATCTAACATGGGTGGGGATGCTGGGGACCAGGGTCTCACCCTTGGGGACCATATGGATGGTCTCTATCAGTCCCTCCAAACCCCTGTAGCACCGTGGGTGATGTGGATATCAAAGAGCCAGCCCCAGCCCCGCTCCTTGCCCCGAGGCAGAGGTGCTGGCGGGGCAGAGCTGCCCGAGGCTCAGTGCAGTCCCGTTCCAGGCCGGTGGGCTGCCCGTGTCTCCATGCTGCACTCCGCCTCCCCCAACCAGCACGGCGCCGGCGTCCGCTGCCTGTACGACAGCCAGAACCAGCTCATCGAAGGGCGGCAGGAGAGGTACTGGAGGTCCTCCAGGCAGGCGTCACCCTACCGTGGTAAGCACTGCCAGCCTTGGCATCTCCTGGCTGAGGCTGGCATTGTTGTAGCTTGTAAACAATTTTAATCTCCATGCCAATCTGTTTCCTGACATGCTGTTTCCCTTGGAGGGAGTGTGGACCAGCTAAAAGCTGAGGCAAGCCTTGCCCTGGAGCCAGACTGTCTCCCTCTCCATTCTCCTTCAGCCCCTTACTCTCCTTTTTGCCTGCAGACCAGGAGCTGAAGCTGTATGACTGGTGCTGCAACCGGGCGGGCAGTGCCCAGCTCTGCGCCCGCTACAGTGAGAAGAGGCCGAAGATTGGCTGTGATGGATACCAGTCACCTGGCATGGGTGGGTTCCCAGCCTGTGTGTGCTGGGGTAATGCTGTCTTGGCACCCAGGATTGGGGGGGGAAGCAGGAACGTCCCAGCCTCTCTGTGGTGAAGGCAGCAAGAGCCCTGGGCAGATGAGGGAAAGGATTTGGGGTGCCCACGTGCAGTTGTGCCATGCCCTGAGCTGTGCAGGGCTGTGGGGAGCACCTCCCTCAGCACATAACCATCAGCACTGTCTGGGGGTGACAGCACTGGGAGGGGAGGAGGACCACCACTGACGTGGTAATGATGTAAGCTGATGCAAAGCTTTCTTGCAACCCTGAACAGATTCCTCGGAGGAGGTAGACAGAGACTCGGATGAGGGAATGGGTAAGCAGGATTGCGGATCTCCTTTCCTTCAGTCCATGTCCCCCTGCAAAAAAGTGTTCTGAGGCTACCAGTTTGCCTCAGGCCCATGTGGGGGTAGGTGACTGAGCAAGTCTCATTTCTTCTTTGCAGATGAAGATGACAAGTAACAGGGGGGTTGCACACCCACAGCATGGTCTGGGCCACAGCTGATCCTTCAAGTCCTTTGCTCTGCTCATCCCCTGTGTCCCCCCCTAGAACCCATTGCCCCTGCAGACCACGCAGGGCATCTCACTTGTCCAGTGCCTGCGGTTGCCTGCACTGGCAACTTCACGTTTCCACATGAACTACATTTCCAATCCAGACTTGTCCCAAGGAGTCAGTTGCTTCAGTTGTCCTTTCCCAGCTTCAGCTGAGTGGGTGCCTGTGGGCACCTCCTTGCTGGCGGGGAGGTGGGCAGGTACCCCCCACCACACACCCCACCTTGTCCTTCCTACATCCCACGCTGCTCCCACGCTGCAGGGTGAGCCTGGACCCCTGGCACCCAGAGAAAAGGTTTCTACACCTCACATGGAATGACTGTGTCTAATCTCCTGAGTGCCAGGGTGCACCAGGCTGATCCCATGAGCCAGTCCTGTCCTGTTCCCCATTTCTTTCCCCCAGCCATCCCTCACTGGGTGGTTCCTGGGCCCTGTGCCCAGGAGAAGGGACTGATTCTCCAGATCAAGCCAGAATCAGCTTGACACGTCTGCTGGGTGTTTGAGGGCAAAATGCAACCCCCAGAAATGTTGGTAGAAAAATAATATTTTTGTGTAAGTGAGCATCTTCCTTTCTTACAAAAAATAAATCATTGTCAAATCTTGTTTGTTCAATAAAATCTCTGAAGGTTCTGAGCATCACTGATCCTGCAGCAGCCCTGTCCTCTGCCAAACTGGGGTGGGAGGTGGTGATGGGGCAGGCTTGGAGCAGCAGGATTGCAGGATACCTGTGTCCATGGATTTAGTGCTGGGGATGTGGGTGTCTGAGCTGCACTTAAGCCAGGGTCTAGGGCAGTTAGTGGGGCTGGAGTTGGGGTGTGATGGGTCGGATACACTCTCTTTGGATCAGCATTTCCCATCACCAGGGTTGAGGGGCTGTAGGGGGATTGTGGGGACCACAGCTCGACTTGTGTGATCTGAGCCACTGTAAGCACTGTCCATGAAAACAGTGAGAGGAGACTTGCAGCTTTGCAGGGGGAAGGAGTGGATGAAGCAACCAAAAAATCCATTTTCACTTTGGTTCTGTGAATGGGACCAAAAAAAAGCAGGTACTTGAGAGCTCAGGAAGAGGAAAGAAGGGCTGGCACATGGACCCATGGGGTGCAGACAATTTAGCAGCATGCCATAATTTTTGGTTTATTCTATTTTGTTCCTATCAGATTATACTCACTGTGTTGCCCCACCTGACCCTGCTATCAGGGACTCTGCAGGGTCTGGTTACATTGCACTAGCAAATACCCCAGTGCAGACACATTCAAGGTCAATCCTGGTTGTCTCTGCAGATGGGAAGGCGAAATCCTCTTGCTTTGGTCACCCAGCATAAACCCATGTTTTTCATTCAAAAAAGCTCCTCCTCCAGAGCAGATCATCCCACAAAGACCAGAATCCAAAAGGCAGCTGCCTGTCCTCTGCTTCCGTGTGTTGGTGTTGCTGGAGACCTTGAGAGCAAGTGCAGAGAAGGAGGCAGCGTCTGATTCCTTGGTGAGCCTGGAGGAGCTGGAGCAGGACCAGTGGCAGGCTAGGGTTGTTGGGGGGACTGGTTTGGGGGCCTGATGTGAGGTCTCTGGATCTTTATCTGTAAATAAGGACAGGCCTCACCATGTTGTCAACATTGCACGAGCTCTGCTCTTCACAACGAGCTCAGACAGTGGTGTGCACTCCCAATGCCAGCCAAAGCATCCATGATGCTCCAGGACAAGGCACAACTCCCAAGCATCTTCAAGGCAAGGGGCCAGGATTCAGTTCCCAGCCCAAAGCTCCCCACCCCAACGCCCCACAGGGACAACCACCCCCGGGCAGACCTGGACTGAGGGGTCAATAGCCTGGAGCTGCGGTTTCCAGTGCCCTTCCAGGGAGTGGGAGTGGATGGGCTCTGCTTGCTCTTCTGCCATTGTCAAAGCTGGAGCAGGGAAGATGAGCAGAGCTTAAAGACTGGGGTGAAGCAGAGCCACGGTGGGGGCAGTTTGCAGGGATGTACTCACAGGAGAAGGGCCGTGTCCTCCAGAAGGTCTCCTTGGCCCTGAGAGGGGAGAACAGAAAGGGGACAACATGTGTAGGGATGCTGGAGAGCCCCTGGCTGCTCCTGGTGTCTGAGTCAGATGGCAAAGGGACCAGTGACTGACTGTGGGGGTGAGATGGGGCTATGAGAAGAGGAAAACCCTCTGTTGTTGTGCACACAGTTTCTTGCCTTGCCATGAGTGCAAACTAACAAAGTTGCTTCCCAGAGATCCCTGGCTTCAGGGCCAGCAGGGAGCTGGGAACATGGGCAGGAGACAGCTCCAACCAGAGCAGGTGGCTTGGGGCTCAAAGCTTCTCCTGGGTGAGGATGCCACCCCAGGACAAAGGGCTGGGGGGAAAGGAAGGAGATGATAGTGCTTCCACCTCAGCCTTGCACCTTGCCACTCTTCTGTTAACTCCCTGCTCTGCAGAGGAGGAAGGTCCAATCCTGAAACCACTTTTTCCTTACTCCAGGCCAACTCTTTCCAGACATGTGTGAATTGCAGTGGAAATCATTTGGGTGGTATTCAAAGTAGAAGTAAATAGAAAGCCTGTCTGTAACCAAGCACTGGGTGGGATGAGGAAGAAATGCAAACTTTCCCTGACATGGGGGAGAAAGGGAAGCTAATGTTCAACCCACCGATGCTGTCACACCTCCGAGCAGCAGATGACTGGGAAAGGAGCTGGGAAATGCTAAAAGGTCACCCACCCTTCCCCAGACCAGATAACTTTCACCACTTGTGGATCTTCCAAGAGTGGATTTTCCATCAGTTTTTCTTTCTGACACCCCACCTGCTCCCCTGCTGCACCCCCAGCACCCACCCCTGTGTGGGTCCAGCCCACGGCTCACCCCTGGTGCTGGCGGCGGTACCGGCGGCAGAGGTGCAGGGTCAGGCAGGCGATGGCAAACAGGAGGCAGAGCAGAGCCAGGGCTCCCAGCAAGATTCCAAGGAAGGCAGCGAGGCTGATGGCCAGCCACTCACACCGGGCACCGGCCGGGGAGAAGATGGAGAAGGGCAGGCAGCTGTGGATGGGGAGGGAGGAGCAGTGATGCCGTGGGGAGAAGCAACCATGCTGGGTGGCCTTGTCCACCCCAGTGGTACCTCTACCTGCAAGTGGGCCCCTCAGGCAGGTGCTGGCAGCGGCCACCGTGCTGGCAGTAACCCATCTTGCAAGGGGAGATGCAGACGAAGCCGATGGTCCCCACGTACTGGAGCTGGTAGCCCTTGTAGCCATACAGAGCACAGGGGAAATAGTCCCTCAGCTCAGCCACTGTCACTGAGGAGGGAGGGCACATGGGTTAGGCCACACAGCATCACTCCTTGATGCTACATCAGGTCTCCCTGAGCTGGATCTGTGCCTGGGGTGGGGGACGTTGCCCACAATCCTCCCCCACAGGCATTACCGAATGCCAGGGCACAGAGAGGGCAATGGAGACAGCAGGGTGCTCTTCCCACGCTCCATAGCTCAGCGCTGGGAGCAACTCACGCTTCACCAGGTCAGTGATGTTGTCCTCATGCAGGCGCTGGAAGAGGAGCCCTGTGCCTGCCTCCCGCCGCCCCCGCCACCCGTTGAAGGCTCTGGTGATGGCCACTGGCAGCTCCTCATTCAGGAACCGGATGACGGTGCTGTGGCTCTCATAGGCAAACTCAGACACCACCACAAAGGTGAAGTCATCACTGTCTGTCCTGCAGGGAAAAGATGGAGCTGCTAGCAGATCCACTGCTGCATCACAGAGTGACTGAGCCTCACTGTGCCTCAGCATTCCCATTTGGGCGGTGGTAAAGAAGGGATGAGGCAGGAGGCAGAGGGTGCCAAATGGCTTGTGTCTCTACCAGCATCAACGCTGGAAAAACAGACTCTGGGGTGGGGAAAAACGCCCTTTGTGCACCAAACCCTGTGGCCCCGTGCCCAGCCCTGCCCTGACAGATCACTGGGGTGGGCACAGATCTGCTTCACTGCTGACTCACGTCTGGGTGATGTTGGTGTTGCTCTGGAAAGTCTTTACCTCCAGGGAGCCCAGGATGGCTGAGACCTGCAGCAAGGGGAGCAGGAAGGCATTAGGGGAGGGCAGAATGGCACCAGGGGAGAGGTTGAAGGGTGATGCAGGCACATTGGCTGAGCCCCAGGGCTTGCCCTGGCCCTTGGTTCATGTGCTGGGAACCTGGCACGTGGCCACAGTCACAGCTGGCATCACGTAGATGGTATTTCCTCCCTGTGGGCTTGTGGATCTGCTGGATCCCCAGAGATCCCATGGGAGGGAGGCATATGGAGGCATGGGCACTCCAAGCTAACATGCTGCCCAGTGGGCTGCTGTGTCCCCCTCCCTCAGCCCATCCCCTCCAGTGACATACAGTGCTGTTGACTTCCTCAGCAGTGGTGTTTAGCAGTGTCCTGACCCGCAGCCGGATGCGTCGCCGGGGCAGATCTGCTGGGGGAAAGAGACAGTGGTGGCTCTGGAATCCCAGGACCAGGGTGAGTGGGATTAGGGTTCACACCCCACCAGGCACAGGCACTCACCTGCACTGGGCAGCGGCCGAAAATCCCCCCCTGCCACCAGGCAGCGCTGGTCGGTGAAAGCTGAGGGGCAGGCACAGGTGGGGGTGCAGGTGATGGGGTGCAGGTGGCAGCGTCCCCCGTTGCTGCAGTAGCCCTCAGGGCAGGAGTGGGATCCACAGGCTGAGCCACAGCCTGGCCTCTCACCTGCAGGACAGGGAGCCCAGATCAGCTGGAGGCATCAACCTGGCCCCAGGGCACTGAGGGCAGCTACTCTGTAAGGCCTTTCTTCCAAGATGTGTTTTGTTTTTCTTTTATGTGTTAGGACTTGTAGTGGAAAGTCAGATCCTCAAGCAAAATCCCTGCATCGCCCTCTCCCAGCTACAGCGATTTGCCCTTATGAAATCTCAACCTGCGGCACTAGAATGAGAGCAAAAGCCATCAATCACCTCAACCCCACCACAGCCATCTAGAAAACAGGGCTTGATTTCAGCCCCCAACTTCTGCATGTGAGATTTTTTTTTTCTCAAGAGGAAAAATTGCATGGGAAAAATTTCCCCTCCTGGCAGATTAGTGAGATCCGCAGCCTGGGAACACAAGTGGCATCTGTCTCTTCTATTAAGGACAGCAAGACTTAGACACAGAGCTCAGCTTCTCTCCTCTCTGGTCAGCCTGGGTCCCATAGGAACTCTCTTCCACAGATCCCAGGGATGATGGGGCTGAGGACCGTTCCTGCCAGGCAGTGTGCACCCACCCTCCTCGCTGGCTGGGCAGGAGCAGGCGTAGCTGCCCACCGTGTTGGTGCAGGTGGCGTTCCCCGGGCACTCCATCCCCTGCGCGCACTCGTCGATATCTGCCGAGGCAACACACCGTGGCACTGGGAGAGTCACCCTGGCGGGGGTCCCGCAGGCTCTCCGGGTTCCCAGCAGCCAAAGAGAGCCCTTGTCACCTGAGCAGTGCCGTCCATCGCCGGTCAGACCAGCTGGGCAAGGGCCACAGCCCGTGAACGGGTCACAGCCCACACCAGGGAAGCATCCCTGGGAGCAGGGGTCCGGAGGGTCCTGGCACAAGGGACCTGAGTAGCCACTCTCGCACCTGCAGGCTGCCAGCTGGGAAGGGGACAGTGAGACTGGCTTAGGAGGACAGGTGGGCAGAGAAGACAGCCAGCACAGCTGGCATGAGGACAGGCATGGTGTGACACCAGAGGAGCTTTCTGGCACACTACCTGCAGGGAAGACTCCCTGAGGGTTACAGTGTTGCTGTAGTCACAATCCTGGCTCCTGCTGCATCTGCAAAGGGTGAAGCGGAGCTGGAGGAGCGCAGAGAGGTTGTTGGACCCGACAGCCTCCAGGTTAATGGTGAATGGGACTATCCCATGAGGTTCCCACGTCAGGGTGCCGTTCTCTGCAGGGAGGAGAGGTGGGAGTTAGAGGAGGTGGCAGAGGAAAGGGTGTGCCCCCATTCCAACCTATCCCATCTTCCCCATCTCTCCTTCTGTACCTGATATGTTGAGCTCTGGTGAGAGGTGGGGCACAAAGTGTGCCCCCACCCCCAAGGTGTGGTACTGCCTTCTGACTTTCTGTGTCCTGAAAGCCGTGAGCGAAGCGTCACCGGTTATGACCGGAGGGAAGGCATCTGAGGAAAGAGCAGCCCAGCACATTGGTGGTTTGCTGTTGTGGCCTTGTCACCCCTTGGCTCTGAGTCCCTCCTGGTGAGGATGGGACCCCAGGCAGGTGCTGCCATGACCACCCACTAACAAGGCCCTTGTGTTGCACAGCATGGTGGCATCTCCCAGGCTTGGAGATGAGCCAACTGGGTAATGCAACTCCAAGACCTTGGTGATTTCTCTCCTGTCTCACACGGAACAAAAGAGCCCAGGGAGGGAGCAGGGCACTGTGCAGTTACCCCAGCCATGCCCTCTTGGAGGTGAGGATCTGCTCCGCTTACTGAGTACTGCCTTCCTCTGCTGGAAGTCGGCTGCAAGGCTCTGGGTGGCCAGGCCCAGGGCCAAGTTCCCTGTGCTCAGTGAATCGTAGATACACTCCTTGCTGCCATGACACTGTGAGGCTGCCAGCTGGTACTGGCTTTCATTCTCCTGCCGCAGCCGAGACAAGAAGATGGGTGTGAAGTTCAGTGCTGATGAGTCCAAAGGCTGAGCAAACAGGCTGTTCTCACCAACAGCCCCTGCAAGAGAGCAACCATGGAGGCAGCCCTGAGTTTTTAAGGTTCCTTATATTTTAGGGTTCATTTCCACAGAGCAGTGAGGAGACCAAAGGGTTTTCCAGGCGTCACTGTTTTTCAGGCAAATGTTTAAATGTTTCCGGCTAAAGCATGGCCAAAAGGTGTAGGAAGGAGGGGATCACCAAGGTGGATCCTAAGCATGGACTTACACGTCATCCCGTAGCTGTAGATCTCCTCCTCGCTGCTGTTCACAGGGATGCTGGTACCATTGGGCATCTGGAAATCATCTGCAGGGTCATGGTCCCACACACCTGGTGGAGCATCACCAGAGGGATGGAGTTTCCCACGCCAAGTTTGACATCCTCTCCAGTGCTGGCCAGTGTTTAGTTTAGACCCAGGGGTCCCCACCCTCACAAGCACATTCCCCCAGTTTCCCAGCCTGCTTTAGGTTGGGAAGGGAACTCGCACCCCAGCTCTGCAGCAGTGCCAGAATTCCTCACCCAGGAGGCCCTTGGTGCTGTTGCGGTACCAGTCGGGCAGGCTGCAGACCACGCTGAGGATCCCGGAGGCGGCCGAGATGGAGATGGCGACGGTCCCATCGAAGACGGCCGTGACAGAGGAGGCATTGATCAGCAGGACCCCAGGGCTGTAGTACACCTCGTCACCCATGTCTGCAAGAGAAGGAGAGCACAGAGGGAGAGTGTGCACAAAGCTGGGGTCTGAAATGACAACCATGAACTTGTGGAGGGGAGTGCTCCCCACCCACCCTGCCCAAACCAGAGACAGGTGCAGGTGGGAGATGTTTGATGGAGCTCAGGATGGCTGCCCTGGTGCTGGGCAGGGCTAGTGCCAGTGGGTGGGAATATTCCTTGTCTCCTGCAAATACATTAAACATTTTACAGCACATCTTGCTCACCTTGGGAATAGGAAAACTGGATGGTTTCATTGTTCAGGAGTACTTGGATGTCACCCTGGTTCCCCAAGGTCCATTCAACCTGCAAATCATGGCAGATGTCCCAGTTAGCCCCTCCGCTCCTTCCTTCCTGCCATCCCCCTGTGCTGGGGACACTTAAGTTAAACCCTGTCCTCCTCCAGCCCTGGCAGAAAGGCTCAGCTCCAGGGCCCATGTTGGCATGTTCTTCACTCCAGGAGACACATGATAAAGCAGCTTTGATGATTGCACAGAAGAGGACAACCAGCTGCCCCTCGCCACCACTGGCATGGGGCACACCGAGGCCACCACTCCTGCTTGGCTGACCATGACGATGTGGGGAGCTGTGCCAGTGGGCTCCTGGCTCTGAGCCCCCTCCTTAAACTTCTCACTGGCTGTTTCTGGTGACACCAGGACGTTCTGCTTAATGGAATAGGTGTGGGGAGCAATTCTGCCAAGCGAGGAAAAGCATTCACTTGTGCTAATGCACACACAGACCATGCAATGAAAAAGGTGGAGCAGACCATGCTCCTGCAAAGTCCTCAGCCCTTACTGGCTTCCTTGCAAGAGGTATTAGACCTGTGTCTGATGAGTATTAGCCTATCCCACCACTATCAGCAGTTTGTTGGAGTGGTAGGAGGTGGCTGGAAAAGGAGAGGATCCCACCCACATCACTCTGTAGGTGATACAGAAGTGATGCCCAGCCTGCCAGAGGGGTCTCTCTCGTTAGAAGCTCTGACTCACACCCGGGTCGCTCCTACTCACTGTTGTGGTGGTGGTGGAGATGTACTGGGCAGCAAACGCCACGAAGTTGGTGGCCTGGGCCATGCCAGTCTGTGCCGTGCGCCCCTGCAGCACGAAGCTGGTCTGGGCATCACTGGCCAGCAGCAGGACAAAGTCCCCAAGCCCATTGAAGGTGTAGGTGAGTCCATCCAGGGTGGTGATGTGGGGGTCCCCAAAGGCGCCAGCTGGGGTCCAAAGGAGATGGAATCGTTTTGGGGGGAGGAAGAAGAGCAAATGTTGGTGCAATTTCAGGGAGGAGAGCACCCCTAGGGCTGCTCTGGGTCAGCTGCCCTCACTGGAATGCCGCGAAGTGTGGCTGATGCATGGGGTCTGTGTATGGCTGTGATACCCGCTCAGTGCCCTGGCACAGAGGAGGCAGGGCCTGGGGACTCACCAGGGGTGGGTGGCACATATCCCTCACAGCCGACCCTCGGTCTCTTCTCAGCAAACCTGGAGCAGAACAGGGGCTTCCCCACACGCCGGCAGCACCAGTTGAACGCCTCCAGCTCCCTGTCTGTGGAGGAAGGCAGAGGGTGCTGGGGGCTGTCAGGGCCCTGGCTGCACCTCTCTTGGTGCTCAGGGTGTTTTAGGGTAAGGAAATGACACTGTCCACTTACCAGTTGTGAGGTGGATGGGGAGGCTCCATGCTCTCTCCTGCCAGCCCTCGAGGAAGCTCCCATCTTGGTACAGACATCGCACCCCAGCTCCGGTGGGGCTGGGGGATGCAGTGCGCAGCATCCTCACGGAGGCGTCTGCCAGGCCTGAAATGGTGTGAGGGGATCACAGCCATCCCCAGAGCAGGAGGGGAGCCCCTGCCATCCTCCGCCCGCCAGGGATGGCCACAGGGGGCTACACTTGGCACCTCTGCTCCAGCGGTAGCGGGGGTCCATCTCTGCCTGGGGCCGGGAGCAGGGGCATGGTGGCAGCTGGCTGTTCCAGGTGGCCGGTGCTGGCTCTGCATCCAGCCACGCCAGGCACCACAGCCTGTAGTTCACCCGGGAGCGACTGTCCAGCCTGTATATCCACAGCCCGCGCACATCTGGGGAAGCAGCCAGAGAACAGCACCGCTCAGCCGAGGTCTCACCTTGTGCTGAGCGATCCCGTGGGACAGCGGTCCCTGGCCACTGACCTCACAGGAGGTCTCCAGGCTCCCTCTAGAGCCGGCGTGGCTGTGGCAAGCCACAGCAGGACATAGGACACCCATGTAAGGCACAGCCGGACACGGAACACCCATGTTCTGCTTTTGGTGGCCAGCCCTTGCCCAGTGGCTTCACTGGCCCATTGCCTCACAGGGATATGTGCCTGGGGACATGCTCCCAGCACAGACCACAGAGTTCCCTCCATCCATCCCCACCCGCCCCAAGGAATCCCCTGTGCCGTACCGAAGCCGATGCTGCTGTGCTGGTCTGGTCTGTACTTGACAGCTCGTGGCTTTTGAGTCAGCTCGCTGTTTTGGGCATAGCCATTGCCGCTGTGTGGAGAGAGGAGGTTTGGGGTCACCCTTCCAACACAACCCTCCCCTGCTCCCCACAGAGCAGCTGGGGTGGGAACTGCTGCGGTTTGAAGGAGAGAGGGTTTAAATGTGACAGGGTTGCTCCAGGAGTGGGAGCTGGGCTCTCCTGGGGATAACACCTCCAGTGTTCCCAATACAGCGCTGGGAGAAGTCTCTGCTCTCTGAAAACCCAGTCAGACGTGCACAGCACCTGGAGAAGCCGATCAGCACATTGCCTGCAGCCAGCTTGGTGTAGTCCCACCGCATCCCGCCATCCTGGTAGAGCAGCAGGGCGAAGGAATAGTTCCCATCGGTGGTGAGGACTGCCTGGTACGTGCTTGTCTGGAGAAACCCAAGGCACCCCCTTAACACTCCCAAAGCCTCCCCTGCTCTCCCCACAGTGCAGACGGAGGTGGTGAGATCTGAAACAGCTGCCAACAGTCCCCTCTGTCATCTGGGTCTCCCATTGCTCACCTGAGTGTCATCCCTCTGGGATGGATATGCTGGAGCCTTCTCCCATGTCACCTTCAAGGTCCACTTTGCTACATAGGGGATTTTCAGGTATTTCTCAATCTTTGCTTCCACATCCTGGACAAGGGGGTCTCGCGTGGAGCTGAGGGTGGAGTACTCCTGCCAGTTGGCAAGAGACAGGGTTAAATGAGTGAGCCGGGAGCTGGACTCTCCCAGGAAAACATCTTTGGTGGTCCTCACCTGGTACCAGGTAGTGCCAATGCCCTGGGAGAAATCTGCATCATCCCAAAAGGCAGCCACCATTGGGAAACTCTCCCGGCCGCTGAAGCCCCGAGGAGGTGGGTTGGGGTTGGACGGGAAATGGTTGTCCGTGGGTGGGAAAATGATCTGTCCATTATCTGTAAACTAACCAAAATAATTTACTATTTGCTGACAACCCAGGCAGCTCCTGGGATGGCTTTTAGCCTCCATGAGTGAGCGTAAACCAGGCATTTTAAATTTTATAAAAATGATAATCAAAGTTTGGTGTCTGCTCCATTTCTGTATTGGGTTTTTGTTTTTGGTTTTTTTTTTACCAAAAAGGCAGCACATCCCTTATGTGCTCGGTGAGGGGGCAACTCACATAAAGAGCATCTTGCAGCGACTTCCCAAAGGGAAATCCAATCTCTGGCTTGAACAGCGGGGAGTTAAAATCCACCATCCTCCGGACGTACTCTTGGTCCCCTCCTTCGATGCCAAAGGGGTAGAGTGAGGCTGCTGGCACTGACACAGGCAGGAGATGAATGGAAAAGGTGTAAAACCATTAATGTCTGCTTTATCCATCCTGCAGCCTGGACAAACTCACCTACTGCTGCCAGGATAATGTGCCTGTTCTCTGAAGGATTGTAACTCAATTTTTAACCCATTTTTGGGATGCTCTCAGTTTTCCTATTTTGCCTTTCCCCATGAATCTGGTAGCCCGACATGCAAAAACAGATGAGACACCCTGGACCAGGCTGTACCCTCACTCATCACGATGCTTGATTGGCTGACAAACCCCTCCTGCTCTTGGCTTTGGGAAAATAAAATCTACTTACTGATAAGCTCATGGGTGGGTTGGAGCTCAGGGGTAGGATTTCTGTGGCCAGTGGTGGTGTGGGCCGATGTGCTCAGTGCTGGTCCTCTCTGTGTCCCAAAGGCAGAAGATGGGGAGGTGGCAGGGCTGGTGGTGGCTGGTGGTCTCAGCAATGCTGTGGTGCCTGGAGCTGGGAGACCTCCCAGCTCCTTGGCTGGGCTCACTGGAGCTGTGGATGCAATGGCCGTGGTGCTGCCTGCAGTGATGGATGTGGTGCTGCCTGTGGTGATGGCCATGGTGCTGCCTTCAGGGATGGCCGTGGTGTTCCTTGCAGTGATGGCTGAGGTGTTCCCTGCAGTGATGGCCGTGGTGTTCTCTGCAGTGATGGCCGTGGTGTTCTCTGCAGTGATGGCTGAGTTGTTCCTTGCAGTGATGGCTGTGATGTTCTCTGCAGCAGTGGCTGTGGTCTTGCCTGCAGTGATGCCTGTGGTCTTGCCTGCAGTGATGGCTGTTTGCTCCCCCCACGCAGGTGCCCCTGGAGATGTCTGGAAGGCAGGAGGGGACGTGCTCGCTGCTTGTCCCGTGTTGTGGTTGCTGGCAGATGTAGAAGTGGTGCCTGTTGTTGACTCAGTGGGAGTCTGTCCAGCTGCCACCTCCCCGGTTGCACCAACACCAAGCAGGGATGAAGGGGTTGTTGTTGCCTCCTCTGCTGGGCTGTTCAGGCTGGGGAGGGGTGAACTGGGCATTCCAACAGCAGGGCTGGAACTAAGAGCACCCCAGGACCCAGCAGTTGTTTGCAATGAGGGGTTACTTGGTGGGGACAGGACAGACTCCTCACCTCTGCTTGTCTCACTGTGTGTTACAGTGAGGGACAGGGCACTGCTGGTGCTGGTGTCTCTTGCTGTGGCAAATGGCATGGCTGTGGCGGTCCTGCTCACCACAGAGGTGTCCCAGCCCACGGAGGTGGCTGGCAGGGTGGTGTTGCTTGGGAATGTGCTGGTGGCCAGGTCTGTGCCTGCGGTGTTGGAGTCAGGGATGTGGGTGCTGGCTGAGGGTGCTGCATCCTTGTTGCGGCTCTCAGTTGGGGTGGTATCTGCACGGGCAGTGATACCTTCAGAACCTGACCAGGACGCAACTGTAGTCTCCCATGGGTGTGTGTGGCCAACAGCCACTGTGGTGACCCCAGCCATGGGCTCATCCTCAGTGGCTGCATTGAGAGCTGTCGGGTCTG
Organism: Lophotriccus pileatus; assembly: GCA_035583135.1. NCBI lineage: Eukaryota > Metazoa > Chordata > Aves > Passeriformes > Tyrannidae > Lophotriccus > Lophotriccus pileatus. The sequence goes on from JAWWES010000011.1 coordinate 9,722,088, forward strand.
AGTTGTGGATGCTATCAGTGGCCTCAGGAGATGGCTTTGAGGTGACATGGGGGCTGTGTGGAGCAGAAGCACTGCTGGGAACAGCAGAGGCACTGCTGGGAACAGCAGAGGCAGGTGTTGTGACCCTGTCCATACTGACATTACCTGCTCCCACTGCTGGACCAATGCTGGGGGTGTCAGAGGGTGCCACTATTTCCAGATGGGTGCTCCCAGGGACAGTAGGGGACACACTGACATCTGTCTCAGCAGTGCTGTGAGCAAGGCCAGGAGAAGGTGCTACAATCAACTCTGTAGCTGTGGGTGACACTGAGCCCATGATGGCCACTGCTGTAGGACTTTTGCTGCCCAGGGCAGAGTGTGCTGATGGGGTGGCATCACTGGCAGCTGGCTCAGTCACCCCAGTCATAGGAGTGGGCAACCCCAGGGACAGTCTTGCAGGCTCGTTCCTCATCATGGGAGAAACTGTGTCCCTGTCCAAGTTCATGCCCATGTCTGAGGTGGGCTCAGCAGTGCCATAGCTGTGGAATGATGCAGCATTTGGATGGGTATCAATGCTGACTGTGTCATGGGGTGACACCGGTGGACCTGTCCCCAAAGATGTGTCACCGCTGTGATGGGTACTTGTTGTGGCACCCACCCTTGTGTTCTCAACCAGGGTTGAGCCCAGAGTTGCCTGCATGGTGCTGTCATCTCCTGCCAATTGGGATGTGCCCTGGCCTCCCTCTGCAGCTGTGTTACTGGGGGTCGGTGGTACCACAGGCTGGGGGGTCTTGATGGTGGCTGTGCTGGTGAGGAGTCTGGCCTTGGTCAGTGCTGGGCTGGGGTTAGTCACAGCCAGTGGGGCTGAGCGACTGCCCTTGGGATCTGGAAGAGTCAGATTCACTGGAGGCCTTGTTTCAGAAGCATCATTCCCTTGGGCAGGTGGCTCTGGCGATGGCCTGGCAGTGATGGTCACATGTCTGGAAGTTGGCCCTGCCGCACTGGCATCTGGGTTCTCCTCTGTGCCCACCTCCAGGAACCCCATTCCCGTTGCTTGCCCTGTGGTGCTGCCATCGAGCTGGGGGTCACCTGAAGCTCCCATTGCTGGTGGTGTGGTATCCAGGGACAATGGGGATGTAAGTGCTGCCATCTCTTGGGGGATGCTGGATGGGGGCACCTCCAGAGCCATTCCTACATTGGCACTGCCTTCCATTAGATGGGGGACATCTGCTTGAGATGCCATGGGGAGAATGACTGCTTTGAGTACCCCTGGGGTACCTGGTACAGCTGTGCCGGTGCCCGGTGCAGTGCTTGGTGACCACGTCTCTGTCCCCGGAGGTTCTCCATGTTGTGTCCCAGCCCAGAGTGGTGGGGATGGTGCAGGTCCAGGTGTGACAGCAATTCCTGGGGTTTCTGAGCCTCCTGTGGGACCAGGCTGGCTGTGGCTGGGGGATGTATCAGGCACAGGCAGGGTGGCTCTGGTGTCCTCCAGTTTAGTGATGGCACTGCCACTGGCCAGCAATGCTGTTCCCATCCCTGCTTCATGGACTGGAGTGTTGCTAACAAGGGAGGACGGGTGTGCAGCTGGCAGTGTCCCAGTGCCATATACAGCAATGGAAGGCGTTGGTGCAGCAGCAACAGCTCGAGGGGCCCTCCCTGATTTTTCTCCACCGGCACCTGTGAGGGTCAAGGGCACAGCCACGCTTGGTCTGGTTGGAGGGGTTCCACCTGTGGAGTGCAGAAAGGGCCTTGCAGAGGGATCACCAGGGTCATCGAGAGCTGCATGGGGGGACAGGCTCATGCTGAGCCCCCCTGGGGTGGCCTTGGTCTCTGGGAACGCAGTGCCTGCTGTGGCTTTGGTGCTGTCCTCATTCCTCATGGACACAAGCTCAGCACTGGTTCTTCCCAGAGCTGGGAATGATACAGTGGGGATATGCTCTTCAGCTATGATATCCACTCCCATAGCCATCGTGCCTGGAGCTAGTGGGGTGGTCTGGAGGTGGGTGACAGCATCAGCTCCGGGCAGCCCATCTCCAGCAGTTTCAGGAGCGGCGCTGTGGCTGGGGGGAAGCATCTCTCCTGTGCCTGGCGCAGCAGCACCGGGGGGTTGGGGCAGAAGGACTGGAGGCAGCTGAGTAGGAGGCACAGGGGGGTCCTGGGAGGCACTGTGGATAGTGTCAGACAAGGCACGTGTCCCTGGCTCTGCAGTCTCGCCAATGCCAATGGCAGCAGAAGAAAAGGTGACCTTTGCCAAGGATGCACTTGGGGGATCTGCAGACGGTGGGGATGCCATCCTGGCTCCTTCTGTGGCTTTGTCAGGGGGGACCCCGGGGAGGCCACTGGCAGGGTTGGCTGAGACTGCTGCTGTCTTCTTTGGGCTGCCTCTGACCTGAGAGGTGCTGGTTGCTGGGTCTGTAGGTGAGGTGCCTTCGTCCAGCCCCAGCATGGCCTCCTGGGACAGAAGCGAGGCAGGTCCCTGTGGCTCAGCAGAGCTCTTTGTGATGCTGGGGCGTGATGTCCCTGCACTGTGCTCGTCCCGGGGAAGCAATGGCACTGTAGTCCATGCTGTTCCTAGCATCCTCTCTGCAGGGACAGCACCCATGGCAAGACTCACCACAGGCCCCGTTGGGGTGAAGGACGGAAGCTGCTTGTGCCAAGTGGTGGTGGGAGCTGGAGGGGCACTGCTTGGGTGGCTGGCAGCACCTGGAGAGGAGACCCCAGCTCCTGACCCTGCCTTGAGGCTGCCTTGCATTGCTGGACCTCCGGGGAGAGCTGCCAGGCTGGGTGGCCCCTCCTGCTCACCACTGCTCCCAGCTGGGACCAGCCCTCTTGTTGTTGCCTGTGGCACCAGGATGCCTGTGGAGCGAGACAAGGCAGCCCCAGCTGGATCAACCTCACCGCGGCCCCAGCAGGCAGGAACCTGCCTGCAGCCAGCTGCCTGCCGGCCTTACCTGAGCCCTGGCTGCCCGCGGAGGCGATGGTCCGGCTGGCAGGAGAGGGGTGCTCCGGCCGTGGGGCTGTGGCGGTGGGGAATGCCTGGCACATGCCCAGGTCTGAAGGCAGCTCAGCACTGGTACTGTCGGCTGCATGGGAAATGCTGCTCGACTCGGCTGAGACCAGCGTGGGGACAAGGGGCTGCTCCTTCATCTCCCCAGCTTGTGCAAAGGTGGCTGAGAGAAGGATGAGGAAAAAATCAGCCAGGGATCCCCATCACCTCCATCCCTCCTCCCTGCTGCGGGGGGAGCATCCACAGCTCAACCAACACCAACAGCGGGCAGACTCCTTCCCCAAAGGCGAGTCCCCCTTTTTTTTTTATCCACAATTCGCTCCCCAACCTTTCCCTGCTGCAGCTGGGGACCCTGCCGAGGCTGTGGCATCCACAGAGAGGGCAAACCCCAGCCAGGCACTCCGGCTCGAACTTGGGGCATTGGGAACAAGCCGGAGGGTTGTTCACAGCCCATCACCCAGATGGTATCAGCCACTCGTTCAGCTTGGTGGCAATGCGAGCGACCCTGGCACTTACCTGGCAGCACCCAGAGCCCCCACAGCACCCAGCTCCAGAGCAGCCACGGACCCCGGGACCCCATGGTGCTTCCTCGGCGTCAGGGACAGGGCTGCAGCTCTCCCTGTCTCAAGGGAGGGACGTAACGGGTGACTCGACAGGTGAGCACTCCCCCGGGTGGAGGGGACGGGGACACCACGTGCCCTGCCTGGGGCACTGACGTCTGTGCGTCCTCGCAGCCTGTGATGAGGTGGCAGCGTCCCAGTTCTGGGGACCCACTGATACTGCACGACACCTATATAACACCTGTGAAGGTTTTAAGGTCCTTCACAGGCTGACCCCACTGATGACAGCCCAAGGTTGGGGTCCCCAATTCCTGGGGAACAGCTGGTGGGTTTCAAAGTCACTTGGCCCAAAGGCCCTGGGATGGCAAGTGGGGACAGGAGTCCCCCAACACCTCTGTGGCGTGCGTCAGTCCTGGGCTCTGTACCCCCATCCACCCTCCTGTTTGCTGCCAGGTCCCTCCATGCTCAGCTGCGTGGCCGATAACCCCTGGCAGGGGTTGGCTTGCCACCAAGGAGGAAGAAGGAAGGAGCAGGCTCCTGCTGGGGTCCTGCGTATTGACCCTGCCCTGTCCCCCACCTCGGCACTGCCGCCTGGGACCTGCGGGCAGGCGTTATCTGTGCCATCGCAGAAAACGCCCACGCAGCCCGGATGGGGGGGGGGGGTGTTCCTGCATGGGTGGCGGGGCCAGGCACTGCCCTGGGTTGCAGGTCACCTTCCGCTGGGGACAGAAGCCAGATGGACCCAGCTGTGCAAATGGACTCAGTGAGGCCACTCCAGCAAATGTGTTTGCCCCTTCACAGCGTCTCACCCAGCGCCAGGATCACGTAAGGGGGCAGAAACACTTCAGACGGGGTTGCACCTTCCTCGCTTCACTGAGAGCCATGCCAGCCGGCTCCTCGCCACGGTGGCTGCACCTCATGGGGAAACAGAAGCTCAGAGTCCGAAGCACTGACGCATGACCGTGTCCACAGCAGCACCACCACCTACCTCTCCCTGCACTCAGGGAAGGCCAGGGGACCAGAGATGAGGGAGTTGTGGGTGCACAGGACACACAGGGGATGTGGCCAGGTAGCATCTGCCACAGGGAGGGATCCACAGCCATGCCAAAGCAGCCCTTCCTTGCCCTATATGCGAGAATTTTTCCTATAGAGAGGGCATTCTGGGGAGCAGGTACCACCACTGCCCATGGACCTGGTGGGTTTGGGCACCAAGATCCTCCTCCACCTGATCCCCAGATCCCTTCCTGATGCTGCTACAACGGGAAACCCAGCAAAGGGGCTCTGATACCCACTTGGAGGCGGGGCAAGAACTCGCACCTGAGGTGGGACCCCATGGGAGCCACCCCCCACTCCCCCACCAGCTCCTGGCTCTGGCTGCAGTGGTGGCACCTGGTTGCACAACACCCCTCGCGTGGGTGGGGGCGCGACGCCGGTCCCGCCACTCCCTGCCCGGGCATGAGTCAGGCGGCAGCCAGGAGCCGCGGGGCACCAGGGGGGCCCTGCTGCAGGGGGCTGCCCTGCGCTGGGGCAGCGCCTTCAGGCAAGCACTGCCCACTCAGAGTCGGCAAAACCACGCCCAGCCTGCCGGTGTTGGGCCTGGGGGTGGGACAAACTGACTAACTCCAGCAACCCTAGATGGGGAGAACCTTGAACCCTAAAACAGCCTGGAAGGCACTGGTGGTGGGTTTTATAGGTGCACGTCACCCAGCTCCCTGGGGATCCCCAGTGTCAGTGCATCCCCTCCCGAGCTCCATCACATGGCAGATCACAAGGATCACAGTCCCGGCTGCCTGCAGGGAGGAACCAGCACCCATGGGAACAAGGCTTGTCTCTGTGTGTTGGCAGGGATGAACCTGGGAGATGGTTGCAGGCACCCTCCTCCTCTCCATAGAATACTTTTATATATATACATAATATATATTAAAATTACATTTCTCTTTACAAAAACAATTCAACAAGAGGCCAGGGGACAGAGCCCATTTGCCCAAACCGGGGCATAAGCACCCCAGCAAGTCTGGGGCAGGGTCCCTTCTGGGGTGTCCCCACCCCCAAAATGGGGGCTCAGTCCAGAGTCCAGCAGCAGGTTGCATGGGTGGAGGCGGGGGCACTGGCCCCATGGTGAGATGCCTTCTCTGGATCCGACGCCACTCACCCCATCCCTGCTGTCACCACCTATAAGGAGAGGACAGGACATGAGCTCAGGAGGGGTGATAGTGCCAGCTTGGCCAGAGCAGTGTGGCGTGGAGAACTCCACCTCCAAAACGTATCCATGACCTTACTTCTGGCGGGCGGTGCTGTAGGGATCAAGGAGGTGGGAGCTGGCCTGCTCCAGGTTCCAGTCGAACATCTCCAGCACCCGCTGGCAGTCACCACGGGACTTCAGACCCAGGCAGAAGAGCTGCTCCACCTGCAAGGGGACAGGGCATGGCCAGGGGGGTGACAGGAGTGCCACCGCTCTTCTGGGAGCCAAGGTGAGAGAACAGAGGTGTGCCATACCTTCAGGTACTGGATGGCCCGTTGGACATTCCAGCCGTGGTTCTGCAGGGCTGCCTGGCACTCGTCGGTGGTCACACCGTGCACCATGTCCTGCACCTGGGGAGAACTTGTGGTCAGTGTCTGCTGCCACTCCCAGACAGCACAGAGCCCATGACTGAAGCAGTGGGCCACGGGGGCTGCCGCCAGTCCTGGCTCTTTCCCCAGGGAGCACTGTTAGCCTGGAGCTGGCATCATTCTGAACATCATTTGACTCTTCTGGGCTTTGGTGGGCCTCAATGGCCCCAGCCCAGAGAGCCCAAGGGGACCAGAGGGACAGCCACCTTCTCCCTCCCCAGGGCCTTGGGTAGGGCCAAATTTGGTTAAAAGGGCCTTCAATTCCCATTTTAGCATTGCAGTGACATTTATGTCACCCTGCACAATCAAGGCACTCTTGTAGCCAATCCCCTGCAGTTGTACTTGGGGAAACTGAGGCACAGCACGGGGAAAGCTCTTGCCCAAGTGACCTCATGGCCAGCCTATGCCCTCCTCCCCATGGATACTGGGCATGTCACTTACCAGCCGGATCTTGTCAGCGGGACGGCAAACATCTGGCCCATCGTAGACAATCTTCTGGAGGCTGCAAGAGGCTTTCACCAGGCACTTGGGCCCAGGGTTGCTGTTGTTGGAGGAAAAGTTTGCCTTGCAATCTGGCAGCGGCTGCTGCACCATGGGACGGACGGTGGCTGTGGTGACCTGGCGGGATGTTGGCACCTCCTCCGGGCTTTTAGCCTCCTTGAAAAACTTCTCATACTTGTCCAGGTAGGCAGGGCGCTCAGGAAGCAGGTAGTAGTGGGTGCTGCTGACCTTCTGCCCATCCTTCACAATGGGCAGGATGCAGGGTCCCTTGGAGCAGTCCTTGCCCTGTGCCTGAATGACCTTGGGGGTGGCGTACTTGGGGTCGAGGGCAAAGCTCTGTGTGGTAGGCATGGGCTTCCCTGGTGAGGTGGAGAGGCAGGAGCAGAGGGCAGCACGCTGCTGTGGGGAGCCCACCTGCAGAGCCATGGGGCTGGGTGTCCGGGAGGTGGGCTGCGACAGCGGGTCCCGAGGGGGAATCTGGGGTGGCCGGTCTTCCTCGCCCCCCGAGGCTGGGGAAAGGTCGCCTGACCAGCGCCCGGGCTCATTGCGGCGAAGGGGCCGGGGTGGGATTGGAACACGGGGTGGGATCTGGGGCTTATCATCAGTAGGGGCAGCCGGTCCCAGTGGGACGTTGAGTCTCTTCATGCACTCCTGCTGCAGCTCCTCAAAGAGCTCGGTGGTCTGTGTCATGCTGGGCTGTTTGGTCTCCTTGGGGGGCAGGAAGAGGTTGTCCTCCAGCACCGGTCCCCGCTCACCCTCATCCACAAAGCCATAGTTGGTCTTGCCCCGCCGGCTCGGGGGGCTGGTGATGGAACAGACCTCAAAGTCATCCTCATCCTGCGCCACGTCATCATAGGCAGGCGGTGGGGGCAAGGGGCGGGCGTCCCAGTCCACCACTGGTGTGGGGTGCAGAGGCCGGGGTAGAGCCCGTGTGGGGCTCTGAGGTGGGGTCTTGTCCAGCAAAGAGAAGGCCTCCATGGCCAGCTTGGCTAATGATGGGGCTGTCAGCTCCCCCACTGGAGAGGGGGTACCTTGGGGCACTTCCTCCCCAAAGTCGATGAGGGTCACCTCGCCGCCTGCTGGCCCCTCGCTTGCCAGCCGTCCGGGTTGCCGCTCGCCCACCTTGGTGCCTGGTACCCGTGCCGACGGCTTGACTGGTCGCAGGCCCTTCCCTGTGCCTGGTTTTTTCAGGCAGAGCTTCCGGAGACCCCCTGGCAGACCCTCTTCCTCCTCACTCACTGGGTCATAGCAAGGCTCTAGGAGGCAACAGAGAAATATGGTGAGGGTCCCAGCATATCCCTGGGGTGCAAGAAGGGGCATCTACATCTCCAAACTCCCAAACTGCCCCATAGCTTCAGACCCCTTTGCTCCCCCCTTGAGTGCAGCAGACACACCAGGGAAGGGGGCACCTGCCCCAGGCCACCCAGATAAAGAGAGAAAAGAAGGGGGGCATGAAGGAGGGAGAGCAGGACCCAAAGAAGCCAAACTTACTGGTTAGCAGGACGGTAGGCTGAGGTGGGCGCGGAGGTGGCTGCCCTGCAGGAGAAGAGAGAACCCAAGAGAAGGAGAGGCATGGGGTGAGTGTGCAGAGCAAGCGGCAGCCAAGGTACTTGTTAGCAGGGTGCATGCTTTGTTCAGTCCCCCGTCACCGGTGGGGCATAGAGAGGATGCTGGTGGGAAGCCACCCCACAAGGGAAGACTGTAGGTTTAGGGGGATCGTGGCATACGCACACCGCCTGAGCTCCCTCCCCGTGGCAGCTCCGCTGAGATCCCTGCACTGGGGAGACCAGCCGTGGGAGGCTGGGAGGGGACTCGGGACTCGGACGAAGGGCAGCGGGGCAGAGTCCAGCCGGGCAGAGCCACCAGCCGCCCACGCTGTTGGTAGTGGCGTATGGCCAGGTGACAACACGCCCCATCACCCCAGCTACCCCCGGGTCTGCAAAAAGCAAGTGCCAGCAAAGAGACAGAATGGAGAGGGTCCAGCCCATCACCCAGGCACCAGGGCATGGGGACAAGGGCTTCATGCAGCTGATGGGCAAGAGGAAGGAGAAAAGACGCTCACTTTTAGCCCTGCCTGGAAGCTGTGTGGGTCTGGCAGCGCTCGGATCCACACCTAAAATGTCAGGAGGGTCCATGGGATTTCCCAGGTACAGCCTGTGGGGAGAGAGGAAAGTGCCCGGGAGTCAGAAGGGGCCATGCAGGACCCCTCACTCCCCAGGCTTGTGCCTTGGGACACCCCACAGCTCCTCCACCACACACCACGCCCCAGCGAGAACCACCCCTGTGAATGCTGGGACACCACACCCCAGAGGCTTTCACTGCTATGGCACAGAGCCTGGTGCTGTCCCTGTGTCACCCGCTCCTCTCCGGCTCCACGTGCATGATGCGCTGTGCCCAGGGGACTGCAAGCAGGGCTCCGTGTCCAGGATGTGTACGTGTGTGGGGTGTGGTGCCCAGGACACCCCTCCAGCAGCAGGGCGCTGCGGTGCGATGCTGCGCCCAAGGCACAGCGCCCCGGTACTGCCGGGGGGGGTGGCGGGAGGCCCGGGCGAGCCATCGCAAGCCAGGGAGCCGGCGGGAGCTGGTGCAGCCCGAAGGTTTGGGCGTGTGCCGAGCTCGGTGCGTTCTCGGCAGCCCGGGCAGCACGTACCCAGCGCCTGTGCCCACGCAGCGGGGCGCGGGGAGGCCTGCCGGGGCACGAGCCAGATCCGTGTGCGCAGCGCCTCCGTTCAGCCCTCCGAGGGCCGCTGGCACAGCCCGGGACACCAGGGTGCCGTGGAGGGGTCAGGCTGGGACCGAGGACACCAGCAGAGCTGTCCCAGGCCTGGGTTGCCAAACAGCAGTAGGGATCATGATTCCAGGGGATGAAGCGAGCCTGTTGCAGGAGCTAGCCCTACCCAGCGGGAGCTTTCTAGGCTTTGAAATCCTATCCCGCCCCCCACACAGAGCCCTCCCACGTTCCTCCAGCCCAGTGCTGGCAGAGAATCCCCCATGCCCCCTGCCAAGATGCTCCTGCTCACCCAGCACCCACGCTGGGCACAAGTCCCACCTGGCAGGGGGGCCCGTGGGACACTGGGTCACAAGCACCCAATCCCACTTCCCCCCATCACAGTTCAGCCAGGGTGTCTTCTGATGGAGCAGGGGAAAAAAATCATTTTGTCGGATTTTTTTCACATTTTGCTTTTCAGAAAGACTCATGCTGTTAAAAGCGTGATGACAGGCTGCAAGCCACGCACATCCATCAGTCCTGGGACACCCTAAAACACTGGGGTAATGTGGCCACCTCCAGGGTGGTGCTTACACAGGTCTCCCCCCGAGGACAGCCCCCCATAAGCACAGCAGCGCCCACCTCCCTAACCCCATTAGTAAGAAGAGGCAAAGAAGTTAGTCCAGCTGTAGGGACCCTACCCAGAGCCACCATTCCCAATACAGCAGTGGGGAAAGAAATGCTTCACAGGGAAAGAGGAGGGCAGTAGCCAAGCCGCGGCTCGCTCCCGTGCCCAGTGGGCAGCGGGGAAGGCAGGGAGCAGGCAGAGGATGCAGAGAAGACAAAAAGTTTCTTACTCATCAATTTTATCAGGAAACCCCCAGCAGTGCTGCGGGTTGGTGTCTCCATGGCCTGTGTGGATGAAGCTGTTTTTAAGCGGCTGGCTGATGTCGTGGGCTGACAGCCCTGCCACCGAGGTCACCGTGTTTCGGGGAAATTGGCCCACTTTTAGGGTCCGTTTATTCTGACCCCGCCACCAGTAATTCTCAGCCCTAAGGAATAAAAAGGACCTCGTTACTGATGAGGGGATGGGAGGGTGACACGTGCCTGCCCCAGTGACAGGGAGGAGGCAAGGTAACTTGTCCAAGTCCATGCAGGCACGCGGTGACACAACCGGGAAGGGAAGCTAGGTGCCCAGCATCCCAACCCTACACCGGCATTACGCTCTCAATCCCACTCCACATGGTCCCTGCACCCAGTGGTGCTGGGAACACAGGTGGTAGGGAACAAAACTCCACACTTGTGCTCAAAAAGATGTGTTCCTCCCTCCTCCCTGCTGCCTCAAATTGTGCAGGAGCCTTGGGGTGATGCCTGCACCAAGATGCTCATCACTGTGCCCTGTGCAGTCAAGGATGGCACATGGGACACACCTGGGGTCTGATGAGGCCCACATGGTGGGCTGTGGGGTCTTCCTCGCTCCCTACCTACATTATTAGTGCGCCCTGGTGTGGGTAGGGGGAGATGGGCAGACAGACAGGCGGAGGGTTCCAGCTGTGAATCTTCCTGGAGCCACCTGAGTGGGCCAGATCACCCTGGGCTGCTGATCCCCAATGCGTCCCCCTGGAGTTGCCTGCTCCAGGACACAGCCACCTCTAGGTGGGATGAAGTGGTCATGTAGCCCAGAGAGGCTGAGGAGCACAGGGATGGGGCAAGGAAAGGCACTCCAACTGGTGAACCCCACCTAGCACTGTGCCAAATTAATGTGGGAGGGGTCCAACCCTAAACCAGCCCCTTCCCTGCCAGGGGCCCCCTCTCCCCGTGGGCAGGGCATGCTGCAGGCTGGGGGCAGTGGCAGTGCGGGTGCCAGCCTGGAGGGGCTGGCAAGGGCCCCACAGTTTCCTGGAGTCACCTGTGAGTCACCCCCGGCCACCAGCTCAGCCCTTTTCCTGTTTACCTTCCCGCTGCCGCCAGCCAGCCGCCTTACTCAGCGTTAGGACCCCTTGGCAGAGCCACGACAGAGCCCAGTCGGTACCGGGCACCCTCCCTCTCCCGCGGCGGGCCGGGGGAAGTGGGGGAACGGCTCCCCTCCCCAGGGGGTCCCCTCCACTCGCCCTCCCTGCACCCCTCACTGCTGCATCCTGCCAAAGGGATGCTCCAGCCAGCCACCCTTCCGCTCCCTCTGCTTTCAGCTTCGTCCCACCAAACCAGAGCTCGGACCCCAAGCACAAACCCGCTCCGGCGCTGCCCTGGCTCCTCTCCCTGTGACAGCCCCCTCCCGCGGCCGGCTGGGTCCCCGGGGGGCTTTCAGGGAGGTCCCTGCCCCTGCCCACACACACGTACGCACACCCGGCGCCCGCCGAACGACAGGCAGGGGCTTGAAAAGGGGTGGGGGGTGTTTACGGTGCCCCGGGCAGCCTCGGCGGGGCCGCATGCGGCCCCTGGGAGAAGCCCCCCCACCCCAGCCCTACCCGGGCATCCCTGCTGGCAGCATGGTGGGGGGGGGCAGCCCCCCGTGGGGTAAACTGAGGCACGGGGAGGGAGCTCCTCTCTGGCAGCAATGGCAGCTGCTGGGGCTCCTACCACCCCCCGCCTCCTGAGTCCACCCCTCCTGCCCTCACCCTGCACCCCAAAACCTGCCCACCGGGGGTCACCAAGGACCAGCCTCCCCCGGGGAAACTGAGGCAGAAGACACTGCGCCCCAGCTCTGCCGCGCTCCCGGCACTCCCCGACCCACGGCCAACTCCCAGCCCCCTTTCCGCTCCATCCCCCCAATCGCGGCTCACCTGGGGCCGGCGGTGGGGTGGTGGGCTTGGGACCCGCAGCCCGGCCGCGATGCAGCGGCTGGGACGATGTAGGCGCTCTGGCGCGGCCGCACCGCCCTCCGCCGCTCCTTCCCTCCCTCCTTTCCTCCCTCCGCCGACGCCGCTTCCCCTCCCCTCCCCTCCCTGCAATTAAACCGCCAGACCCTGGGCAAGAGTCATCCCCGCGGCGGCGGACCAGGAGCAGCCGGTCCCTGCAGACACACAAACCCGGCCTGATTCACCCCGAGCTGTGACTAACCGCGGGGAGCCATCCCAGGGCGGGGACAGGGAGGGACAGGGACAGAGCCCACCTCCTCCTCCCCTCGGGGCTGTGGGGCCGGCATCAGCGTGGGGACACTGCGCTCCTTTGGGGGTGCAACACTGTCCTCCAGCTGGAAGGGGACAGGCACATCCTGGAATAGGGATGTGGGGCCAGAAGGCCCCTCCCCCACTCCAGTCCGCAGGTCGCCAGGGCAGTGGAACGGGTGGCTGGGCCCTGGCGAGGTTAGCAGGGACCAAGGAGCGAAGCCCACAGCACAGTAGGTGCTGCCAGTGTGGTACCAAGCTCAGGGTGCTTCGCCCAGCCCGACGACAGCGGCACGTCTCCGGGTGCTGGCAGCATGTCTCCACCGCTATCAGCAGGGAGTGGCCCTGGGGCGTGCGGTTTCCCAGGGCAAAGCCACGGGCACAGTGCGGTGAGTCAGCTGGGACGGTGCAGGCAGGGCTGCGGGCACTGTGGGCAGGGCTGTGCCCCCACACTGGGGTGGTGCTGTGCTGCCTGGGGGACCACAGACCTCCCAGCTCTGCCCGCCCATGGGGTACCTGGCCAGTTGTGCCAGCGGCAGAGCCAGCCCTTCCCATCCCCGCTCCCCACAGCTCTGCCAGTGCCCCCAGTCTCCCCATTCCTGGAGTGCCCTGTCCCCACCAAGGCTGGCTGCCAGTGTGTTCCCTCCCCACAATACTCCCACGCAGTACCTGCCCTCGATGACCGTGATGATGTCGTTCATCTGGATGTGCAGCTTGTCAGGCTCCTCAAAGTCCTGCAGTGCCCTCATGTCAGTGGGCTGGGCCTGGGGGTAAAGGTGGATAAGGATAGGGGACACAGCCCCCCATGTCCATCCCTCCCCTGTTTAGAGGCAGGACATGGGGGCCCCAAAAATGGACCACTAGCCTGTCCTTAGCTGTCACATCCCTGGGGTGGGTCAGGGCAAGGTAGCACCCAGGTTTCTCCTGCTGTGACCATGTCACCACCTGCCACTTCTGCCTGGCCTGAGCTACCCTATGTCAACTCCCACCTCAGTGATATCCTTAACTCTACTCATGCTCGAGCAGAGCCAGTGGATGGGGTGCCAGAGCTCCTGTCCCCCTCCCTGCTCACCCACCTCCACCAAAAAGTCACGCAGGGCCACAAAGGTGGGTCGGTCCTCGGGCTTGTGCGCCCAGCACTGCAGCATGACGTTGTAGATGTCCTGGGGACAGTCCTCAGGCCGTGGCAGCCGCTCACCCTCCTTGTCTATCTTGTGCAGGATCTGTGGGGCAGGGGGTGCTGTCAAGGAAACCCAGGTCCCCCGGGCACCAGCGGGGTGAGGCAAGGGGCAGGTCCCTGGTGAACACCTACCTGGCTGCCGTTGAGGCCTATCCAAGGCTCCTGACCATAAGTGAACATCTCCCAGAGGGTCACTCCGAACATCCAGGTGTCGCTGGCATGGGAGAAGGTGCGTGTCTTCAGGCTTTCAGGAGCACACCTACATGGGAAAGGACGTGAATATCAGCTCACGGGTGCTGTACCTCCAAGTCTCCCCCTCCTCAAGGCTCACCAGGCGAAGGGGACCTTGCGATGCTCCTGCATCACATAGTGGTCATCATTTTTGGGCAGGGCCCGCATCAACCCGAAGTCCCCGATCTTGACAAGGTCATTGGAGGCCAGCAGGATGTTGCGGGCGGCCAGGTCGCGGTGGATGAAGCGCTTGGACTCCAGGTAGGCCATGCCCTTGGCCACCTGGATGGCATACTGGCAGAGAGTGGAGATGAGGAAATGGCCCTGGTTCTTCCGCAGTCGGTCCAGGAGGGAGCCCAGAGGGGCCAGCTCTGTCACCTGGGTCATAGGGATAGGACAGCAAACCAGTCAGTCCAGAGGCACCCTGGCTGGGCTGGCTTCCAGCCTCCTTGTGCCCCACTGGGGATGCCAGCAGAGGACTTGGGGTACAGACACAGCCTGGCTTTGCTCATGCCATCATGTGGGACCCATGTGGGGTGGCATCAGTGTTGGCCCTGTCCCCCTACACTCACCATCTTCATGGGGTGGGAGAGCACCACACCATACAGGCGGATGAGGTTCCTGTGGTCCAGGGAGTGCATGGCATTCACCTCCCGGATGAAGTCATCCAGTGCCTCTGGCTGGCTCAGCACATCCGTCTTGAGGCACTTCACTGCCACGTTCAGCTACGGCCAAAGCAGGAGTGAGCCCCTAATTGTCTTCCCCTGCGGGTGGTCCCACTGCCCAGCTCTCCACCCCCTCATGAGCAGTCTCTCACCGTCTTGCCAGCAGGCGTGCACCACTCGCCGCGACGCACGACGCCGAAGGAGCCGTCGCCCAGCTTCTCAAAGATTGAGAGGTCCCGCTCCCGCACAAGGCAGGTGAGGGAGTGTTGGCCCCCAGCTTCAGGGGGTGGTGGCGTGGGGGGCTTGCGGAAGGTACTCTGGGGCTGGGGTGGCAGCTCTGACTCTGGACGCTTCCCACTGAACACCTGTGGGACATGGAGGCAGGTGAGGCGTGGATGTGAAGATACCTGAAACCTTTGGGTCTGCAAGTGAGCAGTGCTGGGACAACCCCTTGTCTGGGTTGTACGCTCTGGAACCCACTGATGACCCGTAACTGGTGATGACCCAGGGCAGTCCGGCTGTGGGATCAAGCTCTGTTCCTCCAGCAGCCTGCACGCTGGGCTGCGATTCCTGTGGAGGGAAGGGGTTGTGCCTCTCACAGCAGTCCTGCAGCAGCTCCCCAGCAGCCACAGAAAACCAGGCCAGTAGCCAGAGGGCTCTGGGCACTCCTTGGCCAGGCTATGGCCACACAGTGTGCCCGGGCACAAAGCCAAGGGAAACCTCCAGCTTGGGCTGAGCGTGGTGACACATCCCTGCAAAGATATGGGCTTTGCAATTTGTGCAGGCTGCCTCCACCACCACCCAGAGGGGATGGGCTCTCCTTCCATCTCCCTCAGCCGGGAACGATGATGTGCCCCATTGAACGGGGTCCATCCCAGCCTCGGCAGCCTGCAGGGTGCGTGGGGGCTGGGCCCGACATGTGGTCGGGGTGGGAGGTGGCATTTCTGCCATTTCTTCTTTAATAGAGTAGCCTTCTATTAAAAGCCCCTCCTGACCATGTCCCAGCACAGATGAGTCACACAGGGAAGAGGCCATGACCCAGTGCCCAGCTGGTAAGTGCTCTGCTCTTCTGGAGGTGCCAACTGCACCAGCTTTGGACGGGATGGCACTGGCGAATACGCAAGCATCCCAAGGTCCCCTGTCCCGGTATGCCCCAGCCTGCAGGTACAAGGCTGTGCCTCCTCGCTGTGAGGGCAGCAGGGCAGGCAGAGTCCTGGGCAGTGCTGCTGCCCACAGAGCTGGCTCGAGCAAGATGCACAAGCTCTGTGGTTCGCTCACTGCAATTTTCCTGGCAAAGAGGCAAATAACATGAAGGGAATGAATTTTCCAAGTGCCAGGGCGGCAGGGCTGTCCTTCCCTGGGAAGTAACCCAGGAGCCTGCGTGGGACCAGGGCACACTCTGGCAGGATCACACCACAGGCAGGACTCCCGCAGGGACCGGTGGCATGGGCAGAGCCAGGCACATGGGAAGGGTACAGGGAGGGATCCAGCTTCTTTTGTCTGCCTCAGTTTCTCTGCCACACCTGTCCCTCTCTCATCCCTACCTTGCTCATCCAGGATTTCCGCTTGCACATGGCTTTCCTCCGCTTCACTGCCTCCCACAGCCGCCGCTGGCCTGTAGGATTCAGGAACACATTGACTGTCATAACACAGTCCAGGGTAGAGGTCCCCTCTAGCCCCATGGACCACATGCTCCTCTGGGCTTCCCAAAAGATGCTGTATATCCAGCCAGGGATAAGGGGGGAGGTATGAGGGGGTGTACACACCAGGGCGTCCCATGCCGATCTTCTCCAGATCTTCATTTTTGACGTACTCGAAGTGGGACAGGCGTGTGACATTGAGCTCGTCCCGGATGCGCAGGAAGTACTGCTGCAGCTGAAGCTCAGTGAGCAGCTCCAGCAGCCAGTCCGTCCCCTCCTCCGTCTGCATGCTACAGCTCAGCCTCTGCCAGGACATGATGCCAGGTTAGGGGGAACCGTGCTCTGCTCCTCTCTGCCCCATCCCCGCTGGGGAGTCACCCGGAGGGGCTCAGAACCACGGACGGGGTGCTGCTGAGAGTGACACTAGCAAACTCATCTCCTGAGCCTGCCCCAGCTCTCCGGGGGAGGCCGGGAGAGGCACCCCATCAGCAGGACACCCAGGGACAGGCAGGGCCACCCGTTCTGCCCTGTCATGCCCATAGAAACACCGGCCCACCCCTCTGCTCAAGCACAGGCTATCCCCTGGAGCAGACAGAGCTCCAGGATGGATGTGCCTGCCTGGCTCCCTCTGCTCAGCTGGAGGGCCTAAGCATGGAGGGAACAGCTGCCACCTGGCCAGGCTGTAGGACAGACCCATGGTAGGTTTCCTCTGCCTTGGGTGGTTGTACCTTGCTGGGCAGACACAGGGAGGGGACAGACAGGAATATCAGGATCACTGGGGGGTCCCGTTGCCACAGGACTAAGGTACAGATACCCTAGTGCTACCAGGACACAGGGAGGGAGGGACAGGTCTCACACGCAATTCTCCATGGCCCCCACCACTCCCCATCCGCGCCTGCTGTCCCAGCTCTCTTCCACTTTCATCGCCACCTTTTTGGAAAGGGATACGGCTCTGTCTCCCACTGTTTAGAGCGGGAGGGAAGTTGAGACCTGCTGTCCTGACTCCATAACAGGTCAGCCCCCTCCATCCTCTGCTCTTCCTCGGGAGACGACATGGCCCCTGGCATCTTCACCCACTGTGCTTGGTTCCCTCGGCCGCGTCACGGCAATTACAACCCTCGGCACTGGGCTAAAAATACGGCGGGCGCGGCGAGCAGCTGGGCACGGGGGCACACGGGGGCAGGCGGGGGCACACAGGGGCAAAGGAGCTGCCAGCTCCCCTGCCCGCAGGCGATGGGGACAGGGCCGGGTGACGGGTCTGCCCGGGGCGAGGGTCGGCACTTACTCGGTAGAGGCGGAAGCGGGTGAGGAAAGGGAAAGATCGGTGCAAAGCCTGGAAGCGCCGCATCCTGCCTGGCTGCCTGCTGGCACCACTGATGTCCCTTCCCCGGCGTCCCACGGCGGAGCCCACTCACTGCAGCTGGGGCACCAGCAGCCCCTTCACCCGGGCTACAGAGAAGCCCCCCGGGCTCGGCTGCCCCATATATCCCCCTGGAGCTGGCAGGGGGCTCGGGCTGTCCGTCGGCCGGACGCGGGCTGTGGCTCTGCCCCTCCTTCCATCCGGATCTCGATCCTCTGGCCGGCCGGCCCTCCCCTTCCCCAACGCAACGGGGCCGGAGCGGGGGTTGGCAGCGGGCAGGGCTGGGGGTCACTCTCCCGGCTGGAGCCGCTTCCTGGGGACCCCCCGCTGGCAGCGGGGCTCGGTCCCGGCTGGCTGCCTGCAGCGCTCCTCCAGGAGGGTTATTTTCAGCCGGGCTGGGACGCGCGCCCAAGGGGCCGGGCTCCCATCAATGTGCCGCTTTTTCCCTTGTTCGGCGGCTGCCGGCAGCTGGGAGCCCGGACCCCCGCTCCCATTTCCATGGAAACTCGCCCCGGCCTTGGGAAACGCTCCCAGGCCTCAGTTTCCCCCCCAGGAAGCAGGGAGGGAGGGAGGCAGAGGAGACATCCGGCTCTCTGCTCCCCAGCCGAGGCCACAGGCATGATGCCAGGGCGATGGGCACTGCGGGGGGAGTTTCTGGCTCAGCAAACATATCCGCTGCCCAGCTGCCAGGCCCCATGGGGCTCTGCCGTGGGGTGCTACCAGCACCCTGGGGCTCACTCCCCTTCCCCAGTGGGGCTGGCACCCAACCCCAGCAGTGCTGTCTGCCCACAGGCTCCCCAGGGAGAATAACTGGCCGTGCTGGCAGCCACAGCATGAGAAAAGAAAGATCCACAGAAACCTCTTGCCACAGTCCCTGCCTGCCTGGCCCCCCAAACTGTGGCCATTGCTGTGCCAGGCAGGCAGCTAAGAAGGAGTTAAGTGCATAGCCAGGAGAAGAGGAGTCTCCACTGTGGCTTCCACTGACACTGGGATCCCAGCTGGCACCCGGCAGCACAGGCGCCGGGCACAACAAGCCCATTGACCAGGGACAACCGGGCACAGTGCCCTCGGCACCAACCTCTGCCACGCGCCAGCTTCCCCCTTCCCAACTCAGGGGACACGGGAGCAAGGGGGGTGCCCTGCCTTGAATGGAGCATCACTCTCATCAGGCAGGAATGACACCCACTGGGACTGGCACCCAGTGTGCTGCCTCTTGCATCTCCAAATTCCAGGTAAGGCTGTCCAGTTCACACTGGGAATGGAGGAACCCAGCCTTACCCACCATGCCAGGGGTGGTTCTGTGCCTCAGTTTCCCTCTCTGCGATAGACCCACAGGCACAGGGGATGATCCTGCAACCTCAGCTCTGGGTCGGGCAAGGAGTCCTGCCAGCAAACTCCCATCCTGAGGTGCGGGAGCCACAAACACTTATCCAGCCCCTACCAGGTCCCCAGCACAGGTGCTGCTCGGCCCTTGGTGCCCTGCACACACCCGCCATGCCGTGCACACCCACCCCTGCAGCGCCAGGGGATGCACCCTGCATGCACCCAGTCTCATGCACGGGCAGTGAGGACGCTCACGTGCACCCGGGGACCACACAGGCGCAAACCCCCCGCACCCCGCGGTGCCTCCTGCCACCTGCACGACCGCAGCCGCCCCCCACGCACGTCACCTCCGCGCACCCCCCCAGGTACCGCCGCCCTGCCCAGCCGCACGTGCGCAAACACCCGCACAGCCCGCGGCATCGCCGGGCCTGCTCCCCGCCTCCGCCCCGCACACACCTGGAGCCGCCTGCCACCCACGCACCCACGGCTGCCCACCCCCGCTGCGCCGTGTTCCTCGCCTCCGCGCTTGTCTGGCATCACACACAACCTGTCCGAGCTGGCACAAGGGTGGTCAATCCTTCCCCCCGCCCCCCGGCCGCACCAATTACTCCTGCCTATAACGACACCCCAACACCTGTCCCACACCCCAAGGCACCTGCACCTATGCATTGCCCACAACCATGCACAGCCTGACATCCCCACAGGGCCACCCCCATATGGGGACGGCAGCCTGCACGGTGGTTGGGGGATGGCATCCTGTGCGGGGGGGGGGGGGGGGGGGGGGGGGGGG
>JAWWES010000011.1:9748752-9800748 GCA_035583135.1 Lophotriccus pileatus
GACGCCCGCCGCCGCCTCCTCCGCGCCCCGCGCCCTCCGCCGCGCCCGCGCCGGCCCCCGCTCCCGGGGCCGCCGCGGCTCCGCGACCGCCTTGGGGCCGCCGAGGGCGGTGACGGGCCCGGGCCGCTCGCCCCACTCCTGCAGGCTCGTCCGCTCGCCCAGCGGCACCCAGTGCCACCGGCCCGGGCCGCCGCCTCCGCCGCCCCCCGACTCCCCGCCGCCGCCGGCCACCAGCTCCTGGCCGCGGGGCAGCGCCCCCAGCCCCGCCTCCTGCACGCCGAGGGTGAAGCCCCCCTGCTCCTGCACGCCCGGGGCCACCCCGCCGCCCTCCGGCACCGCCGGGCTCAGCCCCCCGCCCTCCGGCACCCCCGGCGCCCCGCTCGCCCCCTGCCCCCGGATGGTGCACGCGGTCGCGGGCCCCGCCCCGGCCCCGCACGCTGGGGAAGCCCCCCCGCGCCGCGCTGCTGGAGCCCTGGAGCTCCGGTTCCACCGCCCCCTTCCCTTCCTCCCCTCCTGCCCCGCCGCGAGCCCGGCCGGCCCCCGGCCCCGCCCTTAAAGGCGCCGCGGCGCCGCTTTACGTAACGGCGGGGTGAGCACGGACGGACGGACGGACGGACAGAAGGAAGGAAAGAAGGGCGGGCAGGGGGACGGGTGGAGGAGCAGCGGGTGGCCGGGGTGGTCAGAC
The DNA here is from genome assembly GCA_035583135.1 of Lophotriccus pileatus. NCBI lineage: Eukaryota > Metazoa > Chordata > Aves > Passeriformes > Tyrannidae > Lophotriccus > Lophotriccus pileatus. The sequence goes on from JAWWES010000011.1 coordinate 9,749,438, forward strand.
GGACAGACAGACTCACCGCGGAACAGCACCAGGCTCCGGGACCGCTCCGTTGCAGGGACCCAGCACACTGGCTGCCCTGCGCTGCCCGAATCCCTTCTCCCAGGTAAGTGGGAAGGGGCTATTCCCCCTTCCCTCTGCCCCGGCGGGGCTGGCGCTGCCCGGCCGCAGCAGGGCTCCCGCACCCCCGGCCCGGTCTCTCGGGGCGCTTCGCACAGTCACCGCAGGGAGAGGAGCCCTGCCTGGCGCGGGCAGGAGCTGCGGGAAACGACGTTTCCAACAAGTAAATCATCCCTGTGGAAGAGGAGGGACCAGAGCTATGACGGGACAGCCCATAAGGGGCGAGCTGGTCTCCTGGAGAAGATGCTTCTCGCCCCAAATAGTTCATCTTCTCGGGATGCAGTGTTTGTTAAGCAGGAGGTGAGACGAGCGCTAGGGCCGGGGGAAGACAGGAGAGAGAAACTGAGCATATTTAAATACAAACCCATGCAATCTCAGCTGAGGAGGCCTCTGGGGCCAAGGAAGCAGCTCCTGCTCTCCCAGAGCTTCCTGGGGCTCTAAGCAGTATCCACATACCCATCTGTTCAGGGGTGCTCCAAAGTGATGAGGGGAATAGACAAGGCAGGACACAGTGGGGCAGCTCCCTGGGACACAGTCACACACAGCCCCATCCAGCCACCTTCTCACCAGCAAAGACCTACAAAGCCACAGCCAGTGGGAAATCTGACATTTCATCGTCACATCATCCACCCCAACACAGCAGGCTTTTCAGAGTCAATGTCATGACTGAGAGGCAGGAGGCAGGACATGGCCTCGAAAGGAGCAGGGAGCCCAGGGGCTTGTATATGTTGCTCCTCCACTTCATTGCCAGAGTCTGTATTCCAGTTGTCTGGGATGAGGCAGGACTTAGATGAACAGCACTGTGGTGGTACTGGAGCTGTAAGGTACCAGCCCTGATGGGGCAGGAGAGCAGCCTTCCTCTAGCTGGCCAAGGTCACCCATGGACACCATGGCTTTACAAGAACCCACAAGAGAAGCTAAGTGTTCAAGATGCAAAATATTTATTGAAGCAAACAACAGGTAAGTATCCCACAGCAGTCAGATGCCAGCACTGAGCAAGATACCCCAACATCCCTGTAGTCACTGTTGTGCTGCGGAGACAGGCTTTGTCTTTTGTCTCTCTCTGCTGGCTATAAAGCACAAGATTAAGTCTGACATCAAGATGCATGCAAACACTACAGTGAGGACTCCCAGACAGCAGCTCTTATATGCCATCCAGAGAAGTGTCACTAGGAAACACTAACACAGACAGGGCTGTAGGAAGAGTTAGGTTGGTGAGTTGTTAGAACTCGGGTAAGAGCAACGAACTGCACAAGTCTGGGCATCAGGGTTCTAGAGAGATTGATGAAAGTCCAGCCCTCCAAACTGGTGAGCACTGAGTTCAGCAGCAAGGCTGGGGGCCTGTCCTTGCCCATTCCTGAACAATGTTCTTTCCCTCAAGGACTACTGTTGGGGCTCAGGTCACTCACTCAGGTTAGGTTTAAATCCTTATCAATGTGCAGAGTTTAGGTTAAAAAACTAAACTGCAGCTTAGGGTTAAACGTGAGATCAAACTGCAGAGCACAGGGCTGGCAACAGCCAGCCAGGGCTGTTTGGGAAACAGGCAGCACTGTTTAGCAGGTATCACATCAGCAGTGCTCAGCTTCAGATCGGGAAGCCGAGCAGCACCATGAGAAAGGTGCCACCAATTCCCCCCTCCACTCAACATCCAAGGTAGGCAAGACTGGAATTTTCAGTGAGAACTGGAGAGTGGGCTTCCCACGTGGGTATACCACCACTCTCCCAGTGCCACAGCAGGACAGCGTTACGTGTGTTATGTGCACCCATCCAGAGCAGTGACCTGAGCCCACCAAACAGCCGTCAGCCCCAAGCCCTACATTCATCTTTAATTCCTCATGTCTTTGTAACTGATTTGAAGGAAGTCTCTACTACATCACTACTAGTGCACACAGCCTAACTAGCCTAGTTTCCACTAAATATTCAAGCACCACTACCGTAGCTGGAAGCAGGAAGCCAATTCAAGACAGCACAGCTATTTGAAACAGTTCAGCCTATGGGGAAAGTAGAGAGTCTAAGGACATAACAGATTGAAGTTTGTATCTGCATCACCACAGGAGAGTGAAAAAATAGGACTGCAGGAGATTAATCCATGTTAGATACTAACCATCAAGCTTCGCAGATGACATTGCATGTTAAGCATAGAACAATTATGGGAAACACTGTCCCCGATAATTACGTACACCCATAGTGCAACATATGGAGGTCACTGCCTCCGATATAACACTGTGGTAGGCAAAAACTACCTTGTTCTTTACACATTATGGAAGACACTGCCCCCGATAATGTCAGTTAGGTTTCATGATACATTAGGTACTGGAAGTTTGCAGGAAGCTGCCATTTAAAAATCGCGCCAATGCCTAATCTGAGGTACAGGGAGTTTATGTGTGTTGCCACAGGTGGAACTAGGGCTACACAGCAAGTCCCTCTTCTGGGGCTGGGGCCAGGAAGGAAGCTGTGCTCCACATGAGAGCACACATCATCCAAAAAAGGGGAGTAGGAAGGAGTCCAAAGCCTACAGAGAGGCACGGACCCTGCAAAGAAGCCAAATTTCTAGTATTTGAGTTTTCCACCCAGGTTTTCAGCATTTTGAGGATTACTTTGGAACACAACCTGGAGACTTGCTACCAGGTTTACACCTTCCAAGTTTTTTTCAGAGGGGTGTTTTTGCCACAGAAAGCTTAATTGCTAGTTTTCCGTAACTTTCTGAGGGGCCTGTTTTGATTATTTTAAATGCAAAGTTCCAGTATCATGTTTTGATTGTAATAGCAGATGCTGCTTTATTCAAAAACGACAGTATAACTGTCATAATTATGGAAGGCACTGCTTCCGATAATTATCTTCTATAAAAAAACATTTATAGTGAACACTGTCACTGATAAATAAATAAAGAAATAAATATCTCAGTGCCAAACAAGAGCCATCTTGCAACATGACATCAAGTCAAACAGGGTTTGGCCAGCAAGAGACTCGATTTCACACAAGGCCCCTGAGCAGCAAGTTCTGAAGTGCCAGTCTAGAGCCATTTCTCAATGCTGCAAGGCTCACCGAGGTGCCAGCTAAGGGTATAAAGGGGACATTGGATAATCTTTGGGTCATTCTCCCTGGGTATTGATAACTGCCTTGGCAGAAGCAAGCCTCCAAGATGTCACTGGGACCCTGCTGTTGAGTAAAGGCAGGCCGGGCACTTCAGGGCTTGCTGATAATCCAGCACTTGCGGGTATTACTACGTTTTAATTTTTGAACTACAACTCTCTACAGCTCCCTGCCACAGAAGGGATCCTCATCACAAGTGTTTAGAGGAATCCATTCCCTGTTTTGTCACTAGGTTTAGGGGACCAACAATTAAAAGCCTAAATAGATGATATACCTCCCCACTCAAGGTACCAGTTCAGGAGTCACCCAAGTTCTTGGTTCTCAAGTACACTGGAGAGCAAGCCCTAGAAGCAGCTGTGTACATGACTGGTTGGGACTGTGGTCAGATAGGAACCTGGTCAGAGGAGATTTCATGGTAATGTTAGTACCTGCTTTAAAACTGCCTCCTGTGAATTTGTCAAGGTGAGATTTAAATTTTGTGTTCAACTTTGGTCAAAAAAAGTTGCCAGAAAATCTACAGAAAGGTAATACCACGTTAGGGAGTGGGTTTTGTTTGAGTTTCAGTTAGGTTTCATGATACAAAAAGTACTGGAAATTTGCAGGAAGCTGCCATTTAAAAATCGTGCCAATGCCGAATCTGAGGTACAGGGAGTTTTTGTGTGTTGCCACAGGTGGAACTAGGGCTACACAGCAAGCCCCTGCACACACAGCTCTCCTGTACCTTAGAGAGGTAATCCTGTACCTTAACCAGGTGTTTGCTGTGTCTAGAATTCATTGTCTGTATTCCAGATATCACCCACTAAAGCATTGGCAGCCCCTTTAATGGTCCAGGTCACCAGGGCCAGCTGCTCTTTCAGTATGTTCACATCCACACTGTCTTTGTTGTCTTTCAGCTGCTTCAGGTTCTCCAGCAGACTTGGCAGCGTGTGGGAGCCTTTGCCGAAGAAGATGTGGCGAAAGGGAGCATCTTTTGGTGAGAGGAACGGGGAGAGGAAGTCATACTCCACCTGAGCAGAGGGGCAAATTCAGGGTTATGCTCTGGCCTCCCAAGTTTTTTTTTTCCTAATCTGTCTCAACATGAGCTGCCAAGCTCTGATCCCCAGTCAGCCCTTTCCCACAGCAGCTCTGTAAGGGCCAGAGCCTCCCTCAAACGCAAGTGCAGAACTCAGCCAGGCTGACACTAAGCAAGTGGAAGAGACACCAGTCTGCACAGTGCCCATGGCCCCTTAGGGAAAGGCCCATCCCAGCCAAGCACTTCACTCTCTTCCTTCATGAAGAAAGAAAAACCAGTTGTAGATACCCACCTTCATCATCCTGTCGTTCAGGGCTCTGCGGACAATCCTGTTTTCCTTGTCACTGTTTGCAATGTCTCTTCTCAGTGCATCTGCAGCTCGCTGAAAGTCACCACGGGCAAAAAACAGCCAGTTCAAGGTCAGCCCCAGTGCCTGCAAGGGAGGAACTGTTAGCAAACCTGATTTTCTTCTTTTGCTGCTCTCTTACCAAAAGAAAGTTTTTTCTTTTGTTGTTGTTGGGTTTTTTTTGGATTTCTTTTTCCCTGAATTTAACCAAGTAGCAGACCAAGTTCTTGGCAGGCTCTTCTGAGGTCACTCCCCACCCACCGTTTCTTGTAGGCTTTCAGCAGAGGTGCAAATGAGTGGCAGAGCTGCACTATGCTGTGAATAACAAAAGGAGAAATCACCCACATCAATGTCCTCAAGAGCTCACCACAGCCAGATTAGCTGGATCTGTCTGCCACAGCTACTCTGCCTGCACTGCTCCAGAGAAACATCGATTCTTGTCACACTTTGCTACACTCTTATGCCCAAAGGGGTAAGACATCCCTGCTGTATCACTGACACGGGGCCTTATTAACACATGGCCCCTGACCACCTACAGGCATTCAGTAAAATCAGAGTCCTCCTTACCTTCACTTCCTCATCAAAGAACAAAAACCTCTCCTGGAATGACAGCAATTCTTCACTGTATCTATCAAAATCCAGGAAGAGCTCATGATCATGGGTCAGCCTGAGAACTACTTGTCCAGCAACCTCTGCAGCAGCACGCATAAGGGCATACAACTTGTCAATCTTCTTCAGGTTCATCACTGTGTCTCCAGTAGTGCCCAAGAAGGCATATTCCTCATCTTTCTGCAAGAAAGAAGGTGTTGAATTTAGCCAAGAATGCTTTTCCAGCTAGATTGTTTCATCCCCCACCACAGATGACTTGCTACTTCCACCACATGCCAAATCCCTGTGCTGCTAAGACACGAGACTGGAGTGGCAAAACATCAAAGCACGGGGAAGGGAATGGAGCTCCTGCATTTCATCCCTCAGAGTTTCCAGCAATCAGCAGGATGTTCTGTTAGCTTTTTGGACCTGAAGACATAGAGAACTTTACCCCCTCAGAGGTCACTGCAGAAGTGCAGGTGGGACAGTCTCACCATCCAGTCTGATGTGTGGCAGCAGCATCCTCCAACCCTTCTTGTCAGGATAACTCAAGTTTTTCTGTGAAACAAGTCTAACACTAACAAACCCAAGCATTCATAAGAGAGGGAGCTGCTATTAGAAAGGCTCCCAACTGCACACCTGCAGCAACAGTGCTGGTGTCAGTCCCAACTGCAGCAGCAGACCCAAACAGTCTGAGCTAATGCTTGTTCTGGTCAACAATATCACTTCCCCAGTGCCTTCTGCTTGCTGACCAGCAGGCTGTAAGTACAGTCTTTCACTGATGCAGCAACAGCTGACATATTTTTTGTGTTTTTAGCTTCTGAATCATTGACATCTAAGCCTCCAGAAGAGCAAGTGCCCCCTCTCCCAAAAAACCACAAGCATTCAGGACTCTGGAACAGAGACTGTAGGCCAGCCTTCACAGAAAGTACTGCCACAGCCACTGGGTCCAGAGGCTGTACCTCATTCCCCTCAGAGGTTCTTGCATGGACAGGGAGCTTGGCACAGCACCCTGTGCTCTGCCATCCTGGAGAGCAAATATCCCTACATTACTCTGTATGGAATGAGTACACCAGGCAGGCACACAATACTTACATTGCAGAAACCAAAGGAAACCACTGGGATTCCTGAGTAAGCCAGGAAAGGGAACGCTGCATTATCCAGATCAAGGGAAACGCTGCAGAAGATAAGCACTGAGTAGTTACCAGCTGGTTTGGGCATCCCAGGAGAAAAGCTAGAAGCCCTACAGTTGAAGCTCTGAGCCAGCTGGACTACCCTCTGTAGACAAGACTTAAGAAGCCCCAGCTAAATACCAAGGGCTGCCTGTCCATTTCCAGCCACTGGACTTGGTACAAGGCTCTTCTTGCCCTCCAGAAAAGTGTCTGGGCTGCCCACAGGCAGCTTGGGGCAGCAGAGAGGGACAGAGCCCACCTCAGACAGCAGTATGACACTGCAGCACAAAGAGCAGAAGCCATTTGGTTTGCTCCTTTATGGAGATCTGCTTTCCCAGAGAGATGGATAACAATACTTACACTTTATCCATCCAGTCAGAGCCAACTCTGTTATACAGGGTTCCTGAATCCTTTGTTGGGTCCTTCACCTGCACAGAGAAGACAGTCATTGCACTTGTTCTGACCTCTGCTTGGGCTTCCAGGTTCTATCCTGGAGCTTGCATTGCTGTGCAGATGCCAGAGTCAGGTGTGCTCCCCTGACTTTTCACACAGGCACAGTTCATATGGGACAGGCATTCACCTCCTGAACTGTGGCACTTGCAGATTTCTGCATGTCTGAACTGCAGTTTCCAGAGCCCAGCTGATTTCAGACAGGGCTCTCCAGAATATCTCAGCCTTTTCTCCTAAATGGGGCTTTCTCCACAGAAGGTGTCAGCTGAGGAAAGTGACCCAGCACATCTGTCTGCTTTCAGTTCCTCCTAAAACCAGCCACCTTGATCAGCCCAAAGCCCTTCAACTCACCCCCTTCATAGTTCTCTCCAGCAACGAGTACAGCAACGGGCTAGCAGAAATCTTCATGTGGTTGGAGCCTGCAAAAAATGAAAGGGTGTTTGACATGCTGGTATAATCAGCCACTCCTGCTAGAGCTGTTCAGTCCTAATCTACAGCTTGTTGCCAGAGGAACTTCAACAGACACAGGACAGTCTACTGGGACCTAGCAAAGCTGACTCCTCTGGCTTAGGCTGCAGCAGCCTCCTGGCTTTAATGACAGCAGAATAAATGGAGTCACGCCAGGCTTCAGCCAACCACCCACCACCATCAGCCTCTGGCACAGCCCCCATTCCTAGAGGTTAAGGGATGTCTGTTCAAGCTATTCTAGTCTCACTCATTTTCAAGAAACCTAAAGAGTAGCAGGTTACCTAAGACCGCAGCATCCAAGTTAACGTAAGTGAAGGCTTTGGCATGCAGCGAGGTGGAGTACCCCTAGAACAGACCAAGTATTTTAACAAGATCAGCAGTAGCAGTACAACACCAGGACGTTTAATCCACAGGAACAACTGTGCAGGCATCACACAGAATTCTATTAAACACACAGTACCTCCAGCCACTCAGTTGCACCCACAGCTCCGAATTCTCCCGCACTCCAGCTAGCAAAGATAATGCTGCGCCTTGGTTTGTAGCCATCTGCAAAGAGAGAGAGACTGAGATGTCTGCCCTTCCCCCATGGAAATGCAGATTAGCACTGCAGGCCTGGGATGATGAATTGCCTGTCCGGAGATGGCACTGAAGCATTCTGGCTGCTGCAGACAAATGTGCGCACTAGTGGCTGTGTGGACACTGTACCCTGCCCCCCCATGCTGCAGAACTGCAGAGGAAAACAATGCTGTCTGCATTTGCCCCGTTATTTAGCTGCCTGAGCCCCAAATTAACCCTGGAAACAAGTGTGCTCACACTAAGTGCCACCATGCAGTCCCCAGTGCTCCAGCTGGTCAGCCACTCCAGGGTTTTCCCACCTTCAGGCCCAGCTGTCCAACTGACAGCTCAAGTTTAAAGTTTGTGTTGTGTGTTATCCAAGGACATTCTTGCATTTGACCAGGTACTGGAAGGCAGTCCCTTGGAAGCAAGTGCTCACTGCAGACAAGTTGTCTGTACTGGACAAATAAGTAACAGTTCCTTGGGAAGCTCTGTCAGATTCCCTATGCCTTCCAAAGCATTGTTTTGCAACTGGGCTCTCCAGTGTTAATACATGCAGAGCTAGGCGTGCATCACCTCCCACCCTCATGCTTTTGTTCAAAAACACTTACCCTTTTTCACCATGTCCGAGATCACGCGGGCAAGTTCCAACAAGATGGCAGTGCCAACGCCAGCCTTGGCCGCTCCTGGGCCCCAGGAATCTCTCTGGGCTCCAATCACAACATACCGATCTGTAAAGGAGACACCAAGATCTGAGCTCCAAGCTTCAGGTTGCAAGTGCCATTTATCAGAAGAGCAGCTTTCAGCTTCTGTGCTAGGAAGAGAGTCTGCAGTCTGACCCCTGAGTCTGGCACGCCAAGTGCTTTCACTTTAGCCTTGCCCTGGCAGCACAGTTCAGCTTTCTCTTTGATCCTCAGGGAAAGGTCTTGGTTCTGCTGAGGAAGTGGTTGTCTGACTGGGAGCAGCTGTCATGTTCTGATGATCACAGAAGAGAAAGGGTTCCCCTCAAGACTCAGCCACAAGGCAGCTGTTATTACCTGGCTCTTCAAATCCCTTGATAGCACCAAAGATGTTCAGAATCTTCCTGTCCACCATAACGTTGTTCACGGTCAGTTTCACTGTCCTCTTGCTTGTGGGGCTCACTGTCACCTTACATCCCATGATCCCAGACTTCCACTCCAGAAGGCATGTGTGTCCATCCATTTTGCTAAGGGAAAAAGAGGGATCCTTTGAACTCATGATCCATCTCCAACCTCATTTAGTTATTTGTGTGAAAAAAGCGCAACTGCAGGTGCAACCTGTTTCGAGGCCTGCCTAGGAAATAGTTTGAAATCCTGCACCAGTAATTATGCAGGGAGGGGGAGGATGCAGAGGTCAATAGAATCCAACACTAGGTTAAGTTCAGTCTAAGACATGAGATGCAGACACAAGTGACATTTCTCCAGCCAGTTGCAGAATGTGCTCCCTGCCACACACAGCAGAGAGCAGCAGAGAGCTCACAGCACCTCAACACCATACAAGAGAGCCCCAGCACCAAAGCCTGTGAGCCAGTTACCTGAACAGCTTGGCTGCTGCTTCGCTGGAGATAGTCTGAACAGGAATGCGAGGTAGTCCAGAGGATTCCACTGGTGGGAACTGCGTGTGGTTGAAAGAAGGGAAGCCTGGGGTGAAAGGGTCTCCAGTTCCAAGGTGGGCCTGTGAAAAACAAGAAGAGTCCTCAAATCTCAGAGGAGCCCAGCAGTTTTCACCTACACAAGTGCACAAAGCACTGCTGAGCCAGAGGCCAGCAGGACTGCTGCAGGCTGCAGGCTTCAGCAAGGGAGGTTCATGAGAACAAACAGGAGCCAGCTGCATACTCACATGTGCAAAGGGGACAAGTTTCTCAGTGTTCTTGTATTCAGAGGGGTCCAGGTACATCAGGGCACCAACTGCTCCCTCCGCTCTGGCATTTGCGACCTGAAGCAAAGAGAAACATTTACTGCATATTTGCACTGCAAGCAAGGGGAGTTAAGGCAAGTCCGTGGAATGATGGTGGGAAGGGTTGTGCTTCAACTTCACAACAGATGAACAGATACACAACAGACACTGACAGATACACAAGGCAGCTGAATCCCAGCAGCTCAGTCCTACTCCAGGCAGTGTGTCTGTAGCACCCTCTTGAACAGTTAGGGCACACCACAGTTAGTGTCTCACAATTTCTTCAGCTCGTGCTTGCTCCTCAGAGCAGCTTAAGAGACAGATGTTATTTCATTTTGATTCTACTCCACCTGTTTTTCCAAGATGAGGTTAGTCTCAAGAGAGGCAGCCACTGGAGGCTCATCTTCACATGGAAAATGGAAGCAGAGTGGCCTAGCCAGGTCCCTGTTTAATACACCTACAACCCAGCTGCCTCTGATATGCCACTGGTACAAACACTTGCAGGGCCAGACAAGTTTGAAAAACATGGGGGATTGGAGAACCAGTGGCCACCCTCTGTGGAAGCACTTTTCAGCTCTGCCTGTGTCTGACACCTGCAGACAGGACGAGTCCTGTGCCCCAGCCTCCCCAGGAGCACCCATCTGAGGGCCAGCTCTGTGCCAGACCTCAAACAGGTTTACACACAGAATCACTTGGATCCTCTAGGCTGCCTGGATATTTGGTTCTGCTTCCTACAGAGGGAACACTGCAGCAACATGGAAGGCCACTGGCTGGGCATGCAGTGCCAGCACCATCAGTGGGTCCACGAGAACAGGCAGCAAGATGCTTCAGCCAAGCTTTGGCAGTATCTGACTGCAGGAGCCAGAGGTGCTCTGGAGGCAGCGCCATCCTGCTTCTCCAGCCCTATGGCTGCATCTAGTGATGCAGCTCTGCACCCTGTAGCTCCCAGGCTGCCTCCCTCTGCCTCCCAGCTCCACCACTGCAGATGCCTGGCTGTTCCAGCAAGACTGCCGGAGGCCAAGAAGAATGGCACCATGAACGGTAACAAGCTCTGCTCAGCCTTGGCATCCAGACCTGCACGTGGAGGCTTAGAGCAAACAAGCAAGACCAGACCTGTAGGGACAAGCCTACATACATGAATTCTACAAACCTAATAAAGACACACCTTTGTGCCTCAAAGAGGAGGAAGCATAGCTTCCTGCTGCCAAGTTTAGCCGGGCTTTGGGACACAGACTGCTTACCTTTTCAGCAAGGGTTATTTTTCCAGCTCTGAAGATGACTATAGTTCCATTCATTGAAACACCCAGATTTCGTATCTTCTCAAAATCATCTTTCAGTCCATAGTTCACATGGACTGGTTTGCCCTGGAACAGAAACACAGGTTAAAAATGCAGCAGTAAGATACTTGAAACAGCCTACAAAGTCACGGTAACAGTGACTCCTGTTACCAGCAGGGAGCTGAAGCTCAGCCATGTCAGCTGATCCCATGCAACATGCTTCTTGGAGCAGCACTTCTGCCAAGGTTCCTGTTTAGATCCCAGCAGGGAAGTTTAAAGTTACTTCTGCATCTTGCTCAAGTCATAATACTATGTGGGCCCACTCCTCACCCCCCTCTCACCACCTCCAGCTCTCTAACTGGGGAGGACTTTATACCCTCTGTATCATAAATGGACATATTTTGGACACTGCCACCTGATAAGTGTGCAAAAATGTTTCCAGGATCCTCCTGGAGTCACTTACAACAACTGTGCCATTCTTGCTGTATGCCACATATGCACTGGGACTCTCCAGTGGATCTTCCTTACCATTTTCCTCAGTAGACACTTGGTTGTTGCTGCTGTTAAACATAAAGAGACAGCGTTATATTCTTTCATACAAGAATTTAACTGACTCCCGTATTCAGTCTGTGCTCTAACACTTCTGAGCAGGTCAACAGAGGCTGAAACAGGCAGACTCATCCCAGTGCTTCCACGCAAGAATCTCTGGGGTTGTTCAGAGACATTAATGAAGGCTGGTTTCTAAGCAGATTCATTTCACCCCGACACAGAGGGGCAAGTAAAACATAAGGGTACGAGCTGTCAGACAACACAGTGCCTGTTGATACCCTCTTGAGCTACTGGAGGAGCCACTGCCAGGTGTGCAACACCTGTCTGGATGACAAGATGGAGTAACCTGTGCTAGCAGTTTTAGACACAGGGAATCTGCCCTTCAGCTGAGTTTTCACTCAAGTTTGTTTTCTCTCCACTTCCTAAGCATACTTTGAGGAAACAGCTGTCCCAGGAAAAATCTGCTGCTACCAGACCCTCTGGATTTAGAAAGCCTGAGAAGAGGGAAGAGCAGCTATTGCTTGGCTAGATTGAGGCCTTCTTTGGAGAGTGGTAACAGGCTCACAATTCCTACACCATTATAAGCAGAATCATGTATTTAATCAAGACTACAGATATCCATGATGTAAGGAAGAGATGCCATCTCTTTATTACATACCTGCCTTTATCCTGCAGCTTAATGTAGTGCTCATCATTCCACACCTCATCCAAGCGAAAGCTGGTGAACTGGTCATGAATGTAGCTGGCAGTCTTCTCATCTTCAACCTTACCAGCTTCAAAAGATGCCTTACTTTCTCTCTGCCTGTAAGTAACAGATATATGCACAGCTTAAGCTACAGCACCAGGCTGCACTGCAGCCTGCAAAGCCATTTAAGCCCATGTTTAACATATGCCACCCTACATCACCTGTAAGGCCCTTCTTCTCCAAAGGAGCTCGAGTTCTGATCACAGGCTGTGCCTTTCTCAAAGCTCTAGCTAAGCTTTCTGCAACTGTTACCTCAGGTTCGCCTCAAGTTGTGCAGCTGACAGTTTATCTGACAACATGGCTCTCAGGTCAGGCCAGTATAAGACACGTGGTCCAGGAACCTCTTCTTCCTCAGTTTCATCATCATCCGATAAGTAAGATGCAGTAGGAGTCATCTCACACTTGCCACTTCCATCCAGACACCTGCTAACGTTCTGCATTCGTCCACGGTAACTCAAGTAGCCAATCAGAAACCCTATGGACAGAACAGGTATTTCTTTGTGCTGCAGAAAGGTGAATGAACCAGCCCTACACCACACAGCTTCAGGGTTAAGATGCACCTCTGCTCTCACATCACTTTTGATAAGCTGGCTTACCCAAGGACAGACAGAAATATGCAGCCTGACATTTTGCCTGAGCTGGCATGTTTTAAGGGGCACTGTAAATCTGACCTTGTGCCTGGCAGTCCCTCCAGCACCACTTGGGAAGGAGAATGCTTACTTTAGGTCAGTGGCAGTGTTAAAACCTTAAGAGACGAGCACCAAAGGCTTTATTGATCTGCTGACCCACATCTCTACAGAAGTCTTAAGAGTTAATGGAGGGAAAATCAGTCAGTCTTCCACAAGGACCAGTCTGCCCTTCAGCTAAGTTCCACTGCCAAACTTCACACTTCCTTTTTGCCAATTCTGTACCAACTTCAGACTTCTTACCATAAGGCTGAGCTAGACATACTTAGTGACAAGAGGCTGCAGCCTGGATCCTGGTTCTTTAATTATCTCTCGAAACATTACCAATTCAAATGTTAATCGCCTCAGATACTTTCAATACCGGTGTCCACTTCATGCAGTTGCCTCCCACCCTTCCTTACCAATCAAAAGGAGGAGGACTGCTGCCATGATTAGGAAGCAAAGGTTTTTGCCATTCCTTCGTGGAGGAGGCATGGTGGCATGCAGGTGCTCTGGTCTCCCAATTTCCCCTCCTTCCTCATCATCAGCAGAGAGCTTCATCTCCACATGGCTGTTGTCTCCATCTGTTTGCCGGGCAATGCTGAAGCGCGTGTACGACATCGGCTCGCCACCAAACTGTGTTGAAAGACAGTCATGTTACCAAAGAGCCTACAGTCCTTCCAGTCATCAGCTCCAACCCAAACACAGGCTGTTCACCTGCAGGTGCTCTAGTGCAAGCAAGCATTTTGTCAGTAAGTCAACCCGGCTGTTTTAAACACAGTTAAGACTCGGATCCACTCAGGGTCTCCAGAGTCTATTTGGCATCTATTTACCCTGCACAAGTTCAGATCCACACTGATCAGAGTCTAGCTTGGAGTGTGTTACAGATATGACACAGCTAACGGCACCAGCATTCCCACGTGACCCCATGGCAAAGGCTGAGTCAAGCAGAAAGTCTCAGTCTGAATCAGAGGAGCACAGACCTGCCTTGAGTGTGTACAACTTGCACCTTGATGAGGACAGAGGAAAGGGGAGGCAACTCCTCCATGATTGTGCCTTCAAGCCGCATCCACTTTGACGTAAATACTCCCATCCAGCATCTAGCTAATTTTGTATTACACTGCCTAAGGCTACTCTTAAATTACACTATTGGTAGCATTACAAAGCAACTAGGCTGAAAAGAGATTACCCTTGGGAATCACGCTACCTCAGCCAGAAAGCTGAGGCTACACCTCCTGCACCCACCAGCGCCTGGCACCACTTGACAGGTGTTTACCAGTGCCTGAGCAGAACTTCCAGTCTGGAGCCCACTTTTCTAAACAGGTGCAACACACAGCCCAACCCCCCACAGAACAGCCACCCAGGCACAAGGCAGACGCTCAGATTAACTCAATTCCAGGCATAGCAGAACCACTCAGCTTCCATTAGAGACGCTGAAATTGCCTGCAGCCATGGTTGTGCTGGGAAGTGGCAGGAGACTGACTAAAAGGCCAGAGGAAAAGCTCTGGGAGCAGCAGTCCTGCAGGCCCTCTCCACTGTACTGGAGAAGCAGTACTGGACAAGCACCCAAGCCCTGTTTACAACCTCAGCAGCTCATCCACAGTTCTCGGCTCACTCTCAAACTACACATCAGCAGCTGGAAGTGAAGAGACCAGACATCTGCTCAGCTGGTCAAAAGAAACCAGTGTCATTTCAGACCTGCAGTTCCACTCTGGCTCACAGTACCCACAATGAAGTGGCTGGCTGTTCACATTTTGGAAAGGGCAATGCTGCAGTCTGTCCTAGCAGTCTCCCTGCTCAGCTGCTCAACAGCTTGGCTTTCCTCACATTTGAGGCATGTCCTCACACAGAGGACGTGCCCCAACCTCACATATCCTCCCTACTTGTTCACAGACCAAACCACCACATTCCCAGTCCCAGCCTAGGGTCATTTTCACAATCCAAGCTCTCCAGGACCAGCAGGTTTGGATGGGCAAATTCAGAAATACCTCCTCCTGCACATTTGTTTCAAAGCACAGGTCACTTTCAAAAGCTCAACTTGTGGTTGAATTCCCACCCCCAAGGAAGAATAGACTTCCTCCTGGAACACTGTTCAAGGCTTGCCCCTCCCCCCTTTCTTACCAGCTTCTTGAGAGACCCAAGATATGATAGCAGTTAATGGTAACCCCACCAACACTGAACCACTTGAGCCACTTCCTTATCACGGCCAGCTAGCTACAACGACATTTGGCTCACAACCCTCACAGCAGCACCCAACACTGCTTTGGATTCATCTTTCTGATACAGACATGGACGTTGTCAAACCTTTCTTCTGCAGTAACTGTCAGCCCACCAAGAGATGAAATGGCACTGGAGGACTGTGTCTTACCAAGTTAGAGATTGCTGCTCTGGCATGGTCCATTGCTCTCTGGAGGAGTCCACACCAACTTGACCAAAGCCCTGGAAGTTAGAACACAAGAACTGAAGTCAGGCTGTTCCCCTGCCACTACGTAACACACCCAAGGTCAGTCACTGACACAGTGCACTGCCTGCCCAAGGATTTTCTGCATATATTTCTATGTAAGTCACAATGTTAGCGAACCTACATCAACCTTGAATGCAACCTAGAAGTTCCCACTGCAAATATAAGCTTCAGTGAACAAATCAGCTCCTTCTATTGAACTCCAGGCATAGTGGGGGAGTCTCAAATAGCTAAGTTCAGCCAAGGGTCTCATTAATGGTAGGGACACCTCCACTCAGGGAGAACTGGCAAGAGGCATTTGCTCAACTCTGACAATGGACTCCGGATATCCAAGGTTCCTGAGGTCTGTCTCAATGACAGGAAGAGTCCGACTGGCAGAGAGAAGCGGTGAAAGGTATAAAGCAAAGCAGCATAAGCTCCAACCCCACCAGAACACTTCTAATAGCAACAGCCCTTCTAGATGGCTGTGTTCTCTACCATTTTACGAAGGCAATTTCTGTCTTGAACAGTCTCCTTGAGTGGCTGAGAGCAACTCTTCAAAATCATTTCAATAACTTTTAAAATTCTGATTTCTCTGTAGACAGCAAACATATTTGACAAGTACTTTGTAACTGATTTACTTCAGCATTTATTCCTGAAAAGATGCTTGGAAAAGCTTTATAAGTTAGTGAGTGCCTGGACAGGTGTTTGGACTGGAAACATGCAACCTGAGTATGCCCTCAAGCAGCGCTGCTAAGAAGTGGCTTTGAACTGGTCTTCAGGTGCACGTAGATTAGCACCTGGGAGCATTAAAAGGTTTTCTTTGGGGATCAAAGGTTAATAATGGCCGTTGCTCATTTCGCCCTTTGCAAAAACACATGAAGATGAAACCCCGACAGTTTCGAGAAGCCTTTTCCCAGTGATGACCTGAGGCCGCAGGCTCTCACCTGGCAGGCAGGACACAGAGGATCTCCTAAAAGCTAACCCAGGGAGGCAGTGAAGTTCAAAGGGCCTGCCAGGAACCGCAACTGGCAGGGATGCTCGCGGCTCCCCCAGCGCATCACCCCGAGCCCCTCTGGCGAGCCCCCAGTCCCTCAGAAATACGGCAAAGAGGAGAAATAAAAAAAAAACACGAGAAGAAAACGGCGCATAGGAGCAGCCGCCCCGCGGGGCTGGGCGTCCCCGGTATCGCGGGCAGGGCCCGGCTGCGGACCCCAGATAAGGGGCGCGGGCGATACGACGTGGGCCGAGGGCACGTCTGCCCCGTGCCGGGCGCGGGAGCCGTGCGGGGCCGGGGGAGCCGTGCGGGGCCGGGGGAGCCGTGCGGGGCCGGGGGAGCCGTGCGGGGCCGGGGGAGCCGGGGGAGCCGTGCGGGGCCGCTGTGCCCATCAAGGTCAGCGGGCGCCGCATGCGCCAGCACCACGTGCCCCGCCGGGAGCTGCTGCTCTGCTGCGGCAGCGCCGGGGCCGCCCCTGCGCGCCACCTCCCTCCGGCCCTCCTCGCTTTTCACCCGCCCGCTCCCGCCGTCCCGTCCCCGCCGTCGCTCCCCGTCCCATCCCGTCCCGTCCCGTCCCGTCCCATCCCGCTCCCGCGCTCACCCGCCGCCGTTCCGCGCCCCGCCGGGGCTGAATTGCGGCACCGCGGGGCCGGCGCGTCCCGCCTGCGCGCCCCCGCCCGCCAGCCAATCCCGGCAGAGCCTGCCAGCCCTCCCCGATATCCCGGCAGCGCCCGCCGCTCCCGGCCCGCCCCCCCAGCACGTACGCGGGACCGGGTTGTAGGAGTGCGATAAAACAGCTGCGGGGAAGGTGACTTCCACACCTGCCTGTGCAGCCTGTTCCAATGCCTGACAACCTGCACAGTGAAAAAAAAATTACTAATATCTCCTCTGAATTTCACTTGTGTCAGCTTTCTCAGCCTCAGGCAATTTCTTCTCGTTCCTTCCCTGTATGCGAGGTAGAAAAGACCGGCCCCCACCTCTTTACAACCTGCTTTCTTTATAAAGATTGAAGCTGCTCTCTTTATAAATTGCCTTCAGATGCCCTCGGTGCAGCGGAGGAGCCGCTTGCCCAGTGGGTGTATTTCACTGGGTTCAAACCACTGAGTCCCGGCTTCCCCATGGGAAGGGCTGGAAGCGAAGCGACCACCCGCCGTGCGGGGCGGTTAACACCTCTTCGTGAGAAGGGATGCCTGTACCGCGGCCGAAAGAAGGAGCGGGTCACGATTCAGCATTCCCACCCTCTCAGCATTTTGAGGGATGAGGGCAGGAAAAATATTTTCCTCCCCTGGGTGGTGCAAACCAGACACAGGACTTGCTCTGGCATGGGAAGTTCTGAGCATCTTCAGGTCCCAGCAAGTCATGCACGCTCAGGGCTGCCTTTTTAGATCTGAATGAGCATAGACACCCAAGGTGCCTTTCCTTTGTACTGGGCTACCCAGATTGCTATTTTATTTGCACTATGGGAAGCGTGACAGGAGTTATGAGTTCTAGACCCTGTAGTGCATAAACATAAGAAGCATGGACAGCCCATGTCAGGCCATGGGCTGCCTGTGGCCCAGCATGAGAGGTCACTGCTTCCAGCCTCCGTCCTTCAGCTCAGGTCATCCCTCAAAAGCATGCTAGGAATAGGGAGCACATCAAGGTTTGTGTGTGTGCATGTTCAGCAGTGCTATGCTCATTTGTCCCTTGCTCATTAAAAAAATAAATCAGTAGGCCTGGATTATTGCCTCAAATCCTCTCCCGGGAAAGAAGGACGGGAGCAGAAAGTTTGTAGTTTTGCAGAACACATGACTGCAAAGAGGATTATGTTTTGTGAGAAGCAATACATTCCTGCGCTGATAAAGGGGGGATTAACTAGACCTGAAATTCTATGTGGCTGTCTAGAGACAAGTCTCTAAAGCATCTCTCAGGCAAGACATGCTGGTGGGCCTGTCAGCTCTGCTTACCAGAGGAGATTTGAGTCAGGCTCCAGTGCCCAGGCTCTCTCTTCTCCAGCTCCATCCCTCACCAGTGTGATGATGCCAGTCATAGAGGGGAAAACTGTTGTCACTCGGCATGTGACTGCCCTGTGGGACGTGCTGCTGGTGGGTGCCTCAGTGGAAGCCCAAGGAGTAAGAGGGTTCATAAAGAGTTTAGATCAGTCCTACAAGATGGATCCACTGATAGTTTCTCAGTGTAATGGTCTGGATGTGGTCTGCTGGTCAGGAAAGCGTAACCTGTGGAAAACCATCCCAGCTCTGCTCAGTTTTTTGTGTTCCTCCTGGGCTTCTCCCTCCAAGCCCTCACCTTCTGGTAGTGCCTTTACTGGTGCACACTGTGCCAAGGCTGCAACCACCACCCACCAGCGCTGCTGAGCAGAGCAGCGATTCCACACCGAGGTCCTGCTGGAGGAGGAACATTCCCCGGAGCAATGGTGCAATGCACATAAGGAAAGCAACAGCAGTTTGATTTATTCCTTTCTGTGGCATCTGTCTGCCGGGCCACCCTTCCAGGTAGCAGGGGAGGTGCTGTGTGCCACGCTGTGCCAGCTCCGGCCTGCCCTGGCAGATGCTTGCTGCAGGTGTTTTCCATTCCCTCTCACAGTGCGTGTGTGCTCAGTAGTCAGTTCCCCATTTCTACACCTGCCAGGAAAAAGATAAGGAAGCTGACATTTCAGAAACTCAGATATTTTTGCACGCCAGCTGATGCTGGCAGTGAAATACATTAAGATGAGGGTTCTTCAAAGGCAGCGTGGTACCCGTGAGCAGTGGAGCACCCTTCACCTTGCAGGAGTGGGAGTCAGCTGTCTACTGGCACTTGGTGGCTGATGCCACCTCCCTCAGGCCTGGCACTTGTGTAATTCACACAGTGGTGTCTGTACTGCTGTGATGCTGAGCCCGGGTGCTCAGGCTGCACAGCTTGGCCAAAAATCTTTGCAAGGAGCAGAGATAGCCAGAGCTGGGAAATGTTCGAGGAGGAAAGAGGATGTAGGATCAGTGACTGCTGACTTCTGATCTGTCATCCCAGCATCAGGCTGTTCCTCCTCATTGTGTCTTGGCTCGGTTATTTTAGGAGATGTTTGTCCCTGTTTCCTCCGAACTCCTGGGAGTCTTGTGAGTCCCCTGACTCGACTCAAATGACTCTGCATTCTTTTATGCACTCCCCCATGATGTGACAGTGTCCTTCCTATGGGATTAGTGCTGAAACATGAGATCAAAATATGGGAAGGAACATACAGTTTCACTTCAGTTTTGAAGCATGGGTGACCCTCGTGTGACTGCTTGTCCCACTCATGTTAAAGCAGTTAAAAAGCAGTTAAGAGCTGCTTTGTGAGCAGCTTATCAAAAACGGTGTTGGGAGGTGACTTATACATTTTTATGGCAAGAAATGCTGTGACTAACATGGTTCTTCAGTCTAGAAGGGGTGGAAAAGCTAAGAACCAAGTGTTGGAGTGTGGTGTTAAGTTGGATGTGCTGTTGGGCTGAGGCCAAGGGTTGCAGGAGATGCAGTGGCCCATGGAGTGGGAGGTACTTATAGGGCTCCTATGGGCTGTGCACAATGCCCAACAGGGGCTGTGGGGCATTGCAGGCACCTCAGGGTGCAGGGCCAGACAGGCAACAGGCATCTGGGGACAAAAGAAAGACTTTGACCTTGTCAATTGCTTCCTCTGGACCACAGCCACTCAGAAAAGTGCCAGCTCCTGCCTTGCTGGGAGCAGATTTGAGGGATACACTGTCTGTGCTCCCTATTCAACTTGTGGGTTGCACCAGGGTGCAATCAGTTATTATACATCCCAGAAGGGATGTGTGAAATCTAGGTTTTTGCAATGTCAGTCATGCTGCAACCCCTCTCCCTCCAGATTAAGGCTGGCAAGCATAGCTCCCAGGATAGCCTGCCCCCTCTGCCTGTGTCTCCCCAAGCCAACAGTTCGACATCCAAGAATTTCACAACACCACAAATATCCCCATCCTCTAGAAGACCATGTGTTTTTGGCCTTTGCTGCTGCATTTCTCAATTGTGGCAGTCACTGGCATGTGGAATAGGATATGCTGCCTCTTCTTCTGTAGCAAAGGGGCTGTGGAGGAGGCAAGGGAGAAGGCACTTAAAGAGTGTGGAAACACAACAGGTAATGCTGAGAGCTGAGGCAGTGCTGTCGTCCCTTCAAACATCCGTCTTTGCGTCCTTCCTGGGGAAGCACCTGGGTCTGGCCTGGCTGTCCTCATTGTCCACAGCTGGCCTGGTGCTCCCTCCTGTTAGCTGGAGAGAAAACAGAAACTGCTGAGCACCTGGAGATGAGATGGGGGGCCAAGAGTAGTGCAGGCTCTTATTCCTATGAAGGTGCAGACCTGGAAGGCACCTGCAGCAAGAGCTGGACTTCCTCTTCAAAGACCAAAGACAGATATTTTTCTCCCTCCTCGCAGAGAGGAGGCTCATCTCCCCATCTCTCCCATCACACAACAAGGGACGTGGATGTGGTGATGCTAATTTTTGCTGCCCTGCTTGCATGGAGGCCCAGCAGAGAGGCTCACACTTGGACAATGCCCAGTGGGACTAAAACAATTAGACTCTTTTAATGGGGCTTCCTTGCTTGCAAAGACTGGGTTTCACTGGGATTTTAACCCCCAGAGTCCTGGGGATCCCTCTGTGCTTCTTGTATGACCCCACCCGGCTTACAGGGAGGAGGGTGGACTGTTACCTGGCTTTAGACCTGCCCAGAGGACGCAGGGAGATGAGGCAATGAGCAAAGAGCAAGGCTTTAGCATTGCTTCCCACTTGGCAGTTACAACTTTTGGCAAGATGCTGGCCCTCCCCAGGTGCAGCCGAGGGGGAGAGCAGAATCACGAGGACATTCCTTGGTGTGCATGGGATCGATACCGGTCCTGCCAACAGACGAAGTGGCCCAGCAGCGCTGTGGTGGGCAGCTGTGGCCAGTGGAGATCTAGCAGAGGCTGTTGTTGACCTGGAGCCTTTAACAGCGTGGGGTCAGCCCGGCAGAGCTCCTGCTATCTTGGCTGCACCGCGGGACTGTGCCGTTTGTCCCTGCTCCGATAGCAAACTCTGCCCGGTGAGCCTGGCTGCTTTTATCTGCTGGTCAGGGCGGCTGTGGCTGCGGCAGGGGGGCTGGGGGCCTCCGACAAGAGTACAAATAAGCTCAGGACGTGAGTACAATAGCCAAGAACTGGCCTTTGAAGAGCAAGGGGACACAGCGTGGCCGCCCTGGGCACATCAAAGGTCCGTCTCTCTCTGTGCTGCAGAAAAAGCCCGTGTGTTTGACGGCTACCCACGGACCTGGCCCCAGCATTGTGTCAGCACAAGGGGAAGAGGGTTTGAGTGGTGGGAAGTGGAAAGGGAAAATAAAGCAGCAGGGAGAGGACTGACACAAGAGCTGGGACACAGTCCTGAGGGTCTCTACCTCCAGATCACGGGTTTCTCGTGAATTCCCTTGGTCCTGCTTTGTTCTGGCTTTTGCTGACCTGTATCTGGAGTGCAGCACAGTCCCCCTTTCTCCTCCTTCACTGCACCTCCAGACAGACATTCCATTTGCAAAGTGCTTCGTTTGCACTTCTTTTATAAGGACTTGAATTAGAAGTTACCACCGCTGGGGGCTGTTGAGGTTTTTCCCTTCCAGGTGGTTTGAATCCTAGAAAGCCAGACATACCATCTACAATTTGTGGAGTTTTGGTCAAGAAGCACATATGGCCAGAAGGAAAATGACTTTTACTTAGCAGCCTTGGAAACAGCTCTGCACAATGCCTGGACAGAGCCATGAAAAGACATAAAGATATGGTGGGAGGGATCTGCTTGGTATGCTGGACATGTGCCTGCCTGACAGGGTCCTGCAGTACCTTGTGTATGTCTCTAGCGGGATCTAGTTCTGCAAGAGTTCCTGTCTGCTCCCTCCTGGGCTCCCAGAAGAGCCTGGAAAGCCCGGGAAAGTTTTGCCTCTGATTTGCTCTGCAGTGTGTGCACATACTGCTGCTTTTGGATAAAGGACAGCCTGAGCCTGCTCAGTGGGAACCACCCTCTGTGATAAGGGTGTGTGTTGACTCAGGAGATTAAAACTGTCCACTGCTTTGTGTTTTTATACAGTGCATTTATTGGCAAAAGAGCAGCCCAGAGGACAAAGGGAAACCACAACATAAAGTACCCTGTGCAGCATTGCATGCTCTGTGGGGAAAAGCAAGTGTCCCCAAGAGGGCTGGATGATGGTTCTGCTCTTGGGAAGTAGCTGCAGCCTGCAGGCACTGGCCCCAGGCATGTGGGAGCAGCAGGCAAAGCCGGTGTCTCCTTTGTGGATTTGTGATTGCAGAGCTCTCATGGCCCTTCTGCTCTTGATGCCATTGTCAGGGTAATTAAACACTCCCAGGCAGGTGCTGAAGCCTTTGCAAACTGAGATTTGGCTTCGTCTTGTTGGCCTGCTGGAAATGCCTTTTTTTAGGGTGGATTAATCTCTCTGGAAGCAATATCTGAAAGCCAAGGGAGGGCTTTAATTGGGGTGGGATTAGCACAGCAGGGTTGAGCAGGGAGAGCTGGAGCTTTCTCCCTACCTGCTAATTGCCCCTTCTTTGCACCTTGGGACACCTGCCCCCGGCTGCCTGTGTGCCAGCTTTGTGCCATGGGGACCCAGGCAGTGCCAGGGGCCCAGTAGGTTTATTTATGGAGCAGAGGGTGAGATGTGGTGCTCAAACCAGGGGAGCTCAATCTGGCTATGGCAGCCAGAGGGCTTGGGATGCTGTTGGTACTCGAATGCTCTGGGGGACTCGTGCCTTTTCCTTCCGCTGTTGTGGGGTCCCAGAGGCTGAGCTGAAACCCGTGGGCTGTGGTTTGCAGCCAGCCCCTGCTGCCAGGCACAGGCAGGGAGCAGGCTGATATAAATGTGAGTCTGGTATGGTTTCCCCTGGGACGTGTGAAGCAGGCCAGTCCCTCAAGGGCAAATCTCCCAGGACATGTGTGCTTGGAGAAGGGCTATGACTCTTCAGCTCTTGGAAACAAGAGATAAGCAGCCCTGTCCCTCAGCCAAATCTCTGACCTTCCCATCCCCACTGTTCTGCCCCTGCAACAGCCTCCTGTCCCAGGCAGGCACCATCCCCCCACATGCCCTTCCAAGGGACAGGGTGTCAAAGGCAAAGGTTCATGATGGGCTATGCAGAGGCACAACCTTGCTCATCACCCCATGTTTCAGCAGGCGCCCTTTGGGATGCACACACGGCAGGGCAGGCCCATGCTTGGTGGGAAAAGCTTTACCCTAGGGGAAAAAAAATATGTCAGATTGTATTTTTGGCTTGATGTGGCCTGAAAGTCAAAGTCTTTGCTGCAGCTAAAAAAACTCCCTGGTCAAACCAATTGAAAGAACTTCCCCTGCTCTCTTCTTTGCTTCCCCAGTGAAGAGCAGTCTGTTTTTAAATTTGTTTTTAACTCCTGACTGTTAGTCATCTCTGGTCCGTAAAGGAATGGTCAGCAGGGGCTGTTTCCAGCACCAGCCTGTCCTTTAGTTCTGCTTGGCCCAGTATGTCCACAAAAACTGCCCTGGGGGCTGCTGAGCCCGCTGTGCTGGTGCAGGCACCCGTCCCAGCTCCCTCCTCAGCCACATACCTTTGTGGGGTTTGTTGGGTATGATTACCCCTCTCTGGAGAAAGCACCTTTCTTTGCCTGTGCATGTCCCAGTGGCTTTTATGGCAGATATGAATGTGACGGTTTTATTTATTACTCCACGATGCAAAGAGGGCAAAGGGGCCCAGGGCAATGTGCACCTCCCCTAGAGCTGCCCCAGCACTCCCTTCTCTTCTTCATGATTGGAGACTGGGGGTGAAATGCCTTGTCCCTTTGCTTTATCCCTCAGAAGGGTCGTGGGGGAAGAAGTGACACCCAGGAGAGAGGCTTGATCAAGGCTGAGTATTGCTTTGCTGTCAGCAAGAGCTGGTGATTCTGGACCTCTGCCACCCTCTACTTCAGCTCCCTGCACCTTGTAGGGTGCCATAGGGTGCTGTGCTCACAGCCAGGATGGACAAAAGCACATGGACCCACACATCTATGTGTCAAGTTTGGGCACACACACACGTACGTCCACATGTACGCCCCTACCCACGTGTACATGAGCACCCATGTGTGTGCCCACACCTCTCTGGGCATGTCCATCTCCTCCCACCTCTTTGCCTCCTCCCCTGCCAAAGCAAGAGCAAGCAGGCAGTGGGTGGAAGTGCTTGCTTGGCACCCTGGCGTGGACCTGGCACCGGTGGAGGCGACTGGAAGGGAAGGGAGGTGTTTGTCTTAGTTCCTTTTGAGCTGCACTCTGGATGCTTTCCCAACAGCATCACTTAGGGACAGCTGAAGAAGTCTCACAAGGGGCTGAAGGCTTTCCCCCAGTGAATGGGACTGCTCCCCAGGCCTGACCCAGGCTGTTGTGGGGGTCACTGCGAGGTGGCTGAGGCTGGTGGATTGGTGTTATGGAGCCTGGAGGACTCAGAGCCATCAGGGGAGCACTACCCCCCTTTCAACAAACATACTGTGTCTCTGCTGGCTCTCTGCAAAAATATTTGTCTGTCTGAGGCAGGACTTTATAAAGCCTCAGAATTTTCACCTGCAAGCTTCTTGCAAGAGACAGACGGGTGTGAAAATAAAGTTCCTGACCAAAGCAAACGCTCACAACCCGCTCAGAGGGCGTGTTAGCCTCGTCATTCTCCAAAAGCAAACACTGGCAGTGACGTGCAGTATTTTAGGTAGCTGTGGCACAAGAAAGCCCCTCTGTTATTCAAACAAGGTGCCCTTTCATTCAGAGGTTGGAGGCGGCTCTGAGAAACCAGTGGCATGTCACTGGGGCAACCCGCTAGAAATGCAGACGTTACCTTACGGCAGCAAAACGCTTCTTTGCATCTGAAGGGCTGGAGCAGGGCGGAAGCGGCTCCCGAGGGTGTTGACTGTGGTATTTCCACAGGATCTCCCCAGCCGGGTTGGGGACCGCCGGCCGTTTGTTCGTGCCCTTTGAAGGACACAAAGGCCCCACCACGCTGAGCCCCACAGCTTGGTCACTTCCGCGCTGGCCAAGCTCGGCACCATCGGATGTGGGGCTGCTGGGAGGAAAAGTAAACAGAAAGGGGGCCAGAAGGGCTGGGCAGAAGATGGGGTTGTTATCAGGTACCTGATCTGTAAGGCTCTGTTCAAAAGGGAGAAGGCTGGAACCATCAAAGCTGCTCTGATGGCCTCCATCCAGATGGGAGAAAGGTTTCCTCCAGCTTCTGCTGGGCTTCTTCCTTCTCATGGTTTACTCTGCTTCCTCCCAAGCCAGGGACAAGCCCCAACATCCTCTTCCTCTTCTCTGTGTGGGAACCCCTGCCCTGGGCAGCCCCTTCAGTCCCTGGTGGGGCTGGAGGGACCCCTGGGTGGGAGCAGCAGGGCCAGTGCCCCTGGAGCAGTGGTTTGGAAGCGTGATTGAGCCTATGGCTTGGGTGATAAGCAAGCCTGTGAGGATGAGCTGTTCCACCCCTGGGGGCACACCCATCCCAGCTCATCACAGTTTATATCCACTATACAAGATCCTAGATAGTATAGAAAGTCACATACACATTTATAGATGTGCATGTGTACATTATGTGTGGGTTTTCCATGAATGTATATACAGGATCAAACAGTCTCAGCAGTTTTTGGGAAGAGGCATTTTGCTGACCCAGACTGCAGAGTTTGGCTGCTGAGGGTCTGCAAGTTGGTTCCCTGGGGTGACCCCTCTTGATGCTCTGGGACAGACACAGTGATGCCCTGGTTGTTCCAATGTCTCACTTCTCTTCCCAGTCGGGCAGCACAGGAGCCTGGTCAGGGTGGCAGCATTCTTGGGGGCACCCAGCCATGTCTGGGGAAGGAACAGGAGGGTCCCTGGGGGTGTCACCAGGGCTGTGCACAGGAGCTGGTCCCATGGCCATGGCAGGGCAGCGTTTCTGAGAGCTGGCGGGGAGTAGGGCATGGGAGGATTTTGCTCACACACCTTCTGCATCACTTCTGCCTCTCAAGAAGTTGAGACATCCGGGGGCTAGCTTTTCCGTGAAACAGCCTGCTCTTCTGGTTAGCAAAAATCCCCAGCTCTCCCCTGCACTCCTCCTGCACGCCTCCGGTCTCGTTCCCCCATCACAGCCACCTCACTGGTGTGTCCCATCACCCACGGCCAGGCAGGAGGCTCAGGAGCTGGTGCCTCTAGTGGGAATGATCCTTACTGCCTTATGCTGGCAGAAGGGTTTTCCCTTCACAGTAGGGGAAGGCTGAGGCCAGCAGGACTCCTACCCCAAGCCCCTCCGAGGCCAGCATTTCTCCTGGTGACCTTGAGGCAGAGACTGGAGGCAGCTGGCTGGCTCTCAGGGCCTGTCCCCCCATCTGAAATGCCAGCTCAGTCTATAAATAACACCTGGCATGGTTCTCTCCCCAGGCATCAGAGTGCTGAGAAACTGAGCCCTCTATGCCCTCGTGCCAGAGGACTCATGCCCCATTTTAGAGATGGGGAAGCTGAGGCACAGTGGGGTCCTTGACCCTGCCTCGCAGTGAGCCGTGATGCAGCGCTGTGGGTTTGCAGGGCACTGGGAGGTGTTTTCCAGTGGCAGAGAGACTGGTCCCCACTGGGGAGGGGAAGATTTGATGGGGGCTATTGCTCTGCCAGGGGGTCCACATGTTGTCCCACCCCAGCTGTGCTGTCAGGGCAGTCAGGGTGCCTTGTCCCCAGAGAAGGGGACCGCAGGAGCCTGCTGTGTTGTAACCCTGTAGTAGCCCTCCTGCCCTCCTTGCTCACTGCTCCCTCTTGACCATATCTGCCAGGGACAGCAGCTCCCACCCCACCAGCTGCCTCCTGGGGCAATCGGTGGGGAGCACATGGCCCTTATCTGAGGGCCATCCGTGGGCAGGGCTCCCTGCCATCCCTATCAGTGGGGCGGCTCCAGACCCATGGCTGAGGGGAGCCGTTCCTGCTGCGCTGGGGCCGGGGCTGGGGGCAATGTCACTTCCCCACGCTGACCATTGCAGGGGGATGGTTGAAGGTCTGGGACTCCTCTCCAGCCCTGTGCTGTGACGCTGCTGGATTTGTGGGAGTCCAGCCAAGGCCATCGCACTGGCAGGTTGTGGATTGTGGTGGGGCATTGAAGGCAGATGGTGGCAGCAGCCTCATGACTGCCAGCAGGATCTGCACCCCCCATGCACTTTCATCAAACTCTCAGCAGCAATTTCCTTACCAGGGTGATGCTTGTGGGAGCCAGGAGTGGGGAGTTTGACAGGGCTGCCACCTTGGGAAAGGCTTTTCTATCCCTTTCACAATTCTGAATGACCTCTGTGTTTTATTGTTTTCTTGAGTTGCGCCCACCCTCCTGTTTCCAGTGGCTTGGCAGGGTGCTGCTGGAAAGCTGGCAAGGTGGGGATGATGACTCCAAAACCCCAGGGGTGTGGGGGACCAGGGTCATCTGTGGGTGTGTAAAGTGTGGGCATCCCTGTGACAAGGTGCCTGTGGAGTGTGGTTTTGCCCAGAGGTGGGGCCAGACATCCCCCTATGCTATGAGATCCCATTGCTCTTGGGGTGCTGGTTCTGTGTCCCACTGAGCAGGTTCTGTCCCTCTCTGTCCTGTGACAGCAGTGAACATGGACCACCAAAAGCTCACAGTGCAGGTCTTTATAGTCCACTTGTCTGGCTGGACCACAGCCTGAGCTGGTGTGAGGTTCTCACTCCTCAGTGTCCCTGTCATCCACAGTGGCCCCAGGCTCTGGATAGGAAAGGAGACTATGAGGAGGAATGTGTTTTGGTCTCCTACTGGCTCCTACCAGGGCTTTTAATGAGGATTTGTCTTCCCCAACATGGCATGGGGAAGCTGGTGATGGTCTGCTGAGAGCCTGCTGTGCCCACCAAGGTCAGCCCCTCTGGCCATAACCACAGGGAATTAGAAACGGGTGGAAAACTGTATAAAACCCCAAGCAAATATTTGCCTTTCAAGGGATTTTCCAAGTATTGGGGAATGTTGACACAGCAGCAGTGTGGGCGACGGATGGCATGCCAAGAGGGTCTGCTTGGCTATTTTTTTGAGGGCAGAATTTCAGTGGTCAAAGAGTTTTGTTTAAAATAAAAAAAGCTAATCAAGCAAATGGAGAGATTTTCCACCACTGCTGCTGGCTTCTCTGGCAGCTCCTCAGAGCAAAACAGCCATCCCTATTCTGAGGGAGCCATGAGCCTTCAAACCACCCCTGCCCTGGGCTGGTGGGTATATGGCTCTGTCTCAGTGCTCCTTTTTCCCCTCTCTGCTGAAGGGATTTTTGGCTGGGCTGCTCTGCCCAGGGGGCATCCTGTGAGTCTGGGGCTGAGGTCGAGCTGGTGGGAGCCTGACCTGTCTGTTGCCCCCCAGTTTTGCCCACGCCAGAGATGCTCACCTGCTGTTGGCTCCTGCCCATCCTGCCGCCTTTTGGCGGTGGTAGCAGCCTGTGTGGAGATGTGTGACTGGTCGTCTTGATTTAAAAAGACAAATGCCTGCCAAGGAAGGCGGTAACCTGACCGGAACGGAAAGAAGACCCCTCCCTCCACATTATTATCCTTCGAAATTAAGAGGCTCTCAGGCAAAAGAGTAGAAAAATAAATTACAGTTCTTTACTAAAATATATATATATATATAGAACAGACACCACCACCATAACAGAAGCAGCTCAGTTCTGCTTCCCCTTTCGGCGCAGTTATAACCACGGACAGCAGGGCACGTTTCGGGAGGCAAAGGGTCAGCCGAGAGATGCGGTGCCGAGTTCCAGGACTCACCTGACCACGATGGAGGGTGTGGGAACCTTCCCGTGGGCAGCACAAAGACCCTCTCACCGTTTGCCGGAGTGGATGGGTGGGGAGGCGGTGGTGTTGGAAGCTCCTCCACGGGCAGTCAGCCCCCTCCGGCGGCGATAGCAGCCCGCAAAAAACCCAGCATAGAATGTGCAGGGTCGTGACCCTCCTGGAGCCGCTGCGAGCCCCAGGCAGGGAGTAATCAGGCATTGGAATGGACTGCCCAGGGAGGTGATGGATTCTCCGTCCCTGGACGTTTTGAAGATGAGACTGGATGGTCTCAGTGCCATGGCCTAATAACTATGGCGGTAGTGGATCAAGGGTTGGACTTGATGATCTCAGAGGTCCTTTCCAACCCGGCTGATTCTATGATTCTATGATTCTATGATTCTATGATTCTATGATTGACAGCTGAGCGCTAAAGCCGATGGGACCAGAGGCGCGTGGAACAGGCAAAGATGATCGCGGAGACCACACCACTTCCCACTCCCGCGCCAGGGAAGAAGTGAGCAAAAATCCTCCCAAGTCCAAACCCACCGTACCTGCTCTCCCCACAACACCCCAGGGCATAGGCAGAAGAAAACAAGGAATTTCACCTCTGCAGGGGAAGCCATCAGCTCTTCAATGGGAGAGCCATTAAGAGCCATTAAGATTCGAGCTAGAAAGACAATTGAACCTTGATGTTTCTCTCTCCCTAGCAGAAAAGTTTGCTTACTTTTCCCTCAAAACTGTGTGTTGGTGTGGAGAAAATTCATCAAAGGGTTTAAACCTTTAACACTGGTGGACAAGGGCGCCCACAGACCGTGATGGTCCCAGGACCATACATCCCAAGCATAGATAGGGGCTGCAGTAAATAAGAAGCTGGGGGGACCCTGGCCTACCCACTCCTGCTGCATTCCCCTTCTCCACACCCATCTCCACCAGCTCCCGGGGCAGGTCGAAGCAGGCGAGTTGGATGCACGTCCTGTCCTGCTGGTGCAGGGAGGGCTCAGCACCATGAACTGCAAGAGTGAGAGCCCTCTGTGTGCCCAGCTCTGGGGTGGCGTCCACAGCAGGATGTTGTGATGGTGTGTGGATGTGTCCTGGCCCCATGCAGGGTGGGATGGGGTGGTCTTGGGCAGGGTGATGGGGCTGGGGGCTTGGTGAAGGTGGGTCAGTGCTGCTGGTATCACCAGTGCATCCAGCACCAGGAGAGGATGGAGAGGGGAGTGTGTGCAATGACGGAAACCTCCTTGCATGCGTGT
Organism: Lophotriccus pileatus; assembly: GCA_035583135.1. NCBI lineage: Eukaryota > Metazoa > Chordata > Aves > Passeriformes > Tyrannidae > Lophotriccus > Lophotriccus pileatus. The sequence goes on from JAWWES010000011.1 coordinate 9,779,824, forward strand.
GCATGAGTGGCTGGACCAGCTCATGCAGAACATCAACATGTGGGGCTGCCTCCCTGCTCTGGGCTTGGGCTCCAGTCTTGTTTTACATCCCTGTCTCAGGTTGGCAGGATGCTCCATGCCCTACAGCCATACCTGGCACCTCATGCTGTGCTGTGCTTGGGGACCGAAGGGGACCCAGGGCTCAGTCATGCTTTGGTACCACCTCAGTGGTGAGGAGGGTCCTGATGCTGCTGGAGCAGAGTCAGGGACAGACAGACCCAGGTGGGCTGGGCAAGGGGACCACCACGTGCCCCCATGCAGTGGGCACCCATGGGTGGTGCTGGCCCTGGGGCTGCGTGCAGGCAGGGGAACAGGCTCCTGCACAGCCCGTGTGCACAGCACACTGCAGCACGTGTGCATGCGTGCTGGGACAGGCCTCTGCTTCCCTGGGGCCACGGATCCGTGCAGATCGTGCCTGTGCCATGGACCACAGGGGGATGAGCACCAGGTAAATGAGGCAGGAGAGCAGGACTGCCATGACATAGCAGTGACCACCAGAGGCCGGCACAACAGACATCACGGGAGTTGACATGTTTCTTCAGGTGTAGGCAATGCTGGTGATACTGGTGTGGCACAGGGGTGCTGGGTAGGGGGCCCCCCATAGGGCCCCTGCACCACGTGGGGTCCAGGAGCACCCAGGGTTTTGGCCACCCCCTGCAAGGGGTTTGCTTGTGCAAGGTGGGGGTAAACGTGTGTGTGAGTGTACAGGGCTGAGTGTGCAGTGTGCCAGGTTAGTATAGGAGTACAGCATATAGGGCAGGATAGGGGGCATGTACAGTGTGTAGGGACAGGGATAGGGGGCTTGGTTAATGGGGCTGAGGGGAGGGGATGGCCAGGTGTGCGCAGCACCTCTAACATGCACGGAGTCCCCACTGCAACACACTTATCTCCCCATTCCATTTCCATAGCAACTGAGGCATCCCCCCACCTCACCACCCCCTTCCCATGAAAATGGCAGCATCCTACTCCCACAGCAAGATGCAGGACACCCATTTGGGGTCCCGCTGCCACTCTGGCTTCATCAGGAGCCCATTGCCAAAGCGGCAAAGCATGGAGGGCTCCAAAGGGACCCAGTACAAACCAGTACTCATTTTCTTTGGGGTGCTGGGAGGACACATGGAGCCATGGGCACCCCTGGGACCAGTGAGGATGCTGATATCCCTCTAACACAAGGATACACTGCTCCTAACACCTCAGCTCCCTACTCAGTGTGCCACCTCTAGCCCACTGTCCCCCTCCTCAGGCCAGGGTGCTGCTGATGTCCCCAGGGGCTGGGGTGCTGAGCCGGGGCTGAGCACTGGGCCAGCCCTGCCCCCTAGTGCCGTGGGAGCTGCTCCCTGCAGGGCTCAGCCCCGAGGCTGCGGGAGCTGAGCCACCACAAACTCCTCACAGGGCCCACACAGCTGTGCAGGAGCTGGCGGGGGTCCCACCGCCCCACGGCATCGCCTCCCACCCCACCACCGCTGCTGAGGGGACAGAGGGACATGTCCTGGACCCTTCATGGCATGACCAGCCCATCTCCAGGCTGCCCTTGGGAATATGCAGCAGTGTCACCCCAGCACAGGTGCCCTGGGACACGCAGGAGTGCCGGCATGGGTGACAGCCGCTTTCCCGGCACCCCGGGTCGATAACCGGGCGGCCGAGGCTCTCTGTGGGCCGGGACACCAATGGGTGGCTGCAGCAGCGGGAGAGGGAGGGGAGCACTGGAGGCTCTGGTTAAACTGGAACGAGGCGCGGCGTCCGCCCGCGGTCCCTGCCCTGGGGACTCTGACCCCGTGGGCCGGCGAGGGGAGCTGAGGCAGGCAGTGAAGAGCAGCCCCACAGACACGGAGCCGGCAAGGGAAGAGCAGGATGGATCCCACCTTTGAGCTGGCAGATGACCCCAGGTGGGTGCTGGAGACCCCCACGCTCTTTTCAGCCAGGCAAATCTAACTTTTTGCGGCAGAGTTTCAGATTATTCTGTCAAGGAACGGAGCCAGTTGTGGGTGAGGAAAGTCAGCCAGGGGACTGCAGGGACCCTGCAGGGCTGGGTGTCCCCACGCCCTTGTGGCCCTGTGCAGCACTCCCTTCTGCTCCACAGGTTCTCCCGCACTTTGGTGGAGATGCTGATCAGGAACTACAGCGTGCCAGCAGCCTGCTTCTCCCTGCCACCCACCTCCCGGCAGCTGCTGCACCGTAGGTGGGGGGACAGGGTTGGGGACACCCTCCTCTTGTTGCTGGCGGGAGCAACAAGGGATGAAGGTGGTTGGGTGGCTGTGGCAGCTGCAAGCAAGGAGCAGCCCCAAGTAAGGGGGAGGCAGCGTGGTGCTGCCAGGGTCTTAGCCTCTCATCCCACAGTCCTGCCTGCAGGGAAGGGCCAGCGCTGGGGGCAGGTGACATGGGACAGGGAGCAGCGGGGCAGAAACGCCAGCTCTGGCACAGCTAGACATGTGCAGGGTGTGGAACAGAGCTTCCCAAACCTGTGGGGTGGTGGGCTGGGGGGCAGCTCTCTGCAGTAGTGGTCCCAGGAGGGATAGGACACGATGAAGATGGCTTCTCCCCCCTCCCTGGCAGAGCTGGACACGGCCCAACTTGCCATCATGGGCCTCTGCACCATCATGACGCTGCTGTCGGTCGCGATCTTTGTGGAACAGGCTTTCTACCTCACCCACAAGATCCGCTGCCCCATCAAGATGAAGACCCTTCGCTGGAGTAGCTCGGCCCCTACGGTGAGCTGGGCTGTGGGGGTGGTGGGGAGCAGCACCCCAGAGGGCCAGGGCCACCCAAGGGGTGCCAGCCCACAGGAGGGGGGAGTGTCAGCGTGCCAAGCTCGCGTTCCCCCAGGTTGTGTCTGTGGTCAGCTGCTTCGGATTGTGGTTCCCACGCTCCATGATGGTGGTGGAGATGGCTACCACGGCGTGAGTATCACCCACCCCAGGGCAGGGGCACGGTGGAACCCATGGGGCTTGACCTACCTTCCTCCTCCTCCTCCTCCTCCTCCTCTCCAGGTACTTTGCCATCTGCTTCTGCCTCCTGATGCAGGTCATGGTGGAGGGCTTTGGGGGGAAGGAGGCAGTGCTCAGCACCCTGAAGGATGTGCCCATGGTGGTCAGCACTGGGCCCTGCTGCTGCTGCTGCCCTTGCCTGCCCAAAATCACCATGACCAGGTGAGGGAGATATGGGATAAACCCCTGTCCCTGGGGAGGGCTTTCAGCCCCTGCTTCTGCTGGGCTGGAAGAGAAGTCCCTGGGCAGGGGCTTGGGGACCTCAAAGTGCTATTGATCTTTCTCTTCATGCCAGGAAAAAGCTTAAACTGATGATGCTGGGGACTTTCCAGTATGCCTTCTGCAGGGCAGTCGCTGTCTTCCTGGGGCTGGTCCTGCACGCCGATGGGAATTATAACCCTGCTGACGTGAGTGCCAGGGCACTGGGATGGGCAGGGCGATGTCCTAGACAGGGAGCCTCCACTTGCCCTTGCCTTTCCCAGCAGCTTTGTCAGCACAGGAATATACTCTGTGTGCTGTCCCTACAGATTTCGGCAGAGAGTGTGGCCCTCTGGATCAACACCGTGGTTGGTGCCTCCACCCTCTTTGGGCTGTGGGCCCTGGGCATCCTTTTCCGGCAGGCCCGGCAGCACCTGGCTGAGCAGAACATCCAGGGCAAGTTCAGCTGCTTCCAGGTGAGCCCCTGTCCTGCCCAGCCCCCTCCAGCAGCACAAATGGGATGAGGTGGCATGGGGGAAGATGGTGGCACAGGAGCCGCCGCTGGGAGAGAGCCCGGTCCGGCTGTGGGACAGTAGGGAAGCTGAAGGGTGGGATCCTGGCAGCGGTGCAGCCCCCACCACCTGTGGTGTTGGTGGCCGCAGCTCCTCCTCGTCCTGACGGCACTGCAGCCTGCCATCTTCAGCATCCTGGCCAACAGCGGCAGCATCGCCTGCTCGCCGCCCTTCTCCTCCAAGGCCAGATCGCAGCGTAAGTCGGGAGGCGGGGGAACGGCATCCTGTGCTCCTGGCTGAGCCCCTCTGTCACATGGTGTGGGGAGGGGGAATGGCGGAAGGTGGCAGCTTCAAATGACCCTTCTGCTTTTCCAGAGATGAACTTGCAGCTGTTGATCCCGCAGACCTTCATCCTGGCAGTGCTGACGCGGATGTACTACCGCAAGCAGGACGACAAGCCGGGCTACCAGCCCGTCGGCTTCGCAGCCACAGGCACTGACGTCAAGGCATGAATGGGAGGGAGAAACTGGGGTGCCAAGGGGTAGAGTGGGGTGAGGGGCTGGTCTGCTCTGTACAACCGTCTCCTCCCCCGGCCCTGGGGAGCTGCTGGCAGCAGAGGAGGCAGAAGGGGAAAGAGCATCTTGGGATCGAGTGAAAGGGTCTGAATCCTGAAAACCACAAGCCAAGGGGGGCCATGAAGCCGCCTCCAGCACAGGGGCTCTTGTCTAGCACTGAGTAAAGATGAATTGGTACTTGAGTCTTGTGTTGGTGACTGGGTTCATATTATCTCTGCCCAGGTTGGGTGGGAGATGACTCCATAGAGGGGAAGGAGGATGAAGTCCAGAGCAGCACAGCCATGGCACGGGACCATCATGGGGTGCCCAACATCCAATTGTGACAATGACCTCTGGGTGCTGCTGGCTGGGGTCCCAGAGCCAAGACAGGGCCAGGTGATGGTGATTTCTCACAAGACCTCTGGATAGGTCTGGCCTGTCCCTGGGGCACATTCTCCATGGCAGTGGCTGCTCCTGAGAACAGAGGGAGCATCCACACCTACCAGCTTGGAGCCAGGCAAAAGGAGTCTTGATAAGCCTTTGTAACATAGGCAAGTAGTTAATGCTGCCTTAACCAGCCTTGCCCCAGTACCAGTATCTGCTCTACCCTTAGAAGAGAGGCGGGGACGGACATCAGGAGCAATAGCAACTTGCAGAAACCACTGGACTTCCAAGTGTTCATTACAGACATCACAACAGGCACAACTTAAGCCTGTGTTTTCAAATGAACAAATCACGTGTTTAAAATCCTAAAAAGTTGCAGCACCCTCTGATGCTCTTGCTTCTACCAGCATCCTTGGCACCTTTCAGCTCTCTTCTGCTGCTGCTGTTCTTTGCCACCAGAAAATCCCCTCCTGGGGCTTACACCAGCTCTACAGAGGAAGTGAGGTAGGGCTTTATCACAGGAGTGGACTCTGGATTTAGCAGCATCAAACTCCACACGTTCTTCACTGCATGCTAGTAAGGTTTTATTTTCCCACTGTACCTTTTACTTCATGCTTAATTCAAGCATGTCCCTTCTGGATGCTTCTTTTGAAGAGTGAGGGATGGGTTAGAGCTGTTGCAGGACAGCCCTGAAGCAGCAGCATTTGGTATATCTGTGGGGAACAAGATGATCCTGGGAAACCTGGGTCACATGTTTTGCTGAAAGATCAATGTCCTATTCCTGATAGGACATGACAGTGCTGGAGACGACTGGTCCAGCAATCCAGGAGAAAACAAAACAAGGAAAAAAAAAAAAAAAAAAGACTAGACTGGGATTTGAGTGTCCAATTTAATTTCAGTGCAAGGAGGAAGCAGGGATTATTGGTTACAAGAAACAGCTCTGTTATTCCAAGCTACATGTAAAACCATGGCTGGCTTCTTACCAAGCACCCCAGGTTTTGCAGAGAGACCAAATATGTTAAGGTCCCTGCAGAACAAGCCACCATCCAAAACACCACTGTTATCCAAATTTACAGAACACTGTTGCATAACTTGTGTTTTAAACAGTAGTAAGGCTCTAAAGCAGCCTGGCCTTTGTGATCCAGCTCAGGAAAGCAATGCAACACCCATACTGAGGGACGGGTGAGGAAGGGAAGGTGGGGAAGATGAGGGAAGAGACAATGTGGAGGACAAAAAGTAAGTGCTCTACCACTCATAAACCAGAGGATTAACAACTGGCTTCTACCGAGTGACCATCATTTGCTCCTTACAGCTTCAAATCCATAACAGCCAGCCACGCTCCCACAGCCACACACATCTCTGCTGAAAGAAGTCCAAGTGGAAGATTAGGGATCCCCAAAATATCCTTTCCCATACTGGCTCTGAACTCAACAGAAGCACAGAGTCTCTGTTAAGCCCTTTGGGCAGCATAACAAAGGACCAGCAAGATAAAAGCTGGAAAGAAGCTGCAGCCTGTCCCTACCACAGGGCCACCATGTACCCTGGAAGCATCACACCGTGCAGAGCTTGTGGCAGCACATGATGAGTTTCCTCCTTGCACCTGCTGCTTCCCAAGCCTCACATCCCGATCTGCAGACCTCCTTGCAGCACTGCTGACCGGGCCCTGAGCTGTCCTCTGCTCCCAGCACTGCAGGATACAGGCAACTCGGCCCAGCAGCTCCACCCAGAGACCACAGAATCACAGGCAAACCCGACAGAAACGTGTGTGGATGCTCCACAGCTTCACAGCAAGGCCAGTCCCTCCAGCGCTGGCTGGGGGACAGTGCACTGACCTGCTCTGCTCAGGCACGAGAGGGCAAGTGCCCTCGGGGAGCTGCAGCCCACAAAGCTCAGTGTGTATCACAGACACGACAGCAGGCACAACCGGAGCATGGATTCAAACAAGCATTACACATTTAAAGACCTAAAAAGCTGCAGCACTCTCTGATGCTCTTTCTGGCCTGCCTCAAGGATCAGAGTGAGCCTGCACCAATTTGTGCATGTGCTGCACAAACCAGGTAACTGTCACATGAACTGGAACCCTTCATGAGGGTAAAACGTGCCCTTCATCTGTCCAGCTGCACACACAGACAGCAAACAGGCTGCTTTGTCCTTAGAACAGCGACTTCACAGCACCAGTGTAAAGGACTGCTCCAGCCCTTAGAGCACAGCAACTGAAACACAAACATGCACAGAGCACAGTGCCAAGGGGCAGTCTGCATAGACACTGACACATATAACATACCACAGACTGGGACAAGGAACTTCTCAAAAGAGTACACACATTCATTTCCTACATGGGCTCTCACACACCCAAGGAAACGCATAGACAGCAAGTGCCCTGAAGCAAATATTCATTCTCTTCTCTCCAACAGCAACTGAGGGCTCAATTTTAGCAGTCTTGCTGAGGTTAGCTGGACAGGCCTTTCCCCTGCAGCCTCTGTGTAATTTGGAGCTGTGAATGCTGCGTGCTTTATGGGGTGTGCCACTCTACAGTGCCGTGAGTCCTTCCTGGGTGTAACTCCTGCGTGCCAAGCTGGTACCCCTACCCAGCACACTCTCACTGCGACACGCTGGGAAGCTCAGTTTAGAGGCATGTGAGCACTACAGGGTCTGCTGGATAGATTCCTTTTGCTCCATCCTAGCAGGGAGGTCTCTATTTCCTAGAAGCTTTGTTACACCACTGTTTTGTGAGTGCTCTCGAGGTCATGCTGGTTGAGGAACTGAGGGGTCTTTTGTTTGGCAGTGGCAAAGATACTGCCTGGGAGTGGGGGGGGATAAGACAGAGGAGCTGAAGGAAAGAAGAGACAGCTGTATCTTCCCACTCTCCCTCTTGCCTGGAGGTTTAACAAGGAAAAAGAAACCAAAACAAAAGCCACACTCGAGTGCTATTCTTTGCGCTTTTAACAAGTATTTTTTTAAAATATAAAAGCCATCTTCACCCTGGAAACCATTAGAACGTAAACAATAAAAAGGGGATTTGGGGAGAAGAAGGGAGAGCAGGTTTGAATGTGCTTCCAGGCAGCAGCCCTTGCTAAGAGCAACGAGTGCCTCCAAGGCCCTGTGCTCACCATCAGCCCTGTTCCTATGGGTCTCTTGCTCATTCAGAGTTCCCCGCTGGGTCTGGACTCAGGATTCTGCGATTGGCAGTTCACAGCAAATCCCGGCAGGTAGCTTAATCCTCTTCGTCCTCACTGATGTCATAGGTGACTGCAGACTCGTTCCTGGAGCGGTTGGCAGGTGAGGAAGGAGGAGTCTTGGTGGAAAAGGGCCAGCGGAAGGAGGGAGATGGGGAACGGTCATGTGTGGGGCTACTGCTGGGACTCTGCTTCGGGCTGATGGCCTGCAGCATCCGGCCCTTGCCCTCCTTCAGCATGTGTTTCTAGTGATGGAAGCAGGAAGACAGCACAGTTTAAACAGTCATGGAAATGAACACTACTTACAGCTCCTGCAGCAAGAGTTGTGTCCCTTCAATACATCGTGCAATGTAAGAGCAGAAAAACCCCCAGCATCACCCTGGACTTTGGAAACTGCACTCAGAGTAATCACCACACATTTTCAAGCACTTCTAACATGAAGTGCCTGTGATATTTACCCAGCAGCACAGGAAAGCCTGGCATAAACAAGCAGCTTCAGACTCATCCCAAGCCAGTGACAAAGTGATTGTCATCCTCTTGGCAGCTCGGTGGCCTGCAGGGCACAAGCTGGAGTTGACAAGGGCAGCTCGTGGGACAGAGGAACTTTTCACCTACAACCATAACTGGCATTATCTACTTGGCAATGGTGAGGGCCCCCTGGAAACAGGCTGCCCAAGCCTGGGACAACTTGTCTGGAGACAGGCAGCACGCTAAGCACCGCAATTAAACCCTAAACCTTTGCTCTGCAGACTCTGCAAAAGCCCTACAACGAGCACTGATCTCTCCGAGATCCCCCTTTCCCAGAGCACCTCCTTACCAATGCGCCTTCTGGACCAAACATCTCCAAGAAATTGCCGATGAACTCTCGTGACTTCTCTTCCCACTTCTGGATGAGATCAATGCTCTTCTCCTCCACTTTCTGGACAAATTCCTTTGACTTCTCCTCTACGTCCTTCACTCTCTTTTTCACCTTATCCACGCGTTCCTGAAGGTGGTATTTCTTCTCCTGCACAGTAAGTGGTGGATCAGAACACAGCTCACCAGATCTGAGTGGTGACCCCTTCTGCTCTGTGTTACTGCACTGAACTGCTGCTTAAGACTCAGCATCTCCATTAGTCTGGTGACACTTCTTCTTCATTTCCATGACACTTCTTCCCTAGACTACATGGCAGACACAGTGGGGCTGTGAGACACTTCGTGGCAGGCACTGGCACAGCACACAGAGCAAGACTAAAGCCAGAGATAAGCACTATCTAATAGGAGTTCATGGAAGAAGGAAATATTTATACAACATACAGATTAGATTTGAGTGACCTGCTGTAGGTCTCTCTGCATATCACAACAGCACCAGTCTTTTTGCTGGGTGTTTTTAAACAGAGGCAGAGTTACATGCCAAAGGGAGGCCAAGCAGCCGTTACCTCTCCTCTTTCATTGTTGTTCACAGGCACGGTATCTGAGTGATAAAAAAATGTTTACTGCTTTACTTCCAACATCAGAAGTGCCTTCTGCCATGTATTTTGTTTGTGGACTAGAGCTGCTCAGCAGAGGATCGGAGCATGTCCTTCTGTCCTGCTCAAGCACTTACTACTACTCCTGCAGCTCCAGGAAGAGAACAGTACAGTGGGAACAGGATCAGATTTTTTCCTAATAAATGACTCCACCTTAAAGTGGCTAAGTGAATAGGAGAGAGATGAGACAGCAGCTGCTGCCAAAAACAACCCAGTTTTCATTCAATCCAAGAAAGCACACATTCTGCCACACACCCTCTCTCCAGCTCTTTCAACAGGTAAAATGACACCAGGATATCTCTGACAATGGAGCAGTATTAGCAAATCTCCAGTTCCTCTGGGTGGGTCCCTGAGGTGATTTCAGGGGCAGAAGAAGTCTAATTTCTACTCCAATGACACTGGTTTGGTGCAAATGCTTAGCTCTACAGACAGGCCTTTTACTGGCCTGTGGCAGGACTGTGCTATCACTAGACAAGACTCAGCATCCTCACACTCTGCAGCGTGTGGTAACACCCCCTTCAACTCACGTTTATGAAGCTGACATTGAGCTCTTTAGCCGTGTAGCCCCGCTGCAGGTTCCGTCTGACATAAACGTCATAGTCTCGCACGATCCGTGTGATGATGTCTGACGTTGAGATCCCCTCGGTCCTCTGAGTGGGTGCAAACATGCCTAAAGTTGGGGAACAGGACCCAGGACAGCTGTAGCGAGACACATGGCAAAAAGCTGCTGCCACCAAATTCCCCATCTGTGAGAATCTGTAGGTCAAACTGTGGTATGTTTTCAAAAGGTGGCAGTTAATTCAATCACAACTAGATTGGAATCAGGAATTAATGCTGGGCCATGCATGGCCTGGGACATGGGATGGTCCTAGTGATATGAAATAGGGCCTAAAGCTGCTACTTCCTGCCCTCAGAGCCTCCTGGGCAGATCTTGTTCCCAGAGGGGCACTGCCGCTTCCCCAGGCATAAACAATCCTCCCATACACAGGAGAAACCACAGCAGATCTTAGACAGGAAGCCCTGGGGAATCTGACTCAGACCCACCTGCCTCTTTTATGTGCTTATAGACATCATCACTGCCAGCAGAGGAATAGGGGATGTCATCGTGTGCAACAAAGTCGATCTGAAAATTAAGAGAGTGAGTCAACATTTTATCTTGAATGTGCAGGTCTCCTGCTTCTGTCAAAGGCTCGTAATTTTCAGCTCAACACCTCCACACAGGGGTGCGACAGAGAACAGCAAGACACCTTCCTCTGTTACAAAGCAACTCTGAGCAGTCCTGAGTTCCCACTGGCAATTGCCTGTCAATTGTAAGCACACGCCAGAGAGGCAAGGAAAGGCTGGGAATAAGAACACAGCTGTTTTAAGCCCCACAGAGAAATGGTTTGTTAGCGGCAACAAGTCTCCCCTGGAGACTCCTTCACCTCTCAAAGCAGTTCAACAGATGTTAGAGATTCCTTTCACTTTATCTCACCAACTGATAAAAGACTCTCAAGGCAGCTTGCCTGGTTTCCTGCTGCAGGGAAGCTCATGAAAATCTAAGCTGCTCCTGCTGTAAGCAGGGAGTTGGACCAGACACTCCCCAGAAATCCCTTCCAACCCATGTTATCCTCTCCCTACTGCATTTCACACCTATCTCTACCCAGCACCAACTTCTCCTGGAACAGCAAGAACTCTCTCAGGCTTCTTCACCATGTCACAATCTCTACCTTATTTTAACATTACCTGCCAGCTCAGCAAATGCTTCTAGTCTCCCAAGAAACCCACTCGATTCCCATAACCCAGTTCATTCTATATTCAAGGAGTTTCAACAGAAAGAACTTGCTCAGGCAGGGGTCACCCTCAAGGATGAATTCTTGCTGTGAGCAGACGAGAGCAGACGAGAGGCTAATCAAAATTCCGAACAGATCAGATATCACAAATTACCCTGTGCTCTGCCAGGAACTCGGGCGTGAGCGTCCACGGCGCGTTTCTCACCACTTCGTCCACATAGCGACAGTGCTGCACAGCATCGTAGCGCTCGTTCTCGTTCATTACCGTGAAGCCCTTGAAGTTATGGGTCAGCTCATCACTGCAGACTGGAGAAACAGGCAGGCAACAGTGAGCCTGAGGTACTTAACCCTGGTGCTTTACAGTAAAAGGACCTTGCACACACACCTGCTGGCAGAGACTGGCACTTCCAAACCCAGCTCTTCCAGCCTCTCTTCTACCAGAAATAGGCAGCAGTACAGGGCATTAAACTCCTGAGCAATTCTGGGCAGGCTATTCGGGGAATTTCTGCCCAAGCCGGGGACCCACACCCCAAGCCTTCAGGGTCTCTAGAGCTTACAAAGCTTATCAAGAAAACCAGCCAACACAGCAGACAACTCTCCTGTATGAAACGGCACCTGGGGGCCTACTGGGCTTTTAAGCCTAAGGATGCCTCAGGCTTGGAATCTGAAGTCCACAAAAAACTCCACTTCCTAAACTTTCAATTTCATAAAATGCCATAACACAGTTGAGTTCTTCGAAAGTTGTCTTAAAACACAAGGTGAATTCACAGGAAATCAAGTTAGCTTAATTATAATGTTCTATGGGAAAGTAAATTAACAACCCTTCATAATCTGCACCGCAAGGTATCAAGGAGGGAGTTTTATTTGATTATCAGACTCAAAAGTAAACAGGGTATTACCAGTCTCACTGGTACTGGATGTATTTACGTTCTAGACAAACAGATGATAAAGAGCGGGTGAGACTGTTCCCAGCTTGGAGCTCATGTTCTTTCTCCTGGCCTGTGGCTTCTTGTCTCAGTCCTGGTGCAAGGGGAGCAGCTCACTGTCCTCCACCTCCTCACCAGTCTCCAAGAGGCAGAGAGCATGGTTATACTCCTTGATACTTTAACATGTTAATAGTTCAACCTGAAGTTATTTTCCTGCTTGTTTTACAATGTTTATGTACATGGGGATGTCATTCCACTTTCAAGATTTCTAAGCTCAGGGCATTTTTGTAGTTGGAACAACTGTTTCAGCTCTCCTCCCTCCCTTCCCCTTCCAGACATTACTGTAGAGCACAAAAAACAATGCAGATGTACCACTATAAAAATGCCCTCAGCAGTGATGAAACTGTGATAAGGAAACAAACCATCCAAGGATGTTACAATCATTCTGTTGCAGGATCAGAGTTCAGGAAGCTAGTGGAGCTGAGAAAACTAGCTAAAGGTATTCTCATCTCTCTTACTTTAGCGTCATTACACAGCTTGACCAGGGGTCAGCTCTCGACAGACAACATGCACAGCCTGAGGGGCACAGAGGCACTGCCTGGACAGAGGCCCGTGTACTGTAGCAGCCAGAAGAAAGGTATCCATTTTCCCCTGATATTCTTGAAGGAGGCCTGGCTAAAACACCTCTGTTAGATCCCCTCAGACACTCAGCAGGATATTTCTGGCATCATCTAAAGACTTATGACCTAACAGCCAAAACGGTAAACTTCTATTTGGAGAAATGGGGCCTCACTGACTTCCATGTGTCCAGGCACGTGCCCAAGAAACCACTCTGATTTCTGTGCTCCTAAGGGGATCTGTTTGGCATTAAGCAATTCTCATAAGCAATCCCCAGCAGGGAGCTGGAGCTGGGGAGTGACTTGCAGAGCAATACAAATGACACTAAGCTCAAGCAGCCACAGAGGGACTGTTACTCATTCTTTAGCTGTCTTATTCAAGAGTCAAATGCTCAATTATCATTAATACGTTTTGATACTCAGATGTGCAACTCTCCTGTATCTGTCACAAAACAGAAGGGTCAAATTAGAATAGCGTGATCAAAAATCTTTTCCTGAAGCACTCACCAGGTACAGGGAATCTCTCTCCAGACATATCCAACCCTCAACATATTGCAATAAGACTCCAGCAACATTTGGGACAACCAAATGCAGTGAGAGCCACTGAGGCCACAAAGACAAAAGCCCTGTATGCACAACCACAGACGCAGGTAAGCTGTGCTCTGGCACCAGCCAAAGTCAACAAGGTCACTCCTTACCTCCAACAATGAGGTATGTGTTTGGGAAGAGGTTCTTTGCTTGCATCAAGGCCCGGGCATGTCCAGAGTGAAACAAGTCAAATATTCCATCGGCATAAACTCTGACGGGGCGATCCACTGTGCCAAAAGGACAGAGAGACAGTTGTGAAGATGCCTTCCTGGAGAAGCAGCTGCTGCTCATGCCTGCATTTGAGGACCTGCTTAAATTCATGGGGGTGTTCCAGAACACAGAGCCATAGCCAGGACAGATTTGTGAAGAGAAACGGCTGTCTCTGTCTTCCCACATGGAAACAAATGCATTTGAGCTGAAATACAATCACATTCAAAGACAGACTGAAAGCCTACCATATATCATCCTAACAAGATAAAGGGAGACCTACAGAAAAGCAAACCCTGAACACTTCCCTTCTATGGAAATCCAAATGCAGAATTAACTTTTTTCACAGCAGTGAATTACCAGCAGGGAACTGGCCCAAACCTTTCATAGGTGCCTGACTTCCTCCTGCCTGCCAGGATGGCATCTCAAGACCTTTAGAGAATCCCCCTCTGCAGCCTGCTGCCATAGCTACAGTCTGATTGAGGGACACCAGACTGCTCTAATTCCCCACCAGCATCATTGGCTCCTCTAGACCAAATGGCTCTATCCAAAACCCCAGCTGGACTACTCAAAGAAAAGCAGACACAATTCTGCTGAACTTCTGGCATTAGCAGCTAAACCTATAGATAAATAAGGAGGAACAAATCTTTCCTCAGGCTACCTATGCCAGGGGAAATTGTAGCTCAGCTCTTTGAGGTCAGCCCTGCCATGTAATAGTGGGAGGCTCCCTGACTTCTGGTCTTGGGACTACATAGCATTCCAGTCCTCTTGCTGCTGGTAACAGAAAACCACACAGTCTTTGTATCTGACACTCTTGGTAACAGCCTGCTGCTCTCTAGCCTAGTTCAGGCAGACAGACTCAGAAAAGTGGTGTGAGCAGAGGCACACCAAAGCTGCAGTGAGGACACGGCAGAGATAAGACTTAGTAGGATTGCTGAGACCCCAGGGCTCTGGGCAGAGCCCTGAAGGTACCCAGAGACAGAGCCTGGGAGGCAGCAGGAAGAGGAGCTGATGCAAAGGTCAGGGTTGTCAAGTTCAACCCAAGCAGAGGAGTCAGTTTGAGGACAGCCTCTTGCAACCTCTTTGTAGTGATTCTACAACCTCAGTCTGAAGATGTGAGGAAGCTCTGAAGAGCCAAGGATCTGGAGATATGTGACTGCAAAAGCTTTCTGTATGCCAAAAGAGGGCCGGTCCTGGCAGGCCTTTATGAATGTACAATCACATTCTGGAAATTGGCTGGGACATCCTTCCCTTTCCTCTGTACCTGCAGCAGCTACAGTTCCTGAGCACAGACGTAAACAGCAACAAGGAAGGATGCAGTGTATTTTAGTCCTAGCAGGCAGAAAACCTACTGCTGTTGAAATTAAGATACCTTTGTGCAGGCTTTGGAGACTTTCAGCTGGGAAATTAATGTGGACTGTGAAATACACTGGATTTCCAGAACCTCTGGCAGGAAACCACTGCCAGGTGTCAATCTGGCTCATCTGTCAGCAGCAGTCGGGTAGAGAGAAGTGCAGCATTTTTATTGTCTCTGTAGCTACAACAGAGAGGCCAAATAAGACAGCACCATCTGCACACTGTTTAGCAGGAGAGGGCAGTCATCCTTCAGGAGTCAGTCCTGCCTGTGCCTCTGCTTTGGACTTGCAAAGAGAACAGTGTTTCTCCCACACTGTTGCTGCTGTGAGGCTGGCCAACTGTGTTTAATGACACTGACTTTAATTCAAATCCGGGCTAGAGTGGGACATTCAGATATGTATTTTTTTTTCACTTGCCCGTTTCAACTTTCAGAGTAGATGACTTTTAGAGTGCTTAACTTCAAGCTACCGCAGGCAAAGTAGTACAGGAAATGTTCAGCTCTGATATTACTCTATAGCTGTCAGTGGCACAGGAAGAGTTAAAACAAATACCTGTTTGCTTCAAACACTCTTACTGGTGAAGGTACAGCTCCTCACACATACCAGCTTGAATTTCAGTTGTACTGACAGGCCCAATTTCACATGGGAACAGTTATCTAATCACCAAAGCATTAACTAAGTCATTGGCTGCAAACCTGGTCCAGCACACAAGTTTGTTTCGGTCTCAGAGTTATCACAATCACATCCAGCCCCCAAAACCCCAACATTTACACAATCTCCTTCCAGTCAGTTTTTTTACTTACAAGGGGTCCCTCTCATCGCTTCTTCATAGGTTACTCTGATGTATGGCTTGCTGTAGTCGATTTCCACTTCATCTGAAAACGGAGCTGGTTCCCTCAGTCCCTAAACAGCCAGGGAAGTTTCACTGTGAGAATGCAAAGGTGAGGGCAGTTCAAAGCAGCAGCACTGCCACTCAGTGTCCTAGTCACTGAGTGACTCACTGCATCTCTGCACAGTTCAGACACTAAAAGTGTACTAAAAGACTAGTTAGTGTAAAACCTCAAAACAGCCCCGCAGGGTGATTAGCCTGCATTTAGAGAGTAAGAGAGAAAGCAACGTAGAGTTTAGAAGACAGCAGTTATACTGGACCCAAGAAAACCGGAGGCTCAGATCTGCAGCTGCTAAACCCAAACTCTGGACACACAGCACTTCACAGCAGCACAAGCCAAGCTTCAAACCTCACTGTTGCAGCTCCAGCTATGCCCACTCTGGCAAGACCATCACTCTGCTGTGCCTGAGTGCTTGTGCCACAACATACAAATTGTAACAGCTCCTTGACTGGAGTATATGAGCGAGCAGAAGAGCAATACCAACAGCAGCACTAATGTGTGTATTGTCAAATTACATTACATTCACCATTTCTGAGCCGTACACAGTGAGGGACTGACCTCAATCTGTGGCAGAATACTCCAGCTGCTTCAAGAAAACTCTAACTTGCTAGCTTGACCACAGCAGTACATTTAACCAATAGCTGAAGTCCAGGCATCATTTCTGGTCGGCTCTGAATGGAAACAAAACATCTGCCCTTCCCATAACAAAACAACAGCTCAATTTCCTTCTAGCTGGAAGGTGTGGGGCAGCAATGGACAGTCAGAACACTAGGAAACAAGCTTACAGATCAATAACACCTACAAGCTGGAAAAGTCTTATTAGCAGTTTCCTCTCTGGCTTCCTGTTCCCCTGCAGAATCCTGCCACGGTGCCCAGCACCACTGTAACCAGAAAAACCACTGCTATTATTGCTAATGTCATTCCTCATTAGAGTGCTTATAGAGAAGAGCACAGGAAAACAACCACTGACCACTGCATTCAAGCAAACTGATACTGCTGAGCATCTCCTTTAACTTACTGAGGCTCTGTGTTTCACCCACCACCTCCTCTGCCAGGATCCTTACTGTCAGGTAAGGCCTGCAGGCCTCTCCTTTCTTCACTGCCATTGCATCTGGGACTTGTGAGTATAACCAGAGTCTCTGTAGTTTGCTTGGCACACACCTGATATGAAGCTAGGAATAAAAGCATAAAAAAGCCCTATCAAAATTATCAGAGGAACACAGAGAAATGTTCTCAAAAGGTCCTGCCAGCAACTTGCCCTTCCTCTGCAGGGCCTGGGAGGGTCAGAACCTAATGTGGTGTGCACAGTCCAACAGGCTTATGTGTCAGCAGGTTTGTTACCACCATCTGCTGCTGAGCCCTGCTGCTTCAGGGGAATGTTCTGCCAGCCAGCTGCTTGGGAGTGGTAAAGGCTTCAAGGTAATCTCACAGTTAGGCAACACTATTACTCTTGCTATAATAAACGAAACTTTTGCAAATGGAAGAAAAAAAAAGGAAGTCTTTCATCAGGAGATCTGTGTTTGCCCTCTGGCTAAAAACAGGCAGGAAGCTTAGAAAGTGGCTAGATATCACTTGCCTTGTGCTATTTGTAGACAGATGCTTTATTTCTGGTACAGAACAGACACCAACTTGAAGAGCAAGTAACTCCCATGGAAGAATAACCTGCATATTCATCTTTCCTTACTGAAAAGACAGGGGGTCTTTAAGAGAGACGGGGAGGGTTTGACAACAGTCAAGGATATAAAGGCTCTGTGGGTAAGTCACACAACAGCTCAAGCCTCTGCTCCCAGTGCTTGCCTCCCCAGTTCTCACTGCTGGCACTGCTCTTACTTCAATACCACCAGTGCTGTGGGACAGGGCTGAAGGTCCTGAAGAACAAAATGTTGCCATTGAGGAAGAAAGCTGCAACACATCGCCCTATTTTGCCAAGGACTCTGACCCCAGCACGACGTGGCAGGGATGGCAGCTGGCTTTTGACAGAGATAAGGAAAGAACAACCAGAGCACACGTGATGCACAGGGCAGCTCCACGAAGAGGGCAGAGGAGAACTGTAAAAAGCCCATTGTCGCAATCCTGTGGCAAGGACAAGTTAAAGTCAGCCCTTTACATTGGCATTAACTGGCCCAGACCCCCTTCAGAAGAGACCCCACTGGCTTAAGCTTGCTAAAGCTGTCCCAAGGTTGATCTAGGGGAAATCTTTTCAGTTGTTTGTGCTTTTATTTTTATTGCTCCGGAACAATCCTGAAGTACCAGGAGCACAAATGCAGTCTTTCTCCAGACCAAGAGAATCAAACAGTGATCTTCCCAGTCCTTCAGAGCATGGATTCAACAGATTACTTCTGTGGGTGCTTACAGACTTCAGACCCTCCTGCAGTTCCATGAGCTTGTTTGGAGTATTCCTCCCTCCCACTGGGTCACTCAAAATGCACCTCTCAGAAGTGACCTGCTACTCCTCCATGGATATCTATATGCACGCCTGTTCCACTTCAGCTTAAGTAACAAGCCGGACACACCACAAAAGCAGCTTAGCGATTGCCTCAGACCTAATTTAAGCCCACGTTGTAAGTATGTTATTAGTATGAACAAAGGAAGATTTCAAACTGGATTTGCAAGAAGGATAGCTACTGTCATGTGCTTCTTCTCCTCTACCCCCCCCTTGCTTTCTGTGTTCACAGACAAACCACCACAGCTCAATGTTCTAATCTCACATGCTCCTAAAATTCATATCTCTGCTTACTTACGAGTGAGCGACGGGATATTTTTGGAGGGATTCCATCCAGCTCTGTTGCCCCATTAGGGCCAGATCCATCTTTTCTTCTCTTTCGGGAATTCAGCCTGGAGGAGGTCGGTGGTTCCATCTTGCCAAGCAAGTCCAGTAAGAACTGGAACAAAATGAAGGAGGGGCAAAAAAACCAAACTTAAAAAAAAAAAAAAAAGAAAAAATAAAAAGAGAGATATTTGTCAGTTCTTCCAAAGCAGAATCAGTCAACAGCAGGCACAGTGTACAGAAGGTCAGTGCAAAGACACAGCCACCTCACAAGGGGCTTAGCCAGTTGTATTTGGCATCAGCTGCCAAGGCTTGACAAACAGTGCCTGGTGGGAATACTGAATCATTTAATGCAACTCAGAGCTGTTCTGCAGAGAGAAGCGTGCAGCAGTCAGCTGGCTGGAGAGAAACTGAAACAAGGGTTGCAATACAAATTATAAATCATTACTACAAGGCTAATTATATTACTCTCACATCTGAAAAGCAACCAAAGGATTATGGCACGCCCAGTCCACATTCAGCCCTTCCCCAGCTCTCATTTGGACTCTTTACCCCTTACACCACCCAAGGCAGCTGGCTGGGTGTGCTGCATCCCTGTAGAAACCTCAGGAGAGGAAGGAGGGATAAGGGTGGAGGAAGCAGAAGGGTGAGGGAAGGGGTCAGAACTTAAATGACTAGCTGGCTTGCTGCTTTCTTTGTTGTTTGTGTAAGACCAAGCTGCAGTTCCCCACTGGGGACAGCTCACCTTGGAATGGCTGCCACCATGCTCCCCTCTTGTCCCCTGTCCCCACCGCAGTGGTGACTCAGCAGATGGTGAAGCAGCTGATGACACCATATTAGGATACACTGACTTCTGGTACTTTATGTACCAGGTTATCATTAGTGGTGGTACAGCTGAACTGCTTCTGTGATGAACAGACAGACAGACAGACCACCAATTTGGGACAGAAACTGTGACAGCTATGTGGAAGTAACTTATCTGTGCTTTTGAGCTGGAGTCACCATATCATTCCAAAGGGTCCCTGGAGTATTAGAAAGCCCAGCTTCACACAGCTGAAGCAAAACTATGGGTTTATAGGAAGGCATGGCAGCAAATATTCCCTTTTCAGCTGCTGCAGGATTTAGAAATGGGTGGCAGATTTGAAAAACTAAAGAACAGCATTATGTCTCTTGCTCACTTGAAGTGTGCACCTCTCCAGCACAGCAAATGGCACTTCTGGACTGCTACTCCTGAGAGTAGCTTGACCCCTCCACCAAGCAATGATCTTTATGTGCGTGCCTCAACCCCCTAATAACAAGAGCAGAGTGGAATTTAAAACGTCTCCCCACCCACATGCTACGGGTGTGCTGGAATGTGCTAGGTGGGGCAAGTGCAAGGTATGAGAAAGGGCAGATGCCCCTCTGAATACCACCCTTTTCCTCAGCAGAGGGGCTCTGCTGAATGTTCCTGCTTGGGATGAGCTGGGACTGTCCTCACTACGGGCCACTGGCAAAGCTCTGCTCTTGGCAGCCAAGAAAGGTGTGCTTTGTAGAAGGGCTGTTAAGAAGCAGATTTAGTGACTGGACTTACTCAAGCATAAATGACTCCAGGTTAAGGAATGTTCCAAAGTAAGGAGTCCAACGCAGTTAAACAACACACGAACATCCTGCTCTCTGCACTGAGTATCAAGACAACACCTTAGGGACAGGGTTAGAGCCAAACACAGCTGATCTGAGCTGGGGCTACAGGCATCTAAGCATCCCTGGCTGCCCTGCTAGACCTGCTACAATACACTAAGAACAGGAAAAGAGAATCTTAGGTGTGTGTGGAGCCAAAAAATACTGTGAAGAAGATAAAAGCGACAGTGAAGAGCAGCCACAAGGACACTTCAGAACTGCATGACCCATCCAGCACTCACTCCATAATGCCTGTGAGTCAGGCTTGCCAAGTTTCCCCCATTCCAGTAATTAATTTACCATTTCCTAACAACAAACATATGGGAGGATGCAAAAGCAACCTCAGGCAAAAAGAGTTTGCAACCCTGGCTTCAAGTCTTCAAACACTTAACTAAACATTTAACTTTCAGGCCAGATCGGTGCTATAAATGCAGCAGACTCCAAAGTGTCTCTGTGAAAACACAGGGTATGACACAAGTCATTCTTAGATTTTGCAAGGTGTCACCTTGCAAGCACACTGTATCAGTCATTTACTTCACCACTGTGGTCCCAGCAGAAACCATTCCGTTCACAAAAAGCAGAGAATATCTGTCCCTGGCTCAAGTAACCCCAGCGTTCATGGAAACGGCGGGGGGGAACAGCAGCAGCTTTTCTTGTTATTTGTCAAAATAATTCCACTGTGCTTCAAGTCCCCTGTTGGTCCCTGACCACTCCCTTTCCTTCCCCTTGGAGAGAATTAAGCAGCTTGTTCACATGCCGAACACAGACATTCTGAACCACTGCCCAGCAAAA
>JAWWES010000011.1:9800848-9812498 GCA_035583135.1 Lophotriccus pileatus
CAAAGACTGCAGGTTACAGCACAGGGCAACACTGCTTTAGGCTGATGTACAGCAGCACTGTCCCAGCCCAGGAGAAAACTCCAACAGCTTCTTTCAGCCCCTCCCACACCCAACCACCCGCTGTCCTCCACCCTAACTAACTTTTCCACCTCTCAGGGTATTTGTAGTCAAATGATGGCAAACAATAACATAAGCAAATGGATTCCAACTTCAGATATTCTATTAATGGCTTTGCATTAAGTAAGCAGCAGTGGTGAGACAGTACCAGCCACACAGCAGCAGCAGCAGCAGTAGCTCTACTCAATATACTGGGTGAGAAACTTGCTTCAAGGATGGGATAGACATGCTGTATCTGCTCTGATCTTACAGGTTAGATGTTGCTGAAGAAGCCTTTGCAGTGTTTGGAGAGCTGGGCTGGACACCTGAGTGATGCAGCTCTGTTAATTACTCAAATTAATGGAGAGATTAAACAATAATTTTATCACTCTTTGGAACTTTAAAACCTCTATGCTGTGGCTAGTGCGTTTCTGGGAAGTCCTCCCAGCACCAAACTCGCCTTCATTAAAAACCGTGAACGCATTTCCAAAAACACAACACACCTTACTGCGATAAAGCTACTAATCTTAGAATGTTTCATTTTGACCCAAGTGACTAAAATAGCATCCTAAACAATTACTAACAATGGGATCCAGCATCTGAAGCTGAGCTTAACACACGAGGACACAGCTTTGCTTCCCCAAGTGCATAAAACACTGCCTGTTCTAAAATTAATTACATTTGCAGCAGATGGGGAAGAGGAAAGACAAGATAACTCTCAAAGCTCATTCTGAACACTCCAAGATAGAAACCAAGCATAACCAAAAGAAAGAGCCCTGCTGTAAAATATTAACACTGTTCTATTTTAAGGCGTCGCCCTCCTGCATTAGTGAGTGCACGACTGAATATGAGAAACTGCTCGCAAGGAGCAAGGTTGGAAGTGTCCCATTTGGGGCAAATCACAGTCTCTGCACCACTTTACAAAACACTAAGGGCTTTGCTGCTTAAATTTATTTCTTTGGTGCATATCCCATACCAAAGAAGGGCCTTGATTCACCTGCCAGCTTGAGAGAGAGAGACCTGTACAGGCTCTGTGAGGAGCAGTTGACTGCCAGACAGGAGAAGAGTCACTCTCCCTGTCAGGGGAACACTGAATCCCACCAAAACGCAGCCACTTCTGGAAGGCAAAAAGGACAAGCATTGATTACCACCAAGGAAGAAGATACATAGGCAGGGAAGGAATTTAAAACTTCCCCCTTATTGTGAATTAACTACACCATCGTCAGAGCTGGAATTTAACCACAACATCAAAGTTAATACCTCTGGCAGGTGGAAAAGGTCAGAACAGGCATGGCAAATATTCTTGCTTAGCCAAAGCCTTATTTCACTGCATCTTCATGGACAGCACTGATGTTTTTTAACCTTGGTGGTGTCGGAGAACTCTTGCCTCACACTACACCGGAGAAGCAGATCAGATCTTTCTGCACCCTAAGCACACCGATGGCAGGAGGACCTGGCCCATCTGCATTGCCTTTTAGTGTCCCAAAGAACTTCTTGAAGAATATTATATGATAGTTTACATCAGCAGCACGATTTCTCCTGCCACTTTTTTTGCTTTTCACTTGCAGATTTACATGCCAAAGCAAAATAAATCCTGCTACTTAAACTGAAAGCCTGTGCAAAACAAGAGCTGATTGCGACGACTGGATAAATGCTCCAGTCCAAGGCTGCTGCAATTCGTATCCGGGACCAGAGCAGAAGACTGGCAGTGGGACCAGAGAGGCCCTGGGACACCCACAGCTCCCTGGGTGGCACCGCCTGCTCCAAGGCTGCGCTATCGTCCCTCTGATCCTGGGAGGCGTTGGCACGTCAGATGTGACTGTCATGTGCTGCTTTGCCTACAAGATCATTGCACTTTACAGGAACCAGCTACTTCTCTTCTGCTGACTCATCTGCAGGCAATACTACTAAACTTTGCACTCTGCCAGCTGTCTGCAGAGAATTGCCTTGACACATGGACAGCACGTAAGCGGGAGCCTCAGGGAAAAAGAAGAAGTCCTGTCACTTCAGATAATACCCTTGCCAGGCTATAAAGTACCAAAGAGTCCCTGTATTCCTCCACATTCCTCAGTCATGGGTCGAAGAGAATCCTTTTCCCCCTGTTCCCCACCTCCAACGCTCAGTTTACAATTAACCTTACTGGCATGTAGCCCTGTAGAGATCTGTTGCAGACAGAAGGACTTGGAAGAGGTTAATGGCAAAAGACTCATCATGGATCTGTTTTCACTCAGTGTTTAAAAATCTTGCCCAATCTCCAAGGCAACTTCATGCCCCGCCCAGGCTTGCCATGCCCACCTCTGTCCCAGTCTCCAGACTCAGAGCATCTGCCTGGAAACAGAGTGCTGCTGGCTCTGAGCCAGCCTGTTCACCTCCAGAGACACTGTGATGGTCCCCACAGTCAGCATCTCCTCTATCTACGTGGTCTAAGTCCTTGAGCCCCTTGTAAAGGTTACTGCAGGATCTGGCAGAGTCCTGTCTACACATAAAGCCAAGTCTGCTTCAGCTTCTCTGGATAAACACCACCAGCTATCCTGCAGCATATTCACAGACACATGAACGTACAAAAGGGATTCCAGTTCAGCCCGTGCTACACATTGGTCCAACAGCATCCAGACCTTTGCTACACCAGCTAGAACAACCTCCCAGGCCTTGCCTCCTCTACTGATCTAGGCAGGCTGATAGCATTTTCTCTAGCAGAGCCTGAGAATGAACAAGCTCTGGTACCTGTGTCCTGCAATCGATAAAAAGATGCTGCTTCTCACCAACAAAGTCCCCAGTGGCTCATGACAATTCTACATAACACCACCACAACTTAAAAGAGTGCAGGATGATCACCTTGGCAGTGCTGTGAACTAATACACACATAAAAAAGAAAAAATGCCAGCAAGACCTTCTCTGTGAACTCACGGCCCTTCTGGGTATACCATAACCCCAAGGCACTGAGTGTCCCGCCTCGCAACAGTCTCTGCTGTGGGTAATGAAGAAGAAGAAGAAGGATTTATTCACAGTATGAGAGATCTGCCCTGGGACAATAAAGTACAAGAATGGGTGGTCATTCTGCCCCAGCTTCTCCACTGTGTTTTGTTTTTAGGACTTAACCACAGAGCTTTTTGAGACTTCAGGTGTGAACTTCCTTTCGTAGTTTTACGCATCAATACCAATTCCTTGCTGCAACAGTTAGTATTTGTGGCTCTTTACACAGTGATTTCAAGACAGTTACATCCCAGTTAGATCTTGGAGCAAGAAACTTCCAAGTCATGAATTTTAATAATTATGTACATACAGAAATTCCTTCAGGAAATAAAGCACGGGTACTTGTCATCTGAATTTCAAAAGCAAATACCATGGCTGTCCTCAGGCCCAGGAGTCCTGCAGATGGAAACCCAGTGGTATCTGTTCCTGACCACCCCAGCCCTTGCCAGCCGCACACCAGGGTCCTGGTGCTGCAGCAGCACAGGGTGGGGACACCGGGAAGGCCACCTGCAGCATCCCTGCACCTCCCTCCACAGCCAGCGAGGGCTACCGAGGAGCATCGCAGCTCTCAGAATTCTTAAGGGCTTTAAAGTCTAAGCACAAACCCATTAATGAGCACAGCCAGGGCTTTGGTGGCCACCAAAAGCGGGTTAAGAGAGGACGTGTGCCTGCGCAGCAGCTGGGTCACACCTTCCTTCGCCGCAGCCAGGGCCACCTCCTCATTGTCCTCTCTAGGCCGTGACTGTGTCCTCTAAGTCGGGGCACGTTCCCCAGAGCCCCCCTGCTCGAAACCCTGCGGGTGTACTCCAAAAGTTTCCCGCAGCGTCTGCTGCTGTCTCCTCTCAGCCATCCCCGAGCAGCAGCCCCGAGGATCACGCCCGAGCCTCAGCCCCAGCCCCTGGCCAAGCCCCCACGAAGCTCGGCACCGCGACCACCCCAGCACACACTACTACCCTCTTACCAAACCCAGTGCCCCACGTCCCGGCCGGCCAGCACCTCCCGCCTGTGCCACGGCCCCCCCGCGGGGAGAGCGGTCCGGGGAGGGACCCCTGAGCGGCTCCGCAGCGGTGCCCTCATGTGCCCCCGACCCAAACCCACGCCCCCGTGACAGGCGCGGCCCTGGCCCTGGCCCTGGCCCTGGCCCTGTCCCTGCACCCACAGCCCCCCACCGCCCCCTCGGCGCCAGCCCCCGGTCCCTCCGGACTCCCCTTACCCGCGCTCCGCCGCCGCTCCGCCGCCCCGCCCGGCCCAGCCCCGCCCGGCCCGGCCGCCCCGGCCCCGCCCCGCTCCCGCCGACGCCAACGGGGCGCGGGCGGAGCGTCGGCCCCGGAACGACGGGAAGCGGCCGGCCCGGCCCCGGAAAGCTGCGTCCCGGGAAACCGCGCCTGGGAACCTCCGTTCCGGCCCGCCACGGCCCTCCGCGTCACGGAGTGTTCCGAGTTGGAAGGGGGCCACCAGGATCAGCCAAGTCCGCCTCCCGGCCGTGCACAGGGCAGCTCCAGGAATCACGTGCCTGAGAGCCTTGTCCAAAGGCTTCTTGAGCTCTGGCAGGCTTGGTGCTGTGACGCTGCCCTGGGGAGCCTGTTCCAGTGTCCGACCATCCTCTGGGTGAAGAACCTTTCGTAGTATCCAACCTAAAGCTCCCCACCCTTCATGCCATTCATGCCATTTCCTCGGATCCTGCCACTGGTCACCACAGAGAACAGATCAGTGCTATCCCTCCCCTTCCCCTCACAAGGAAGGTGTAGACTGTCCAGTGTAAATTCCGGGGGTTCTGGAAGGAGGGAGCAGAGCATCCTTAGGGCAGCCCTGGCTGCCCTGGGCCATGGTGACTTCAGGGCAGCCCTGCATGGCCACACAGCCGGGGTCCTCCTGCCCGTGCCGGTGGTGCAGGACACCAGTGCGCAGTGCTTCAGCAGCAGCTCGCTCAGTCTCCAGGGAAAATACAGCATCCCTGTCCCATGCCACAGACAAGGCTGGTGAGGTTGAAGGATCATGGACACAAACCTGCTTACCTGCTTTGTACAACACCTTTGTGAAGCAGCCATTAAAACCCTCCAGAACAGAGCAAGCACAAGTGAAAAATCGTGATTTAATAGCCATGACTTGATATAAGCATCCAAACAAGTCTGAGGTCATATATACCATCTCCTGGAAAGTGTTGCTGTGTGTGTGGGGTTTGCTGGTCCCCAAAACTCACACTCCTGGGTTGTGCACAAACTAAGCAGTGCTGTCACATCTCTGGGCAGGTGCCTCTGGGTGACACCCACAGGCAGCAGCAAAGCAATCAGGGAAGTCACCCTCCATCTCCCATCAGAGAAAAAGGAGAGGAAGCCACTTTCAAACAAACATAAGAGAGACCCAGCAGTGTGCTGTTATTTGGCATTGTAGCCCAAAGAGGGATTTTAGAAGATGCATCGTAATTTTTTACTTCCCTGATGCTTCCAAGAGCTGCACAGGGAGAGCATGTTCTGCTCTTAAAGTTGGTGAGGGTGGGATTCAGGGTTCACCTCACCCCACTTCAGCATGCTAAAAGCCATTTCATGTCACTGGAATGGTTCAGCTGTGCTTGCTTGGTCAGCACACAGAGAACTGGCATCACCACAGAACAACCCATCCCACCTTCCAATGGGCATCCAAGATGCTCTCTGGTGGCACCCACTCTCTTGGGAACCAACCTGGTCCTCTAACTTTGGGGGAGATGAGAAGCTTTAGCACTCTTCTGCAGATCTACAGCAGCCTTTCCAGTGCTGGAGTCCCAACAAATTTGGTTGTAAACAGTCACCCTTATATCCCAAAACAGAGAGGCGGAGATTGAGAAAGCACTGCAGTATCTGCTGAAGAGGGCGAGGAGCAACGATCATTCACAATGTCCCCGGGTGCACCAAACCAAAGAGCAGTTACAGCAGGGAGTAGTTTTGGCAGTTTTGGGGTGTGTAGGCTGCTGGCCTGACCTAATGTCCTAAATACCTTGTCTTCCAATCAATTAATACCATCTCATGTGGCACAGTTGGGACTCACAGCCCAATTGTTATAGGAGTCACAGAAACAAATCTGGATAACCAGAATAAGAGGTCAGCTTTATGGGTTAATTTATAAAGAATCCTCAGAAAACATTCATCTGAGTAGTGCAGACAAACCATCCAAGCTAGTGCACCTTGCAGAGTGGAAGAAAATGTCACAGAAGAAAAAATATTAAATACATAGATTTATTATGTTTCTTTTCTTATAAATATTTCATTCATTTCATAAAAATAAAAGTAACAGAACCCTTTCAAGACAAAAGTTTAGTTTGTCTTAGAAACAATACACTTTTAGGACAAAACCAACATACTACATAAAAAAACAAAGGGCCATTTAAATAAAGGACATAGTAATATTGTGCTTAAAGCTCTGTTGATATCCACAAGGAAGAAGAAATATTGTAGTGTGTAGACCAGGTGTGGGACGTGCTTTGTAGAGCTGTTATTTTCTCAGATACTAAAGGAAGAACGTGATGCTTTAGTGCACTTTAATAAAAAATACCCCAAAACAAAGCTTTCTCCTCCAACTCTGTCTCTCTGTGCAATGTTTGCCACCTTCAATAGTAGAAGCAGCCAAACGCAGCTACCACACAAAACAGGCTGTCCTGGGCAAAACAGAGAAAGGCTCTGTGTTAGTCAAGGCAAGCTCTTTACTAGCCTAGTGGAATAGAAAAACCTCAGGGAACATTTAGACCAGAGCATAACCTTGCTTTGTAATATATTGCAACTTTCTGTCTTTTGTTCACTTCATTTTTGGTGTAACCCAGGTCAGTGGATCTGAATGCCAGAAGTCCCTCACTTTCCTCCATCCACACACCCGCAGGTGTCTGGGTGTCAGTTTAAAATAAATAATGAAGTAAAACCTCAACTTCTGCTCAGTCCTGGATTTCAGCCATGCTCCATGATTGCAGTTCAGCAAAGCATAGAGAAAAGACTTTGTCTCTTGTGCTTCCTCTCTCCACCTGTAAAATGGTGTGACTATAATGACTTTTGTATAGTATTGTGTGACCTACCCAGGAGAGAAGTTTTACTGTGTTGGATATTATATCTAAGTATGTTATGTGAATGAGGACATAAATCATACTGGTTCAATAGTCTTGGTTCCTTCCTTCTACTGGTTACATTTTTTTTTTTCTGCTCCATATTTAAGGTCTCTCTGGCTCTCATACAAAAGCAAGTAGCCTTACACTTCCCACGGGAATCCAGCTGGTACTTACATTCATGAACACGTCGTGAGCACAGCTGTCAGTGTCAGCGTCCCAGAAACATCGCGCGGCCATGCTAAACAGAGGAGCCAGAGCGGAGACATTACCCAGAGTTCACGTGTGAGGACCTAAGTGATCACAGATACTTTCCTCCAAAACACAAACTGAGCTTCCTTTAAAGATAAAGGAATTGGGAAGTGTTCTCCTGAATCCCAAGCCTAAATCTGCACTGCTGAATACCACGTGCTGTAATCCCCTCTGTATGTGCCACAAGCTCCATCTTCAAGCTCATCACCCATCAACCCTGCCACCTCCACTGTGCAGCAGGGCTTGAACCTCATTGGTATGGCGTGTAAGAATCTTTGACTTCTGGCCTATGTGTACTGGTGGCTGATTTAGCTTATTTGCCCTTGTCCTTCACCTCCTGCACCCTCATGGTACATACTGCCAACTTATTTATAGGGAGCTATCGTATTCCTTAGCAGATGCCACGTTACTAGACCACGAGCTAAGCTCTTCTAGTCCTTTCATATCTATACCTTCTGTTCCCTGAACATTCTGCTGGACTTCTACACCTGCTTCAGTCCAAGCCTTACCCTGAGGACAAGCAACCGGCCTGTAACACGGTATTACAGATGAGACCTCGCTGCTGCCTTATCTAACATCACTGACATTCCCCTTTCTATGCTGCAAATGTCCCACTCCCTGCCTGCCTCAGTGAGTCTCAGCTGATGGGATTCCTGTTTGTGGCACACCATACTGTTCCCAGTCTGTACACGTATGACTCACAGTTCTAAGACTGCTGAATTTTATCTCTTCTATTATCTTAGCCCTCAAGGTTATCTTGTTTTTTTGGTTTTGCTGTACAATATTCCACTCTGGTGGTGGAACACGCTGGTTACCCAGTATTTTGCATTAAGGATATTGGTGACCATTCGTCAATATTGCCTCCTGCCTGTTGCAAACCAGAGAATTTCCCCAATTGCTCTGTCAGCCTGTGTTGCTGGGTTCGCATTTCCAGTCACACCACCTCACTGAACTGTTCACCCTGGTACGGTGCTTCTGGAGCAGTCTGCCTGCAGCTGGACATTCCTGGCAAGAGCCTGAGCAGCAGGTACAAATATTTCTCTCTGACCCCCAAACACTGAGGCAGCTCTGCTGCATTTATCTTCTGCTGGAGTACCAGGGACAGTAATAAAGATAAGCCCAGCAGATAAAGCACATAAACCCAGTGGGCTGTTCTCTTTTGTCTTCTCCCTACTCAGCACTAATGGAAAGCTACAGCCCACTACTGCAGACAAGAGGAATTCTTTTGTCTGACTGCAGGAATCTGGAGCTGACTGCAAGTGCTCAGCACCCACATGGGAATCTAGGCTAGGTTCCCATGTAGTACAGGGGGATCATATATATTTAAACTTCTGAAAAATGCCTACCTGGGATGATTAGATGTAAATGAAGTGCTTATGGAAATCTGGCTTTACACAGAAGTGAGTTACCGTGGCTCTTGTGCTCCAGCAGGGCCTTGGGAATGGATGGGGTGTGTGCCCTATTTCATCATGAATACAAAACAAAATGCTTCTGCAACACTCCTCACAAATGCTTCTCAGCATTTCAGGTTGCTAAGAACCACCACAGAGCCCATTATCACTGGCTAATTCAATCAGCCACAACCTAAGCCCTCAAGTGCCACTTAAAGAGAAAAGAAAGTGCTTTACACTCTATCGTCTGCAGAGAGATCTTTGTACCTAGGGAAGCTGGAAGCAGCTTCCAAAGGAAAAAACCCACACCCAAACCCAACAAACATGATAGAAAGACAATTAGAAAACTTACTTCACTCCTTCTCCTCTCTGTTCTCCAATCACAACCTGCACCACCATTTTGTACCTGTCAAATCCCTCCTCTGGAGAGAGGGAAAAAAATAATAATGAGCGCAATAATTTGTTTAAAATATGAGCCCAAAATAGGACCCTGAACACTAAAGATTTCTGGCTACACAGTGTCCTCTACAAGCCCATGCAAGCAGCCAAGTGGACAGACTGCCTTGTGGCTTCAATTCTGCTTTGACAAGAGCTGATCACATGGAAAGAACATAAATAAGGCTGCTGTGGACAAAATGCAGATTGAAAAAAAATATATTATTTTAAAACTGTTCTGATGCAAAGGTATTGTAGAGATTCTTCTGTCACATAGGTGTTTCCTTTGCTTCTGAGCGGGGAAAAAAGGCCCCATAAAAGCATATGTGGATCTGTGTTATGTGTCTGCAGAGATATGCAATTGTTTTACAATACTAAAGAAACACCTCCAGGGCACAGACCAGATCCAGTCAGGCCATGGCAATGTTCCAGAAGCCAAATCAGAACAAGCATGTTTAAAATCAAATATGGATCCTAATGCCTGTCTTCAACAAAGCAGTGTCCCGGGAAGACTCTGGCACACTGTTCCCACTGGAGGATTGAACACAACAGGCTGGGTCTGTTTTAACATCTACCACGTCAATGCTTATCAGAGATACCAGCTGATACAGCGGCCACACAGGGCCAGCCTTGCTTCAGGCTGCTGCAACTGTATTTACACATTACTGCAGCCGAGCCCTGTGCACATGAGCCTGGCATCAACACGTGCTGGGCCCACAGCTGCTGCTGGCTTTAAAGCAGATGTGCAAGTCTGGGAGAAGCATCAATCCACGGCACCTGCCGAGGGTGACAGTCCGGCCATGCCACTGCACTGCGTCAGGCCAGCCCAGCAGATGGAGCACCAGCCTGTCCCCAGGAGGAAAGCAAAAAAAAGTGGCTGTGCCAGCACACACATCCATGTACTTGTCCCAGCACAGAACTCAGGAAACACCTGCTGGAGCTTGCAGTTTCCTTCTTGAACTCAAAAATATTGAAGGGTATCCTGTGCAGCACCACCACAACCTTGCAGTGCAGTAAGGCTGTAGTCACACCCCTCATCTGCTCCTCTCTCCCTCTTCCCTGTGCCCCCTGAGCCTTGTTCTGATCTCCCTGCTATTCCACTCTGACCAACTCTGATCTAACTCACAGCAGAAAAAAAGCAGGAATGGTTCTGTTTATGGGAGCAAGAAGCAGTGAAGCATCACTTCTTTCTTCTCTCTAATGTCGCTTCTTCACCCCTGCAGCCCCTCCTGACATCCCATACCAGCCAAGCTACACGAAAACAGATCTTGTCCGCTTGAATTAGATCTTCAGTTCCGCAGGCAAGGAACGTGTATATAGGACAGATTGTTTCATAACAGTAGACTCGAGTCAGTCAACAAGAAAGGAATAGGTTTCAAGAATAAAGGAGGAAAGACAGATTTTGTCAAAAGGGAGAGGACACGGTACGAAAAGAAATTACTTCCCCAGCAGATCTCCTTACCTTTCAGTCTGTCTTTTATTGTCTCTGATAAGGACTTTGTAAGCTGGGGCATTTCTTCAGGGTCGTACTGTACATTGGCCAGCTTTTCCTTCAGTATTGCATGGATGCATTCTTTTACTGTGGACGATTTAAATCTATCAGGGAAAAAAAAGCAGCAACAGAAAGCCCCGAAAGTTCACACAATGCGTAGAAACATACACAACCCCACCTGGGAAAATGCAGCTATCACATATTAAAGAAAAAATGACAAATCAAAAACCGCGGGGGAAAAAAACCCCTGCTAAGATGGAGATACTTAACCAGCCCTGCCAAAAGCCAAACACCCATGAAAAGGTGTGAAACCAGCCCCTCCCGCTGGTGTGAAGTTGCCTCTCGAGCTGCATCCCCAACCCGAGTGCGTGCCAAAGTCGGTCAGGGAGTCCAGTGCCCCCCATCTCCCAAACCTTCGGGGCTCCCCCATTCCCAGCGGACCCCCAGAGCCCCTCCTGCCCAGGGAGCCCCTCCCCGCCATTCGACATTCCCACCGCAGCTCCCACATCCCGCAGGGCCAACCTCCCCAATCCAAGGCCGCCACCATCCCCTCTCTCCCTACTAAAGCCTCGGCTCACCGGTGCTGGAGGCCGGGCCGGAGGCTGTAGGTGTTGCCGGCCCCATCGTCCGGGCCCAGCTCGCCCATGGCCGCGGTGCCCCCGCAGCCTTCCCGGCGTTGGGTTACCGGGACAACCCCCGGGACAACCCCCGCCGCTTCCGCCGCTCCCGCCCCCGCCGCGTCAGCGCCGCGTCCGTCCAGCGCGGGCAGCGCCGCCGGGGGATGCGGGGACACCGACCCGCGTGTATTTCCTACCCTCGTTAAAAAAAACCCAACCAACCAAACAAAAAAAGGCAGCAACAAAAAAACCCCAAGCCCAAAACCCCAAAACAACACAACCCCCCCAAAACAACAACAAAACAAAATACAAACTAAAACTAAAAACAAAC
>JAWWES010000011.1:9812598-9864596 GCA_035583135.1 Lophotriccus pileatus
ACACCCCCCCAAAACCAAACAAACAGAAACCCCCCACAACGAACCCAAACCCCTCCTCCCAAAAAAATTATTTTGACTAATTTTTGCCATTAAAAAACGTGCCCAATAACGTCATTGGTAAATAAATAGTAAATAACCGCCATGATGATTGTAAATTATTTTAAGAGTTGTATTAATGGTAAAATTTTGTTGTGGAAGGCACTGAGGTGCTGGAGCGTGTTCAGAGAAAGGCAATGAAGCTGGTGAAGGGTCTGGAGCACAAGTCCTATGAGCAGCGGCTGAGGGAGCTGGGGGTGTATTGCCTGGAGAAAAGGAGGCTCAGAGGTGACCTTATCACTCTCTACAGCTCCCTGAAAGGAGGTTGTAGCCAGTGGGGGTCAGGCTCTGCTCTCAGGCAACCAGTGACAGGATAAGAGGACATATTATTCTTAAGCTGCCACTAGAGGTTTAGGTTAGACATCAGGAGGAATTTCTTCACAGGAGGGGTGATTAAACTTTGGAAGGGGCTGCCCAGAGAGGCGGTGGAGTCACTGTCTCTGGAGGTGTTTAAGGAAAGGCTGGACATGGCACTTAGTGCCGTGATCTAGTTGTCATCGTGGTGTTCAGTCATAGGTTGGACTCAATGATCTCAGAGGTCTTTTCCAGCCTAAATGAGTCTGTGATTCTGTAAATAAAGTGTTCCATGAGGTTGCTGCCTGGGGTGAGGCAGGAGGTCTGATAGGGAGAGAGTGAGGTCAGATGGCCCAGCCTCTCTGGGTGCTTCCATGATGACTCCATCCTGCCCCAAACCAGCAGCTGCAGCCCCTGGGTACACCGTCACCCAGGACTCAGTGGGCTGGAGCCGCCGTGGGTGCCAGCAGGGCAGAGAGGTCCCTGTGTCCAGATACATGTCTGCCAGACCCTGGCCTCAGCTGGATGGGGGCTGTGATGGTGTCCCAGACCCAGGAGACTTGCTGGGAGGGCCTGGCTGCTGAGGGACGGTGGGCGCAGGTGGAAGAGAACACAGCCTGGACTCATTGCCATTGCAAAGCCTGTTCTCCCAATTTTTGCCTGTGTGTTCCTGCCAAGCCTTGTAATCTCTTCCTGCCTCTGGGCCATGCAGCCATCAGGAAGAAGGTCCCAGCCTTGTTCCTTTCCTCCAGGAACTTAAATCCTCCATAAAAGGCCTAAAATTCTTGTTCTCCGATATCCTCCCTGTCATACCCCTGTGCTCTTTTCCCTGCCTGCAGCTGCTGTCTGTCCCAAGGAAGGCTGCATGTGACGCAGCCCGTCCTGAGCTGACATTCTGCTTACCCCACAGTTTATCTCGATGCCGCGATCTCCACAATCCTTCCTGCGTGCAGTGGGTGACGTGGCTGAGAGAGGTCCCTGTGCTCTTCACCCAGCTCCGAATGGAAACAGTGTGAAGGCACAGCCAGTGCCGGTGCAGAGCATGCTGCTGCCAGGATTGAGGTGCTGGAGGGGGCCAGCACCTGTGACAGGGCTGGGGATGATTGGAGGTGCTCCTCGGGTACAGGAGGTGTGAGGTTGCACCAGAACGCAGAGGGTACAACTGTTTTGCTTGGGATGCACAGGCATATCCCAGCTGGTGCCAGGTCCTGCCCAAAACTGCTTTGAGCACAGATGAGTTGATGAGATCCCAAGCAGCAGCAGCTCCTGATTTCCACAGATTTTAGCAGGACCACTTGCTAGGGATGGACCATCGGAGTCCTTAATACCACAGGGCTCTGCCCGCCAGCAGGAGCAGCACCTCACTGCCATGCCGAAGGTGATGGTGGCCCGGTGCCATACCCGCGTGGCACCTTCCCATCAGAGTTACCATAGCTCTGCCCAGGCCCTGCAGGTTTCCGCTCGCTAAAGGAACAGTTTTGTGCCTCTGTTCCATCCCTCTGCTTACTCACTGCTTACCGTTGCTTACTCACACCCACGGGCTGCTGCCTGTCCCCACAGGGTCAGGTGCCGTTCCTCATGCAAATAATTTTCAAAGACCTTCCTAAATTCTAAGAAGTATCTGAAAGATCTCAGCACTCTTCTGTGGTTATCTGCAAACACTATTAACCGTTTCCTCTTCTTGCCCCAGCCATTCGCCTCCTGCCTGGGTCAGACAGACTGAAGTCACAGATGTAAATACACAGATGTGAATTCAGTTAAAATGTTGGGGGAAGGATCTTTGGAACCTGTGGGTTTCTCTTCCTGAGCATCTTTTTGTGGTAACCTGTGTTTCCCATTTCATTTGGCAAGCTTTGCTTTCCCCGGACTTCAAGATCATTTATCTTTGGACTCCAGTGAATTTATCTGAGGTGTTTGATCACAGCTTTGTTTTTCATCTTTCAAATTTTCAGTGCTCCTTAAATACCCCAGATGCTTGTAAGCCATATTGGGTCTGATCCTCTACCCTTTGACTCTGGTGATAGCTGTGTGCCCTGACAGTGATGGCTGCAGGAGACTGGAGCCTCCTCTGGGTCCCAGCTGCGTTAGTGGGATTCTCACTGACACACTGGGCCACCTTCTTGTTGGGGAAAAAAAGGACATTTGTGCTCCTATGAAGTGGTATGATGTGCTTGCTGAAGTTACTCTCTCTTAGTTTTAAAGAACAAACTGTTTTCTCACTTATTTCTCTTTCTCCTTCCTTTTTAGACCTTCTTTTCCTCTTTTGGTGGCCAAATAGCAAAGGACCGTCCCATGCAATTTACTATATTCCAGCTCACAGAAAGTGAGCAAAACCCTTCAGCAAAACCCCAAGGTGTACCATCCACCCCTTTGGGCTGGAGGTGATTTACCGGCATGATGCGGTGCTGCAGAATGGTTTGAGCCAGGCTGTTTTCCTTGGTGCTGGAGAACCTGGTGAAAGAGCCAGCAGGAGCTACGTTGGTCTGGCAGGGTGCAGGCAGGGCGCAGGCAGGGTGCAAGGCCTTCCTAAAGCCTGGTGGCTGCTGTGTGGCTGGGGCTGGGCTCCTCTGCGATGCTGACACCTGGGGCACATGCTGGGCTGGGGCACGGCACCGCTGCTCACCTCGCTTTCCTCTGCAGCGGCTTCCTAACAGCGAGATTGATCTTTTCTTTTATTCTTTTCATCGCTTTTTTTTTTTTTTTTTTTCTCAGAAAAAAGGCCACTGTTGGTTTCTCATGGACGTGGCAGCCTCCCTGCCTCAGGTACCGGCTTACACCCATTTCAAGCGTGCATTGGAAAGTTTGAGCAATTTGTGCTATGATTTTAATCAGAGCCCTCTGCTGCTGCCACATGAGGCGGGGAGAATGAGCCAGTTTTTCCTGCTGATCCCTACCTTGAAAAGTCGTGATCTTGGCAGTGATACCCATCACATCTTCTCCCTTTAGAAATCAAAACATTTTGCAAGTGCCAAACAAGCCTTCCCCCACCTGGCCCAGATGCCTGCTGTCAGCATAAAGCCTCAGGTAGAAAAGCCTCCTTGTTGTGAGCTTCTGTATTTCCTGAGGCTCAGTTCAGTTTAGTTTAGTTAGGGTTTTTTGAGTGGGAATGCAGGAAATTGTGAAAGAAGAGGTGAGGTCCACCTCAAAACCCACCTGCACCCTTGCACATGGTGGAGAGTGCTCCTTTTGCCACCCATCCAGGCAGTGCGGAGGCCTCTGGCCAGGTGGAATGGAGAGGTGACAAGGTGGGCACAGCTCTCAGCCTTGCTCTGCAGCCCAAGCAGGGCCAGCAGCTCATGATAAAGGAATGATGCTGCAATGCCAGGAGGAGACTGGAAAAGAGGACCCAGGACAGGCTGGATTGAGTCACCCAGGGTGACCCCTATCTGCCACGGTTCAGAAGTCCCTCCTTGGCCATCCCAATTTGACCATCACAGTAGTGTTAGGTTAATGGTTGGACTTGATGATCTTAGAGATCTTTCCAATCTTAATGATTCTATGATTCTATGAAATTAGGGGTGGTTCCCCCAGCCCACTTGCCTGCCAGGACCATATTTGAAAGTGAGAGGTGAGCAAGCCCCAGCCCTGCAGCTCATTTTTGAAAGCCTGGAAAATAATGAAATTGTCATTAGAATCACATCCTTCACCCCAATTATTAATTTTCCCCTGACACTTTCCAAAATTGCAAGGCACCAAGGCTGTGTTCGAGAGAAGTGGAGGAGCTGCTTTCACCACTGGTTATTTCCCCTGCGAGTATTAGTCGGTGTGGTGAGCGGGGAACATCGACAACGGAAAAATTACAGAAGTCTTCTGCAAATGTCACCCCAATAACAGCACCCTGGCTCTGGGCACCTGCCTTTGCTCTCTGCAAATCCATCATGAAAATACATCCTGAAAGAGGCAAATCTCCTCCTTCTCCTTCTCCTTCTCCTTCTCCTTCTCCTTCTCCTTCTCCTTCTCCTTCTCCTTCTCCTTCTCCTTCTCCTTCTTTCTCCTCCTCTTTCTTAGTCTCTTTCTCTTTCTCCTTCTCTGTATTCTCCCATCCCACCCCACTGGGAGCAGCCTACTAGGTGCCCCATGGCTACCAGACCCTCCCCATCTACCCAGTGCCACATGTCCCACAACACCCCACTGCCTTGGGCAGCTGTTGGGACTACCCATGGGTGCCTGGGAACCCAAGACAGCTTTTACTTATGTGCCAGGCTTGGAGCTGAGGACCTGTCCCTTGTGGCCCCTGCCTGCTCCATCCCTGGAAGATTTCCCCAGAAAGGGTTCAGGCTCAGAGGTGCCTGTCCCTGCTGCTTGGTAAGCTGGTTGCCTGCGTGGGAAAGCAAGGAGGGGAAGGGGCCACGTGTGGCTCAGCTGATCCCTGCCTCGGAGGGGAGGAAGCTGGGGGCGGGAGGCAGCCCGGGTTTCCCTCTGGGGGAGAGATGGGCACGTTTCATTTCCACCCAGCCCTGGCAGTGTACGACAGAGAACAAGCTGCTGCTTCGGGGAAGGAAGCACAGAGAGAGCCAGGGCCGGCACAGCACATACGGCACAGCACATCGCGCCTGCCTGGGCAGGGAACCCACCGCCTCGCCCTGGCTCCAGGTGCCTTGAAGACGATGTGGGGCAGCGTGGAGGTGGCCCTGGCTGGCCTCTGCGCTGTCCTGCTCTGCTGTGGGCCCACGCTGGTCTGCTGCCGCCGGGGTAGGTACTGGAGTGTGGCGTGCTCGCTGGTGTGGCCCGTGTCATTTGCAGCTCTTGGAAAATGTCTAAAGGCTAGTCTAACTAAGAACCTGGGATCAAGAAGACAGACACCCCAACGCTTTTGGGTATGTGTGGCTGAAACAAAGGACATGGGGATGGTTGAGGCAGAAACGGGATTAAGAGTTAGGGAAGGGGACACAGCCCACAGTGCTGACACCAGAGCTGTGTTGTGGCACAGTGACTGTAGTTAGGGTTTGGTGAGTTTGTCAGTGCCATGTGGGGTCTGGTGTTTTCTGCTCTGTCTCTCATGGCTTCAGTCTGTGCCCTTGGGCTGCAACTCCTGTTTTGGACTTGACACTGAAGGAGCCAGGGTCCTTTCTCTGGGTGAAATTTGGGGAAGAAGGAGAGGTTGAGGGGAAGCGATGAGTCTTGGCAGAGCAGATGAAAGCCCTGGTGAAGCTGTGTTCTGCTTCTTCCCAGCCTGACTCTTTCTTTGGTGGATTCGTGTGTTTTCTGTCCTGATGGTGGGTGTAGGGCTGGGTGTTGCTTGGAGCAGATGTTACCTCTGGTGCTGGGAAGATGCAGGGAAAATGTAAACCCAATGTCTACTTTGAAATGTCCTCCGAACACTTCATTCATTGGTGGCACCAGCAATGGTAGAAGGCAAAGCCCTGAACCTGCCAAATATTTCCTGTTAAACACGAACACTGCAAAATTCAAAAACTGTAAATTCAAAATACAAAACACTTCAAAAATTCCATTTCTTACTGTGGGCACTGCCACAGCCGGTGCTGCCGGTGGGAACTGGGGCACTTCTCTCTCTCCCTCCTCCTGTTTGGTCTCATCCCTCATTTCTCAGCCCAGTTTTCCATTTGATCTTGTATCTATTCAAGGAATCGTCCAGGTTCATTTTCTGTTTGATGACACTGAGATCGTGGTCCTACAGCCTCAGGCCAGAGCTGAAAGCACAAGAGGGACTTTCTGGCTCTGCCTGCAAGCTCTGGGGCTGCTATTGGTGTTGATTTCTGAAAAGGGAAGGTGAATTTCTTAATGACAGAGACTTTTCAAAGCCTTGGTGGTTTGAATAATTTGGACAGGTAATCCATGGGAAAAATGCCTCTTCCCACTTTTTATTGCTCAGAACAGAAATTAATGCAACAACTGCCATGTTCTGCTGTATGGGACTGGTTGAGCTGGGACAGTGTGTGCCTGTCCCATGTTCACAGCATCCCCACTGCCCAGAGGGGTGGAACCTGCCAGCATAATGGGAAGGGAAATGTGGTGAAGCGGCAGAGCTGGTGCTGAGAGCCAAGAGGCCTATGGCTCTATCTGACTGCTCTGTGTGCTAGGAGCAGCCTGGCAAGCCCATCTGGGACCCCCAGGGTGGGGGGCAGCTGGGAAGGGATGGCATCGTAAGCTCCAGGTTCCTTTACCCTGTTAGGTGGTCTCAGGCTGGAGATGGCAAATACGGTGCCATGGGCAGCCCCTGCCTGCCCTGAGGTCCAAGCATGGTGCAGTGGGGAGAGCCAGAGCATCCCAGCAGGCAGCCAGGCATGAGATGGGCTGCACCACAAGGCACTGCCCCAACCCAGGACTCAGTTCCTCTTCTCACGTTTAGAATTGGCATCAGCTGGAGAAAGAATGACCCAGACATCAAAATATAGCATAGATTTAAAAATAATACAACCCTCAAAGTTTGTTTTCCCTGGTACAAGTGTTCTGTGCTAATTTTAGGCAGTCCAGAGCACAACTTGCATTTCACACTACCGTTACTAACTCTGAGGGTGCCCCTCTACCCAGCAGGCACACACTCAGGAGGGAAGAGACATGGACTAAGGTACCTCCCTGTGACCCAGAGTGATGAAGTGGACTGGGCTTGTATCCCTGGCTCCTGCACAGGGGGTATGACTGTTTCTGAGATCTGTGCCTGCTGTAACTATGTCTGTGCCTTGTTTCCTCTCTTCCAAACAGTGACTATCTTCCCATCAGTGTTGACTTTCCATGAAGGTGGCATAGCCACCTTCTCCTGCAATATCTCCACGGAGAGTGACTCTGGCTCAGAGTACAGTCTCAACTGGTACAGGGAGACCAACCACAGCCAAGCCCAAAAAATAGCTGAGATCAGCCAAAACAACCCCATGATGAAGACGGAGAAGTACCGGCTCACCAACCACACTCCTGTCTTCAAGATCGAGATTCTGAACCTCCACCAGAATGACTCAGGCTCCTACTACTGTGGATTGATCACCTTCTTTGAACCCAATAAAGTGATGGAGAGCAACCGGTCCCAGCTGATGGTCACAGGTCAGGCTCAGGGCTGAGCTGATGGGTAGCACACTGTAGCTCCAGGGCTTAAGGCAGGCAGTACCCTGCTGGTGGAGGATCTGACATAGGTCAGGAGAACACAGCCCTGCCCTTTCCCCTCTCCTTTGCATTCAGGGTTGAGGTCCAGGAACACAGGCTGACCTCCCTGTGAACACTGCGTCTGGATGTGGTCCTGATGCAGGAGGTCTTCATCCTGCTGGAGCTGTGTCCCCAGTAATGCTGTGGGGAAAAGCAATTCCTACCCATTGATGGAGGCCTGAGACCAGTGTAGGGAACTGCCTTCATCCTTGAACAGCTCCTTTGGGGACAGGAATTGTGTTTGAAGTGATGACCAGGGCTCAGACGCCTCAAATAACCAGTGTTGGTGTAGACCCTGACATTGCAAAATCATGCTCTGTGAGGGTCTGATAGTCCCATGGTGTGTGAGACTGAGATTTTGCAGCAGTCTCTGTCATAACCTTGCTTGACAGCAGAGGGGCTTTGTGGTGCTCAAGCTGGACTTTTATAAAAAGGAAAAACTCTGCAAAAGTCACTGTCTTCCACAACATCTCTTCCCAATGCGAGCTGATTCTGTACTGGCCCCAGGATGTGGACATGGCAGGGAGGCCTGGGGAAGCTGTGTCCTTCATGGGGCTCTACTGAGCATGGGATCATGCCACAGGACTGCCTGAAGGTGCAGAATGAAGCCTTGGCCATCTGTACCCCAACTCTCAGAGGTGTGGGATCATCTTCATCGCCTGCAATGGGAAGAAATGGGACATCTCCAAAGCATTTCCCATATCAGCCCAAAATCAGGGCCCCTGGAGGGATGGTGGGGCTGTGGCAGCCTGTGTGGGACTGAGCCTGTTCCTCTGTTGCCTTTCACAAGAACTGTAGAGATCATTTTCCACTCCTAACCTGCTGTTTTTGAATGGCTATTGCAGCAGCCCCTGAGATGAATCCAACTGAGGAGCCAGAGATAGAGGAAGGCAACCCCTCAGACCACATCAAGGCCATGCTCCTGGGCATCCTGCTGCTGGCTGGTGTAGTACTGCTGCTGGTCTTTGGCTACCTCACCATCACGTACAGGAGAGGAGGTACGATCCCCCTGGGGGCCGGGCAAACCCAGCCTGGGACCAGGGATCAGCCAGATGTCTGCAGCTGCTTGGGGTGAATGGGCTGGTTCAATGTGCTAAACTCTGCTATGACATATCCCCATGGGATAGATATCTCCATGCCTAGGGGAGATGGGTGCTTTGAGCCCTGCTTGCCTGTTGTAGAGCCCCCAGACCATGTGCAGTGGCTCTACACCACTCACTGGTGTGGTGCTTTAATGTTGCACACGAGTCTCTCCCATGCCCCTTGCCCAGGCACCTTTGGAGCATCTCATTATCACCCTGCTGCAGCACAGGGCATCACCTCATGCACTCCACAGAGGAGCCCCCTGCATTCCATTAATTCAAACTAAACTCTAGGCTATGGGCTGGTGTCTCACTTGTCCTTCTAATGCTCAGGGTGTTAGATCCTGAGTAGAGAAAGAAATGATTGTGGTGTCCAGCACTCTCTAAGACGAGGGGCTGGGTCAGCTCATGCTGTTGTGGTAAACAAGCCTCTTCTAACCAAGTGTGTTACTTTGCAGATGTGCAGAAACCACCAAGTGAAAACATGCCAGCGGTGAGTTTTCCGCCTCTGTCGCTCTACCATGCTGCAGGGGAGCATTGTGGCATCGCTGGGGTGAGCAGGGTGCAGCGCCTCCCTTTATCAGCCCTTCACAAGCATCTTACTTCTCCTGTCTTCTCTGCTGCTGCTGCTTGATCTTTTCTGCTCAGCTACAACTGCTTTTCTGCACCTGCAGCACAGCAGTCCCATCACAAAATAAAAAAAAACTGCCCCAGAGAGGATGGGATTCTTTAGTCCAACCCTTCATCAAAGCAGGGCTATCTTTGACAGTGGATTGCACTGCTGTAGAAAATGGGAGAATGTTTACCCTCACTATATTAAGCTAAAATTTATTTTGCTGCATTTGGTGCCTTTTTTCTTCCCCCTTTTGCCAAGCACCTCTGGGAGGGATCTGTCTCCATCTTCCCTCCTACCCCATTAATTTGGTAGCAGTACGTTCCCTTGCTCTCTCTCTTCTCTGGGCTGAGCAAACCCAGCCCCCAGGCTCTTCTCATGCACACTGTGCCATCTTCAAGCCCAATGGAGAGGTGGGAAAAGGGCTTCTAACACATCCCTGCCTCCCACTGCACGACAGGGAGAGAATCCAGCCTGCCTGCAGAGGCAGAGAGCTGAGACGCACATGGCTTTGCAGTGAACTCAAGGCTCAAGACCTGGTTCCTCTGGGCACATGCTATCCCAGGTCTGTGCATCTTTCTGCTTTGTATCTCTCACCCTCCTGGGATGCCTCAGACCCGATTCTGGCACTTGCTGTAA
Source organism: Lophotriccus pileatus (assembly GCA_035583135.1). NCBI lineage: Eukaryota > Metazoa > Chordata > Aves > Passeriformes > Tyrannidae > Lophotriccus > Lophotriccus pileatus. The sequence continues at coordinate 9,822,418 of JAWWES010000011.1, forward strand.
AAAAGGGGGCTTGTGCTGGGGATGGCAGGTACCTCTGAATGTTGAATCACCACAGTGGGGTTTCCTTGCAGAAGGAAGAGAAGCCCCCTGTGGTGTCTGTATCCACTGTGGACTATGGTGTGCTGGAGTTTCAGAGGGATCAGTGCACCCATGTGCTCCCCGAGACCCAGCCAGTTGACCAGACGGAATATGCCACCATCATCTTCCCAGAGGAGAAACCCGTCACACCGGAGCGGGGGAAGAAACGCTGGGACGAGAGAACTCAACAGCTGCACTTACAGCCCTGCTGAGGATCAGGGTCCCTCCTCACCACAGTGTGGGCATGAACACTCTTTCCTGGTCCCTTGCTCTCACTGCAGTTTGCAGTCGGGGAAATATCCAGCACACCAGGACTGAAACAACAGAGACGCTGCTGCTGAAGTTGATATCAGACAGTTCTGGCCACGGTGTTATCGTGGCCGTGGGGTGGGTACAACAGGATGAGGAAGGTCCCTGCTGGGCTCCATGTGCTGCCTCTTCACTCAAGGCAGGGAGGATGGGCTAGGACAAAGCAGTGACACCAACAGGTCTGTCCCAAAGGCAATGTATGTCATGCCTCAGTTTTCTACCTCCACCCAGGGCTCTGTGGAGTGGCCTTGCTGCTTCCCTTCCCCAGGTCTGACCCAACTAGCAAAGCACGACTGTTGGAGGCAATGCTGGAGGCCAGAGCTGGAGTGGATCCTATGAGATGCTGCTCATGGAAACCCATGGCTGAGGGCTTCTCCTTGCTCCGAACAAAGGCTGCCTTGTATTCTGCTATTTAAAGAACCCCCTGGGAAGTGGGCAGCTGGTTTTCCTCCTTTCTCCGGGCACTTCCCTTCTCTCCAAGAGGGGAAATCTACCCCTATGTCCCTCCGACCACAGGTGGGAGTCGGATCTGGTCAGGGGGGTGAATAAAGGGTTTTGCATGCGGGGAGTTTGTTTACTTGTGATGGCAAGTGCGTGGGCAGGCAAATAACGGCTCTTGCAGTGCAGGCGAGAGCTGGGAGGTGGCGGCATCTGTTGTGGTTCCTGGGTCTCTCCGTGAGATATGCAGGCTGCACTTCCACAAAGCTGCTCTTAATAATTCAAGAGGCTGATGCTCTTTTTCCTCCTGCCCCTGTCTGAGCTGGTCACCCAGGCACAGCTGCAAGGCCAGGACAGCCCTTTACCAGGCTTTTCTTGGGACACTCACCCAGCCCGTGGGGATATGCATGCTTGCTGTGCCAAGGGTCTGGCTGCCATCAGCCGGGGCAAAGCTCACAGCATGGTGCTCAGTGCAGCTTTCTGGCTTCAAACTTCCACTTTCCCTCTTGAAAGAGGTGCCAGGGCTGTGCTGCCTGCCAGAAACCAGAGCAGAAAGAAATGACAGCTGCTCAAGAGGGGAGAAACCCCAGTAAGGAGTGGCTTTGAAGGCAGCAGAGACCTACCAGGAGATGGTGAAAACCAGTGAAAACAGAGAAGAGACACTTGCATCTCACACTTAGGCAGCACCATCAGCAGGTTTCTTCTTCACTTACTTCCAGTAAGCCTCGTGGGAACCAGCCCGAGTGCTGGGGGAAGGGGTGAGGCAAGCCAGGCACCACAGCTTGTCCTCTGTGGGGACGGGAAAGTCCATGAGAAGCTTCCAGAGGGGACCAGATGGGATAAACATCCATTTGGGATGTCTTTCATCTCTCCTCAGGGTGGGAAAGTGGATATGGTGGCCTCCCTTTGTCCCTGGTGCTGCTGAAGGGTCCCAGTAGCCTCCATGGGCAGTGTTGTAACTCCCAAAACATTGACTCGGGCCAATGCACGGTTCAGCCCATCAGGCCTTTTTGCCAGCAGCTGCCCTGCTCCTCTGCCCCAGCGGCTCTGTCAGAGATCTGCTGTGGCCGGCAGGGCCCGGAAAACCAAGGCAGGAGGCAGCCGCAGTGGGCGAGAAGCGGGAGCTCAGTCAGCAGTTTTGTTTTTGGCTTTCCTGTCAGACACAACACCGGTGAGAGGGTGGGCCAGTGGGCCCTGCTTCATATTTTCCGATCTGCCTCTCAGACAGCAGAGGTGCCGGATTTTTAGACCTTCCTGCACCCCCTGGCTGCAGCTATGACTCCTCCCAGGAACAGTTGGGGCTGAGTCCCTTCCTCTCTTGGTGGATTGCAGTCTGCAGCTGGCCAGAGGCTCCCAAGCTCTCTGGTGGCGTTGGAGGTGTAGCAAACACATCTCGCTCTGACATTTGGGGTGGGAGAATATCCAGCGATGTCAGTGCCTGTTGTGCCCCTCCGATCCCCATCAGCCTTGCTGCAATCTTGCCCCATGCAGGGAGGAAGGCTGGGCTCTGGGGATGTTTGGGGTGAGTGGTGGGAATGGTCCACGCTGCCAGTTACCATTTCCCATCCCTGTTTGGAGCACAGGGTGCTCAGCACTGGCAGAGACATGAGCTATGCTCCCCTGCACTGGGCACAGCACTGGCTGTGCTAGCCAGCGCAGGAACAGGGCTAGGATGAGCTCCAAGTGGGATGCAGGTTTCAAGCCCCCAGCTGGGCATCTCCAAACCAAGCAATGCCTTAAGATGCGTGTCAGGCCCCACACCCCAGCATCCTGCTTGGGAATGGGGAGTCGAGCGTGTTTGTGTGCAGGAGCTGTTCTTTTGTCTTTCTGTGCAAGCCAGGAGAGCAAACACGTGCAGTTTTAACTTTCTCTCCAGCCTGGTGATGGTAGTTTGGTCTTCCCAGAGTCACTGTGCAGGATCTGGAAGAAGCTGTTTTACCTCCTGTCCTGAGAAGTCCCCAGTTCTGGCTTTCCTGACTCAACTATCCTACATCCCTCCTTCCACTCCCCCTCCCTCCCTATCACAGCCCTCTTGGTTTTGCCCACCACTGCATCCATCTCAATTGCCTGCCTACTATTTGCACTAACTGGCAGGTTTATGCCCCTTTTCTCCAGTCCAAATTAAGGAAGGACTCAAGTAAACTCATTTCCACCTAGGATGCAAAAATTTGTGTCTTTTTTTTTGAGGGGGCTGAGTTGACAGCTTCAAGTCCTTTGGTTTTCCCTGCCCACATCAAGAGGAGACAGGGCTATGATGGGCCTGGTGTGGTTTTGGGGCACATCCTTTCTGCAGAAGCTGCTTTGTTGGCTCTGAAGGGGTGTGGGTGGCACGGTTTCAGTGGTCGTTGATTTAGGCTGTGGAAGGGAGGTTTGCTGAAGGGTGGTTAGGCAGACCTGACCACCTGGCTCTGGATTTTGACCTTGTTCCCAGCAGCATCACAGCCACTGGGACTAAGCCCTGCACCTTAGAATCACTGGCCACTGACAGAGTAAGAACAGGGCTCCAGACTGGTCCACCATCCCATTTTGGGTAAATGGTGGCATTACATCAGTGCAAGAGGGAAGAGAACAAGGCCCTGAAAAATTAAATAGCACCTGGACCCGACTGTGTTCTCACATCACTGGGAATAACTCTTGAAATGCCAGAGGAGATAGGGTGTAGGTTTGGGTCTGCCCACCTCATTCCCCTTGGCATAGTGATGTGAGCAATGGAGAATGCTCCCAGCAACTTCCCCCCTGTTGCACAAAGCTCACAAGTGCACAGCAGCCAAACCAGGGTGTGTGTGCACGTATGTCCAATTTTTTCCACTCTGTATCCCCCCAGAGCAAGCATCCCCAGCCTGGCCATGCACACTCATATGCAAGCACATGTGAATGCTCATGAACACAGATGTGGAAGCATCTTCCCATGCAAATTTGTGTGCACACCCCCAGATTTGCACAGCTACTGTTGCCAAATACACTCACCCCGCTGCAGACACATATCCCCCCAGCCCCTCTATCCGTGTGCCAGGGCTTCTCTTGTACTGGGACCTGGGTGCAGCCAAAGGGGTGGCTGTGGGTGCTGAAGGCGTTGCGTTTCCTGCACACTTCGATCTGCCAGTCAGAGCAACCACTCCTGACCGCGGACACCCAGCACTCCCTCGAGAAGTGGCTGTCACCAACGTCAGTGCCAAAATGCTTTGTCAGCTCCCTGAGACCACACACCAGCTGTGACCTCTGGGGAGCCCCATTCCTGGTCCCGCCCTAGGGTCTTGATGATGGAGAGTGGCCAGACCCCTCTGGGAGAGCTGAGACTGATCCCTGTAAGCATCTGCAGGAAGCTTGGTTGTGTGGCTTCATGTGCCTGAGCTATACCAAAGCAAACAAAACCCTCTACATGATGCTTGAGAGCCAGCCTGACTCCTTATATACCCCAGCCTTCATTAAAGGTGATTGGGAACAACATGCACCCCTTAAAAAAACCCATTTCCCTTAAAGAAAGCTGAACTTATAATACATATATTGAGAAAACTGGGCAGGCAGATGAAGATGGAGAGACACTTGCAGCAGTGTCTTTGAGGAGAGCTGTGCCATGGAGCAGCAAAGTGCTGTTCCTTAAAAACAGGGCAATGCAGATGCTGGTGGGGGGAAGGGGTGGTCAGGACATAGAACAGTAAGGTCAATTTCAGGTGAGCACTGTTCTGATCACTGGGAGGTCTTGGAGATGTGTTTTGGTTTGGAAGAGGTTAGGCTGGAGGTGCTGCAGCAAGTATGTGGGTTATTTGGCCCCTGGGTTAATGAGGTGGTCTGTGGGTGGCCCTGGTCTGTGTGGCACTGTGGTGTGGAAGCATTGCCATGGCCTTGACTTGTTTGGAAAGCAGATGTCAGTCCTGAAAGAGACAGTCTGGGCTGAGCTAGTGGGTGGTGTAGTTGGTCATGGGAGGGATGGGCTGCTGGGCAGGCTGCCTGGGTCCCTAACCATGGCCAGCTTGCACAGCCCTGGTGTGTCCTGAGGGGTCCAGCCACAGCATCTCTGTCCTGTCCCACCAAACGCCTTGCCCCGCCTGTCACCAACCTGCTGTAGCCTGGTAGAATATCTGCATTTCCTCCTGCCGCCCTCACTTTGCTTTCTCTAGTTTTGCTTTGAGTCGTCTCCAGAGTTTCTTCTCTCTTCTTCCCTTTGCTGGGATGTGATACTTGAGGAGGGTGGTGGCAGGCCAGATCCTGACACACAGGGGTTTGGAGGGCAAGGCAGGAGCCATGTGCCTGCCCCTCCACTGCCCCAAGACCAAACCTACTGTCCATGGAACTGGGGCAGAGCCTTGTCGGAGGGTGCTGAGCTCTTTCCTTACAACTGGAGGGACCATCACAAGGCTCACCTGAAAGTCAGGTATCCCAAATCCATGTGGACTGATACCTGTCCACGTCTTCACATCCTGCACCATTAAATCTCTCCCCATCACTCAGCATCCCTCTCCACCACAGGGTGATGGGGCAATGTGCTCTCTCTAAAATCCAGCTTGGCCATACCCCCATTTCCAGAGTACCTGATACTCCTTGCCTCAAATCCACCATGGGATAGGTGGACCCTTCTTCTCCAAGGGCTTGAATGTGGAGGCAATCCAGCCTGAAAGGGAATCTGCAGCTATTGCATGTCCCTAGAGGTGATGGGTTTCACCACAGCAGGGTGACAACCATTCAACATCAGCAGTGGCAAGGTCAGAGGGGGACTGAGGCACGGACAGCTGGCATGGAGTTGTGTCCCAGGAGGATATGGATACCCAATTCACCATCTGCTTCAAGAAGAGGAAAATAGAGGATCCGTGAAACTCTAGATGAGTCAGCCTGCCTTGGTACCCAGAAAAACTCTGGAACAAATTAGTAAGGCCACCAAGCGGTAACACTGACAGGGCAGTGCTGGAGCTGAGATCACGCATTTAGCAGGAACATGTGTCAAACCAACCTCATTTTCTCTTCATTAGGGCAACAGGCTGGGTACCACAGGGAAAGCAGGAGTGATGCTATCTTTGTGTTGCCTTATATGACATTCTCATAAGCAAACTGGGGGAACGGGAAATTCTGCCGCTGTGGGTGAATGGCTTCCCAAGGAGCTATATCCCATGAGCAGTTATCAGCAGCTCACGACAGCAGACACATCAAACTAGTTTTCTGTGGAAGCATGGCTCACATGAAGGCAAGATGCTCTTGAGGGAGGGTGTAGGGCCTATTTGAGGGGAGGGTTAGAAAACAATTTCACCCTAATGACCTGGAGAAAATGTCCTGAAAGAATGACTGATGGAAAAGAATCGTGTGTGTTCAGTGCAGGAGAAGATGATGGAAGTTTTCAGAGTGGGGAAAAAGTCCTGGTATAGAGCAAGCAGTTTAGGGTTCTGCCCTGTTGCTCAGATGTCAGTCCATCTGTCCTGCAAACCTTGCCATGCCCATGAACACAATGTCCCCACTGCTGAGGGGCCATCCCTCTCTGCAGTCCTGCCTGGGGACTGTGGTTGAATGTCCCTTTCTGCTGCTCCTAGGGACTGCTGGCACGATGGAGCCACCTGTGTATGGGGTGACCCATCCCAAAAGAAGGAATGGATTTCCCAGCAAGGATAGGGTGGACATGGGCCACCGAGAGTCCTTATGGGTCTGGGCTGGAGGCTGGAGGGGGACAGGGAGGCTGACACACACTGAGAGATGAAGAGGAGGAGAAAGAACTTTGGGAAACCTTCCCGCTTCCGCAGGGGCTGCTCACCCAGGGGTGGGAGCTGAAGTAAAAAATAATTTCAGGCTGTGTGAAAGCAGCAGGGAAATTACCACACAGGCTGCACCTTGTGTGCTTCCTTCACACATCCCATGGAAGACCCATGACTAGCGTGCTGGGATGGAGAGCATTGTCAGGATCTGTCTCCAGCAAGGGCTGCCACCATAGTGGGGTCATTCTGTGTCCAGGAAGGGCTCATCCCTGCTCTCTGTTGGGGCTGGGCTGCTCCCTGTGGCAGCAGCTTTGGTTTCCAGGCAGGTGCTGGTAAGCAGCAAGGTGCTTGGGCAGAGCCGGGAGGTGTGTGTGTGAAATAGAACAGGACGTCAAAGCAGTTTCAGCTCTGGGGGTGGTTCTGGGAAAGTCCCTTTAGTAAAAGCAAGTCAAAGCTTTAATAGAGGGACCAGCACCCAGCTCTGTCTCAGAGATGACTGTGAGGGCTTCGCATACTGTGAGTTGTGATTTGAGTTGTGTTGCCATGATGTAACAGGGGACTGGTTTCCATCACAGCTTAGTTTTGGAGACAGGGACCCATCCCTGTGTGAGGAGTGCCACTGGATCCCTGCTGGATCCCCCACTGTGTCTGAGGGACAGCATTTTGGCCCCTGGAGTGGGAAGCATGGGGAGCGGTGCCTGTCCCATCGGGAGCATCCCTCTGCCCTATGGCAGCAATCTTGGGGAGAAAGAGCTGTGCTGAAAGCACAGACCCTCCAGATGAAGTGATCAGTGTGTCTGGGGCTGAACACAGGCAGGTCTGCCTCCATTTTTCTTTCATTCAAACCCCCACAGAGTAAATCTTGGACAGTAACACAGAGAAGCCAAAGTGGGCAGGAAGATGCTGCAGGGTGGGGGCCCCATCCTGGTCCTCTCCTGCTGCTGGGTCCCCATGTCATACTGGACCATGGTGCCTGCTGTAAGGCCAGCCTTGATGCTGCTTAGCTCCCACTTTCTGCACTGCAAGATTTGCAGCCCTGGAGACCCCTCTGTGGGAGGATGCATGAAGGAGTCTTCTATAGTGAACCTATAGAAATGGGGTCCACTGGGAAAGGAGTGAGAGGAGGCCAAGGAGATCTGCTACTTCCTCTCTTCCTCCCTTGCACCAGCCCTGAGCCAGGGATGTTCCCTGGTCCCCACCTGTGAGCATTGGAAAGGCTGGTGGGATGACCCCTCCTTCACTGTCCTGCTTGTAGTTCGCTGCCCCAGCCCAAGCAGGACCCCATGTACCCATAGCAGGGCTCTTGGGAAGAGGGTGACTCAGGTCCCATCCACAGGTTAGGACTTTCTACATCTTCATAAGGATCCTGAAGACCTTGGCTCCTCTACTTCCAAGAATGTTCTTTCCTTCCTCCTAGTCCTGCCCCAGATGGTAGCATCAAGGGGTAACTAAGAGTGGAAGGAGCTCAAAACAGGAAAGAACCTCAGAGCTGAGATGTGGTGTGCCCTGGGACCTGGTTATGTCCCTCTGCTCTCACAGGACCGGCAGCACACATTGTGAAGGTGTTGGAGGGCTCTTGATACAAACGACTTGCCATCTTTTCCCTTCCAGCAGCAAAGATCAGAGGCTCTCTACCAACCTGTGGTTGTTGGGACTTACCTGTGTTGACTGCCTGGAGCTGAGCCTGCCTTATCAAGCAGACCTTATCAAGCAGATCTTTCTCTAACTCAATACCAGTTATCATTTGACATCTTATCTAATCTGCTCCCTATCCTGCATTGCTCTCCACGGCATTTCCCGGGGGACCTTTGCACCTGGAGAGGGGTGAGCTGGGATGTAGAGGGCTGCAAGCAGCCCCAATCCTGGTGGTTATACCTTCCCTGGGTGCTCTCAGCTCAGAGCACACCTCACCTCATGTCTGCTGCCATGCTGTTGTCCCCAACTTTCCAGCCTGCAGTTTCATGTCAGGCCTTTTTCTGCTTGAGTTGGCTGAAAGTTGGTAAAAACAGCCCATGATTAGTGGCAGCTATTGAGAGAGATAAGGTTACCTAGAGCTTTATCAGCTGCTGAGTCCTGTGTGGGTTTCACCTCCAGTATTCCTAAGCTGGGCACAATTTGTCAGTTCACCCCACTGCCACAACAGTGATGGACATGGGCAGCCTGGCAGGGGGTTTTGTTTCCAACCTCTCTGCCTATGGACAGAGCAGCATCATGACAGCATGGCTTTGCAGGGTCAGGGGTTCATGTGTGGATCTTGATGAAACCCACCTGTCCTTGCTTTTGGGGGACATTTTACCTGGCCAGGACTTGATGCAGCCTCAGCAGGGACTGTTGACCCAGAGACTGGGAGGGGGCGGTGATGCTCTCAGGCACAAAGACATTGTACCAAGAGGAGAAGCTTGGAGAAAATACAGTCACACATATGTATTAGCCCTCAGAAGCCACAAGCTTGACCTGCAAGCATGGTCACTGCCTCTTCCACAGCTCCAGGTGGAACCATGATGAACTGGCAGGACATTTTCAAAGAGAAGCTTGCAGAAATACATGTAACAGAGCAGTGGACACTTCAGGAGGATGATACCCTGCAGGTGCAGGCCCTCAGCCCTGACTGGAAGGAGTCTGTGCAGCGCCATGCTCTTGGGAGGTCGGGGACTGCTGACTTGGTGCCGGTCGGAGCAGGAAAAGGGTTGATGTGCTGCCATCTGGACCTTTTCCTTTTTCAGAGTTTGCTTGTAGGAAACAGGTTTTGACACCAAAGGGGCAGTTTGGAGGTGGGCGAGGCTGGAAAGGGTTTTCCCATTTTTGTTCAAAGCTTAGTGGGTTATTTCCAAACATAATTCGAGGGAAGAAGAGTGCATCAGCCTCCACAGGGCCAAAGGGCAGCTGGTATTTGTCCAGAATTTCTCCATGCTGATGTCAAGATGAAAGAGCTCCTCTAGTGAGCAGGGATAGTTACACCACACTAGAACCAAATCTTCTGGGTTTGGACCCAGAGGATGAGGACAGTTAGAGCCACTGTCTTCTGGGAACATGGGGTGATGCCTCAGCAGCCCCTGCACCTGCACCGGGCTGTGAGGTCTCAGAGCAGAGAGAGGCTGTGGCTCTGCATTGTTGATGAGAAGCCCCATGCCAAACATTTCCACCCTGGGCATTGATCAGACACCCTGCTCAGGTGACAGCAAATGGAGACCTTTGTTGCCAGTCCCAACTGTGCAAGATGAAGAGCTGTGGGTTGCACACTTTTAGACTACTCAAGATCCTCCCCTGTGCAGCAGCCTCCACCCACACCTTCCTTCTATTTTACTTCTCTTTTTTTTGTCTTACTCAGTCTTGGGCTTGATGTTGGCTTTCTGCTGAGCTGTGATGAGCTGGCATGGGTGAGGGGCTGGGGTCCCAAATAAGGGCCTGATGTTTCCCACCCCAAGGACCTCCTCTTTCCCCAGCACCTTGTCTCCTCCGCAGCCTCAGCAACCCTAGGCACAGAACCACCAGATGGAGCTGCAGATCTCCGGCATTGCATTGGGAAGCACTGGGACCAGTGAGCCGGCAGCACTGGGTCGGGACAGCATGCCCCAGATTGGGGATGCCCTCCCTCCTATTTCTGTGACCAGCTGTTTCCCTGTAGCATGGTCCCCCTAAAGCCTATCCTACGTGGGAATGGAATTGGTCTGTGGATGAGCGGGTCTGCTGGGGAGCAGGAGGAGGCTGATCGTGCAGCCTGGTCCAGCTCCCCTCCTGTGATGGTTGCTGCTCGCCCTCTCCCCGCCGGCGTTATGTCATGAAGCAGAGACATGGCCAAGTTTCTTTCTGCCATTTCCAATAGCCCTCTTCTTTCCATGCTGAGGTTTTCCCAGCCCCAGTCATCATGTCTGGCTGTCTGCAGCCTCCCCAGCCACCCAGCTGCTGAGGGGCTACTCCCTTGCCTGTGCCTGAGAAGCCAACTCTGGTGGAGACTACATCCCTCAGGGGATCCTTATTTTATTGCTTGAGTCTCTCTGCTCTTTCACAAGGGCAGACCCATCCCTTGCTCCTCTGCAAGTCTTCTGCATACCCCCTGTGCTCCCCATCCACAGCCTTATGTAAATACACTGCTTTTGTCCTGATGCCCTCCTTGCCTCTGCCTACTTGCCTGCCTGTCTCATTTTTGGGGTCCTTTCCAGGATACCCCTCTCCAACATTCAGCTGTGCCCATCTCTCACTTGTTTCTTAGCAAACTGTCCTCAAACTGCTTCTTTCTGCGTCTCTTGGCACTTTTGGAGTACAGAGCAAGTCCTTGCAGCTCGGTGCAGCCCCTAAGGTTGGTGAGCAATGGCAAGGCCCCCAGCTGGCATGGGAACAATGGAAGGTGGCTGAGGGAAGAAGGATGCTCTCTCTCTCTCTGTAGGTTCTGGCTGTCCCACCCTAGTCTGTTTGAGATTGGGCTCTGCTGCAGCGAATTCTCAGCTCACTCCTGGCACTCACATGCAGCCAGGGGCAGTAAAACCTCTTCAGGGACGTTTTTCTGGCTTTTCACCACAGCCAGACTGACAAATTGCTGTCTCTGCGCCTGTCTCCCTGGAGAGAAGCTCTCACCACTCTGGCAGGTTGCGAGGTGCCAGCAAAAGCAAAGCCCATTGTTGCTCCCACTTTTCTCCGTGGCTGCCTGTTGCCAGCCCACCCTGCAACCACTGAAGCACCCGTGGGGCACGAGGGGTTGGCACTCGGCGGCAGCAGCTCGGTGAGCAGGGGACGAGGGCTGGGTTATGCTGGGGATTTCCCGGCAGAGCTATCAACAGGAGGTGGAGGAGAGTTTGTATTTATGAGTTATCTGTTGTAGGGCAGCAATATTTTCTAATGTGCCCCAGAGCTGTCTGGGCTCAGATCCTACAGATGATGGTTTAATGCTCAGAGGACCATGCTTTGATTTTGTTTTTTCTCTCTCCTCTCCTTTACCCTCAAGGTCTCTGGTCATGTCAGCAGACCCATGAGCGAGCCAGACCCATCGCCCTCCTCCCTGCCATCAGTGCAGAGGAGCCTGGCACTGTTTTTCAGTTCCGTGCCACAGAAAAATAGGGATCAATAACTCAGCTCTCAGACTTGGATCCAGGCACATGATAGGAAACAGTGCCTGTGAGTTTAAGCTCTCTCCAAAGGCAAGATTTTCACAGCCTGTGATATGGAGATGCCCGACAGAGCTTTGTGCCTGCTGCAGCTCACATCTGAGCTTGCTGCAGAGCCTCTGCTGTGAAGACACACTCTCTCAGTCCAACAGCTACTGGGGATGGGCTGATTTTTCACTCCTTTTAAAGCAAAAATCATATACCCGTTATTTTTTCCTCATGGCAATTAACTCAGATTTAGTTGCTATTCTCAGCATACAGGTTGCTGCCCTCTCCTCCTGCCACTGCCCCTTCAGTGATGTGCTCAGGCTATAAATAACTGAAGGGCAGAATCTCATCTGTCGCCCTTTTTTGTGATTTGTATTCAGGGCTACTCAGGGACTGTCTCAGCCCACGAAGCTGTGTGGGCCATGGCTGAACAGCCATCGGAGTGAGGGATGGTGTGAAAATCCACCTGGGAGAGGAGGTGTGCATGGCAGAGATTAGAAACCAGCCTTGACCATGTCCCTTTTGGAATAAAAGTCTCAGGGCACGAACTCAGTACATATAAAAAGTTTTATTTTGTTCTCAGGAGAAAGACTGCAGAGAATCATCCTTACATGACATTAGATATTTTACAGAATGTAGTATCAAAAAAAGAAATATATATATATATTAGAAAATACCTTGCAGTTACATGACATAGCCAAGAGTACAGTTCATAGTATGTCTGCAAGATTGACCTTCCTTAGGCCTTCTGCTCCTCTAAATGCTCTACAAATGGCTTTTTGGATAATAACAAAATGTCAGAGTGGCTCATCCACTGTTGGCTTCTTCCTTTCATGGCAAAAGCAAAAGAGGAGGAGGTGGAGAGGCCAGAAGGAGGCTACAGGCACATGGAGAGAACAGCAGGCAATTTTTGCATTTGCTTAGAGCTCTAGTAGGGCTTTGCTGGCAAATGAAGGAGAAGGTATCTCCACTGAAGGAAGGTAAGCTCACCTGACCTTGTTCCTCGGCAGGCTTATTTGTCTGCATGGGCCATGGAGGGAAGCTGGTGAGATATAAATACTTCTGGTGCGTTAGGGTCAGTCTAAAATGACTTGGACACCTGGAATAGGCCACAAGAGCCATGAACAAATGCTGAACACCATCGGTAACCTGTAAATCAGCTAAATCAATGGCCTTAAAAGCAGTTAAAATGGACTAGGTTCTTGCAAGAATGAATAAACTGCCATGCAAGACTTACCAGGCCCCTGAGAAAGAGGTGAAAGCCCAAGGAAACATGTTCTATCTGAAATGATTCTGCTGAAAAGAAGTACTGCTTAGGTACAGCCAAAGTGATGCTGCCTCGTGTTGAAAAACTTTCCTTGGGAGGCCTGCAGTGGCTGGAAACCACAGAGCTAGTCTGGGGGTGTGACTGGAGAACACTTGAAGTGATGGAGGGTTGGAGAAGTTTTGGTGGTCTCTCCCTGTCCCTGTGTCCTCTGTGGGTCACTCATCCCACATGGTGGGACACAGGTAGACTATTTGGGCTGGTGCTGGCTGAAGTTTAGGGTTGAAGTTTAGGGTTGAAGTTCAGGGCTAACTGTGGATTCAACCTCACATCCTTGGGGCCAGGTGGGCATCACCTGACATGCCACCAGGCAGGGATGTTTGTTTGCAAATAAGAATAACAGCAATTCCCCAGGACTCTCTCACTACTCCTTGCACAGAAAGTGTGGGGGACCTGTGAGGTTCAGGCCTGCCCAGATGGGTTTTCATGTGCTGTCCATAGGCTCTGTAGTTGCATCTTCTGATGGGAAGATTTGACCAGAGAGTCCCAGAGTGGGGGCAATTCCCTGTGCATGGCACAAAGCTTCGGCATCAAGGAAATGCTGCCTCAATTGCTGTGCCTTTTTCCTGGCTTGGAGGGAGGCTCCCTGGAGTGTGGGTGAGGTTTGCAGATGGGCAGCACAACCTGAGGACACCAGCTGAGATCTTGCCTTTCGCTCCCTTCCCCCAGCTCCCTACCAAGCATTTCCTAAGAATGCAAGTGAAGGGATGCAGGACCAAGTGAAACAAATGACCTGGAGGGCTGGCAAAGGCTTGGCATGAGTGGAGTATCGTGGCTGCTGCTTGCGAAAGACCAGAGTCTGGAGCACATTAAACAATAACAACAACAAGAAAGGGAGCCGTGGTGGCAGCAGGCTGCTTAGTCACTCATCTTTCTGGCTCAGGGTCCAGAAATGTCCACCTCTCTGAGGAGCCTGTTTTCTTCTCCACCCAGTTCACGTAGTTGGAGACCTTGGTGTACACACCGTACACTTGCTTGCTGCCGCACTCCTCTGGGCCACCCCATGAGACCAGCCCTTGGGCCACCCACCTCCGGGTTCCCGGGTCCTGGATGACAAAGGCTCCCCCGCTGTCTCCCAAACAAGTGTCCTTCCCACCTTCGTAGTAGCCGGCGCAGAACATGTTCTCGGTCACGCTGTAGTTCCCTGACCGCGACTCGTAGCTGGTCTTGCACTCTGCGTGCAGCACCACCGGCAGCTTGACGTACTGCAGGATGTCAGACAGGGTCCTCATGCCCGAGCTGATGATCTCATCCACCGTGATGTTGGGGTTGGAGATACCCCAGCCAGCCACCAGCCCCAGCGTGTTGGGGTGAGGCCCCTCCAGCTCGTGCTCAAGCTGGGGCAGACAGACGGGCATGACGTACTTCCCCATCGTCACCTTCTCCTTCAGCTTGACCAGAGCGATGTCGTGGTTGTAGTTCTGGATGTCAAACTCCTCGTGGAGGATGATCTTCTCCACCGTCCGGTTGACGGCGTCCATCTTGTTCCTCACGTCGTGAAGGGCCAGGTAGACGGTGACGTGCTCCTTGGAGACGGGGATGACAGTCTTGTCCCGCCGTTGGGAGCGGAGCACGTGGGCAGCTGTCAGCACCCAGGAGTCTGAGAGCAGGGCCCCGCTGCCAAACCACTTGTCGTTGGGCACCCGGGACATGTCCTCCACCACAATCAGGGCCTGCCAGGGGAAGAAGCCGGGCTCTGCGTTCCGCCCGCCGATGATGCGCTTGATGATCCCAGGCAGAGGACGAGCCGGCCGGCCACACACTGGGGACAGAAAGGACAGGGCATTTAGTCCCAGTTTACTTATCCAGGGAACAAATGAAAAGGGATATCCCTGTAGATTATGCCGCATGGCTGGTTATCTTCAAACCAAACACTCTCTTTTGTAGTTTATGGAGGGATTTGGCAGGATCCACACCACTTCAGAAGCAGAAAGGACAAATGAGTAAATCTGTAGCCTCACTGTGACCTTTGAGGTTGCTCAGCCCTACCCAGACCTTTCAGCCAATTGCCTGGCTCCTGCTCAGTGTGCCAAGAAACCCAGGGGAATGCTGGTGGGAGGACTGGAGCTTGACATCAGCTCAGCCTCATCGCTTGCTCTGAGACCTGTCATGAGGTCTGTGTTCTCATGGCCATGGCATTTGCCCTCCTGGAGGAGCTGTGGCTGAAGAAGCCTCAGCCAAGTTGCCTAGCACCATGGGCATTACTCCTGCACCTCCTCAACACAATTCTGGCAGCCAACCCAGAATCCCTTTTCTCAGCTCTTCAACAGATCCGGAATTAATGCCTGAAGAGCCCTGATGTGCTGACTGGTTTGCCTCCAGGAGCTTTATCCAGGCATTGTGACATAGCATGAGGGAGAGAAAGGACTCAGGATGCTGAAAGTTACTCTGGGAGGGTGGGGCAGGGTGGGCAGGAACAATCCTGTCCCTGTGGAACTTAAACTGTGGGACGTGGTTGTTGTTGGTGGAGCTAATTCATGCCTCAGGCAGCCCTGTGGAGGGGGAGTCCCAGCTGGCTTGTGGGTGCTGATGTCACCACGAGGTTGTGGTAGCCAATTTGGGCTTGTCCTTCTACATCTGGAAGAGTCCTGAATCGCAGCAGCTCAGGTGCTGGTGTCATCCCTCTGAGTCTGCAAAGAGAACTCATATCTTTGAGGGAAAGTGCCAGGCCCCTGCCTTGATGCCACTTGTACTGTGAGGGGAGGATGCAACGCCTCACAAAAAGAGGATCTGACCCCTCAGGCTTATGGGTTCGGGGCTGAGAGTCAGCCTTGGAACCAGTGCAGGAGCACTGGGGGCTGTTAATGTGGATTTGTTGTGACTGGGATCTGTCTCTAGGAAAAATGTGACTCTAGCAGGGAAGGAGCATGGTGAGTGTCTCTGCATGTGCTCTGCACCCTGCCTTTCCCAGTGCTGAAAGGAATAGAAAACACGCTCAGGAAAAGAATTCCTGTGTCCCAGCCCAGATGGTCTGCTGCACTGAAACTGACGGTCGTCCCAAGGAGATGGTTTTAGAGGAAGTGCATCCAGCCAAATATTTATTCTGTTAAATTACATATAAAAAGTGCTGACCAGGCTGCAAATGCTCCCACTGATGGCAGAGGCAGGCACGGAGTGGCCTGGAAGAGAGGTTTCTATTGATGGGGAGGTGCGTGAGACATGGGGAAGATCTGAAGAACAGCTGGCCAGCTGCTGCCTGCAGATGCTGATCTCAGGAGAGCGTCACCCTCTCTCTGGGATTTTCTGTTTTCTTGAAGTCTCTCTGACTCCTGCCACTAATCAAAAGGCCTGGAAATGGCCCATGAAAGCAGCTATGGCCCCAAAAGCTGTCCCCATCTGCTCCCAGTTCAAATTAGTTCAGGCTGAAACATCAAGCAGAAATTCAGGGAGCAGCTGCCACAACAAGAACAGACACAGACCAAGCGATTTTGGGGAGTTTTCTGTAGTTTTGTGGGATGCAGGGAATCTCAGGGGTCCCTCCTTTGGACTTGCAGTGTCTCAGCATGGCTGGAGAGCAGATACCCTCCATGGGGCTGAGGCAGTGTCTGGACCCCGGGGTGGTTGCAGCTGCAGCTGCTGCACGGCAACCAGATCCCTGCAGTTCTCTGGAGAGCCTTCTCTGCACACTGGATCATAATCCACACACAAAATGCCTCCAGGCCCCCGACCTGCCAGCCAGACCTGGCCCCACTCTTAGCTATGGCCAGCAAAGATCCCGGAGACTTTTGTTTAATCCTGAGTGGGCGCCTGGCCTAGAAACTTGCTGGCTGCAAACATTTCTGCCACTGCTCAAAGACTTGGGATTTTCCTTCCCTGCAAAAGCAGCTGAGTTTTTCTGCAAGGCTTGAAGAGGTGATAATTGCTACTGGATGTCTACACACTGCCTATGGGAGCTGACAGCCAGGCAACATGGACAGTGGTCTCTGCCCTGGGACTGCTGGCTTTCTTGTCTGCTGGAATGGGGATCCTAGGGAGCCCTGGCAGCCAGCATGGCTGTGACCACACTGCTGCCCTAAACTGCCAGGGACACATGCCCTCATCACTGCTGTCCAGTGCCACCACTGCCCCCTGACTACCTGGGCCAGCTGGGATAGCAGAAAGACTCTGTCCCCACCTCTCCCCTGGCCATTCACTGTGGCAGTTGGATACAAACAGCCAAGTTGTGTGACACTGCCACCAGGGAGCAGGGTCCCTGCCTAGGGAAGCATCAGGTCTGATCGGGCATGGCAACATCCCCTCCCTGCATGTCCCTGCTCTGCACCCCTTGCTGAGCAAGTGGAACCAGCTGCCCCAGCACGAGTACCTGGTTGGCAGGACGGCAGCTTGGTCCCCAGCTCCTCGCTCCTCCACACCCCTGATGCGTCACACGTGTAGGTGGCTGGAAGAGAGCAAAGTGTTAGCCCGTCTGTGGTCCTGGCATGAGGAGGTGTCCTTTGCAATGAGGAGAGTTGCCCAGTGGTTAGGACCCTGAGAACTCTTTTTCAGGTGACCTCCCTTTTAAAGCTCTCTGTGCTCCATTCTGTGGGGGGCCCTGGCAGCCCTGTCCCCATGCAGGGGACGTGCCACCATCCTCAGTTTCATTGCCTTGAGCTGTCTGGGGAGCTGTGCTGTGCCTTCAGCCTCTGCTGGCAGCAGCCTCCACATAAATATTACCAGTGCCCGTTCTGCTAATGCATACGGGATGCTGGGACCAGATGCACAGGGCCAGTGGGAGATACAAGCAGGGAGACAGGAATGTCAGGAATTCCTTTGGCTTTGCTTGCTGAAGGAGGAGGAGAAAGATGGTCTGGGGTGTGTACACACCCTTTCTGCTGCCCAGAGCTGAGTCTGAAGGGTGCAGGGACCTGTGGTTCTTGTCAAAGTACCCTGTGGGTTTTCTGTGGTTGTGGACCAGGGAGACTGGAGGGAAAACCCAGTCTGATATGATCCCACTGCTATCTGTTCAGCTTTGGCTACACTGAACATTGGATTGCTGGGATGAGGAGCCTTGCAGAGCCCTTACTGAGGCTGCTGGACCTGGTGCTCTCTCCAGCAGCAGCTCCTTTCACATTTCCATAATTTCATAATCTGCAGGGAGCAAATGGCAGGGCGAGAAGGCAGAACGTGGAACACCCACACCGCTCTGCCGAGGCTGCAAAACACTCAGGCGAAGCACGAGGCAGGTCCAACTCCATCCTACCTCACTGAGGAGCAGGATGTGTCCAGTCTGACAGTCCAGGCAGTGCAGAGGCAGGGTACGGTGTGTGTAGGCTACATCCACAGCCTGCTGTTTGCAGAGCACCCCAGAGCAGCCACCCCAGGCTCCCCCCGCTTACAAATGCACATGTGCATGGCCACGCGCCCACCTGCATTGTGCAGTGGGGATGTGGCCTGGCCCCACTGCTCACCCGTGCTGTTGGGGGCCATGTGGTAGTAGGGGTGCTGGCAGTGGTACTGGATGGCTGCTCGGTAGGTGGTCAGGTTGTTCCTGGTGGAGTAGGTGACAAAGCCATGCTCCAGCTCCGGCGGCGCTTTGCAGTCAGCAACTGAAACCCAATACAGAAGGGGAGTTGAACCCTGTGCTGTTTCGTGGGGTATCCAGACAACCAGCAGGCAGGTAGTGCTGGGCTTTGGCATGTGACTGGTCCTGTGGTGCAGAGCATGGGCCCATATAATCCTATATCCCCCTCCTCTAGGGCATTGCAGGAGACGCAGCCTGACATGGCCTCAGACAGCAGCAGAAGGCTCTCTCTCAGTCAGGAGAGCCTGGCTCTGTGAAACCCTCCCGCAGACACAGAATGCACAGACAGGGCATGCAAATGGCATGGCTCTCCTGCTGGCTGTAGGGCCGGTGCCACTCATGCTGATAGAGACCCCAGTCCCAGGAACCCCTCCATTTAGTGTGAGATCTCCCTGCTATACTGTTGAGAGGGGAGGAAGCCTGCTCTGGCAGGTGAGAGCTGTGAGATGGTCTCAGAGTACATCTTTGCATCCCTCAGGAGTGGGCAAGGAGAAGTAGGCAATAATTCACCAGCCTATGCTGTGAATCAGGGGTGCTCCTCTAATGCACAAGGTTTTGCTGAAAGCGTGGTCCAGTCCTTCCTGCTCTGGTCTTGCTCACCAAACAGTGCTCTTAAGCACTTATACATCAGGCTGAATAACCCTTTGTCCTGGCTGTCCTGTGACAGCAGGAGATGAAGGACATTAAGGGTGTGGCTTGGCTGGTCTGCAGGCAGGGATGATGCCAGCAGATATGAGTGAGATCAAACCTGCTCCATCCCCCAGGAGATCGGCAATGTTGGCTCTGCTTCACCCATCCCTGGTGTTGGCTCAGGGTCTGATGGAGGGACAATAAATCCCAGGGTGCCATTGCCCTTCCCCATGGCCTGTCCATGACCCCCTTTCTCCTCTAGATCACTCAGAGTGCCCTGCCCAGCCTCTCCTCCCATCTTGTCCCCTCTATTGGGTTTGTGCCAAACACACCAGGAAGGACCCCAGGCTGAGAGATGGTTCATCCTCCAAAACCAGGAGTCACTCCTTTGGAGCTGTAGCTCCCTGTCATGTTACAGAACACTCAGGCAATGCTGTGCAGCTTCCCCCTGCCCTATTTGGGGGACCTACCCCAGTGGAGGGCAGGAATCAAGGTCTGATCCTGCCAGGAAATGCAGCACTGTGGAGTTGGGTTCTGCTGTGTTTAGGATGAGGGTTTGAGTAAGGGATGGGTGACTGCAGAAAGGAGGTCCTGTGGATAAGGGATGACCCTCTGTGGATGTGGGTCTGCATGTCCTCCAGGATGTGAAGGGAGTGAGGACAGGAGTCCTACCTCCTCATGAAGTGATCCAGGCTAACAAAGAGAGAACTCACCTGAAGTAGTAGCTCGAACAAGGAATATGTACTAATGCTCAGGGTTGCTTAATTGCTTGGGTGAAAAAACGCTGGTTTATGGAAAAATGCTGCAGCCCACTATTCACCAGGGTCCCCTTCACCTTCTCTAGGGACAGCACGTGATGGAATGAGTGTGTGGGTGCAGCCAGGTTGGGTGGAGACTCTGGGTACCTGTTCCCTTGCAGGAAGGAGGGAATGAATGTCGGGGTCCATCCTGGCTGGCACCTCTACTCTGGGGTTATTTATGTCTGCAGGGCAGCATCCACTGGCCTGCAGAGCCCATCTCATCCCTGTGTGTCCCCTAAGCCTGGGCAAACTTGATGCCTGGAGAATGGGCTCTTGCAGAGAACTGTTGCCACACCAGTTTCCCAGGTCCTGCTGAAAAGGTGAAGGGAGGGCATTTGTTCCATGAGCCTTTCCAGAGTCTTCCCTCAGGAAAGGGGCCATTTAACATCTTTGTCTTTGTAGGACCAGAAGTGGATCGAGCTCCCCAACACACCTCTTCCTCTCCCAACCTCTGGTCCACATCCCAGATTCCTCCTAGTGAAGCCTCTGATGCCTCAGGGAGCCCAGGATGCATGGCCATGGCTCCCGGGGATGTGAATGGGGACAGATACCAGGCTCTGACCTCCTTCAGCTGGCATGAGGCCAGCCCATCCTCACCTCTGCCGGGCCAGCAGTGGGAAGCAAAGGGGAGGCAGAGGAATATTCATCCTGCTGTGTTGGTGCCAGGGCGCGGTGCCTGCAGGAAAGGGCTAGTGATGCCAACCCATCCTCCAGGCCTCCTTGTCCGGAGGGTCTGAAAGGCACCAGGACTCTTGGAGAAAGGAGAGGAAGGAGTGTTTCTTATTTGTGACGCTGGGCCAGGGACAAAGGGCAGGGGGAGACTGAATCCAACCAACCAACCATGGCTGCCATGTGCTCCTTGTGCAACGACTGCCTTGGAGGGGCAGCCAAGGTGGCCAAGGCATCCGTGCGGAGAGGGAGGGATATGAACGTGTCAGGAGCTGGCAGCAGCACGTGGTCCCCAGGCATGACAGTGGGAATGGGGTGTTCAACTCCAGTTTCCTTTCCCCTTCTCAAGACAGAGTTAAGAAAGCACCAGGCGCGGGGGGGTTAACAGTGCCATGCCGGTTAGACAAGCCACAGAGATGGATTTGGCAGCCAGGCCAGCGGCAAAGGGAGCCTGCCCTGGGTAGTGGACAGATCAGATAGGGGCATCAAGACAGGCTGCCCATCGGGGTGGCACGGCCGGCACCAGCCTCACGCGGCCGCTTGCTCCGAGCCAGCTCTTCCCTCTGTCTGGTTGTCGGCTCTATCTGCAGCTGCACCGAAAGCAGAGGGGAAGGAGGAGAGCAGAGAGAGAAAGCCCAATTAGTAGATGAGCAGGGAGAGACATGCAGGAAACCCAGCCCCCAAAACACCAGAAATCGTTAATGAGTGCCCAGTGAGCTGTGCCAGGGTGCTGTGGATGCCAGCGGAGCCACAGCCCTGCTGGGGACCCTCTCACTCTGCTGGGCCAGGGCAGCCTGGGGGCAGTGGCTGGGAGAAGCTGTCACAGGTTTGTGTTTAGCCTCTCCAGGCTATGGAGCTGGATTTTATCCACACTGACTGAGAAGTTTCCTGTTTTCTGCATTGCTTTCTAAAACCATTTTTGCCTGTGCCCCGCCTCTCACAGACATCCTGGGGAGGTGGGAGGCTTTGCAGTTTGGAGGGCTCAATTGCCCATTTAGGGGCTTCTTGGCTTTCCAAAAAAGTCTTAGAAATGTAGTGTAGTGAGTCATATTACACAAGAAGTGATCATTATTCCAGCTGGAATAATGAAGATAATAATTTAAATTTTCTCCAAAAAAACAACTTTCTGGGGTTAAAAATATTTACGTGGAATTTCATTCTATTTTTTACATGATGCAAATTTTTATCTGATCATTGTTCAAGCTGGATATAATCAATGGGAGACTGTGACAATGAGAGTGTAGGAGTGCGGAGTTTCTTGGCAGGGCAGAGGCAACACTGACCCTACACTTTCTAAGGAGCTCTTTCAGATATGAATCTATTTAGCAGGTCTCAGAGCCTCCCAGTTTCCATTTTGAGTGAGAAAACATGAATTAAAACTCCAGAAATACTCTTCTAAGGTAAGATCCACAATATTCTTACAAGAAAAAGGACCTGACCAGATGAGGAGAGCCTGGGTCCCAACATTCCTAGAAAGCATCTCCTCCTGCATCTCCTGGCAAGGCTTGGGACACCTTCTGAGCGTGTTTACTTCTTTTCTCCTCTCTGGGCCAGCCTTACAACAGACTGAGCAGCAGTGAGAGCCTCCCTGAGAGCTGAGGGGTTTGGGGTAAATGGAAAAGGTATATCTCCCAAGCCTGAGCTGAGAGAGAAGCTGGGTTAGACGAAAGAAGAGATGATGGAAATCATCACCTGGCCTTTCAAATGGCATTTATTTTCTTCTCCCCTTTTCTCCCATTTTATGGTTTGTTAATATTTGGACAACTTTTCTCTCCCCTTTCACTTAGCCGAGCAGTGCCAAGTTTAGTTTAGTACCTGGGACTAATGCCCTGGGTCTTGACAGCCTCCATTGGGAAGGAAATTTGGACCAGGAATTGGATTATCCCAAATTGTCCCAGATTTATCTGACAGAGCCAGTGCTCAAGAGCCAGGCTTGCTCTTTCTTTGACAGGGAGACAGCAAAAAAGGCTCACAAATCAAGTTATGTGAGTAATCTAAATAAGAGCACCAACCTCCTGCTTGCGGTATTTGGACTGAGCCCCGCTATGTTATCCAAGAACAAGCCAAAAGAGCTTTGCAGGGTTACGTAGCCTCTCTGGCTGGGTTTGTGTCTCTGAGTAAGGAACTCCACTCTGGCAAGGCAGCTCCGGTTAGCATGAAATTATTTGAGCAGGAAAAGGACATTGGCAGGGTAGGGAAGGGTGTCCTTACTTTTGCAGATAGGGATCTTGTTACTCCATGTCCCGTCCTTCAGACACTCGATCTGGAAGGAGTCGCTTTCCACGTTATCCTGTGTAGAAGATGCCAACAAAAAACCAAACCACCTATTAATGTTCAAGGAAAAGAAATAAATCTCTTGATTAAAAGGGAATTTCTTGATGACTTAGTCAAGTTATATCCAGCCTCCCCTGAAAGAGAAGCTAAACGTTGCAATAAAATCATAATGAAAAACTTAGAGAGTTTTCTCATTGCCAGCAACTCAGTGGCATGCTGAAGAAAAAGAACTGGAGTCATTTGTTCCTGTTCTAGATGATGGGATAGGTAAAAAGACAGCTCTGCATGAAGAATGGGATTAGAAGGAAATCAGAGAAATACCCAACTCCACGTTGGAAGTCAGAGTGGGCTACTGGTTTGCAGGGAAGGCAGCCACTCTGTGAGTCACCCACACTCCCTGTGGTTCTCAGCTGCTTCCTGGAGAGGGCCTGCCAAAATCCTGCTTCCCGTGACTTGCTGAAGCTGTCCCAAAGGACCTCACAGTCAGTGGAGGGTGGCCTGTATAGGGCTGCTGAGCCAGTGCTCATCAAGGTGGGGAACAGACAAAACCCTGGCACTCCCCCAGGGCTTTTGCTGACTTTTTCTCTGGCAGACGTGCCAAGCCTGACATTCTGTGAGCTTGCTGTGTCTGGAGAAATGCTGAGAGGGTGGCTCAGGAAGGTGCTCTCTCTCTTCTCTTCCTCTGCATCTTTGGAATGGAAGAGTGGTGGCTCTTAGAGGAGGCTTTTTCCTCGCCCCTGTGAAGAGGGTAAGGATGTTGTATGGGTTGTGTTCGCTCTCCCAGAGATGCAATGGCTTTGAGCAGAAGGACCCTGCATTTCCTACCCTATTCCCATCCCCACACCATTTCCCCATACCTTCAGCACTTTGTATCCAGTGTTGCAGCTGATGACAACCTGGTCTTTGAAGGTGTATTTGGCTTGAGAGGGCTCAATTTTCCCATTGATTGGTGGTTGCACTGGTGGGCATGGGTTTCCTTTGAGTAAAAGAAAATGAAGCAAAACAAAATGCAGAGGAATAAATAGAGGAAATTCAGAGTCCCAGCTCTGCCACTCAGGCCATGTAGCACAGTCTGAGCATTTCTGCCCTGCTCCTGCTCTAGTCTACATTGGCATGGCTCGTCCAGGCTCTTCTAGAAGGCATGGAGGCTCCAGGTCGTTCCTCCACTCTGCAATTCTCTGGCTTTGGGCATTACAAATCTGGAAGTTAGTAACAGTAGCCTGTGCAATTACCCTGCCCAAAATTGCTCTGCTTTGCAATGTGATCTTGTTTCAGGGTCCGTCTGAAAAAACATCCTTTGGAGGGAGGGCTCTGTGTTATTTATGCCTCTCCTTGTGCGATTTCTGGAACAGATCCTTTCTGGAGACAGGATCATGGACCACCAAACTCATGGTGTTCACCTTTATAAAGCCCTTCCCAATCTCAAGCCCGGCAAACAGTGGAAGGCAACAGGACTTACCAATTGCTGTGTATGACAGCTTCCAGCCTCTGTTCTCTCCAGAGTTGTCACTGTGGAAGAGGATGTGCACGCTGTTGGTTTGGGTTTCAATGCGTCCTGGGGACTTTTCTCCACAGAAAGGCCCAAACTCCTTTTGGCCAACTTTGATCTGACAAGGCAAAGATGAGTGGATGGTGTGAGGAGGCTCTTTGATCCCTGAGATTAATGGGTAGGCCTGCAGTGGTGTCAGTGGGGCTTAAGCACTATGTGTTGGGGGGGTGTGAACAGAAAGAGGGTCACTGTTGGCTGAAAGGGTCAAAATCAGATGTGATAAGAGACATGGGGTCAAGAGAGCACAGGGCTCCTGATGGCTACATCACTCCTGTTTAGACTGGGGCGATTTGGTTCCCTCACCAGGGCACTGGGGAAAAGAACGGCGAGCTGCAGAGGAGGAGTGTGCAGACCCCAGCTCACCTTGATGTAGTCATATGGACAGGTCACCTCGGGGTGATCTTCCACGTCAAAGCTGTCCTCGAAGTCCAGGGTGATGAAGAAACCCTCCTCCAGCTCGATACGGTACAGGCAGTCCGAGCTCTTGGGGTAGGGGCTGGGGAAGTCAGCGCTGGTGATGACCCCGCTCCTCTGGGTGTAGAGGTTGTCACTGCACTCCACTGAAACACAGCCATGGCTTTGTCAGGGCCCTGACAGTCATGTCCCAATCCTGACCATACTTAGG
Source organism: Lophotriccus pileatus (assembly GCA_035583135.1). Taxonomy (NCBI): domain Eukaryota; kingdom Metazoa; phylum Chordata; class Aves; order Passeriformes; family Tyrannidae; genus Lophotriccus; species Lophotriccus pileatus. The sequence continues at coordinate 9,847,376 of JAWWES010000011.1, forward strand.
AGCCCTCCCAGTGGAGTGGGATCTGTTGAGTGGGTCCACGGAACCCAAATATTTGTCCATGCATGGAGCATCTCACACAGCCAACTTCCAAATATGCTTTTGGCACAGAGGCCCTGGCCTGAGAGGTACTCCCAGCTAATCTACATGATGCAGTTTCAGAGCACAGACTAAATCTTTTAATTTCTTTGACTTGAGGAGGTCTATATAGAGTTTAGCTGTGGAGCACAGCCCATGGGAACAAACAGTGCCAAATCACTGGTTTGTAGGGAAGAGGCATCTCCTCCCTCCAGCAGCAAAAAAGGGCAGCTTTGCCTGTGTTTGGTTGGCCTGTTGCCTGCTCAGGGACCCCTCTGTTTGACCATCCCTGTGCCTGAACTGTGCCTGGGTGGTACCTTTGCAGGTCCTGTTGTCGGAGTGGAGGATGTATCCGAACCTGCAGGAGCAGTAGTACCCGCCAATGTAGTTGTGGCAGTAGTGGTCACATGCCAACTCCTCATCACTCTTCTCCAGGCACTCATCCACATCTAGGATAAAGATAACAAGGCAGAGAGCTCATCCTGCAGTCCTCCACTTGTCACTCCTCATGGGGACATGTGCAGCAACACTGAGAAATTAGTTGTCCCATGTGGTGGGTCAGATGAGCATCCAGCAAGTCCCACGAGGCCCAAGGGCTGCACACAAGCTCCTGTTGTGCCAGGGTCACCAAGGCTGATTTGGGATGTAATCTTTGCAAATTTGTTACCCTACCCTGAGAAGCTCATCCTGAAGGCTCAGGTGCTGCTTACCCACGGCTGTGTAATGGGCGTCAAAGCCGGTGAAGCGTTCCTCATTGGAGAAGTCGGACCTGAAGGTGAGCCCCATGTAGGGCCCTGGGGACAGGATCACTTGCTGGCCAGGAGCCTGCTCTGTGTCCGTGGTCTCCCTGCCACAGAAGGTTGCCAGCTCCTGGTCCTCAGCTTCAATCTGTTAGTAGAAAGAAGGGGTGAGCCTGGAGAGCCTGCTATCAGTTCATCAGGGATGTCAGGCTGGGCTTAGAATCATCTCTGCACCCAGCAGCTCATGTTTTTGCTGGTGCTTGCCCAGCCTGCCCCCTTCCAGAGCTGACCAGTGCCTCTGTGGGACAGGCTGCCCTTCTGGCAGCCTTGGATGGCCACAGCCTGAGAATGCAGCTCTGGACCCTGCAAGCCCCGTCCTGCTCATCATTCTGCTGCCTTGGCCCTTCCCAGGGCATTTTTGAAATAATATTTTCCAGCCATTCCCACTGCATTCACACCACCTTCTGCAGCCAAGAGTGATTCCGGGGATGCTCAGAGCATGGCAGGTCTGACTCCCACTGATCCAGCTCTTTGAGACACTGTTAGTGCAGTAAAGCAATTAAGTGAGCTCTGCAAACTGTGCACGGAGACTCAGGTCTGTCTGCTCTGCCTGGAGTCACCCTCTGAAGCAGATGTCGAGAGCAGGTAGCATCCAGGATGTAGGGGGGAGCTGGGAGGGTGTAAAAGGAGGATGAAGGGTGGGACCCCATTTGGGAGGTGGAGTAAGGATGTGGACAGGTGGTGCAGAGGAAGAGGTGTGAAAATCAGCCCCTGGGCTGTGTCATTCCCATTCAGAGCTGTCACTACCTGAGATGCTCTCCTTTACCTCTTCCCATGGCCCAAACACTGATCCAGGTAGGGCATCTGCATGGGGGCTGTGCTGCTCGGAAGGTGCCCAGAGGAGCCTCTGCCCACTGGTTTTGCAGCAGCTGTAATTTGGATGGTGTTTCTGTTCCCTGCACTGCCTTTGGACAATCTTGGTCCTGCCCCTGCCACCCAGGATCCCTGTCTGGCTCCAAACCTGTGGTGCCAGACACTGTTTGGACTCTGACCATGCATCCAGAGGGATAAAGAAGGGGAGCAATGAGCCAGCATGCTGGCCCTGTTATCATGTCAGCACGTTCAGTACTCTCTAGTCCATCCATTTAAAATACAGCCTCACGTGTGCCTTAAAACAAAGTAAGCCCTGCAGAAAAACCTCCAATTTTCTCTGGAAAGCCCCTCCTTTCCTTTTTCCTTGCCATTTTCACCAGCATTGATTCATCTTCTTCTCCTACACATCCCATCCCCAACCCCTGTCTCAACCACGACCTCTCCCAGGCAGTTCCCAGCACCCTGCCTGCTTTCTCTCAGGAGATTCAGATATGAATAAGCCTCAGCAGAGGAATGTGATGAACATCACCAGCCAGCCCACCACCATTCATGCCAAGCCACGGCTATTGGGGCTGTGATGAAGTGTGCAGTCCCCCAGCACATGCCTGGGGAAAACAGTCATCTGCTTGGGGACTCATGGGCTCTTAGAGGTGTTAGAATGCTGTCCCTGGCTTCTGTGGCCTCAGTAAGGCAAGACTGCATCCCTGTTGTCTGGAGACCCTTAGGATGTGCTGGCTAGGGAGGGTCTGGGTCTGAAAGGGAAATTTCCCAGAGCTGAACAAACAGGCGGAAACTCGTTCACACCAGGGAAAGCCAACATGGAAATGGCAACTCAGCATGGCTTGACATTGCCTCCAGATATTTTCCATCCTCTCATACAAGCTGGAGCTGGCCAGAAAAGAGAGAGACTTTCCGATGATAAATTTTGGGAATTTGGCGGAAAAACACGTGGCCCGCTTTGGGACAAAAACCCAATTGAATTTTTTTTTTTGGTAACAGCATTCCGGGGAAAAAAAAGAAAACAAGTAATTTGGGCTCCATCTGGTTTCAATCCCTTTGAAATATATTGTGGTGCTTTAGAATTGTTTTTAAATCTGAAAAATTGTTTTGAAATAGTGTTTCAGACTGAAAAACGGGAGTGCCATCACCAAGGATGGAAAAAGGCATTTTGGCCCCAACACACAGACTTGGCTGTGCAAGCACCTGGGATGCAGCCTTTTCTGCAGAAAATGGTTTCTTCTTAAGGAAATCTGCGAGAAGGAGGAATTTCCAGCCAGCTGCTCTGTGTGGGGCTGGTGGCTGTCACCTCTGCCAGGACGCATGAGCCACTGTGTGAGCTCCCATCCCTCTCCTTAAGCCCCAGGATCTGCAGCACAGCATCACCAAAGTGCGGGAAAATCTTTCCAGTGACTTGTGTGTCTTGGCCCAGGGATGCTCCATCCATGGGGCCAGCCTCAACACTGCCCCCAGCATCCCTGGATACAGCCCCGGAGCACAAGGATGGGGCCCGGGAGAGCCGTGCTCTCCGCACTGAAGGTATCCATGGCCTCTTATCTGAGATGGGTCCCATGCCCCAAGCCACAGGGAGCAGAGACAGCTCTCCAGCAGTAAACTAAACAGAGAGGTCATCATCCCTGGTTAATATTTGCTGCTTCTGCTGGGGACTGTATACTTTTTTTTGTGGATCATTTACATCCAGCAAGCAGGCTGGTAATTAAATCCTGGTTGTTTGTTTGGAGTTTCTCCCTCTCGGGTCACGATGTCGACGTTTTCACTAGAGAAGATGTGTCCCTGAGGGAAATATCAATTGCCACAGAGAAATTCCCTGTAAAAATACGCTGAAAGAATCCTCCTTTGAAAAATAAAATATAGCGACACCCTCTTGCCTTAAATTTACCCTTGCCAATGCCTTCTGCTCTGTTCCCTGTTTCCACTTGCATCCTCACTCTCTCATTAAGATTTCTGCCCCTCTGGATGGAGGCAGACGGGAGTCCCTCCCTGGTTATGGTCCTGTCCCCCTGCGTTTTGGCTGGTGCTGTGGGTGAGGGAAGCGGTGTCCCAGGCTGTGGGGCCCCTCTCTGCCCCATACTGATTTCCGTCTTCGGGGCAGGAGCTGGAATACCCCGTCTCAGCAGGACAGAAAGGCTGCCCCAAGGCATGGGCTGATGGGGATACCGGGGCACTGATGCTCCAGAGATGCCTCCTGCAGCCGGTGGGTTAATGAAATGCCATGATCACCAGGGGGAATTTGGCCCTGCAGTTTGGTGTCTGCTGCCGGCAGCAGAGAGGAGCAGGCAGTCGGCAACACGGAAACACAGCCGCCACCAGCTCCCCCTCCAGCCCTCCAGGAATGCACTAATTGGACTGATGAAGGCCAAACATACCACTTGTAATATATATAAATGGCTCATTAAGCAGAGAAATCGCAGTGCTGGGCTGAAGACACTGGGAACATGACATGGGGAGGAGGCGCTCAGAGCCAGGGAAGGGCATGAAGTGGCCCCTGCTGAGCGGCCCCGCAGTCAGAGTGAGGCAAGAACACAACACCCAGATCAACACATTGCTGCTGCTGACTCTTGAGAATGAGGTAGGGATGGGACAGCCCCTGCAAGAGCCTCCTTCTAGGTCTCCTGGAGATCCTCTCCCCTACATGCATCCATTCTCTGCCTGAAACACATCAAGGGGCCTTTCATATGCAAACATGAAATTGTCCTGAATTTCCATGGGAACTGTGGCAGCCCAGCCACAAGCAAAAAGGAGGATGTCTGGTTTCCTGTGCTGTGGACTTGGCTTGGAGTCCAGAGACTGTCCCCTCCCAGCATGGCAGCTGTGCCCACATGCCCTATTTCTGGGCCAGGCCTGTTCCCTGGAGAGGGTGGGGGTGAAAAGAGACCCAGGCAGGATGCTGGGGTGCTGCAGGAGCTGTTGGTTTGCTCCCATGCCTGGTCATCCTCCTTCCCTTGCACTGGGTATAACTGTGGCCCCCAGCAGTGCATGGGGTAGTGAGTGCCACCACACTGCTATGCACAGAGCCATCTCCCAGATGCCTCCTGGGATTTGAAGTGTTCCTCTGGGGACCCTGAACTTCCAAGGCCCCTGACTGGGGCTGTCTGATGGGACCAAAAGAGGATGCTCTCCTCCTGAACCCCCAGTTCATGCCAAACCTTGGTTTGCGCCTTTTATCCCTCCTTTGGGCAGAGGAAGGTGTAGATGGGTCCTGTGCACTCTTCTTGCAGCCCCTGCCCTGAATGCAGCACCAAGCTTATTCCCTGTCGCTGCATGTCCCCAGCAAGGAGGTGTCCCCTCATCCTCACTTCCATCAAGGATATGTACCCAACTGGCTGCCAAGTTCTCAGGGGGTGATTTCATTCCAGGGTTGACTGAGTGATGTGCAAAACCTCATGGATAGGACCTCAGGCTCAGATCTCCCTAATAAGCTTGGGGATTTATTTATGAAGGACCCTCAGAAGTCAGGATTTGATCATCCATCTCTGCCTCTGCCACAGCTCTCCTCAGTGACACTATTCATGTCACTTAACATGATTTCTTGATCATGGCTGTGGGTTTTGGGTTTCCTTGGCAGCTGGAGACTTGTGTGCAAAAGTGTTCACTGCTGGGTGACCTCAGAAAGGAGCTGGGCTACCCATGGTAAGACCCTCTGCAAATGAGAAACCCCCAAATCAGTTCCCTGTGGACAGCAATGAGCTGGGCAGAGCCTGCTGAGGAGCATGGCAGAGGGCAGGAGCTGAAAGCCCAGGGTGAATGGCTGCTCCATCCCTGTCCCCAAGGACCTGGCAGGTGGCTGAGGGTGGCCTTTCAAAACCTGAGAAGAGGCTGTCTCTGATGCACCGGGGCCCGGAGTTTGGCTTCCCAAGGCAGCATCTGGCTGGTGCTTTCTACCTGAATGGAGGGCTTCTCCAGTTGGGCATTTTGGGGGCATTGCTCCCACTCCTCCTGGCTCACTCCCCCTCTCTGCCATCCCCATTTGCACAAACAAGCCTTCCATCCTGTGAGTACTTCTTTAGGAGCCACGTTCTTTTTATATATATACACGCGCGCAGGCGTATATGTGCATATATATAAATAAACAGCTATTGTTTTAATTAGCCATTGTTTTAGAGCTCTGGAAACTGTTCCCTCCTGCAGACCACCCCGAAGGCAGAGATCTGTGTGGGTCTGCAGCTTGGCTTGCCCTGAGCTCACTCACAATGAGTTTCTGCACTGCTCTAGAGCTTGGGTGTGCAGGCAGCCAAGGACTGAGGGGAGCAAAGCCCAGAGCTCAGGGGCTTTTTGCCTGTCCTGAGTCCCCACCTGTTCAGCCCCATTTTAACCTCCTTCTTATGGCAGTCAAGATGATGCAGACTCTGAACAAACAAGAATGTATTTCTTCACACACAAACACAAAGCAGCATGTAATCATATATTTAACCTGTGTAACTCTCTGCCATGTGACACTGCAGAGATTAAAGTCACCCACGAGCACAGAAAGCAATGGTACAAGTTCATGGGTGAGAATCCATTGGGTGCTGTGGAATGCAGAGATCCACCTGTCTGGGACCAGCAGAGTATTACAGAGAAGCACCTGTATGTGCCAGATCTATAGTTATATTCTACAGCTGTTCACTCAGGCCTCTGTCAAAGGCCTCAGTGACACTGCTTTTACAACTTGCAGTGATGTGACAGAGCTGGACACATAAACCCAAGAAGGAAAAGATCCACAGAGTCATGTGCTGCTCTCTTTGATGTTTTCTAAACTGGTGGTTTAGGAGCATCAAGATTGCACCCTTACCCAGCAGAGAAACTTACGGGTCTCCCGTAATCCCTCCATTTTCATCACTTTTCAAATGTAATTCTGTGGTGGAGGCTCTGCAGGCTGAGTTACAGCCCTGAGCAAATTTATACAGCTGAGATCTAAATCCCTGTGAAAAATACCGTCTTCTTACGGAAATCCAGCGGCAGGGAGAGCTGTGGTGCCAAGTTGGCACCACGGCCAAATAACAGGGAACCTTATGAAAAAGGAAAAAAGAGCAGGGGGTGAAGGGTGGGAGGAGGGGTAAAACTTGGAATGGGGAAAGTTTCCAAGAAATCTGTTCCTTGAGCTTATTGGGTTTTTAAAGCAATATATCTCTATATATGTCCCTGGCCCTTGTGCTTGGAGAAGCTCCAGGAGAAGCAGAAAGAACTAATAAAACCTCAATGAGAGCTGTTAGTAGCAGAATGAGTGCCAGCACAAAGGGGAAATTAAAGCAGTGAGCAACAGATCCTAGAGGAAAAAAACTCACAAATGTTTGCTTTGCATTCTTAGGGCAAGAATAAAATATTAATTTCAATTATCTGAAAACTAGCACCAGGGCCAGGTTCTGTGGTTCCAGCCAGGTTCTGTGGTTCCAGGCAAGCTCCACCTGCCTTTGTGCAGAAGGGCAGGGTGAGGCTTGTACTGGATGATGGGGTAAGGTCTGTTCAACCAAGCAAACCTAGAAAGCATCTGCTTGCTACTGCTGGTCTGCCAGAAGCACCAAACTTGACCATCTTCAAAGATATGGAGAACCCAGCTTGTCCTGGGTGGGAAAGAGAGCCCTGCCTGGAGAGCCCTGTGGTGCAAAAGGCAAGGTTGCTCTGTAGCACTGCAGTGAGTGGTCCACTGCAGTTTTGGATGGTTACTGCCCAGAAATGAAGCAGACTGAAATATTTGAAGGTTTTGGCCATGACAGCTCCCTGAAAGCCTCCATAGTAGCCTTAAGCTCAGGTCTAGCCTGTCCTTTTTTGCTTCCCTGGGAGCTGGACAGTGTGTCCCAAGGGCCTGCAAGTCATGGCCAGGGACCCAGGCTGGCTGCAAAGTGCACCCACAGCCATGGCCTGGCAAAGACCAGCTCAGGGGTCTTTCTTGCACATGGCTGGCATTAGAGTGGCACAGGCTGGTCGTTTAGCCACAAGGGTTTCATCATCCCATAGGTGTGCAAATCCCATTTGATCCAGTGAGAATCAGATGCCCAGCTACTTCCAGAAATCAGATCCTCTGTGAGTAACCCCTGACTCTGGTGTCCCACTCACTGCTAGTCCAGTGGATGTTGTCATCTTACCTGAGCTCTCCCCATGGTCCAGTGGACTGACAACTGCACAATAAATGGGGAAAACTCTTGTCTTGTTCCCAGCTTTTCCAGCACTACCCTTTCTCAGCTGACCCAACAGGTCTGCTGTCTACCTCTTCATTTGCCCCATGATCTCACAGCTCACCTTCACATAGTCGTATTCACAGAGGTAGGATGACTCCAAGTCAAAATGCATGAAGTACAGCTTGATTTTAAATCCATCAGGCACAGAGATGTTCCACGTCACTTCCGAGTCACTGGGATAGGAATCGGGGAAGTTGGGAGACTGGATCTCCCCAAACATGTCTGTCAGCTCAATGGCATCTGCCATGCAGAGCAGCAAGGCACAAAAGGGCCAGGTCAGGAGGTACCTGGAAAATATACGTGAGGACATGCAATGAAACAACAGCAATGGCAAAACCTGTTGAAGGCTCATCTCTTTTCCCAAGTGCATCATGGAAGAGGAGTCACCACGAGCATCTCCCTGCCAAATCACAGGGAGGAGGCGGTGGGGATGGGAGCTGCATGTGGCTCCCGTGAGGAGAAAGCCCCTTTTAAAGGTGTGTGACACAGGTGCCACCTGTGATGCGAAGGCACCTCCACGGCTCCCAGACAGCTTGAAGTGCAGTCAGCAGCTTGGTGTTTCTCCTGCTTCTGGGAGCAACAGCCATTGGTAACATGTTCATTAACAAATGGGGCAGTGATGGGCAAATCTTCATTTAATGGAAGAATAAACATAAGGATGCTTAATAAAATAATGATGCTTTCTAAATTGGCTTAATGAAAGGATCATGGCAATAACTGCAAAATATCATTATTATTATTACAATTACTGCTTAGCCTCATCCTGCCAAATTGGGATCATTAGCTCTCAATGAACAGCACAGTCTTTGCAGCTGGGCAAGGACAGACCCACGCCCAGCAGCTCAAACCAGCATGTTACATTCTTTTATCTTTTCTCTTTTTTTTCTCTTTTTTTTTTCTTTTTCTTTTCTTTTCTTTTCTTTTCTTTTCTTTTCTTTTCTTTTCTTTTCTTTTCTTTTCTTTTCTTTTCTTTTCTTTTTTCTTTTCTTCTTCTTTTTCTCTGAATTTCTCAGAGTTTTCACCCAAGATGGAGAAGTACACAGAGGCTGAGATCCTTTAGAGGTTTTTGTTATCAAACCCATTTTTAAAAAAGTCTCAGCCTGAAGAGTTTGTCCCAACTTGTTACCAGCTTGATTTTCCAAGAGAAGGGCAGAGGGGACAGGTAAATCAGTGGCAGTCCAGCTGACTTCACAGCAGCCTTGAGTTCCATTTGACCATGAAAGTGAGCATAAACCGAATATTTCTGCAAGGAGAGAACACCCCCTGTGCTGGAGGTGTGAACACAAAAGCCTGTGCCATTGCATAAAACCCAAAAAGAGGATCAAACCTCAGGCTCTTTAAACACAGTGGAGCACAAAAAGGAAATTAGAGCCATTAGAGATGAAAATTTCTGCTTTCTAAAATAGGCACGAAGGCCTGGCAAAGGCTTGTAGGTGTGTGCTACAGACATTGGAACTACTCACGCGAACACGTACACCTGGTTTCAAAATCAGGGCTTGATTTAGGTATGCTGGTGAGGAAATTGAAGCTGTATTAGTGGATTATGTTTAACTTGTCTGTGTTCTTTCAAAATCAGGGCAGTAAATTTCTGGGGTTCATTTGTGTAGTGCCATCACTCTTCTCAGCTCTTCATTACAAAGAAAAGTTAATGGTAGCTGAGACATTTGGATTGATTTTTCCTTGAAGCAGAGTGAAGTTGAACATGCCTTTTTTTGACAGCTCTTCTGAAACCACAAAAATGTGAGAAGGGAAAAACTGTTCCTCCTCTGGTCAGAGTATATGCATGGGGCTGGATGTTCAGCTGGTGTAAATGGGCATCAGCTCCTCGATTTCAACGGGCCATTTGCTGGTGCAACTCTGAGTTCCCCTTAAACACGGGAGGCAAAATAGCATCAAACTTCTTTCCCATCACAGGAAAGTCTTGACCTCAGGTAAAAGTGACTAATGACCGTGGTGTCCCCAGAAACCTGAAGCCCGTGCAGCAGGTCCTGCCTCACTCGCACCTTTGTCCCTCGGACCATGGCAGAGCGGTGCCCATCACCCGACGCTCCCTCCCGGCATTCCGGCATGCAGGCTGGGCTGCGGCACGAAGCCGAGGCGTGAGCAATGCCTTGTTTGCTCACAGATGGGGGAACTGAAGCCGCGGTCATCATCGAGAAACCTCCCTCAGCAGCGTGGCCCCCCCTGCCCGGCCGTGCCCTGAGACCATGGTGCGTGGGAGCCCGAGGTCAGCCCATCGCGGGACTACTCACCTCATTTTGCTGCTGGGAGGGTTTCCCGCTGGATTTGGTGCGGAGGATCGATGGCTCGTTCGCGGGGGACGGCTTTGCCTCCTTCCCAAAGCTCCGCTGTCCGCCTTATCTCTATCCGGAGATTTGTGACCGTGTGTGCGCCTGTGTGTGTGTACGTCTGGAGTTGTCTGGCATTTTCCATGCAGGTCACGCCTTTCCCTGCCTGCAGCCGTTCCCCACATCCAGGCGGGCAGCAGGCAGCAGGCAGACCTGCCCGCATCCGAGCCCTCCTCCCCGCCCGCCTCTCCCTCCTCTCCGCCGCGGGGCTGCCCTGCGCTCCAGCATTCAGCGGAGTTTTTGTCTTCCCTAATCTCCGGAGTTTTGTATGTGTGAGTGCCTGTGCCCATGCACATTGTGTTTTCTCTCTCTTTTTTTCCCCTCACAGCCTGCTTTGCCAGATGGCTAAAATTTGCCTCTCAATGGAGTCGGAGGCTCCAGCAAAAACAGAAGGCAAGAATGTGTGAAAAAAAATTCCAAACCGTGCGGGGATAAATAGCTTTAGTGATGGTGCTGCCGCTGGGATTGGCTTTCGGGACTTTCTTTCAGCATCTCTACTTAGTGCCGGGCAGCGTTTGGGATGGGAATCTGGCTTCCAACAAACTTTGGAGTTGTGACAATCCGAGTAAAATTAAGACCTAGTTTGCAGGCTCCGGCAGAACTGAGGAATTGCCGGGTTCAGTATTTTGCCCCAGGGCAAAAGAGAAGCTTTAGATGTGGACTCTGCTCAGGAGCGAGATCTTTAAACACTAAAGTTCCAGGCTTTGAGCCTGACTCCCTCCTGTTCAGGAAACAGGTAAAAACAAGAACACTCCCCGCTAAGCCACAGGAGATTCATCTCCCCTCCCTGTGCCAGGCACAAACCAACTCAAACTCCCTTCTTTGCACAGTTAAGTGGGAAGAAGACCTATCTGCGCTGCAAACAAGGGAAAAGCATGCGGAAAGTCAAAGGATGCAAGCGACTCCCTCATTCAGAAATCTCCTTGGACGCATGAAGAGCAAAACATTAATAGCTGTTTACCAACTTCAGCTTGAGCTGGTTAATGTAAACCCTGCAGACATCCACTGGCAGGCACGGATACACATGCGGCATGTTAAAAGGCACACACAAACAAGAGCCGGGAAGAGGCAGGGAAACGGGGATGTGTTGGCACCACTCCTGGAGCAGCAGCTCCCAGCCTTCCCGGACTCCACAGCTCGCTGATATCAGGCTGTGGCGCTGCTGTTAAAGGGGCGATGGTACCTCCAGCCTCTGCACAGGCTTTGTCCCTCCAGCAATCCTGGATAATCTGGGAGGGAAGGGGATAGAGTGAAAAAAATTAGAATTTTCTTTTTCCAATTCTTGTCTTTTTGTTTTGGGGGGGTTATGGTTCCTTGTCTTGCAGGGCAGAAGCTGCTTCTCTCGCTCCCGTGAGCCTCTGGTTTTGCGCTGGGAGAGAAATGGTACCTAAGAGACAAGTGAAATAAAATAGAAAAATATGAGTGGAAAAGCACTAGAAAAACAGGAGAAAGGCTCTGGGCAAAGGGAAGATCTTGGTCTGCAATTATTTGTAGCCCTATTTGGGAAGTTTTAACAGCTTATCACTACACAGTCACGAGCTCTCACTCATGCTCACACACCCAGGCAGGCTGATCAAACCAATTAATATGTAAGCAATGTGTCAAATGAAAGCATTTATTTTTGCAGGCAAGTGTGGTCTTGTCTGGGCCCTGAATACATTGTGATCTATTTTTTCCCTGCCTGTTAGGCAGGGTGGGTCCTTTGTACAGTCATTTTTCCATCACAGCAGCCTTCTATATCTTTTTGGAACAGCTTCTCTAATTCAGGGGTAACATTAATTCTGAAGTGACATTTTCTATGCCTGTCGATGCTTCTTTCAAGCCAGATCACCCAGGGCCAAAGTCAGTGTCTGCACTGCAAGGCTGGACTGGGAAATGTAAAGTGGCAACAGAAGCTCCTCATGTTTTTGGGCCCTGTTGCTGGATGCAGTGTGGGTTTGAGGCATCCATGCTGACCATGTAGGTTCTGGAAGGCAGGAGAGGATGTGAGCAGGCAGGCCACTGCAGATGCCTTCAGCAGCCCTCTGAGCTGATTTCCCTGTTAGACTGCTGTATCCTAGGGGGTTTTCTTGACCTAATGCTTGTTCCAGTCCACCAACCCCCTTGCTGCACAGAATCATAGCTCCCTGAAAGCTTGTGCTGAGCAGCTCAGGAATCAGTTTTTTTCTGGCCAAGTCTAACCTGAGACAGTGTGGGCTCATAAAGAAAGTTGAGAAGCAGTGGCTGAATGGGCACAGATTTGGTTCTGCTGTACCCAAGTGCCTAAAACTATCTGCAGTCTCCTGCACCCCCACTCCCTCCTGCTCGAAATTCCAGTCCCAAAACCTCCAGTGTTGAGTCCTCCAGTTGGACTCAGGTCTCTAGATGAGTCCTGTTGGAGCCCTAATTAGCTGGCCTGACTAATTGCACTGCCTCCCTCACATCAAGTCAGCTCTGATGGACTCTGCACCCCACTGCTGCAGCGTGTGGGCGTGGGCACTCCAGGTAATTCCCAGCCTCTGTATCAATATAAACCCTGTGCTGCAGAGTCTGCTGTGAGGAGACAGACAAGGACCTGCGAAGGGAAGGTGGTGTAGAATCTGTTCTGGCTGCAATGCCTTCTCCAGCATTATTCCCATCTTCTCAAAAGGAGGGTTCTCTGTAGCCAGGCCTGGCCACTCACAGGGCTGTGTGAAGTATCTGCCAAGAGTAAAGGCAAAAAAAAAAAGATCATTGAGAGGAGAACCTGGTGCTGTGCAGGCAGGGTGCCAGGCAAGGGTCACCTTGTCTCATATGTGCTGTTACCTGCTCTTCACCTGAAATATTCAGCCAGCTCACAGCTATCTCAGTGATTGCCAGGGGGATCAAGTCTTGTCCCCACCGGGGTTCCTGCAAAATTCCTTGTGAAATTCCTTCACAATGAAGTGACAGGAGTGGGCATGCTGAGTTTTTAGTGAGGATTGTTTTCTTCCCTAAGTGCTGGTGGGACAGTGGAGTTAGACTGTGACAGACCAGCACACAGGCTGGGATCTGCTTTCTCACCAATGTCTCCCGTGTTTGAAGAGGTCATCCCTGGGGTTGCTTCTCCATGTCCATGATTCTCATCAAGGACTGAGCTCAGCAGTGTTGTCCAAAGCATTTCTTTAATGCTGGGGGCAAATTCAACTCCTGGAAATAATACCCCTAGAACAAGTGGAGTTAGGGATAAAGCAGCTGTGAGGGACAAATGTGGACCCACAGTAATAAGACTGTGGAGTGAATCTATGACTGATGTAAATAATCATACATTGAACACAAGTATCCTGCAACAACTTGTGTCCCTCTGGGTCAGGCCAGCACAGCCCACACCACAGCCTCTCTCAGGCCCTGTGCTGGGCACATTGCAATTTGTGCACTGCTCCTGGTCATGGTGTATGTGACAGGGACAAATGTTCTGGCAGATCCTGCCCCTTTATCAGAGCTGTGACATCTCTCCTGCTCTCCTCCACCCGGGATGCTGGAGAAGACCTCATTCTCCAGGAGATGTGAGCTCTGCTCCTAGCATCTCTTCTCCATCCTACAGAAGATGTAGGCTCTGCTCCTGGCGTTTCTCCTTCGTCTCATATGAGTTCCTGGAGCCCCCTCGTGGCTCTTACCACTGACAAAGCCCCACCGAAGCCACCCTTGGGGAGCTGCTGGTGGGGCCCACAGCACCCTGCTGCAGGTTCTCTGCAGCTCCAGAACTAGGGAGAGAGGAAGAGCCACTTTGGGGATGGCACTGGGAGACAGGGCGTGGACGTGACAACAGAGACACTCAGGAGTCTGAACAAGGCAGACAGTCGCATTGCAAAGCCATCTCCCTGCTTTGGGAGGAGGTAAGTCCTTCAGTGGCTTTGCAGTGCCCTGCCCCTGGAGCTGCTGCAGGGTGTGACAGTCCCCGGAGGAGGTGGCCTCAGCCCAGATCTGGCATGGAAAAGGGGGGATATAAAACAACGGGGCGGGGGGGGAGGTGGAGATCGGGAAAGGAGACTACACGGAGGTGGGAAAAAGAGGCTGTGGGGTGATGGCAAAGGGTGGCTCTGTGGAGAAGAGGGGAGTTCATCTGGGAGGCAGAGTGCAGAGACGGAGGGGAAGGAAAGGCTCCCTGCCCGGGAGCTGCGGACGTCCGTCTGTCCCACGGGGACCCGCGTGCCGCTAGATGGCACTTGAGCCTCTGCGTGGGGAGGTCCGGGGGGCAGCAGAGCTCCCGCCGTGAGACACGGGGGTCCTGGGGATGCGCTGGGCTCTGCGGGCTGTCACACTGCTCCTGGCAGCAATTCCAACGGATGATTCTGCCCTGGGGGCTGGTTAAGGAGAAAGTGTAGAGGCGAGATACCTTTTGAGATACTTCCCTTCTGCCCCTGGGCTGTGCTGGCCCTTCTCCAGCACTTGTCCTGAGGAAAGGTTCGTGCCACAGCCCTTTGCAGAGGGGACCTGCTGAGGTAGCACACAGCATCCAGTAGAAGATACCTAAAACAAATCTAGTGCACTCTCAGCACAGTCCAGTGGCTACTCAATAAATCAATGCTTTGTTTGGCTGCAAGAGAAAATCAGATCCATTATACTGTGGATGGAAATATTGAGCCCTCTTTTTCCCCTTTTCAGCCCCATCCTCTGCCTCAGTATGCACACCGTGGGGTCATGGGAGGCAGCCTGACTGTCACAGCACGTTCATGACTTGCACGAGATCATCAGGATTGTTTCAGCAACCTGTCATTCCTCCCTCTGCTGAAACTGAGGGATACTTGGTGGACCCCAAAAAGATGCAGAGAGGGAAAAAATGCATATAACACTGAAATAAACCCAGAGAAATCGGGATGGTGTGTCATACATTGGTTAATTCAAATACATCTCTCCTACTGCTGGGTCCCAGCTGCTGCATCACTGACTCCTGACAACTGTCAAAGCTGTGACTTTGTGCTGGTGTGTAACCATGTGTGCTGGCCCCGATTTTGATGAATATTTTAGCATTGCTCCCCTTTGTATTTCACTGCAAGGGAAGCCCCTGAATGCTTTTGAGAGAGTGAGATTTGAGGTGCTGAAACATCACCCACCTTGACAGGATAAAGGCTTGGCTGAGCCTACACCACTGTTGAAGGAGAGGCACAAGACTTGTGAAGGGTCAAGGCACTGAACATCCATGGAGGCAAGCAGCAGAGCATCACTTGCACACTTTTGAGGGAGAAATACCTCTGAAACTTATTTGGAGCAATCCATGGGAAATCTGGGGCAGCAACAGGCTTTGGAAGCTATAGTCCTGCCTCACAGCCTGATGCTCCACACCCTCCCTTGTCCAGAGGAGGCAAAGGCTCTGTTTTCCATCCCCAGGTGCCCAGATGAAGCACCTTTTGCTTGTCCAAGCACTTTTCTTGGTGGCAAGCGAGTCACTGGGGAGCTCTGGGCCCTATGAGGGTCACACCACAACCAATCCCTCCCTGTGCAAACCAGTGTCCTTTTAAGAGGCAGCACACAGTTGCAATGCTTTCAGACAAGCCCAAATCACTGTGATTTCCCCCTGACCGAGCGGCCGTGAAATTGCAGTGGGACAGAGCGTGGCGTGACTGAAGCGATTACGTGGGTGGCAGGGGATGATAGCAAATCCATGGTGTTGGAGGGCACTGCACGCTGTGCTGTGCTCCCAAGCACAGATAACATGAGCCGGCTGAGCTCAATCAACAGCTTGTTTGCAGGCCCTTGCCTCCCCGGAAAAAAAAAAGAAAAAAAGAAGAAAAAGACACAGAAAAATCTCAGAGCATTGTTTCCTTCTCTTTTTTCCAGTTCCTAAAGCTTGGCCTTGCTGAAGCTGGTGGGTGCTGAACCATGGTGTGAGTCATTGCTGGCCCTGATAGCAGCAGCCCCTGCTCACATGCCCGGCGTTCATCGCGATTCCCCACAGCCTGTAGCTCCCAGCGTTTGGGTCTGCAGTCCCCGTTCCGGGTGTGTAATTCCCTGCCCTAAATGTAGCCTCTTTCTCCTCTTGGGAAGCCTGAAAACCAATGTCCTGGGAAACCCAAGCCTCTTGCTACTGGGGAAAATGGATGTCCATTTTCTCTTGGGACCAGTAGACCTTTCAAAGCTCCCCCAGGGAGAAGCCTCTCTACTGTCATCATTTCTAGACGTGGTGGTGGTGAGGCTGTGATGGATGTGGGAGCCTGCAGGTCTTTTCTACTTGCAGCGCTTAACAATCCCATCCCTGCAGGTGATGTGCTGGGGCCACCTGCTCTCTGGGGTCTAGGTTATGGTGGCACCAGGTAGGATGGTGACCAGGGAGCAATTTGACATGAGTGGCAGCTCCTAGTGGTGCCGGGGCAGGCAAGCAATTTGCTGTGTGTCACTGGTCCTGGGGACACTGCCCATGTATGCCATGACTAACACATCTTTATGCTTTAGGCCCTTGTCTGTGGTAAGAAGCATTTTTAAGGCTTCTGGTGGTGTCCTCACAATTTTGGCTATCTCAAACAACACAGCCTAGAAAGGAAAGGATCTGAGGAAGGGTTGGTGCGTGGAGGCATCTGGGACATCCAGTGCTTCTGGACTTGATGAGGCCAAAACTAAAAAGCTCTGGTGCTGGAACTGCTTCAGTGATGAGACAGCTCATACAGACAGCAGTGCCAAGTGACTCATTTGCTCCTGGCCACAAGTGGGAACTGCTGCTGCCAGCATGGAAACCCAAATTTGCAGGGCCTTTCAGTCGCTCCAGGGATTGTCCCTCTAGCTTCCAACCTCTGAGGTGGAACATAACAGCTGGGTTACTGAAAAGCTGATGAGGCTGGAAGGCAATGCAGATGTATGGGAGAGGTTGCAAGAAGAAGGTGTCTCAGACAAGTGACCACTGACAGCGGTGCACATCATGTTACTGCTGAAGAGATCCCCAGGTCCCCACAGCCACAGCTGGATGTGTGCCTTACACCTTACACATCCATGGAGGCCTGACATCCCTGTAATAAATTGAATTAAAACTTTGTTCATAAAAATATAAGTAACTGGTTATAATTACATAAAAAACATTTCTTTA
>JAWWES010000011.1:9865019-9935930 GCA_035583135.1 Lophotriccus pileatus
AATAATTATATTTTTATAATTTTTATTGTATACTAATAAATATTTCTTTATTATACTTTGATTATTTTGAGTATCTCGAATAATCAATAACAATCCCCTACCTCAGTTCCCCTTGGTGTCCCTTTCTCCTGGTGAAGGCTGTCCAGACACCAGATACTCTGACACTGGAAGGGCTGAGAGCCATTAGGCACAAGGACAATACAAATATCAAAGTCATCACACGATTAACTGATAAGAATTCTTTCAAAACTGCTGCCTCTCATATAGCCAGTTGAAGGCCCAGCTGCCCCATCTCTCTGAACACCCCCATCCAAGGAAAGTCTGGATATTTAACCCTTCCACTGGCCATCCCTTGGAGCAGCAATATGAAAACTGGAAACTTGCAGCTATGCACAGATGGGAGTAAAGAGGACTTGGGGAATGAGGAATTCAGGAGAGGACTGAGAGCTGTT
The DNA here is from genome assembly GCA_035583135.1 of Lophotriccus pileatus. Taxonomy (NCBI): domain Eukaryota; kingdom Metazoa; phylum Chordata; class Aves; order Passeriformes; family Tyrannidae; genus Lophotriccus; species Lophotriccus pileatus. The sequence continues at coordinate 9,865,472 of JAWWES010000011.1, forward strand.
TTTCTGCCTATGTGCACAGCTCTGAACCAGTTTGGGAGAAGTCATTCTTCATGTGGGCTTTGTGAGCCTTATTGTGGAATATTATCGACAAGCAGCAGCTCTGCTCTCATTACAAGCTATTAATCATCCTCCTCGGGTCGTCAGGAGGTGTGCAGAGACCCTCCAGTGGCAGCCCATGCATAACATGTTCTGTAGGCTGGGGGCGGGAACACAGCTCATAGATCACATATCTGGAGACAGGAGGGCTGGGTGGATTTTAACAACTCACCTGGATATATGAGACCCAGAGTCGGGCCGTTAGTTATCTTCAAAATCTGCTGTGACTTGTGCTTTTATGGGCAACCACATTTACAATGTCATTCAAAGCACATCTTGATTCTTACTCATGGCACAGTCAGCCCCTCTAAGACGCAAAAATTCAGCTGAGATAAGCCATGGTCTTGGGAGAAGCAGAAGATTGTTAGTCCTGAGGGCAGTAGTGGGCAGAGAGGGATGGTGCCCTGGGCTGCATTTGCAGAGAGCAATTTCTGCATTATTCATTCATGAGTGAGCTCCTCAGGGGTGTATTTGAGCACAAAAATTGATATTGAATATTTCTAGCATCACAAAACGATTGCACACCAGTGATTTCACTTGCTGTCAGGATGTGGCCACTTCTGGGTCAGAGTTCAGGTGCTGAGAGCACATTACCAGCAGAGGAGCAAAGAGAGGGCAGAGTGGTGCAGGGAGAAGTCTGAAGCCAGAGTCTGCCTGAGACACCATCAGGCAGTGACCCAGACACACTGTGCCTTTGCTTACAGACAGATGACATTTGAACAGCAGTTTTATACTTCAGGGAAAGCTCTGCAGCCTGGGGGCATGTCTTGGGACTGTGCTCCCACCTCAGAGCAGGGTGCTGAGGATGGCTGGAAGCTTGGGCTTAATGTTGCTCACTGGTCTGACTCAGGTGCATTGGCTTTACCTGGAGACCAGTTAGAGGGAGCCTGGAAACCACATAAATAGCTACAGAACAGCTGGGAGTTGTGTTGAACTTTGGGAGGACTTTCCCCACGATTCCTTTGCTCTGTTCCCTCCTCTGCTCTTTCCACCAGGCTTGGGGCACGCAGGAGCTGCTCAGAAAGCTGAGGGATGCAGTCTGGATGAGGTGTGGTGTGCCTGGTTCCTAGGAAAGTCTGGTGGTGCGGGTGGGGGCACCTGTGACCTGCTGCAGGAGAGGGATGTAGGCTTGACTTGCCAAGGACGACTTTTCTGCAAGCCAGCTATGTTGAATTTCTCCTTAATGGTATCTTTACAGTACTTGTACTGTACTTGCAGTACTTGTGGAGGCTGAGCTGGGACACACAGACCTTTGCTCAGCTCCCAGTCTGGGAAAGCCCTTCTATGATGACTGGAGGCTGGAGGGTACAGAGTGCAGGGGATGAGCTGTATCTATAGCCAGTGTAGGTGGGTGAAGGTGCTGTGTGCTATCATGCTATAAACAGTAATAAAGATACCAAACCCACACAAATAGGTCATTGGTGAGGCTCCAGCAGCCTTAACAAGAGACTGAGGGACCATCTAGCTGCCTTACAGCAGCTGCTGATGGTGAGATATGCCTCATGTCTTAATCAGTGCTGGGGGAGTGCTGGAAAAGAGAAATAAAAGGTGAAAACAGGGATGGGGAGGGGGAAGCTGGACAGAAAGCATGACTTTATATATGCATTTCAACATGAGGAAAATCTTGAACATGTTACAGGACTATGAGGGGATGGGATTGGATCCCTCAGCAGGGTTTGGACCACCCCACAGCAGCACTGGAGCACAATGGGCCATGGTGTAGTCAATAAAAGCATCCACTTTGGACTGTGCATCTGTGGAGTGACTCCAACAAGCACTTGTGCATCAGTGCTGTGAGCAAAGGTGATTAAACCCAGCTCCTGTGCCACTTATTGCTGGAACTGTCAGCCTGGGAATGTCCTATATCTTCCTCTGAAGCGACTGTCTTTGGGGACAGGGTGATGAAGAAGGACACACCATGGGGTGGCTGTCACTTCCAGCCTGTACCAGCTGCTTTGTGCCAAGGTCATAAATGTTTTGTGGGTTTTTTGTTTGGTTGTTTTTTGGGATACTTTTTCATTCTCTAGCTCTGTAATTTCATCTATAAAATGCTGAAGTGTCAGTTGGGATCAAGTCCTGCCTTTCATTTTATGTTTCTGCTTAAATGAATATTGATGTTGTGTTTATCTTTATTTAATATTCATGATGATAAAAGACTTGGAGCCATTCACTTTTAATTACATCCTTCTTGGAGAAACAGTCTAGTGCAATTAGAGAGCTTCCAATGCATGAAAGAAAAACCAACAAACTTTTTGCCTCCACTTCCAGAAGTTCCAAGCGGGGTTCCCAGGGGCATCCCCTTTCTCTCTGCTGTGTGGTGGTCTGTGAATGGGAACTTCTGCGCAGAACTCTTCTGGGCTGTGCTGTTAGGGAGTCCCCAACACCTGGGTGACCATGTGCAGCCCTCCAATGCAAGGCAGGGGCCAGAAGGGAGGAGAAGGAGGCAAATGTGCAGCTCCATTGGATGGGGGTAGGTGGCTTGGAATGGAAGGAAGAGCAGGTGGGATTTCCCAGGTGGGGGGTTGTGAAATGAGATTCCATTTCTATCTTTGCAGCAGCCCTGCTGTGTATGGGGAAATTGGACCCCTGGAGCTCCCTACCCTCCATATTGGCTGGACACAACCTTGTGCCCTTGTGCAGCTCAGAGAGTCTCCCACTTTTCCTGCAGCAATTTAAATCAGATCTGGCAAAATGATCGTGGAGTGACGCCTTGATGGCAAGGCAATAACAGGCTCTCCTCTTTAGCACTCAGACAGCATTGCTTCTCTCTCCCATAACATTATTCATGAGCAAATTGTTACATTGAGCTGTGCAAATTGCCAAGGAGCTTCTGCTGGGAGCCTGGACCTTTCCTGACACATAAACCCAATCTGTCTGAGCGTGCCTAATGATCAAACATGGTCTGGCTATCAGCATCTCTTTTGGCAGCTGGGTCAGTGGTGGCTTCTGCTCTTAGTGTGGCTGGTAAGAGGAGGGAGCAAGCCTGAGGATTTCCTGTGGACTGAGCTGGGTTTTCACAAGTCTTTGAAAATCTGAGCCTTTAAGGGTCAGCACCCTATGACAAAACATCCCATGTTACATCTCTCTTTGGAGACCCCTGTGCCAAACAACTTTCTGTTCTTGGGCTGCCTTTTGATGAGCATTTGGACATTACTGGTCACATCGTGCTCAAAACCAGATGAGTGCTACATGGGCCTTTCTCCTGTTTCCTGGCTATTTCCAGCAGCAATGTCCTTTGGCTGAGACAACACCTTAATGAGAAGCTCTTTTAAGGTCTTTTCTCTGCTGCGTTCAGGCAGGACTGAACAGTGCAACAGGCTGATCGTTCTCACCCTGTAAAATATACATAATTCCCTTTTACATGGGGGATAATCACTGCAGGACTGACTCTTCTTTTCATCCTTTTCCTGCCGTAATTACTATCCCTCTGCTGATGCCTGTGCCAATGTCTGGGCATGATGAGTGAAAATTTAAACTGCCCTGGGTGATGGGACATAGACCTTGCTGAAAAATTTAGATGTCTAGTATCCAGAGAAGGCTGGCCCATAAATAAAGGATGAAGTCCCCACTGCAGGAGGGGGAGAGCTGGTGCAGCTCCAGATTTAACACCTTCCTGCCCACCTCCATCCATGCCTGGAGCTGTGGTTCTTTTCCTTGCTGAAGTCTGGGAACTTTTAAGAGACCCAGGGTATCAGGGGCTGGAGACCCTGGGCTAGGAGGCCTGCCTGAGTCACTGTGTGTCAGCAGGAATCCTGGCAGTTATGAATACATTGAAAGCAACCATCCTGAGCTCAGGTGGGCATGTTGATCCATTTAGCTTTAGAGCTAAAGCCGCTGGTACCTGTGGAGCAGGGAGGCTTAGCCAAAGCAGAAGTAATAGGTAATTTTTTTCATTGGAAAATGAGGAATACAAGTAATTAATCTCCCTGCAATGTGGAGGGGATACTGGAGGAGAGTAATTATACCATGCTATGAGTGCTAGCATGAATAACCCACTACCCTTTAAAAGGTCAGTGATTTTTAGTTTTACAGTGGAGGATTGTGTCTATTCCCACATCTCTTTGGAGGTATTTTACAGTCAGCTTTTGCAGATCAGGCCAGAGAGTCACAGATGAAATGACAATTTGGTGAAAAATCTCTCCCAGTAGTAAGTTGCTATTTCTGTGTGTTACTGACTGTGCTGCTGAGTTCACTGTAAAGACCAGGGGCTAGAGACCTATGGCATCATCAGCTCTGACTACCTTCTGTACCATACACGACATCACATAGACTTCAGGGGTCCCTCCCCCACCTTCTGCTGCTGGCAAGGGCTCATGCAGCATGCACATGTGAGGCTCAGTCTCTGCCTGGACTTTTGTCCTCAGTCCACACTGATTTAAGCAGTTGTATGGAGGAGGAAATTGTGTGGGATGGACCAGTGTTTTGGGAGGATGCAGTGCCACTTCTTGTCTCCCAGGTGGTAATTTGCTCTGAATGTGAAATCTGTCGTTTCCAGCCTCATGTCCCAGGAATGAATTGCAGGGCTTGGTTCCCTTTCTCTCACACCAGCACCAGGATCCTTCAGTCGATTGCCCCATTTCAGCTAATTGCCCTATTTCAGACACAGCTGGCGTGGGACAGTCTCAAAGATGTTAAATTCCTTCTTAATGAAAGGTGGAGGAGAAAGATCCAAAAAAATTGGTGTCTCCAAGGGATGAACTCAGCAGCAGCAGACATGTGAGAATCCATTTGGGAAAGTCCCTGAAAAGCCACCTTTGTGGCTCTGCTGCCTGTGGGAGGCTGTGTGTGAGCAAGCAGGATGCAGACGCAGGCAGGTCACAAGCCGTGCTTAGATGGTTCCGTGGCACCTTCCTGCTACTGGCCCTCGGGGGCAGAGAGACACAGTAATACAGGCAGGACAGAATATCTGCTTCCATTAACATGGGTAATTGCTTTGTCATTCCCTTCTCAGAGCTGCGTGCAGTGAGCTGTGCAGAGCAGATGGAAATTGCATTGACACAATTTGGGGGCAATGTAGAAATTAGCTGAGCTGCCAGGGCATCCTTTGCTGTGGTCCCACGGAGCTGGGTGCCCTCCACTGTTGTGAGTGTGCTAAAGAACCCTCCCATGGGGTGGTATGGGATGGCAGGGATGGGGAGGGCTCATTCTTGGGGTTTGCATGTTCAGGATGTCTGTGTGGGTTCTTCCAATTAACCTACTATACTTAATTAGTAGAAGCTCCCTGTGGAGGCAGACAACTAGGTAACAAACTTGAGAGTTGGTCCTTATTAACTTTGGGTTACGATATTGGATGGGGAAGTGCAGGGTGCTCTGGGATCTGCTGTCTGAAGCCTGGAGAAACTTGGCTCTCATCCCCTGGTGTTCCTGTCCCCACAGCAGACAGTGTGATGCAGTCCCTGTGAGCACTGTGTTCTCTGTAAGGTGCTTCCAGGAGGTGGCTCATCCACTTCCCAGGACCCAAGAATTTTGCCATGAGGCCCATCACCTCACAGGTCACAGATACCTGTTGGCAGGGCTTCTTCAGAGGGAAGCTCTTAGAGATGGAGCATTGCCCTCAGAGTGCACCAGCAAAGTTCCTGTTGGTGGCTTGGGGGTTCTGGCAACAGCCTGGTGGAGGTGACCCGAGATCCTTGTCTGTCCCATCTTCCCTCATTGTAGCTATTTCCTGTGCTGGAGACTTTGCAGGGGTGTTTTCAAAAGGCCAGAGCAGTCTATCCAGCTGTATTCTGCTTACATCAAGTAGTTTGTGATAGCTGTTTTATCTTGCCTTCTGATGCCTGTTCTCTTCTCCCTCAGAGTGGCCCATCCTCCCCCATGTGCAGTGAGGCAGCCCTTTCATTTTGCAGCTGCACCGTGGAGAAACAAGGAATTCTGGGCTTTTATTAATTTTGAAGAAAAAGATATTTTGATTGTCAAGTCAATCCCAGATTATTTTGGGCGAATGCAGTTTGACAGACCATTATTTTGAAGGGACATGGATCATTTAACCAAGCCTAATTACCTCTGTGTCACAATTAGTCACTCAGGCTGAGAAGGAATTGGTGTCACCATCATTTTGTATTTGGGAGCCAGTGACTAAATCTAATGAAAGTGTTTGAATCAGAACTTTTATGTACGTACATTCATTATACCGCAAAATTGGCCGTACCTCCTCGTGAGACTGGGGAAGACTGTGTGAGAGTGTGGTTGATGTTTCAAAGGTGATATGAAGTGCTCAGGGTTTGGAAGAGGAGAATGAGGTTTTCAAGTGACTCTTTGGGTGGAGACACGCAGGGCTGCTCCTGCATGTATGGAGAGTGGTGCTCAGCACCAGTTTTGGGGATGTCCCCTGAGATACAATTAACCTCCCAGCAAGGGCGATAGGCTCCTGTTTGCAGCACAGACCTAGGAGAGGGAGGAAAATAACCAAAGGTCTGAAGAAGGGAAAGATTGTAGAGTCCTTGGACTGCTTCCATCACCTGGGGAATCACTGTGAAAAGCAAGTCAAGGAGCTTGAGACCAAGGATGCAAGGCTATTCCTCAAGATGGAGTGAAAAACTCTGTCCTCCTTCATTTCCAGGGGGTAAATATTGCTCTGTGCTTGTGTCCTGGTAGTAGTCAGGGTTAAACAGCAAGTAAGGGCTTACAAGCCTCTGCTCCCACCACCATAGCCCAGGCTCATGATGCTGAGGGTGGGTTATTTGCTATTTACATTTTAAATGTATAGGGTAGATCTTGCTATACTTGAGGGCTGTCACTCATCTCCTGTGTTGAGCTCACCGATGGGAAGGTTGTGAGGAGGAAAGCTGGGAGCCTGGTGGAAGGCCAGTGCTCCTGCACTTCGGGTAGCACAGGCACTGGAGTGCCAGCACAAAACTGAGGAGTGCCAAGGGGTTGCTGGGAACTCGCCTTCCTGGCCCACAAAGTCCGAACTTTCCAAAGTCTTTGAATTTTTCAGAAAACTGCAGACCGTCAGCTGAACATTGCAAGTGAGCAAAGGAGCCAGGAAATGAACTTCTCCCTGAAACAAAAATCAAACTGACTCATTTGTTTTCAAGGTTCTTTACCCCAGCAAAATGAAAGACATAATCATACAGGGGAAATAGGAAGATAAATTGGGTGTTATTTCGAGTATTGCTGGCTCACATAATTTTATTGTGATGTTTGCAAGAATGGGCGTTTGTTCTAAAGCTTTGGATACTGGATTCAGACAGACTCTTGTTACTCTAAGCTTTCAGTAAAGAAAAGGATGTTTTATGCTTCATAATCATAGAAAACAGCTTGAAAATTGTGATCTGAGATTGACTCCAAAAGTTCAGCAACCAGAAAGGGAGTAAGGAGAACTCAGATGACACTTTGTCTGATTCAGGCCAGGGGGTCCTGCCTTTGAAGGTCTCTGTCACGGTGCAGTACAGATGATGAACACAGAGCCAAATGAGCTGTGTCTCAATATCTGGGGACATTGAGGTGTTGGATATGTGAGCTGATTGTGACCGAACCAGCCTCCTGGGAAGCTCATTTGTCTGCAGCATCTCTGCAGGTTGAACTTACTGGGAATGGGGGAATGGGGCATGTGGGTGACTTGTCTCACTGAATGGGGGAAGGACTTGGCATTGATGTCAGGGGAAGATGTGGGAGCTGCCAGACCCAATGACCACCAGATTTCTGGTTTTATTATGTCCTGATGCTGTCATCAGATAAAGGGGTGAATTGGATTCAGCTCCCGCTTCTCCTCTGAACAGCTTTGACAACCTCTCTGATGGAAACAAAACTGTATTGGCCCTTTTCCTGTCTTGATCAAGACAAGTTTTTCCATACTTTCAACAGCCAAACATATAGCCTCAGGAGAGTAAATTCTGGGGACAGATCAGGTAATCCTTGCGTGACTCGGAAAGCTGCGCAACATCAGGGGAGATGCGGGTCTAACACAATCTTTCCATGCTCTTGAAAAACAAAATACCTGGACTCATTATGGCTTTAGGAAAAGGGAGCGAAGGGAAGACAGGATCAGTCTGGTACAGTTAAGATAAGGCTATGCCAAGCTCTCTCACATTTCCATCCCACTCCCAACAGATAGGGCCCTATCACAAGAGGGCCCTTGCATTACACACACCATTTTGTAACCATCTGAGGCAAGTGAAGCCCTGAATGGCTGCTAATGTGCCTTGCAGAGCTGTGTCCCCTCTTCATTATTAATGTTTAAATCCCTTTCAGGAGCACAGCCATTAATTTTGCCGTTGTCTTGGTGTCAAAGAGCCAGCACAGAAAACGATTAGTGTTCCTGGAGGCAGAAGTCTTGCTGAAAACAGCCTCCTACTCGGCTCAGCTGCCATCCTCATCCACACCATCAGGTAGAGGTGGGCTCAGGTCATTTGGTGCAGGTGCTGCTGGTCAGAGAAGGTCGTCTTCATTTAAGAAGGAACAAATGTCTCAGTGAATGCAGAGGATAAAAGGCTGTATCTTGTTCCTGTCCTTTTCTTACCTCCTCCCCTATAACTTGTTGAGCAGCTGGTTTGGTCATTGTCCTGCCTTCTTTTGCCTGTGATGCGCTTTCTGAGGAGGATGACTGTAACCTGTCACTCTGAAGTGTCATACCTCTGAGAGCAGAAATTATTTCAGAAAAGAATAGCTATAGAGCAACAATAAGTAGGATCTGGGTTTTAAGAAATAATCTCAGCAGGGTTTTGGGAAAATTCTAGCAATTCTTTTACCTAGGCAAAATGGAGAAATAGGATCAAGGTGATATTCAGCAGGAAGAAGCAAAAATTTCTGATATATTTGGGCTCCTTTGACTGGTTTTGTCCAAATTATTCCCATTACACAGATGCAGCCCAGCTAGTCTGGGCACTAAGCCTCTAACAGAAGATGCTCTCAGTGCTGTAACAGTCCAGTTCCTACCAAAAATTATATTCACCCTCTTTTCAGTATTTCAAACCTGAACTTGCCTGACTTTTGTTCCTAACTATGAGGTCCCGTGGAGGATTAGGGTCTCCTCTATAGTTAGGGAATTGCAATATGCACAAACATATATCAAGTGGGAACTGTTCATCTCATAACTTAAATGTTGAGTGTCTGGGAGCTGCAAAGCCTGGCCCTGCTGCAGGACTTTCCATGAGATATCCAGAGCAGCATCAAAGTCTCTGATGCTCTGCAGGGCTGCCTGTACTGTTTATCTGGGAGACTGCATCTCTCAGAGAAATGGTCAAAAGCAAAAGTGGGGAGGAAAACCTTCTTGCACCCATGAAAGGGATTTATCTGCTAATATTTCCACTCCTCGAGGCATTTCCTTATTTCTACTTTTGGAAGTAACCTTGCCATGTCCCTGAATCTTATGCCACAGCCTCTCTGACAAAAGCCTAGTGGGGCAGGTTGATGGCAGGTGTGTGTTCCTCAGCAGCTGCAGTGGGAGCAGGTGTGTGCATCTTAAGTGTGCTCTCTGCCTGGTTTCTTTCCCCATCCCTTTTTCATTTTAGGATGCTCTAAGAGTAAAGCTGCTGCCTGAATTATTGTGTTTAAATTGCTTGCATAGTTGATAGCCAGTGGTCAGCCAGCCTGTTGTACTAATGCTCGGTTCCCAGTCATTTCCCTGAAACTTGGGGCAGGAAAACTTTCTGTCCAACTCATGGCCATCCCACACTGCTGTGTAAATAGCTCCTCTTCTGCTTTATCTGCAGATTTATGTCTGTCTGTCTGGGGATCTGTCCTCTGATATGTCCCACAAAAATCCCTGGTTGCCTTCCTTATCCCTGCCCCAATGCTCAAACATTAGCTGGAGAGCTCTGACTCACCAGTAAAACTGGGATGAGACAGGGAGTGGGGATGTGCTGAGATGAAGCCAAATGGCTCTTGGAGGCAGGCAGGAGGATTTTTGTCTCACTTGTCTTGTTCTACTAATTTTTATGTTCTGTGGGAGGGGAAGCTGAAGGACAGGGTTGGAGCTGTGGGATGGCTGCAGAGCAGGAATCTCAACCTGAGAGATGAAGTTCTGTTGGCAGAGAAGGGTCAAGACAGCAAATTGGTGGTTCTGGCCACAGATGCAATGCTGGGTGTAGGGCTGGTCTTTCAGTTCCTGGCCATCCCCTTCCCTGGGTAGAACTTCTTCCCCAAGCAGTGGAGGATGCACTGGGCATCCCTGGGGCCAGAGAACTCTGTGTCAGAAAAGGCCATGCTTCTCTAGGTAGAGCATTAATGAATTTGGATGGATTCACTCTCACAGTTGGCTCCAGCACTTGGAGATAATGCTGTAGGTCCAACAGCTACCCACAATCAGGTGAATGGCAAACCTTTGAGGATGGAGCTATTTCCAGGGATTCTAGAAGCCCTGTGGACATGTGTGGCACACCCATGAAGTCTGGGACATGTGTCTCTTGGTTGCACTGGCAGAGCAGGAGCCCATGGGGTCAGAGGTGTTTGGAGGGATGGGCGAAAGCAGCTTGTTAGTGGTGGCTGTGGCTGGAGGGAGGCAGAGATGTAAATAGGGAGGGGGAGTCCAAGGACCAATATTTATGGCTTATGGGGCAATTTAGCAGCACAGGCTGTGGCTTTTTCAGCCCAGGATGCTTTGGGGAGCAAATATCCCTCCACATGGGTTTGGGTACCGCATTTCCTGGCTCACAGCCACTAGAGGCTGCCCTGCTCCAGCTCCTGAGCCTCCACTCTCTGGGATAACAGCAGCTTTGCTGCCTGTGCTGGAGACACCAAGAGAAGGTGGTAGGAAAAGCCCTGAAGTTTGTTTTTTTTTCCTTTCTTCTGGGAGTGGATTGTGCCGGTGTCACAGCAAACCTGGGTCCCAGGGGATGTACCTTGTGTCCCTGCTCAGAGGCAGAGAAACTGAGGTAGGAGGAGCTGCACTGAAATGGCTCATGGCAAGGGGGATGTTATCACAGGTAGAGCCCAGTGCCTGTCCCTGGTTGCTGTCACATGAGAGGACAGGAGCAAACCCTTGGTGCGTGAGGAATAACTTCAAAATCCGCAGACCTGCTGGATGAGCTTGGAGGGACCTGATTCTGGGTACAACTGGGCAGACCTGATGGCTGGCAACTGACCTGAAGCAGCAGAGCTTCTCTAGGGGAACTGCAGTGTCTCCTGGTCCATGTGCACCCTCAATCCTGCACTCACACACCTCTGCAAGCCCAGAGCCCATGCTGACATTTGCTGAGCTCCCTGTGCTGGGGGGACCTTGGCTTCTTCTTAACTCCACTGTCAGCACATCCCTGCAACATCCTATTCGATAGAAATTCTGCCTGTACAGTCCCAGTGTTTCTGCCCCACGTGGTGGCAGATGCAGAGATGTAGAGGTAGAAAGGCAAGTCCTGAGCTGTCCTGAGCAGGTTGAATATGTCCCTGAGACAGTCCTGCTGCCTTGGGAAAAAGCCACGGGTCTGGAGATGTGAATTAGAGGCAGGATGCATGAGCTGATCCCATGGGGATGCTGGATGCCAGAAGAGATTATCCCAATGGTCCCTCACAGTTTTCAGATGGCTCAAGAGCTTCTGGGCTGATATCACCAAATGCTCAGCATCAAACCTTTATGTCTGCTCCCTTTCAGTTGGCGTGTATGGGGGGTCCCAGCCCTGCTTTGCACGGTGCTACATGTGACACAGGGTTTGGGTCACGGGCCAGATCTACTCTCAATGGATCTGTCACATTTCCTCGATGTCCTACCCGTCCCGAGAAGCAGCTGTTTGCAGGCTGAACCCCGTGTGCTCCACCGTGTGGCAGCAGGCAAGGCAGTGCTGGGGATGGAGTGGTGCCCAGTGGTGATCAGGCAGGTTTGGGATGCTCATGGGTCAGAGCCCCCACTCCTCCTCTGTTTCTCCTTTGATCTCACTCATTGTTGCTCTTCTCTTTTCTCTCTATAGAGGTTGTAATAAATCTGTGCTTCTGCCCTTCTGCTAATGGGCTGCTTTGTCTGGAGCGAGCAGGATCCTCGGGTGATGTAAATTGATGTAGCTGCCGTGTGAGCAAGGCTCTTGCACTGAATTAGCCCAGGTGAGGATCTGCTCTGCTCCATAATCTATATTTCATTGTTATCAAAGTCCAAGCATGGCTTCTAGTGCCTGAGAATCGCTGCCTTCTATCTCACTTGGTCTTTGCAGACCGATGTGTTGACAAAGACATCTTCGTTTATCTTCTCAATGCATCCGTTGCAGCCGGATGCTTCTCTGACCCTCACGTTTTCAATAATCTTTTCCCTTCTTCCCTCCAGCATTACAGAGCCTCTTATTCATTTGAGAGATAAGTATTTACGTATGTGTTGGTGAGGAAAACTTAATCAATAATGTCTGTGAATAACATTTCTTTGTGTGTTAGACCTACCAGATCTGCCCCCCCGGCTTCCTTTGTTTTGTTGTTTTTTTGTTGGGGGTTGTTGGGGGGGGGGTTTTTATTTTTATTCTTTCCAGGCAGGTTTCACATTCTGTCCTGGCTCTTTTTTTTTTTTTTTTTTTTTTTTTTCCCTTCTTGTTTTCCCTGAAGTTCAATCGTCAGAGAGAGAAAGCAAATTCCAAGCAAAAGCTGTCATTTTGGAGAGACATCAGTCTCAACCGTCCCCTCAACCCACACCATGCCTGTCCGAGGGGCTGCCCATCCTGCTGCCCCAGCCTTTCCATAAAGGACAGGGCAGTCTCTCCCTGATAATTGAGTCACATCTGCTGGGCACAGACTTTGCTGTCGGGAAGTGATTCCCCAAATCTGCAGGTTTCGAAACTGAGCAGCGAAACGCAGCTGCAAAATCCTCATGTACAGATTTTTTTTTTTCCTTCACCACATGATTTAAAAATAAGAGACACAAAATTGTGTATTCCAGTGCAAGGGTCTTATGAGGCTTCAGCTGCTCTCTTTTCAAGGGCAGGGTGCTGTGGGCACTGGACCTATTACCTGCTCACGGTGAGCTACTGTGAGCTGGGGCAGCCCAGTGGTTGCTCTGGCCAAGGAGTGTGATGGGATGCTCCAACTCCTGCTGTAGCTGCAGGGCTGGATGGTGGGAAAACCCCCTCTGACCTTTCTCCCTGCTGTATTTTTCTATGCAGTGCCTCTGCCAGGTGGGTGTCATGCAAACCGCGACAGTGGCAATCTGGACCAGTCCCCTCACCCACTGGTTCGTCAGCACTTGTGCACTTCATGTGCTGTGTACCAACTGTTCTGGACATCAGCATCCCTGGGGATCCTGCTCTGCACTGCCCTGGACACGGCTGAGCTGCTTTTCCCGTGCCCCTGGAGCAAGTGTGACAGCTACATGTGTATCTGCCCGGTGCCTGTGCTAGCGAGAGGGAAGCTCATACACCATGGCCATGTGTGTGTGTTTGCAGGAAGCAGCTACAGGAAACTAATGGACCATGAAATTATCCAAGGAAAGGAAAAAAAAAAGGGAGAGTGTTAGAGCAAGCTTCACTGCCTCCACAACCCTGCTCTGCTCTCAACCAGCTTAATGCACTGGCAAATAAGATATAGTAGTTTTATGTTGAAGACAAGGGGCTGATAAAATGGCTCTTTCCAGGTTATTTGAGTGACCCAGTGTGAAACTGCACTGAAAACAGCAATTTCCTGGGGGAAGCTACAAGGAAGTGTTATTGCATTAAAGAAAAAAAAATAAAAAAAGAAAACAAAAGGGCTTTCAGGGGAGAATAAGATAGTCACCATCACCCTTGTAATAATAAAAGTGCACTGATCCAACAAGTTCTATCCCAAGGGATCATAAAGTGTATTGCCAAACTATGTATACAGAAATTCCTTGCCATTTTTCTGGAGCTCAGTCTCCAGCGGGGAAAGCACACAGAGGGGCAAACTTGAAAACAGAGCTTGAAAACAGAGACTGCTGGAAGAAATTAAGAGACATGGAACAGCTACTTCGAGCAGAATTCAGCAAGGGGGCAGCATCCCCAGGTGAGAGGGATGGAGGTTGCTAATGGCCCGGAATGGGTGCAGAGAGAGCAGCAGCAGCTTTTCATCACCAGGCTCCCTCTCTAACCTAGTCTGATCTCATCAATTCTGCTTTTTACGTTCCTGCCACAGAAATGTCTGAGATGGGAAATGAAGTTGTCTGCAATAACTAGAGCTGTTTGGGAAATGTGTTATTTTTTCCCATCAAGAAAAGTCTGGTGAGAACGTATGTTTTTGTTGAAGCAAGGGAAAAGCCCTGAGATTTTTATTTATTTTTGTCTATTCAAAGTCTGAAGCTCAAAGTTTTCAGTTTTCTGGAGTGTCTATTGCGATTAGTGCTCTTCTCAGCTCACAGAGAGGAATTGTCTGGGGGAACGTTAAGCGTCCATTTGATCAAAAAGGAATGTTATTGCTGAGTTGCTCCAGGAGCAGAGCACGACCGCTCTGGCTCTGCCAAAGAAACATTCAGAGATCATTTATCTACTCTGCTGCAAACTCACCAAGTGATGATGGTCTGTTATGGCTGCACCTTTCTCTACAACTTCATAGAATCAGAGAATACCAGGTTGGAAGGGACATCAAGGACCATCTGGTCCAACTTTTCTTGGCAAAAGCATGGTCCAGACAAGATGGGCTGGCACCCTCTCCAGCTGAATTCTAGAAGTGGCCAATGATGGGGAATCTGCCACTTCCCTGGGGAGAGTATTCAAATGGCTAATTGTCCTTATTGTGAAAAATTTTCCTTTTGTGTCCAGTCATTTTATTTCTCCCCAAGTTCTGCATCCCTCGAAACAGAACTTTCAACCAGGATCCAGCCCAGGGCTCATCATCAAGCCCCAGCCTAACTTCAGTTCCCTCTTGCTAGATCTGAGTGGGACTTCAGGGTGTACCTGCTCAGGGCCTTCTTTTTATTCTGATTGAAATAACTGGAGAAGGAATTTTGTCTGATAAGAAAAAGATCAAGATCAAGAGGAAGCTCTGGAGCTGTTTTGTCCTGCTTGAACCTGTGCAGTAATTTAATTTCTCCAGTGCCATGTTCGTTTGACACCGGCTGAGGATCTGAAATGTGTTTGCCAAGTTAATTTGCTTGCAAACAACAGATAATCGACACCAATGCTGCAGCTTAAATCCCACACGAGAGAGTGTAAGCTCATGTGAAAGAGCAATCACCCTCCAAAATAAGTGATGGTGGCCATGTGCTCTGCTAAATACAGCTCCGTCTGGGATTCAGAAAGTGGAAAACATGTAAATAAGAAAGAGGTGGAATTATCTGATGTGATTGCTTTGAGTCATGCACAAAGGCAAATACAGAATGTAGACGGGCAATCAGAACATGTGGGTTTTCCTCCACCTCTTCTGTTTTTCCTTTTGCAAAATCTTTTGTGGAAAAAACAGAAAAAGATCCTGGCAAACGAAGTTGTGCTGAGGGTCTGTGGTCCTGTCGTGGGACGAAGCTCTCCCAGAGCTCTTCTGAGTGAGGTCCTCTCCTCTCACCCAGCTGAGAGGACCAGCCTACCTTGGCAGTGCTGGTCCCCTGTGCCTGCAGGAGAGGTGGTGCAAAGTGCCCCATCCACGAGGGCTGTCCTGGGTCATCACCTCCATCCTGTCCACATCCCAGACCAAACCAGAGGATCCCAGCTGGCTGGTCTCAGGGCAATGGTACCTTCCAGCTATCTGGTATGGCCATATCCCTTGGGTGCAGATGAGCTCTCTTCCCACCATGGGTCTCCCTAAGACTAGTCCTGTTGAATTGGAATAAGCAGTGTGTCCCACTGTATCGCCACAGTGGAAGAGCCTGGAGCAATGCCGGGCTGTAGCAGTCCATCACCGCTCAGCCAAGCACGGAGCCCTGCTCTCTGCTTATGAAAAGAAAGTTACATTAGAAAGGCCTTTTACCCAGATACTTAATTAAAATAATATTGAAACAAGCAAGACACACTGTGTGCTAAGCACACGGTCACAGCTTCCCACAGCTCATTTGCAAGAGTGCTCAATAATGGCTGTGGGTAATTATTTTTTAATCAGCCAGTGTAAAGAACGATTGGCATGTTAACAAATGGTACTTATTTTCTCTTGCTCCAACGGGGCGAGATCACAGGCGATGTGGTGCCAGCCAACGAGCATCCCCTGGCACAGCAAAAACCTCCAGCTTGCCATGGCTGGATCTTGTGTTTGGAGATGCAAAGAACTGGCTGGGATTAGGGATAGCTGGGGGCAGGAGGGAGGAGGCTGTGGGCATGGGGCAGCCCAAAAACACTGAAATGCTTGGGAATGCAGCTCTTCGTGCAAAAGCAGAAGGAGGAGAGCTAGACAGAGATAGATACTTTTGCAACTATTGGGTTCCCATCCTCCGTCCTGTGTTAGCCTGGAGATAATTCAGCACAGTTTTGGGATACTGATTTATATCTGTCCAGAACCAATAGTTCAATCTGGGAGACTTGGGCTGGCTTTCTCATTAATTAGCTGAGATGTCACCAAAGCTCAGATGTGATTTTAAGGGCAAGAGCAGTGTTGCCAGCTCTACCTCTTGAGAATATTTTGCCCTTCCTAATTGCCTCCTGCCCTGCTCCTGGAAGCCCAGGGTGGCTCAAAAGCAGGGCAGCCCTGAATTAGTGCAATTAGACAATTTCCTCTCCTTTTAAAAGCTAAGTGTCTGTGTTATTTTATTCCTTCCAAACAGGGCCATCAAGGGGGCACAGGACCTTTTCTCCAAGGTTCCTGCTTTTCTCCCTCTGCCTACCTCCAAGGAGGCTGAACCCTGAGGGAAACACTTGCTCAGTTTTGGCTTTTTCTTCCTCAGTTTGTTAGTCCCGCTTTGACTCTCAGACGGCCTTGTGCTCTTTTCAGTGCTTGGGTAACTTTGAACATTAATAATTCTGCTTGTTCTAAAACCACACTCTGGGTGCCATGAAAATTAATGAGAGAACCTCTGGAAATCAATTTTCTTCTGTAAAATCTCCTTTATGGAGAGCTGGGTGCTGTGGGCCTTCGGGGGTTATTTTAAGCTGGTAACGTTCCGTATCTTTGGCCAAAGGGAATTCTGTCATGGGCATCTGCAATGGAAACATGCTCCTTATTTACCTGCCATACATTTTCTACCTCCTTTACATGACAAGGATTTGACAAGCCTTGCTCAGACTCCTCTGCTTCTGCGTTTACTCAGTTAACTTGGACTTAGGAGAGTGTCGCTATGGTCATCTTTGTCGAGTTAAGCCATGCTGTTTCTCCCAGCCTTTCTGCATGGCTCTGACTCTTGCTGCTGCTGCTCTCTGTTCATTCTACAGATACCAGCCTCCTAGGTTTTCAGGATTTACTCCCCTTGGGAGACATAGCAGCATCACAGCAAGTCAGGAGGAGCAGAACTCTATCTAGGGTCCCCTGAGACTGCTGCTCAGCTGAGCAAGAAGTTGCCTTTTTGTGGCTCAGTGGCCATGTGTTCCTGAAACCTCAGCCCCAGTGGCTGGAGAAATTTCAAAGATGCTTCCTCACGTGGGAAATTCATTGTCATCACCACAAAAGGGGCTCTGAAGTCTTCCAGACAAGGTCTTGATTTCCTGGCAGCTGACTTCATGTGGCCCTTGTGTTCCCACAAGACTGTGTGGGCTCATCTTCATCTCGTCTTTCCATCTGGTTGATTTATTTCATTAAGTTGCAGAATTGCAACTGGCACATTCCTCCCACAATTGAGTTGTTTTTTTGGGGTGCAAAAAATTACTTGTCATACCACCCAAGTGCGGTAAGTTACGATTTTCCCATCTGTGCAGATGTGCTTTGTGCCTCTGGGATTTCAATATGCAACAGAGAGTTTTACATCAGTCCCTGTCTCCAGCATCTCCATTGTGCAGTGCTGTTCAGGAGACAGGGGTGGGGAATGGAGATTTCCCATTCCTTTGGTGCATGTTTAATTTATTTTCATTGATGTTGTTGCTAATTATTTTGTTTTGTTTCCCCAGGTGCAGTGAGTTCTCACGGTTGTCCTTCCTTGCAGAGCCTCCAACACAAACCCAAACATGGAGTAAGATCATAGCAGGGAGCTGGATGCTGATGCCCAGCTGAAGGCTGCTTCCACTGGGGATGACTTATGGGCCTTGAGGTGAGTTTCAATCCAGCACCACCAGCAGATGATCTGTCTGTCCTCTTCCCTCCTTTACTTTCCACTCCCAAAATGAGACTCAGTCTGTTTCCACCCTCTTCTTTCCTCTGAGCCAGTATATCACATAGTTTGTGCCCTCATCTTTGAGGTGCCCAAGGGTCAAATTCGCCAGAGAGCTTTTCTCTTTCTGCTTTTTAAAAGCAATTTGATTAAAATAGGTCTCTAAACCATGCCCCTGTCCAGGCTCAGGGGACCCAGCCACAACTCTTCATCTTGCAAGTCAATTTTCCATCCCGGTCAGTCCATTAAAACTCTTTTTTCCTGCCAGAGCTGTTCTGGATGAGAGCACTTTGCTTTATTAATATGGACATGTTTGCTTGGGAATTGGAAAAGGGGGATTTCTGAGGGAATTTTATACTTTGAAGCAATTCTGTGGTTCTAGGTTTTTGTGATTTTTTTTCCTGGAGTGGAGATGAGGTGGTTTTGGTGGAGAACTGAACCTTTGGGATTCTGCTCAGCTGTCTGAGGGGAGATGCTCAGGTTAGTAAAATACCAGCAGTTGGTATTTAGGTGCTGTTGTGCCCCTTCTCCCAGACATTTGTCTCCATCCAAACAGCAAGGATTGGACCTTGAAAGGTGTCCAGGCTGCCTCCTTCCAGAAACAGGTTCTTATCAAATCTACTTTGCAGGGAAAGGGTAAACTGGGTCTTGACCCATTCCAAGCATGCAGAGTGGGACATGGCAAGGGATACCTGGCTCATGGGGCGGTTTCTAGGAGTGAGGTTCTCTGTCTGCACAACACATTACATATCCTGAGCAGTGTCACCTAGACAAACAGATTGCTCTGAGATCTGAGATACACAGCCTTTCAAATCCCAGAAGATTCCCCATATACATTACATTTCCTACTTAGACTCACTCTTAGCTGGAAAATTAATACCTGTCTCTGCTGAAGGAGACGTTCAAGATACACCCACATTGATACCTGGAGTTAATCTTGCAGTCAATCTCAGTCAGTTCCAGTAAAATGAACTCCCCTTTCTTCATCAGATCTGAGGTGAAAATTGGGATGAAGTCATGAGACTGAGGTTGTCCAGCAAAGGTCTTTCTGGGACAGACACCAAATGTGTGGACCAAGCACAATCTCACACACACCTGGGCACATGCAGAGCCCAGTACACACACACAGCCCACCCTTGCTTTAAAGATCACACGTGTACAGGCAGAGTCAGTTCCTGCTCCCCAGCCAGCACTCAGGCTCTCAGCAACATCTAATCTCTTCCTGTTGTTAGTGATGATTGCCATAAATACCCACAACACGAATGTGACTTCAGCCAGGCAGTTAAATTCCATTTATTTTCCCGTGATTTAAATCCCACCAACCCTGTCTGTGTTAAAAAGTATAATTTTTCTGCCTTTCCCCACTGCCCTCTGTTCTCCCCCATAAACAGATTATGAGCTGGGGGAAAATAAATGCCTTATTTGAAGTAAAAATAAAGAAAGATAATGTTGAAATAACTGCTATTGGTGGAAGATACATTTTCCAAGCACATCCTCAGTGCTCAGCATGAGGCAGTGGTTGTCTGTGTTTCAGAGCATTATGGTACATTAGCCTCCGCACGCATTGTCTCTTCTTTGTTTATTATTTTAATTTCCAAGTCGCTGGCAGGGGCAGATAGTGCCAGTGTGACAGCATGGGAGGAGTAAAAGGCTCTCCTTCACTGTGCAGCGGGGCAGGGGACAGCAGAGGTGTCACTCCCCAGGAAGGCAGCTAAGGGGAATGGCAGGGAGTAGGACTCTGCCACCCCAGCAATAAACAGGACAATTCCTTCTTCTTTCCTGAAAAAAATGATCTGGAGCCTCCAAACTCAGCCTGGATGAACACCCCAGAGGGTAAGCTACAGGGGTCTTTGACAGGACATTGTCCCAGGTACTCCATCCATACCCTCTCCAGGGGAGGAGCTGTCTCACTAACAGAGTGGGAAGGTCAGTGTCTGGCTGTGCAGAATGATTTGGGTGAGCTAAAAAGGAATGTTTTTCTTCTTTATGAGTGCAGCCCCTTCTCCCTGAACAACCCAGTGCTCCCCATGTGAAAGCAGAGATAGGAAAATGTGGGTTCCATTCTGCCCCCATCTCTGCTCTGTCCTGGGCAGGTGGGTTTCTTTTTCTGTGTTTTGTTTTAGTGTCTCCAGAAAATTGGGGCAATTTTTGAAGAAAAAAAATTGCTTTGTAACAGGGGGAAAAAGAGCAAGAGAAAAAATATTTTGACATTCCCTCTAAAAACACTCCTGTTTCGTCTCCATGAAGACTCTTTGCTGCATTTGACCTGAATTCTCAAATAGCTCCAGCCCTCCTGAAAGTCTAGTTTTCAGTAAAAACACCCCTCTCGATTCACCAAATAATGTTGCCCAGCTCCATTCTGCAGCCCACAAGGTGCTCTGAGGTGCCAAGACCTCTCACGGTTTCTGGCTTCCCTGTCATCTAGGTGATTTAAGGTGAATATTTGTGATTCTTCCTCTGTCCTCATCCCTGGGCTATGCTGATGGCTGCATTTGTCCCACTCCATCGCCTGGAGAGGCCCAGAAGATGGGAATCTTGGGAGATATTTTCCTCCTCTGAGAAGCTGTTTGCAAATATTAACATAAAACCTATTTGTATGCATTCAAGGCCAAGGTTAGGCTGAGTTCCTCATATTTGACACACGATTAAGAGCATCTCCCAAGCCCTGGTGAGACTGGGGGGAGCACACAGTATCAGATGGTGGCTGGATAGAGATGAGAGGTTGGATTCATGAAGGACACTTTTCACTTTCTGCTGGTTCTGGTACCAGCACAGATTTACAAGGGAACGCAGTCAGTGGGTAGCAGAGATGCTTGGAAAACAGTGTCTATTTGTCTTTGCTAACGTGGAAAGGAATTATAAATCATAGTAAACTAATCCCAAAAACTCTAGAAATGGACTTGACATCTGATAACAAAATGAAACTGGAAGAAAATACCGTGTTGAAAGCCAAATGATTTGGCTAGAAAAGGTCTGAGCAACTCTAGCAGCCAGGTAAGCATCCGCTGATATGTTGACCACTGCGTTTTGCTGAGTGGCTGATGGTCTTGGTGAGCTGGCCTGGCCATTCCCTGTGAGCATTCCAAGACTTGGCACTGGTCACCCAACCTGAGCTCCTGCTGTCACAGCCAGTGGGGCTTTCCAGTGTTCTGTATGGTTGCACTGGACTCTGCCTTGTCAAAACTCAGTGGATCCTGGTCGGGATCCCACTTTCTGGACTTCAGGCCCTGACAACAAGGAGTGTGTTCTGAGCTGGCCTTGCAGGAGATGACAAGAGAAAGTGGTGTCCTGACCCATCATTGTCCCACCTGCCTTAAAACCCCTCCCTGGAGTGGAGCAGAACATCCTCTAGAAGTGCCTCTCTCCCCTCTGACTGCAGAGAGAGCAGCCAAATTTCAGGGAGCGGAGTCTCTTCTTGTATTTAGTAGCTTTTGTGTATCCCAAGGGAATGGCTGCGGAAGGGATGTAGGGTTCCCAGTATGAAAGGTCTGAGATCCATCCTGCAGCCCAGGGCTGAGAGGTGCCTGTGCACTGCTAGGTGCTGAATGCCGGTTCATATCAGTCACTGCAGGTGAAGAAATAAAGAGAAGGAGCAAGACTTTGATCGCTGTGAATATGCAGCGCATCGAGGAAACAAAGAGAGCCATTGATCTCATTTACTGCCTGGTCCCTTCAACGGGAATGGAGAAAGCAGCTGCTCAATTCCACTGTGTCAGAAAATCCTGCTCTGAATATTAGTTTCAGCTCACCCAAAAGAGCCTGACACTAAACATAAATCACAGTCAGAGAGGGATGAAACAATACACGTGTACATGTCCTTACTCTGGTATTGTTGTAGAGCCCAAAGCTGGGACTTCAGAATCAAATGCTTCAAGTTCAGACACAAAACTTCTAGTCCAACCTCCCTGTAATGCTTCTGAATCAAGCCTGCATTTCCAAGCCAGAAGGGGCGGCTCTGTCCAGCCTTTATTTTAGGTAGGACTGAAATTTGGAAAGATGAAATGAAATCACATGGCTTTGCCAGACAGCTGACAGTCAAAAATAAATGTGTTTCCATGGGGAAAGGGGAGAATTTTTAGCAAATGTATTAAGGTTTGCTAATCTCAAACCTCTGTTTCACTTTCTTTACAAAGCCAGTAATTGCAGAGAGGATCTGGAGGAGTTGCAGCCACTTGAGATGAGTGATTTGTAAGTAGACACTAGTTTGAATTTCACTTTTTGGAACTGCTTGTGAAGGGGCAGGCTTGGCTGGTTTCTAATGCAGTGTTTTCCAGGTATGTTGTATAACTTTTTTTCTTACACATCTCTGGAGTGGTCCATAATGAGCAATTATAAAAGGCTAATCTCATTAAAAGGAAAATCTCCTCATTCATTTAATTCTTAAATCTCTTTCTGTTGGGAGGGGAATATTTAAATGAGCTTCCTCCCTTTATAAAGTTACTTCATGGTCTGTTTTTCATCACAGTTAAATCAGAACAGGGGCATGAGGTGCTTTTACTTTAATCTGTTTTTAATCTGATTTTCCTTAAATGAAATTGGATCATTTCTGGTGCAGAGTCCTAGAAACCAGGGAGACAATGACTAGCAAGCAATCATTTATTCTGCTCCATGGTCCCATCAGGGACCCTGAAGTTTCATTAATGATCATTGCAGTCATAAAGTGACCCTTTCCTTTTACCCACTGGCCAATAAATGCTTTATAGTATTTAATGGGACTCTTCTTTATTTAAAGATGAGAGGGACAAGAGCCCTTTGTAGAAGCAGAATCTCAGAGCTGTCACAGATAGAGCTGTGAGCAGGGAGGAGTGCCTGCACATCATGAGGGGCTGAGAGAGGGATCCAGACCTGGAGCAGCATTTTGGCATCCCCCAGAAGCTGTGTCCGGGAATGGAGATGCTGGGAAGTGATGGAGGGAGCAGAAGCATCCTGACATCGCTGGTCTCCGGCTCTGCGTGCGTGCAGTGCTTCGTTATCTGGGCTGTGCACTCCAGCACTGCCAGCCTGCATGCCTGGATAGCACTGTGTTGTCTGTGCCAAGTTTGTCATTGGGCCTTTCTTTTGCTCCCTTTCCATCCCTTATCAGCCATCCCCGTGCCTCAGTACCCGTCAGTGCTTTTGGGAGACAAGGCTGTGCCTCCACAACCGCTCCCTCCTCTCCTCAGTGCAGGACTTGGCCTCTCCAGTCACTCAGTGGGGAAAGGCAAAGCTCAACAGGGCAAAAATCAATCCTAATAATAAAGTAACAAACCACTCCAGGAGAAGGAGACTGCCTGGAATTACTTTTAATTCAAAAGTGGGCCTGAGATAAGGCGGCAGCCCAAATGCCAGTATGCTAATGTTGATCCTTTAGCAATGTTCTCTGCCAGTGTCTCTACCCTGCTTGTTCCACATCTGTGACAACCTGTCTCTCCTCAGCACCAGAGATACATATTTTGCTTAGAAATTAGGGCGAATCATGCCAATATTTCAATGTGAATGATCAAAAAAGGCCGACACTGTTATGCCATCCTCTTACGTGTCCCCTCTCTCTTTCCCCATTGCACTGAGCTTCCCACCACGTTGTCTTTGGAGGTGTCTGTCTGACTTCGAGTTTGATCCCTGCCTTCCATTTTGTCCGCTCTCCAACTTTCCAAAGGCATATATGCAGAGTGTGATGTGGAAGGATGGAAAATGTTTTGCTAAGGGGAGTTAAAAAACAGTGGAGAGTTTGTTCAAAGGGAGAAACTTCAGCACAATGGGAACATTTTCTGTAATGGTCCAAAGCAAAACCTGGGGTTCGGATATTGTCAGAAAACAACCAACATCATAACTGGGACCTGGACTGGAGTGTCACAAATGGTTGCTTTGGCAACAAGCCGAGGTTCTTTCCCAGAAGAGGGTTTTATCATTTTCCTTTCTCTGTATTATTTCATGTCTTAGGCTACTCTTCCTTTCTGCAGTGAGAGACAGTCTGTGGATGCTCTGTTCTCATCGCTGCAGAAAGAGAGGAGTTGCACAGAGGCAAAGTTCAATTGTTATCTTGTCTAAAAGCATTCACAGACAGTCAATCCTGCTTCTCAGTAAATGAAATATTTCCTCTCCAGTTTATCTCCCTGGACTCCAGCAGCCCAGATTGCTAATTGGCAGCAACCTCTTCCCTCAGCAGAACAATTCTTTCTCATTCATGGATTACTCTCCTTAAATTCAGTCATGACAGAAGTGGAAACCCATTTTTACACTTCTTGCTTCTTTTCTAAAATCAAACCCTTTCTTGTTGTTGAAATGAATCTTTCTTTTAAACCTGCAACAGATTACTTTCTCTCTTGGTCCTGATTAATTTAAATGCAAAGTTTACGTGAGTAGTTCTTGATTCCAGAAGGCTGGATATGGAGTTTTGTTTTCTAGGAATCATCATACAGAGCATAGTAAATAAGCACAAAATGAAATAAACACAAGGAAATATTATGAAATAGTGTATTTTATTAGAAGATCCTTCAGTGATATTTTCATTTTGGAATCAAAAGGGAGCCATTATTATTGAAACAGTAACCTTAATAAAAAACTAACCATGGTAAAATGGTCTGTGGAAGGAAAAGGTCTAAATCCCTGTGTATAATTTGGAATTCAAAATGCTGACTATAAAGGAAAAAACCTTGGAAAAGGGTTTTGTTTCTTTTCCTCTGAAAATGCTGACTTTAATGCCTGTATCCCCCTCCCCCAAAAAAATTCCATTGAAAACTGCAGAAAATATTTCAAGTGAAAATTATTCGATACTATAAATATCACTTCCATTTTTGAATGGAAAGATGTGATTTATTTGTGAGGAATATTGCAACTTTCTAAAAAAGTCTACCAGTACTTAATCAAGCTGCCTGACTCCCAGCACAGTGTTACTGCTTGGATAAGCCAAAGCTCTCCAGGCTTGCCCAGCCTAACTCACACTGGCACAGACAGCAGTGAGAGGCCTCTGGACAAACCCTTCTTCAGCTCTCCAAATCAAAATAGATATTGTAGTTTAACCTGTTCTTAAAATCCTCAGGGATGATGCTGGATGAACGGATGGATAGATGGATGATGTTCAGTCTCCACCACTGGTAATTCTGGTGGTGATATTCCAGCTGTATGTTGGCACAGCAACTACTTTTGCTCGCTGTAAGTGCCAGCTGCCAGAGAGAAAAACCAGTGTAGCTTTTCCTGAAATCAGAGCCTGGGTTAATCTCCAGCCCAAGAACCTCCAGCAGGATAAGGTCTACATTTAAGGAGAAACCTTTGCTCCTCTCCCCCCAGGGCCCAGGAAGCCTGGGAGAATGTAGGAGATATGTTCGTGGGACAAGGTTGGAGCAGCAGGACCAGGATGGCAGAGCTATTCCTGCCTGTCAGTTCTTTCTAATCCTGAGGCTGCAGGAACAGCTGGAACTGCTGCTTACACTCCTTTCTTCTTAGAGCAAGAGTCCTCACAAAGATGTGTATTTTTTCCAAGTGCTCAGCTTTCAGGCTGCTATTTTTGCTGCGCTGTCTGATCTGCTCCCATGGCATGATGATATTTCTGTTCTTTCCTTTACAGCATCTTCCCTGGCAGGGTGCACAGTGCCTTGCAAGCATCCACGGATATGAGCTTGCCTTCTCCCTTTGGTAGAGAGGGGAAACTGAGGCAGGGGAAAGAGCTGTCACTCAGCCATGGTTACTCAGGGAAAGTAGGAGACATCAGAAGCTTAGCTTTGGGTTCAGTGCTTTAGCAGCAAGGCGGTCCTTCCCCTCTGAACTGGGCTACTTTAAGTTGCCTCCGCGTTTTATTATGTACAGGATTGTCGTCAGACGTGCAAAGTAAATTAGCACCGTATTCACAGCCATAATCACCTACCAATGATCTCATACATGTGGCACAAAGGAAAAGGATCTGCATGGGATTCTGTTCTGCAAGTATAATCCGCCCATAGCCTCCTTGTTAATTAGCTCCTCTCAAGCATCCAATCTGTGGCAATTATAGCAATCAAAAATGCATTCAGCCCCCCACCCCTCCTGCTCCCCATCAGCACCTGACAAGCCGCAGGCACATTATCCCAAACCACGGCAAGCGCACGCTGATAGGACAGAAACCTCTCCGCCGCCTGACTCAGGATTCATCACCCACAATATCAGCCCCAGCACAAGGCCTTGCATACCAGGAGTTATTACCAAAAAAAAAAAAAAAAAAAAAAAAGAAAGAAAGAAAGAAAGAAAAGGAGACAGAAAGAGACAGATTTCAATTTTCTCCCATAGTTTTAGGAGTCCATAGAAAATCGAGTGAAAGACGCTATTTAGCCTCTTGGGTTCAATTGGCATCTTCTTCTCTTTTTTTTTTTTTTTTTTGCTGATGTCAATGGAAAAGTGAATCTCTCTTATTTTTAATGTTGCCTAATTGAAAGCGCCGCTCTCCAAAACGCGCGCCAGGAGGCCCAGGTGGGATGAATGCCTGCAGGGATGGATGCATTGTGTTGTGCTCCTCGCTCTTGGAGGCACACTTCGGGAGAGCAGCAGTGGGATTGTGCTGGGGGAGTTGGGAATGGAGTCCCAGCACAGAGATCTGCCACTTAAATTCAGCTCCTTCATCCTCCTGCTGCTTCCCAGTGCTTCTTACTCCCAGATCTCAGTAGCTTGTGTGCAGGAGCAGCTAATGGTGGGGACCTCAATTTGAAGATTGCACTATGGGCACTCCTTGCTCCTTTTGGCATCAATAACACTGTATTTCTTGGGGAAAACCCTTTGATTTGCACTAATACCTGCTATCTCAATATTCTAATTTGCTCCTTAGCTTCGTGAATGGATTTTTCCTTTGCTTCCCAAGTGTGCAGATAAAATGGCAGAGCATGCTCTAGACATGACATCCATCCTATCCCCCTTGGGGCCTGGGCTAGACCTTGCTGAGAAAGCTGGGAGAGCAGTAGTATGGGGTGCAGATCTGCCTTGTCATGTCTGTCTGCAAACCCTTCCAGGGGTATTTGGCATCTCCTGCCAGTATTATCTGGATCAAACTAAAGGTATCGTGAAAAAAAAGTACCTTTTTCAGTCCGAATCCCATCACTGACCCACATGCACTCGGACCCAGTAGCCATCCACAGCTACCCATTGCAGTGTCCATGCACTGGGCACATGGGAAAATCCATATGAGTCCTCCTAGGTCAATCCCATGCAAAATCAGCTGGCTGAGCTGGAGGCAGTAGTGCTCACAAGTTTCTTAGTCCAGCTTGGCTGTGGGCACATCATCCTTCAGATGGACTGAACCCTTGGGAAAGTTGGACTCTCAGCCTGATGCTCCAACCTGCCAATGTGAGAGATCACAAGCTCTACTGATTATGCCATTCCTGGTCCTGTAGACTGCATGATGCCAGGCTTTTAGCTCTGAAGTGTTGAGATAAGTCTGCCAAGGTGAGAGATGGTCCAATAAAGCATAGACAGAGCTCAGGAGAGCCCCCAGAGAGCTGCTGCTTTCAAAATTACTTGCCCTTAGGTCTCCTTCAAGGTCCTCCCAAGGAGGAGGGAGTTATTGCTGTTGTTCACAGACAGAACATGCCCTTCAGATGCTCTTGAACTCCTCTGCCTTGAAAACAAATGTCAGATGACCCACACTCCCACACAGCCTACACAGAGCAGCACTTTCTGCATAGCTCAAGCCTGTCCCAAGCTCATGTGGGGTCAGCCCTGCTCTTCAGGCTTCATCACAGTGTGAGAGCTTGTGTGCCCAGGTCCTCACTGAGATCCGAGGCACCTGCCATCCCACAGGGCTGGTTCAGCAGGGACAGTGAGGATGAGGGGGATGGGAAGGGAGTAAGAAGCTGCATGAGCAGCAGTCCAGTTGTTGCTGCAACCAGTCAAGAGAGCTTTTTCATCCCTGTCTAACCAGGATAGTCTGAGGAAGTGTCCCTAGGAAGAGCCAGCCCTGCAGGCAGCATTCACTTTGGATGCACGTGCAGGCAGCAGTTCCAAGCCACTGCCTGGGGAGGGTTGCAGAGCACTGGTGCTGGCCCAGCCACAATGGCACCAGTGGAGACTGCCTTAGATACAGCTGTCGTGTGGCCTTGGGGTCCAGCAGGATTTCCTCCTCCCTGACATTGCCATTTTTATCTCCCCCCAGCAACCCTCTGCACCTTGCTCATCTCTCCATTTTCCAGCTCATTTCTCTCCAACCTGGACCTGTCACAAAGCCACCCTCACCACAGGTCCTGCTAGCCCTGAACTTTGCCTGCCCTCTGGCATGCAGGCCAGCACCAGTAGAAAGCTAAGCCCCCAGGTACCAGCTTTGGCCATCTGCTGTCAGCAGAGTTGTTTCCCTTTGCTTGCCCAATAAAGACATTTCACCAGTAGTTCCATTAGTTGAGGGAATTCATGTTGCAGCTGAATGTCACGTGGATGGTTTCTTAGACATGAAATGACTTTCCAGGACAGCGTGGTTTCCTTGAATCTCCTGTTTATCTCCATTTGTTTAGGGTTCATGGTGGGGTTTCTTTCCTTTGAATCCTGTTTGCTCTCTCTTTAACTTCTACATATTTCCAATGAGGGAGAGAATTGCATCCAGGCATTTGAACACCTGAGGGGTGAGGGTTGATAGGATGAAAGCCCAATTGCCAGCATCCACCCTGAGAGGGATGCTGAGCTGGGGTCAGGGTGTGCTGCTGCACAGAGGTGTAGGTACCTCTGCAGAGGACCCAGGCCTATGCATCAGTATGGAAGTGGCTGGAGAATGGGAACTAATCAGTATATATAGAAATAGTGGGAACATTGGCTGAATTAGCTAAGCTATTATTCAGCTTCCCTGTTCCCTTCCTTCTTTCTTTCCTTCCCAAGCCAAAAAAGCTGGTTTACATTCTAATGGCTTTAATTACTTAACGAAAATGTGAGCGGATGGGGAAGCACTGCCACCAACAACGCTTTCATGGTCGGCTGAACACAATTTGAATTAATTTCATTGAAATGGCTATTAGAACTAATACTCCAGGGCCTGTCTTGCTGGTGTTGCTGTAACTTCCCGTGCCCCTGACAGAGTGGAGGCTTCCAGGCACTTGCTCGGTTTCCCACCCACCAAGGCACCGAAAGGAGAGTTGGGAAGTGCCCTGTTTCCCTATCATCTCCCTCAATCCTGGCTTTATTTCACTTGCTTATGTGTGTTCTTGTTTTGGAAATGACTTAGCTGTCTGTGAGCCTGAATCAAGCCACAGAAACATCTTTCCTGTGTCTCCATCTCTCACAACCTCTCTGGCATACAGAAATGTGAAATTTGCCCAAAGTGCTTTCCAGCTTGGCTCTGTGCCTGTGTGCATGTCTGTGTGTGTGTGTGTGTGTTCTCTGGTGTGTGCCAAGGGGCTGAGCTCCAGCTGCTGCACCTTGGTGGAGAAAATAGCAGGGGTCCCTCCTCTGTCCAGCCATCTAAAGCCACATCCACTGGCTCACAAAATTTGTGGGAACTTCACCTCTCTAGTATCTCTCCCCTCTGAAAAGCATGTTCTGGAAGTGGCCTGAAAGTTTCAAAGCTTCAGGGGTGGTGGCTGACCGCCCTTCAGACAGCATGGTACTCCCAGGTTCAGCTTGTCCATATGAGCCTTGTCTCTTTAGAAAGCTGAGGGAGATGCAGAAGCTTTGGCAGCATTGGGGCAGCAGCTCTGTGCATGAGGGCTGGAATTAGCTGCTCTTTTCTGTACCACAAGGTCCCCTTTTCTACAGTCCCAGGATGAACTTAAGCCCCAAAACTGGCATGGCTGCTCTAGGCTTTCTCTTCCCTCCCTGCCTGTGTGTCCTCCTTAGGATCAGGCCATGAGTGCCACCTTGCAGGCAAGCCTTGGAGGAAGTGGCTGCTTGACTGACCCAGCCACGTTGGCAGCAGGTGATGTACAGACTGAGCAGGTGTGGACTGACTAGGAAATTACATCTTCACATGTTAGCACCTCTCGGGGTTGTCTTTGCAGTAGGTCACCTGGATCGGTCACAAGAAGGAGCTTGTCACTGATCCTTTATTCCCACATCTCTCTAGCCCCATCTAATCTCACAGCAGCCATGAGAGATGCAGGATGTGTACATGCCTCACTCTCTCTTGCCCCTGATTTGCACTCACCTGCCATCACATTTAGCCTGGCCCCTACCACTGCTGCAACAACCAGGGAGAGGAATCTAGCAGGGTGTTAATAAAGAGCCTGAAGGAGGTAAGGAAATTAAAATAATCTTCCTCTTTGTGTCCTTTGCTCTACCCCCACTGTGCTCCCTCCTCCCTGTCTCACACACTCTGTTTCTCATTGCAAACCTTCTCTCCTGGGATGGATTTTCTTTGATCCATCTGCAACCAAATCCTCCCAAATGCTTCACTGACTTACAAATCTGTCATGCTTGAATGGGCTGAGAAGCCTGCCACTGCTTTAGATTTCATGTCCCTTTCATGAACTTCAGGTAAAAAGAGCCAGCAATGAGATCACCTTAGCCACTGCTGGAGACTGGTGTTCCACATCCTCTCTGCATTATCTGAAGTGGCTGTGTCTGTTTCCTACAGGGCTGGAGTCTGGGATCAGCAGTGCTGAGGCTGAAGATGCTGGTGGGTGCTGCGTAGGGCAGGGTTACTCCCTTGGGAGTTTCTGCTGGGTAGTTTCAAGGCTGGAGCATCCTCTTGTATGCTTGGTCATACATATCTTCAGGCAATTCGTCCCCAGACTCGTCAGCCACCTGGCTCAGCCTGTTATCTCCATCTGGCTGCACTCCCTTCCCCTACATCTGTAGTAGCCAGGCCATTAGCAGTGACTCCAGCTGCTCCATAAGCACAGACCTGGCTCTCCCAGCTGCAGCAGGCTGCTGTCCCCTTCACCTTCTGCCCTCCTCAAGGAAATCTGATCTGAGCCCAAGAGTGTTCAACTGAGGCACCTTTCTGCCTCTGCACTGCTGTGGAGGGAGGGGACAGCAGGGATTCTCATAACCAGCATGGGCTCCCTTGCCTGAAGAAGTGCCCCAAATTTTCTCTTTGTCTCAGCCCCACACCCCCATCAGATCAAAGCTGCTGCCTCAGGCTGTGCCGGAGCAGCTGGGTAAAGACTGGGGAAGGATAGGTGTCCTCAAAGGGGCGCACAGTCCTGTTCAGCTCTGGCACCCCCAGGAAGGGATGAGCTCCCTGGGGCAAATTGAATTGATGCAGACTCTTTGCAGCATCATGGATCAGTGGATTAAAAATTTGATACACCCTAGTTCTGAGGAAGGCAGTAGGTCGATACCAAGATCTATGGATGCCCCAGAGCTTGATGTGAGTCACCTTCTTAGACTACAGCCTAAAACTGAGGCCAGGCAGGTTGTGGGCTGCAGGGAAAGTCAGTCTGGTTCAAGCCCCGTAACTGAATGTGCCGAAATACAAAGAGAACAACCAAACATTAATATTCATCCTTGAGTGCTGGCGATGGACTGATTACTGTCTGCAAGGAAGATATCAGACTGCTCACGGCAGGGACAGCTTTCTGAGGTATAAAAGAGATTATTGTATATTTAAAATACAGACTTTGAGAAATGTTTTCTTGGCTCCAAGAAGAAAAGCTTCTTTATTTGTGGAGTTAATTTGCATTTACTGTAGCCTGCATTAAAGTTACCCGTTGCCTTTCATTCAAGGGACTTCTCCTTTGTTCACATGAAAGCAGGCAGATTAACCATCTGCAATGCACGTGTTCCTCCTGCTAATTGCTTAGGAGATGCTCCACTTTACACTCCCCAGAACAACTTCCCAAAGACTAAGCCAAGGTCACTACAACTTCCCAAGAAGATTACCTAGGAGAGGAGGCCCTGTCACCACTACATGAAAGTACTGAGCAATGGATGGGCACTGAGGGGTGGATCCAGTGCCCAATTCTACCGATATACTCTGTGTTACAACAGCAGAGACTGTGTCTGTCAGACATTGCTTCCGTGCTGGCCCTGTTAGCATCCTGCAAGATCACAGGGGAACTGAAAGGAGCTCGTGACTTCTTCTTGGGTGCATACCCGGCATGTCATAAAGCGTAGCAGCTCCTCCAGCATCCCTGCCTGGCTTGCTAATGAGAACTGCTTTGATTCAGCATCCCCCTTTGCCCTTGGTGGTATGTAGCAGGGCTTTTATTAACATCATCAAATGGGCTCTGTGGTGCTAGGTGCTGTACATAATAAAAGAGACTTCCTGCTTTACAACATTTGCAGTCTGAAAGGACTACACAAAGGAGAGAGGCTGGAAAGCCAGAGGAATGAAGACCCAACTTCAGAAAGGTATCTAAGAACCTCAAGCGCTCACCAATGCTAAGAAATTCCCCCGAGCCCAAGGCAAAACTGGCACACCTCCCAGGCGGGTACCCCACCAACAAAAGGGGCTTTTTTTTCCTCTTTTGAGCAATGCTTGGGAAAAACTGGCAGAGGAAGTGATTCACCACAGTACCTGCTCTTCAAGAACAGGGCTTTGTGCCTGGCTCTGTGTGTTCCTCTGGAGATGTCCTGCTCTCCTACACCACAGCTGCAGTTGCTGGTAGTTGAAAATTTTGCAGATCAAATCCTCATTTACCTTTTCATCCAGAATACTCAGTCCAAGTTTCTTACAGGGTTCAAGGATGCATGAGATATGGATGTGTACCATGGCTGTGTCCCGCTCCTTGAACAGAACACATGAGCTTTCCAGGTGCTTTCCAAAACCGCTGGTCAGGAAGGACCCACCAGCTTGTTGAGGATAAAATTATCCAGCCAATGGACAGGCCTGTATGCCTGTGAAACAACCAGCAAATATCCTTTAGAAGCCCCTCAGAGGGACCTGATCACGCTTTCCTCAGGGACATCCAGCTTGCAGGGACTCAACATTGAGATTTATACATGTTTTGGCTAAGTAATTTGATGATTACTTTTAATCATTAAAGCAAGTTAAAGTAAGAGCAAGTGATGCAGCTAAACACAGGCTTTCAGAGGAGTCAAGGTTTATAAGTTGTCAGAGGGAACTCTCTTTCTGTCCTCTATTTAACATGAAAGTTTGCCTATTTTTATGCTTCTAGCATCAAAAATGAGGATTTCTGACTCATTCCGCAAGGCTGACGAAACACGGCTTCTCAGGCTCAAAGGAAGAAAGCAGGAATCACGGGGACTAGAGCATCACAGACCCCTCCCCAAGCAATGTGGTACCAGTTTTCAGCATCCAGTGTCACTAAATCCTTTGTGGGAAGGCACTGCATCTCTCATCTGAGCAGCCCGGGATGAAGATTTCATCTAAAGCGCCACCTTGCCTTTGCACAGGGGGTTTTGTAAAGAACAAAAGCTTCGAATAATCCTCCTCATCTTAATAAAAGGATAAGACACAGTTACAAGCAGTCTGGGGAAAATCTAGTTAGGCTTCAAATTTGGACAGGCAGCTTAAGCCAGGAAGATTAAACAATTTGACAGACATAAGTATTTCTGTCCTCTTGAATTGTTTTGTGGGCAGAAGACAGCAATGTAGGCTCTTAGATGCTCCTGGCACTGTGCTGGGAAGAGCTGTCCAAATTCCTTAATTTCCTTCCTGTGAGGAAATACTGGTTCAGACCCTTGGCTGGCACAGACTGGCTTTTCCCCTCTGATGGAAGGGGAACCCAGCCAATTTGAGCCTGCTGCGCGTCTGGCTCTCTTTCCCAGCTCCAGTGTTGAGGGTAAGCGTGCCGGGAGAGCCTTCAGTGAATGAGCCTGTGTGCTCGAGAGAGACCATCTGGTTTTACTGGAAGCACTGCAGATTAAAGGTCTCCTAATGGTATTTAATTTAGATTCCATGAGACCTCCAGTGGATAGCTAACAAAGGATCAAAAATGTATTTCTTAAAACATCTCCACTGAGAGATAGCAAAGCTGCTGAAGCTTAGTGGATGTAAGTGTGTAAACACTGCTCAGCAAGCTCCCCAGCACAGGCTTGGTTCATGCATCACAGCAAGAAACAGCAGACAGCTCTCAAGCTTTTTTCTCTTCTCAAGGCTTTCCAGAGGGTTATGATGGTGAAATGGATGCTGGAGCTTGGTGCAAGAGCTGCAGGCTGCTGGCAGGGTTTGTCCTTTGCCTGCAGCACAGTGATATATAGGCATATTCTTTACTTAATCCTGGTCAATTTAGACCAGAGAAGAAATCTGAATGTGTTTCTAGGGGGAAAACTGTGTACCTCTTCATGGACACTCAGCATCTTTCAGATCCAGCCTTAGACTGGTGAAAAGTGGGTTTAGGATGCCTCCTATGGGGCTATCTCTGCTTTTAGGGATTATGTCTGTGGGTCTTTGACTTTGCTGGATCTCAGCCACATTCACAAGAAGGTTGCAACTGCTTGTTTCACACAGCATTTGCCTGACTTCTCACATTCTTTTTGAGTGAAGTTCTCACTTCTTCCTTTTGCTGCAGCCAAGGAGTCATTGCTGGATTGCCAGGAGTGGTGTTGGAACATCAGGCGGTTTAACTCTGGATCTCGCCATAGCGGAATCTTTTGGCAGGATGCTGCCCTGCAGAACACACCGTGGCTTCACTGCTGGCTCTCCAGCCCCTGCCAGCAGTAAGATTTCCTGCTGTAGTGATCCACCACTGTACAACCTACACTAAGGCTTCTACTGCAACAGTACCATAAATCCTCATTCTGATGTTCCAATTATCCCTCTCAGTGCACATCTGACTTCAGAATCCCATCAGACAACTTCACTTAAATTCTACGAGCGACAGAGTCATTAAGTACAGTCTGGTCACCCTAATTCGCTTAATAATTTGACATGGGCATTTTTTCACCTTTTTTTATGCCCATACAGGGAGGTGATTACAATCAGGGAAGTGACTTGGTTCAAATGACATAATTGGTTTTCATATTTATTCCCCCTCGCTGATCTCAGTTCAAATGTGCTCAGCTCACAAGTCAAAAAGATGATTTCTTCTAATTATCAGTTCTGCGGAGCTCATCTTGGGCTCTGCAAATCCAGCTGTATCCTTTGTGCCTCTACCATGCTGTCACCAAGAATAAAGTGTTTGCAATCAGGAGGCAGTCAGTCATGTTTTGTTGCTAATGTGCAAGGCAGAACGGAAGCTCATTTGCTCCTCCACCCTGCTACTGACTCTGTTGAGTCAAGAGTAGAAAAATGCATGTTTCCAGCTGGGGCATGACTGCAGGAGGGAAATGCAGGGGGCTGTGTGGGGAGAGCAACACGAGAGGGATGTTCCAGGCTGCAGGAACAGCAGATGAGGTGAGGTTGACAAAAGTTGTGGGGGATGAAATCACTCATGAGTCAGTCTCCTTGCACAGAGGGTGAGTGGACGGGCCATGTCCCCTTACTTGAAAAGCTTCCTGCTCTGTGGGCTGGGATTTTACAGCAGGCTCCTGCAGCCTTTGTGACTATTCCTGCAGTCAGGAGTTTGGGTCA
Organism: Lophotriccus pileatus; assembly: GCA_035583135.1. Taxonomy (NCBI): domain Eukaryota; kingdom Metazoa; phylum Chordata; class Aves; order Passeriformes; family Tyrannidae; genus Lophotriccus; species Lophotriccus pileatus. The sequence continues at coordinate 9,900,916 of JAWWES010000011.1, forward strand.
CACAGTCTTATTTATAGCTCAGTGACACAGTCCCAGAGCTGAGGCCATACTTGTACTGACTGACATTTAAGCAACTTCTGACACTGACACCACGAACCCTCCTCACTGAAGTTGTGGTCTCTGCTAATTGACTTCCTCCTGAACGTTCAGACCTTGCATTTGTATACTAAGACCAAATCATGGCTCTTGATGAGAGTCTGGGGTTGGGCTACTCATGCCATGAGAGTGGGAAGGGACTTGTGAAGGAAAGAGTCATGAGAAAGAGACACAAGACCACAGCTTTTTCTCCCTGAAGCTGCTGTGTGGAGCCTCTTCTTCCCTATGGATGGAGCCACCATGAGCCACACTCTGACTTGTCTCCTGGCAGCAGTCACAATCAGTCTGACTCTGTGAAGAGTTGCTCTTGCCAGAGAAAGAAGTGAATCCACAGCTCTTGTGGCATTCTCATCACTGTGCTGGCTTAGCAATGACTTAATTTTGTGCACAGAGCTAATGGGTTTGATAGACAGCTCATCAAAATCCAGGGCTCGAATGGGCCTTTGCTAAGGACCTCTATTTAGCAGGTCCATCTGTTGTGTGGATGACACAGATGGCAAAAGCCATATTTTGGCAAGACCTCTGCACATCTCCTCTCCTGGCAGCCTGGGGGCGGTGAGCTGATGGCAGGGCAAAGGGGAGAAGCAATAAGTGCTGGAAGGCTTTGTGGGCAGGTGGAGAAAAGTGACAGAGGATCAAGCAGCTGTGGGCTAAAGGCAGATTCCATGTTCCATGAGTTATACACTTCTAACAGAGTAGCTTCTGCCTGGAACAGGCAGCCGAGGAGCATGATGCCTTCTCCATCTCCCAGCACTTTCTGCCCCAGGCTGCAGGTCCTGCTACAGCCCAACCTTGTCAAATACAAGTGGGCTTAGCACAAAGCAGCTGAGCAAAGACCTATGGTCTGAGGTAGATGGGAGTACAGAGTTCCAGCATCCCATCTCCTGAGCCAGGCATCTCTGAACTTCTCCAAGCAAACCCACTGCGATTTCAAACATTTAATGATACATTTGCTACCTCTTCCCCTCTCTCCCTGTGCCACCTGAGAGCTGTGGTTTTGTTTTCTGGCAGATCTCCAACATCCCCAGCGGATATTGGGGTGTCATTTTGGGGTGTGGACGAGATGCTCTGGGGACTCTTCTGCATCACGTGGTTGCCCTGGGGCTGTGATTGCTGGGGACATGGCTTGAAGTCCCTTTTCTTCCCTTCCAGTCTTGTGTGCCTAATTCCTCTGAAACAATCCCAAAAGGGCAGTCAAACATTTCCATAATAAGCAGCTTTCTAAATAAGCAGTTTCTGTCTCTGCCTCATCTGTAGGCTTTTCTTAAGACAGTAAGTAGTTACTTTTGAAAGTAAGAACAAAACCCTAAAGAAACCAAACTGAATTTATTTCCTTTAAACCCTTGTAGAAAATGTTAATTATGATGATGAGCTTGTCATTCTCTGTGGGGTTTTTTTTCAGTTCTTCTACTTGAAGGGAATGAGTAAATTCTACCTACACATAAAGGATGGACAATTTTATACACTTATACATTTTTATACATACATATATATAGCTTTCTTGATCTTGCCTAAAACTCTTTTGGAGAAAGCTTATGTTAGTCTTGCAGATATGGATACTAAACTTAATGCATGATGCATTAGTTTTGTACCTGAAATAAAGATAAGGTGAACAATTCCTCCAGATCTATTAATAATTTTCCCAGCAGGAAGAATAATATTCATCCTCCACTCCAGATTGGTCACTTTCTGCAGTGTTATAAAATATCACTTATACATCAGAAATCCCCCGCAAATAAAGGACTTCTTTTCTCTGACTTGAAACAAAAGGGATTAACACAGAGTACAAATGCAAAGCTGATAGATAAAGGCATTTCTTTCTAAAGCTCCTATTACTTTCAGATTTCCAATCACCTGATGGACAAGTTCACCCCAAGTTATAGGAGCAGGCGATCCTGTTTGTTTACCCCTTCGGCATGATGAAGGAGATTTGTAAAAGCTTTTCCCATTTCTCTGAATTTGAGACTGACAAAGCAGACGGTCACAGTTAGTTCAGAGCAGACATTACCAAAAGTTTTCAAATAACTTGTTTCTGAGGATCTGCATTATTTTGCTATTTAGTGAATCCATCCATCCGTGCATCCATCCGTCTGCGCCGAACCCCACATTATCTGTGCACTGATGTACAGCCATTATGTTTGCACAAACACACCAGCCCACCCATCCACCCTCGTATTGTGCTGGGGTTGGTAATGCAGCAGGAGCTCCCAGAGTGGGACCCTGTGGTGCTTAACAAGAAAAAACATCTTTTCTTCAGCAGATTTTTCACTGGTCCTGCCAAGGTCACCTTTCTGATTAATCCAACACTAAAGGGTTACCTTGGATGATATCTAACAGCCTCTCAACAGGCTATCGTGTCACAGCGTGGCAGGAGCTGTCACGCTGTGAGTGAAAGAAGCACCCTGCGATTTTCACATCCAGACACACAGTTTAGCCAGCTCCCAGCAGAGTGTTTGGAAGTGCAGGGGTAGCAGGCAGGCAGAACATGGCAAAGACAGGAATTGCTGCCCCGCATTTGTCCTCTACCCCTGCATGTCTCACGCATCCTCTTCCCACCTCATCTGACTGCTACTGTTGTCTCCCTTCTGGGGATGGGGAATGATGTTGTCCCCATCTCCACCGGCTCTTGCTGGCAAGGAAGAGGCTGAGAGGCATGGGATGAGGGAAAGGGTAGAAACATGCTGGGACAGCTGATTCATGGCTCACAAAGGGGAGGGCTAGGAATCTACAACCATTCAAAAGCACTAGCCCAGGAGGAAAGGTGATGAGCAAGCATCCCTCCCCTGCTGAAAGTGCCAGGGGGGACTCTTACAGATGCGAAAGACTGCTCCGTGTCACTACCATAGTATCACCCCTGCAAGAGCTCCACTTCTCCTTCTTGAGGGTTTAGAGAACTCCCAGGGCAGCCCCAACCTTGCACGATCAAGGCTTGGCTCCATCACTGTTTTCTGGTCCCTCAGTCCTGTCCCTGCAATGCACAGCAGCAGGCAGCTCTCACCAGCCACACAGTCAGCGAAGGCTCTACATGATAAAACACTGGATTTTCCCTTCTATGAGTGGCAGCAAGATACCCAGCTGGCAGCTTCCCTGGGAGCAAGCACATGAGAGGACCCTCTGAAGAGCAAGGCTCCATTTTCCATGGGTGTTTGGCGTTGATGCTTTGCCACATGGGAGAATGGAGAGCCCCAGTCAGTGCAACAGAGAACCCCCTTCGCAGCCAGGCTCATCTGAGAGTCCTGGTGGTGTGGCTGGACATGCTCACTGCAAACTGCTCTGTGTCCTTGCTGAGGTCACCCAATGTCCATCCCAGCCATGACAGCAGTTGATGTGCAAAGTCTCTTGTCTGTCTTCCAGTACCAAAAGAGGAGTAGGGCTCTGGAGAGTCTCCACTGGCTGGTGTGCACCCCTGGTAGCCCTCAGACTCCCAGGCCAATTAAAATCCTCTTCAAACGATGTGTCTCATCTCCAGATCCCTCTGGGGAACTTCCACCTCATTAGTGTAATTGGGAGATGTTTTCACTCTAGCAGAGCCCACCCAGCCACTGAACTACCATGGCTGTTGTGGGAGTCTCGTAACTTGAGACACAGCAGGGTAAAGGGGACCGTCAGCTCTGACACCTCTCAAGGACCTTCCGTAATCACTCCTTGCAGGGCTCAGCAAACAATGCAACAGCAGGTTTTTAATAGCATTTGTTGTTTCTGTGATTCCTGTGTTGAAACACCTCTGCCCCTGAAGAGCTCCACTCACTTCATAAATGCTGCTGCAGCGTCTAGGTACCCACCGGTTGTCTACAGCTTTGAAAACCTCCTAGTTTATCCTCAGGGACCAGGAGATAATTATCCAACTCCCTTGTCACAGAAGGGGAAACTGAGGCAGTGGGCTGTGAATTAGAGCATGAACAGTGTGGTCTCCTCCTCTCCGCCCCCAGAGGGGTGTGAGATTAGAAAAAACAGATGTGAGGAGGGAGTCCTCCCTCAAAAAAAGGTCCCCCCCAAGCTGTTTCCAAATTGCTAGAGGCAGGGAGCAGTGACTTCATGGTGTGGATTTCCTAAGGTATCCTTTTTTCCTGAGACAGTCTGGATATGTCTGTCCACCATCTACTGTACTCTCTGCCACATCAACTTCGGTGTGGGTCAAGAAACTTCTTGCTCACAGTGGGGGCAAAATTGTGAGGGAAAGGTGAAGGGAGGCAGGGATGAGATGGATTAGAAAAGCAGCCTGTGCTCTACCCTTCTCTCATGGGCAGGGAATTAAACACACCAAACACAGGGTTTTCACTGGATGATAGTTGGCGTACGAGCCTGAAATAAATGAGACAGCATGGGGAGGTGTGAGATCAGTGTTGTGCAGTGTTGTGCAGGTGTGCCAGCTCCTGCCCTCTACCCTGACACACAGCAGGACTGGGGAAAATGAACCCCAGTATCCTGATACCCAGAGAGCTGCTGTGCTCCTGGGAGCTGGGGTCCTGAACATTGCCTCACCAACATGGATCCAGGTAGCGCCATTGCCACCCCACTCCCAGCTGATCAAGGCAAACACCTTACTGAAGGAGAAGCAGCAGCACTAAAAGGCCACCTGCTCAGCATGGCAATAAGTCCTCCCTCGTTCCCACTTTAGCAAAGTATCTGTAACCATATAAAATTGCCTTTTTTCTGCATTTTTTCTGCCTGCAAGGATCATGTCTGCTGTCTAATGCTATCGACACACAGAGGGACAAAGTAAATTCAGTGACAGTACAAGGACAGAAGGTTTTGATAGAATCTGGCTCAATGAAAAACAAATTTGCATGCCATTTCAGAAGACTTCTGCTTCCTCTAAGTATTGGCTCCAAACTGATATAGAGCAGGACTTGTATAGCAGGATTCTCCCCTTCCTGTCTTAGAAGTATTATGAAAGATTAGTGCCTGCTGTCATCATGGTTTGCAGGCATGTTATTGTTATTAATTATGGTTATTACTGTAGCCCAGACCTATGCAGCATCTGGCTGACAGGCTGCCTGCAGAACGGGGCTGCCAGCTGCGGAGAGGCAGCTCCTGCTGCCCGGCCAGCTTGGGAGCCAAAAATCCGGCAGCTGCCCGAGCAGCAGGAGCTCACCCGTGCCTTGGCCAGCTGGCTTGGCAGCCAAAGCCCAGTGCCAGCGAGCCCGGCGGCAAGAGGTAGCTCGGTTGCCTGCAAACACTGCCTTGCTGCCTGCCGGGAAAGGTGGGAGACTAGCGAGTGAAGGGAAGGGAGCTACCCGTTTGGAGCAGAGCAGCCGTGCCGGGGTGTCCGGCAAAGCTGAGTGTAAAACAGGAACGAGTATTTTCAAGCAATCAATTTAGCTCTGGAAGTTTTGCAGAGACCTGCCCTTTCATCAGCCTGGAATGCCTGGGAATGCTGGAGGGCTTTTTATGTGGCGTTTTTGGAGGCGGGGGAGGACTTTGGTATTTTTAGAGTCTTTTAGAGGCTCTCCTTCATCTCTCTGTTGTCTCTTTGCTTTCTTTGAAGGAAAGTGAAGAGAGAAAAGGGAAAAAGGAAACACTCCAAATCTAAATGGGAGGGCTTGAAGCTTTGCTGGAAAGCAAAAGAGAAGAAACCTCCCCTGGTGGCCCTTCCCTGGGGGAAGAATGAAAGGAAATGTGGTGAAATCAAAGTATTTGTGGAAATGTAAATTCCTAGTAAACACCATGGGGGAAGGAGTCTGTGAATATTTAAGTAATTCTACTTAGTTGTATCAACGTCAGCTCAGCCCCGGCGGGGAGGGGACGTGGGGGGGCTGCCACCTCTCCGAGCTCTGTGACATGGGACCCCCCGAATGCCCCACGGCAAGCGACTCATCCCAGGGAACTAATCAGCGCTGCCACACAGAGATGCTCGCTGCTCCATGGGAGTTTCTATTTTTGCCGTGACTTGCAGTCATCGCCGCTCTAATGGGAATGGCTGGGTGTTAATGAGCATCCCTGGATGGGATGTCTTGGCTGGCTGTGCTTGACAGCAGGATGCACGAGCCCCATCCAGCCTTGTCACTACTGGAGGTGGCTGGTGGACCTTATGTGTCACTCGGACAGGACAATTAATGAAGACATTTACTTCGTCCAGAAGAATTATTTGCTGAGAAAACTACAGCAGGAGGAACAAGGAGAAGCCCTTTGTAGGAAAGGATACTTACCTTTTGTAGGAGGAGTCCAGATCCTTGCCTGAGAATCTGGGGTCCTGGGAGAGAGGGCTTAGCAGATACAATGCTTTGGCGGCACATAAATCTATCAGTGGCTTGTTGAATTGCACACAACTCCTTATCTAGGAGGACATCTTGGTAGTGAGCATCACAGATCCAGATGTTAATGGGGCAGTCCCAGACACCCAGAGTGAGGGGACAGGGACCCTAAGAATCCTGAAGCGTGAGCAGGCTGTGTCCTGAGCCTGATGGACTGACAGCTATGTACTGCCATGGACAGAGTCTGCAAAATTCAGACCTCAGTCTCAATTGTCTCCTCAAGGTGATTCCAGCAAATTCAGGGAAGTCTGCTGCTGCTTAAACCCAGAGAAGGTGAAACCCTTGATTTGGTGATACATCTCTGTGTCCAGAGAACCCCTTCTTATTAAGTCTTTGGGCAGGAAAATGAGATAAAACAAGCCATGGTATAAAAAATCAGGACAGAACCATTTATTTTTTGCATTCTGATGATCTTTTTCTCTAAGTCCCGGGCTTGCTATGACCATGGGAGTTTGGAGCTTGGGCAGAGCTCTCTTCTGGCAGAAAAACAAGGCTGCAGGATCTGGGAAACTATGCCTGGACCCCGGAGGTCCCCAAGGGGCCTATAATATTCCATGAGATTTCTCCTCCTGGTAGCCAGCACGTGAGCTCCTCATTGGACTGGGAATGCTGGTCCCACATCCCTTCTGAAAGCAGGGATGGGTTGTTTGATGAGGGAGGAAAAAGTGATTAGGAGCTGCTCAAATTTGCCAAATTAGTCTGGAGCTGGTAGATAGCAGAGGCAGGAGAGCAGACTGTTGCTCAGTCCTCAGCAGCATCGAAATGCGGCTGCAGTTCAAGAGCCTATTAAAGAGTCGAGACATACACAGACTTCATTAGCCACATGTCAGAAAGCACTTTTTACAGTAAATCCTACTTAATAGCCATATGCTAGGAGAGAATTAAATGCTTTTTAGCTCTCAGACAGTTATGTAAACTTGAGAGAGGAGAAAAAAAAGATAACAAGTACCAGCAGAGGAGCCTTCAGTACATACCAGTTATTAATGTATTTATCTAGGCCGTTTATTTATTGAAGATATATTTTTTTTCTGGGACAGGCCTATTAAGTCTGACAGCTTAATCGACACCCAATGGGAAAAGTGCCATTTTATAAAGTAGTTAAACTCCCATTGATTTCAATATAAGCTCCATTTTTTATTTTGTATTTTTTCCCCAGCCATCACAGTCAGTTTGACAGACTCGTTAACAAGATATTAAACTGCTCCACTCTTTTTTTGAGGACAGTGAATTACTATGGAGAAAGATGCTATTTTCTTAACAGATGCCTTTCACGGTGTAACATCCCTTGACTGATAAGCAGGGAGGGAAAAAGTGTGCAAACCAGCCTTTTCACGTTAAATAAATAACAGGACTGGAAAACTGGCACTGAAATCAATGCTGTTTTGCTCTGCAAAGAATGCTGTACTGGGGGACAGGATGGTTTAGGAGATTCATAATAGGATACAGAGATTTTGCTTGGTTTGGTTTGCCATGTTAATCTATCCTGACTGTGTGGGAGAGGAGCTTTGCGGCTGCCTGGGAGACTCATGCAGGGATGTGGCTGATGAGGGATGTGGTGTGGGGCTGGATGGCCCCACCTTGCTCTGCCATGGATATTGGTCATGTCCCTTCATGCAGGTGACAGGCACAGTACAGGTTGCAGCAGGACCCAGATGACCTGCGCCTCAGAGGGCCAAAGGGACTATCCTGAGGAAACTGGTTGGTGGCTACAGGCCAAACTGGCCCATGTTGCCACATCATTTGTCACAGAGGACCCTCTGCCAGCTACAGCAGTGTCTGGAGCCAGGTGTTTGACAGGGTGCACAGGGGTAGCTGGTGGCAGCTCTCTGTTTCTATGTGGGTGAGAAACCCATCCATCTGCACCAGGGTGGGGATGCAGAGTTCATTAGTAAAGGCCAGAGTCAAGCACTGAGCAGGACTTTTTGGATGTCCTTTCCAGGAGAGATGGGGAGGACAGACCCGTAGGTGTCTCTGCATGGATACCCTGGACAGGGACACAGGAGAATGGCCAAAGCACACGGGGCTGCATGTGGTGGCTCAGCATCATCTGGCTTCTTTCAACTCCTCTCTGAGCTCTCTCCCTGACAGGCATTTTAGGATGGGTTCCTCCTTTGACAGTAGCAGCTCCACCCAAGGTGGTGTCATGAGACATCATTCCCCAGGATGTCAGCACCTTCTCTTCCAAGGAACAGATGCCTGCAGTCAGTCACACGGGCGTGAGTTATATTTCAGGGGCTGGGGCTTGGCCAATCCACCTGTGAGTCACTCATCAAGGCTCCCGGTACACCCTCATCTTTACACTGAATGCTGCTGGGGCTGTCTTGGTTCATGCTTCCTCTTCGACTACAAATAAAGGGATAGAGTTTTTGTTTTAAATCTGAGTTCTACCAGACAAGACAGCAGCTCTGAGAGGGACAGTTCTAGCTGTGGCTGCAGGACATGGGCGAGCTGCTCAGGGCAGCTTCCCCCCTGGCCTAAAAGGATGGTCCTGGCTGCCGTCATGCCCATGGTGTTTTATGCTGGGATAGCAGTGGAATGTCACAGCTCCTGATGTCCCCGGTGCCTGGCATGCTCTCAGGGACAGACACTGGCCGTGCTCAAAGGCCCAGTGACCATCATACTGAGGCAGCAAGGAGGAAATAACAGTTACATTTTTGTGCATTTATACTTAATGCTTGTATTTGACTGCACTGATGATCCTTTTCTTATAACCACCACATCCAGGTCTTCTCCTGTGGGTGCTTTCTCAATATCATTACTAACTGTGGCATTGAGTCAGAAAGTTCCTGGTTTTCCTGGCATCCCCTTTCTTCCTCCTCCTCCAGCCAGCCCTCCCCATCTACGCGTTCCCATCTCAGAGCACTGCATTAATGCTCCATTTTATTGCATGCTCTTAATGACGCATCTGCAGATACTTCCCCTCTCTAACTGAGCAAATTCTTGCTGGGATGGAAATTTTAAAATGAGAGTCAGATTGTTTCCACCTCGCAGGGCACAGCCAGGCTTTAAATACGACAAAATTCCTGAAATCCGTTATCCTGTCACCTAAGTATTTAAATAATAAACTACGGAAACATCCCACAGGCCTAGCTAGGAAAGCGAGAGTGTTTGCATACTAATTGATCACTAAACACAAAGCAAACAGCTCATGGATCTGTCAATAATTACTTTAGAAGAGGTAGCCACGATCACTAAAATGAACTTAATCTACTCAAAGACTCAGCAGCACTTACAGGTGTAAGCACCAGCTCTAGCTGTTCACACTAATGACTTTATTATTTCAATGTCATTAGTCCTGTTCCTCTCAAAGTTTTGCTAATGGGCATGCACATAACCAGCTTTTGCTACTGAATCATTCTCCCACTCCTTTATTTATTCCTTTTGCTCTGTGGGGGCTGCAATTGCTTTATATATCTATGCACACACACATATTGATCTTTTCCTTTTTTTTTTTTTTAATTAGAACTGAAAGGACAATTTTCTTGCTGAAGGTGGCAATCAGAGGGAAGCATGGTTCATTTCCAAGGGGCTTCCACCTCCAGATCCACAGCACATGCTGTGTATCCTGGGCTCCCTTACGTAAAGGCACATCAGAGTGAGGAAATGAGCCTAGCTATTGTTTAACCATTGGGATGCTATTGCAGATCTTCTCTAGGAGCCTGAGATGCTGAAACAAAGTCAGAGAATCCTCTGAGCCTGTTGCTTCGTGTGTCCATCACACCCTGGCTCCTGGTCCATCCCTGCACCTCTCTCTCTCCAGGAGCTTAGCTGAACCATCTCCAAGCACTTGCTGTGTCTCCCTAGCCTCTCTCTTCTATCCCTTCCCTCTCTGCTGCCCCAAAGCCCCTGCGCAATCTTGGCTTCATAATGTTGCCCTGCCTGTACCAAAAACCTTGGGTTTGCTATGGGGAGGCAGCTGCCTCCACTCAGCTTCCCCGGCTCCCCCCCGGAGCCTGCCACTGCGGCGGTGGCTCGCTGGAGCCTCCGTTAATGAGGACTGGTGCAGGGGACTCTGAAGCTCCCTGAGTAAAAATCTCCCTGGGACTGACCCAAATCCATCTCAGAACTCTAGGGGTGGTTGTTTTCAGGATTTTCTGTGAAATGACATACCAGCAGCCGCATTCATACCAGTCGCACACGGGAGATGGCTGCACTGGGGCAGTGGCTGGAGTGAGACAGATAATTTTGCATTTTCTGGATATTACTTGGGTAGAAGAAGGATAGAGGTGAATAAAAGGAGGTCTTGAAGGACAGAGAGCTTTACAGACTCACTGAGCTCTGCTGCACACCAGTAATCCCCCCCACTGTGCACACAACAGGTGAGGAGTCCAGGGATCCCCCTGTGCCTTCTAGCCCAGGTGTCTCTGCACCCCATGGCCAGGTGGGCATGTCCCCTTTTCTTTTTACCTGCTGGGACAGGGGCTGTTTCAAAGAGCCACCACCACTTCACTGATGCATCACATACAACTCCCCAGGCCATGCTGGGCAGAGTTTGGAATTCCACCGCATGACTGCTTTAAAAGCACTGGTATTTCTTTATCGAGCAATGAGCCCAAACTGCCTGCTTTCAACTGAAAATCCTTGTTTAGTCCAAACTCTAGCAGGGCAGAGGACCAGACTCACCCTTTTCAAAGTCATTCAGCTAAAAGATGGGAGGAAAATTTCCCTGCGGGCATCTCAGCATTGCCTGGAGGTGGTGGTGATGTTTCTTTGAAGTCACACAGTTCCAAGTGCAGGACAAGTGCAGCAGCCAGCTCTGACTCTGCCATCCCCAGCCCTCTGAGGGATGAAGTAGTGATGGGGGCTGCTGCTTTTAACCCAGAGCAGAGAGCATCTCACTGGGAGTGTGAAAAAGTGCCTCGTAGGTGGATTATTTTCCTTGGCATTAAGCTTAAATAAACAGGCAGAGGACACAGGGTGAGGGATGGAGGGCACTGAGCTCAGAAACACGCTAATGAATGTAGCATCCTTGAGCGTGTGAAGGAAGGGAAGGCAGACAGAGCTGTCTGTGTGGGAGGCCTCAGCACTGACAGTACACTAATCAGTACAGCTTCTGCCTCAGCCCTGCTGTTGCTCACCCATTAGTTGATCTGTTATTGTAAAGCTTTACCATAGCCCACCCCTTTGGTCATGCTGGCTCACAACAAAAGGCAGCCTTTGGTTCCTACTTCCAAGATCACCTGAGACCAAAGAGGGGTAGTTCCCACATCTGCCAATTGCATCCTACATCCCACTCTCCAAATTGCAGCCCAGTGGAGCCAGTCTCTTTTTTTCCAAATCGTGTGGTGCAAATAATCATTCAGCCACTTTGCTCAGGGCATCTTCCTTTGTGAGAGATTGAAAGAATTAAAAAAACCAATCAGGTCCCCTTTCCTTACTTTGTGGGGTGAAGGGGTGATTTGTGTCACTGTCACAAGCTGCACTGCCATCCGTGGTCAGCAGTGTCCCAGCGCCACTGTCCCTTGTGTCCATGAGGTCCCTGTGCTGTGAGTGTTGGGTTGCAGCCTTTCCCCCCTTCACTGCATTCATCACTGAGGTAGGAACAAGCCCGGGCTACTCGACTGTGTCTTCCCCTGAAGCAATAGAACAAATAGCTCCCTTGGGCAGTCTTTGGGAGAGCTCCCTGGAAAACGGAAAAGACTGGAAACAGCTTTTTTAACAATCCCTGCCATGTCTCCACCACCGGCCTCTTTGACTTCATGATTTATTTCTTTTCAGGGGTGAGCTAGACCATGAAATCACTTTGAAGTTTTGCTCCTGAGACAAAACATCAGGAAAGTATTAATACAACCATTTTTTTCTGTGATAGAGGCAAAAAAGAAAACCAAGGCAGAAATAAGAAGAGCTCCTGCAGAGTTGTTTACTCTAGATTAAACTGTCCTAGACTCTCCAGATTTTAACAGCTTTAGCTGAGGAACAGACTGAAAGTGATTAATTTATAAGGTGACAAATATAACTTGCAGGCAAGAGGCAATTTGACTGTTTGGCTGAGAGCGAAGAGGCTGTAAACAGGTTGTTTCACCATGTGAACAATATATTTGCTTTCAACTTGGGAATAAATTCAGAGCTCTGGATACCTTGGGTTTTGGTATCAGACCCAGAGCCTTTCAGTCATAACTTTGCTGATCTCACTGATGGTCTTTTACCAGCTGAGGGCCACTCACAGCTCTGCATGGCCCGAAGGTCACATAACCCCCCGAGAGCTGCCACAGTGAGTGACTCAACCGAAACTCTGCTGGGTTGTTCTGCTCAGGATGGCGAGAGGGGCTCACACACATTCAGAGAGAAGGCACAGCCACATTGCCCATCCCAGGGGATGCAGCCACGTCTCTGCACCCACCTGCAAATGCCAGGGGCTGGGCTGGGGCTGGAGCTGCATTCTGAGTGCAGGCAGTTACCTGTCTCACAAGTTACCCACAGAAATCCAGATCATCTCTCAGGACTAATGACATTAATTGTGCCTGGATGAAAGCAGACACACGCCGCTTAATTTATTCTTCCTGTATTGCAGTTGATTGCTTGTTATTCTATTACCCCCTCACTGGATAGATCTTGTACTCAATTATTACACTGATGACCCACCTTTGCTGCTAATGTGACACTCCTGTTTCCTCTTCACTACAATAACCTCTGAAATAACATAATACATTGGTTCTGTGCAGTGGCACACGGGGCTGGGCGGTCTATGGATCTCATGAGCTGATGCCGAGTGATTCTGGCAGCATGAGACAACATCCTTCTGTGGTATCAGTTTAATGAAATATTTTGTGAGTTGGAGTTGTCTCTGCTGCTATCCCCAGGCCCTGTGTTTTGTGCAGGCATCAGAGGCCTGAGAATTATTGATCTGGGTAAGTCGGGAAGTTGTGAACAAGGTTGTTCTCTCCAAAAGAAGGAGTGATCTTGCAGGAGATATATGAAGGCATTGGCTCACTCCTTGTAGCTACCGCAGCCTTCCCATATGTTTTCACGGTAAAATTAGCTCTGGCTCAACTAAGATAGTAATTTGAGGAAGGCTGAGGGCTGTAGGCAACACAAAAAGTTGGCAACCCATAACTGGGATGTGGGATGCCTTTGTAGCCCAGCAGATCACATGATGAGGTGCGATACAGAACAAGAATTGAGCTGTCTCCTTTCAAATCATGTAAACTTGGAAAACCGGTGCTTCTCCCCCGCAGATGTGACATGATAGCTTTTGTTCATCAAGATAGGATATTGGTCTGCCACCCAGACCCCCATTTTTCACCTTCTGCATGGACTAGCCAGGCTTAGAAAGGAAGAAGGTCATTATCACACAGACTGAATGAGTCTCAGAGGAGGCATGTCTGCAGAGCAGAAGATGTTCATTCTGCCACAGCAATTTGCCATCAGAGGACACCTGTCTTGAGCTGTCCACCGAGCACCTTGGGTCCAGATGGCTTCCTTCCTTTGTGCTCTCTGTGGAGGATTTTCTCAGTGCCTTCAGTGTCCGGCAGTTCCTGTGCCCTCTTGTGTTGCTATGCCCAGTCTGCAGAGGGAACGTGGTAGAAATTACTTGCTTCCCCCCAGAATGTGCCAGGGGCTGCCTGGGACAGAAAGATATGGAAGAGTGAAAGGTTGGTCCTCTGCAGAAGGGTTCAGGTTAACTCTGACCCTGATCCTGACTGTCCTCTCAGCCTGAGTGTACCTGTTGCTCCCTGGTACAGTGCAAGAAGGGTCTAGGTGGTTTTCCCTTCTTCATTGACTTCTTCATCACTAGTGTATTTCAAAACAAGGGTTTTCGTAGTTCATTTCTACCAGTTTCAGAGGAAAACCCTTGATCAAGGCAGGGATTCAATAGCTTTGTTTGTATCACTGACTGTAAACAGGCTTCCAGAAGCTGGGCTCCAACTTATCTCCTAATATAAAAGTTTCAAATAAGAAGACGGGTTTGAGGGAGGTTGCTGAAAACTACTAAATCTCCAGGTCTGAGCAATGTTCATTTGCTCTCTGATAAAGCCAATGCTCAGGATGGTTTCTGGGAGCTGTGACCATTGCAGGGCCAGTGGACAGACCCCGTGCAGGGGTGGGGATTGTCTGCTACCCTGCACTGGAAAACATAAAAGCAAATTATTCTTAAAAGTCAGCCCCTGAATGGCAGTTAAAAGCTGTGCTGGGGTAGATCCTTCCAAACTGCAGCCAAACCCCATTAACTGAGCCCCTTTCTGCTGCCAGTGGCATTTTGTCAGCTCTATGAATTCACAATCAAGGGCTCGCTCCTGACCTTCGGCGATGACCGCCTGTCTGGCTGCTCAGCCCCTGGGGCACCCCTACTGCTCCTCCAAACTTTCTCCTGTGGAGCAGCCAATAAAACATCCCTGGCACCAACAACTGATCTTGGAGATGTTTTATTCCTCCTTCACATAATGTCCTAGTTTCTTATAAACAGAGGAAGATGCAGCCTCCAGTTCTGCGTGGTACAGGAGTGCCATTAGGGCAGCCGGTGCGAGTGCTGAGCAGCAGGCAATTTAGGATGATAGTGTGCTAAAACAGTTGAATAACCCACAGTCAATTCAAAAGCTTTCTGGCAGCTCTCTGTTCATTTTGGAGATTTTTTTCTTACAGACCTATATAGGAATGGATTAGTGGAGATAAATTGGATAGTAACTCAGCATAATGTGTCAGCAAGGCTAGGTTATGGCTCTCTGATGCTCTGTGATGTTGGTAGTGCTGTCAGAAGTTTCTCCTATGTCCTGAAGAAGGCTTTTCTGAAGCTTTTCCCAGAGCAGAGGAGCCAGAGGGGAGCATGTGAGCCCATGTGAGCCCATGTGAGCCCATGTGAGCCCATGTGAGCTTTATGGTGGTGGTTTACTGCTGTTGTTCACCCAGGTGCTGCCCTGTCATTGTCCGGCTATGCTGGCTGTTGGGACCCCAAACTTCTCCACGGGCACTGGAAAGAGAAAGAGGATCTGTTAGAGCATGAGGAGGACTTCAGGCTCGGTGCCATCTCCAAATTTCTCGCTGGAGATGTTGACCCTCCTCCCTGACTGGATGCAAAGCTGAGGAAGGACCCCCTACGAATTTATCCTGTTTGAAGTCCTGAAAGGCAGCAAGCCCTCCTGCGTGGGTGAACCTGCCTTGGCACTCCTACAGTTCCCTTCTCTCTGATCTTGTCCAGATGCCACCACCACTTGTTAAATACAGCAGATTTTGCATCTTTGCATCCAGCTGCTTAGCATCACACAGCTTTGATACCATGAGCTTCACAGTGGAGGATATCTGTGAGCACGTTCCTTTCTGCCCATAAATACAGATCTTTTTCCTTTTAAATCCTGACTATATGAACTCCATTCTATTTACTCCATTACCCACAGGCAAATTGTAAAATCATAGCCCTGTACTTTGTCTGGGAGCCTGTGCTTTGAGCAGCCTCTGTAGCTCAGAAACTCTTATTAACTGTGCTGTGAAGGGAAGGGTTGGAGATGAGGGAGCCTCTGATTAGTCAAGATAAAAATGATGGGAAATCCTCCAAGAGGAATATACTAAAAAGGCTCCCCAGTCTATTGACCACTAAGATTGGGGTGTGTACTGAAGCTATTCAGTTTAAACCTTACTTGCCACTCAAGGGGATTTTGCTCACTTTCCTCATTTAATCCACTTACTTTTGTAGGCAGACAGGCAGATGGACAGGGACTCATCCATCTCTCAGTCCTTACCACATTATCTGCTGACTTTCCTCTGCCTGACACCATCATTTTGTGGCCTCTGACTGCATTTCTTTAAGGTGTTCAAAGTTGTTCTTTGATAGATAAATCCTCCTGCAGCTTAAACTGACAGATCTGAAATAGTCCTGGCTGGAGCAGGGATTAAGCAGCAAACCCTTATTTATTTTCTTCTCAATGCTCAAATCAGACCTTTCCCGCTGTTTCTATGAGGTGTTGCCTGTCCTGCCTCTGCAGACCCATGCTCTGAAGAAGGGCATTTCTGACACATGCCCGCCCTGGGGATTGAGAGAGAAGCTCCTGACTGAGCAGGGGGTGCTCTGGGGGATGGCTGGGGACCACAGGGGACAGGAGAAGTAAAATGACCTCCTCTGTCCACAAAATTTTCCAATATCATGCTTTTCATCTACTTCCATTAAAAGTATTCACATATCTGGATGGAAACATCTTTGGGCATAGTTATTTTATTAATAATGCTGGTTTTTAACAAAACACACTACATCTGAACATCTGTGCTCACTGTAATTCTGGAGATGTTTTGGAAACCAGCTAGCAGTAATCTGGCCTCTGACTGTAATCAAAATGGGAATCCCCAGAAAAATCTATGAAAGATGGTATCTAGGGTCCAAACTGGCAGGTAATGGAGTCTTCAGAGCTAATAACTTCATGCCCTTTTGTTGACTGGCAGCTGCAAAATTGAATGTCTCTGGTTGTTGCTCTTGGGAGCAGAGCTTCCTGTGGCTGTTCCTCAGCAAACAGTGATTAAACTGCAGCTTTATGCTGCCAGAGAAAAAAAGAAGATGGAAAAGAAGTAGCTTTGTAAACAAGCTCTCAGGAGAAGCCCTCCAGCTTGCCCTGCTCACCTTGTACATTCTCAAGATGAACATAACCTTCCTTCTTCCAGAATCTGAGGTTTACTTAAAAATTTCCAGACTGAACTGGTTTTATTTTTAAAAAAAAAAAAAATATTATTTCAAACAATGTTGGGAAACTCAGTCGTCTTTTTCATTTTGCCTTATTTTTCCACCTTGATTGTGGTCTGCACTGGCAGAAGAGAGCAGAGACAGGGTACCTGGAGCCCTCACTGCACAGGACAAAGATTTGGGCATCGCTCCTTGTCCAGGAAAACCAACCTGCACCCCAAATGGGAACTGTCTTGACTTAGTAGGGTGCTAGGAAATAGCAGGACCATGTGGTATTGTTCCTGACACACGGAGTTACAGGCTGGATGCAGCCAATGCTCCACTCTCAGCTGCTGCTTCCCTGTATTTGCCTGCTGAGCAAATGTTCTGACAGAACGTTTGAAAATGAGACACCCCTAAACACCATAAATGAACTATCACATTTTTTTTTGTTTGATTTGCTATCCCCTGACTCGTTTCTCCTCTCTTCTCCATTTTCACTTATTGGTACTCAGGGCCAGACATGACTGCAATGGGTGCAGCACATGAGCCACCTCCAACTGGCCCCTTCCCCTGCCGGGGCTCTGGAGCAGGTGCTGGCTGTGAGATCAGAGCAGATGCTGATAAGAGAAAATGCTGAGATTAAATCCAGAAAAATCACTGATTTTCCTTATGTCCTTCAAATAAAACCCAATCCTGTTGAACGGGGGCTTATTCTTGCAGCATCGTGAGAGGAGGGACGTTGCCATATAGCTAATGTGATGATTTCAGGTACAGTTACTTATGCCTGATTAAACATCTCTGGGATCGAGCAGACTGCTTGGATTGAACGGGCCATTTTTCTATCCTGCTAACAGCAGACTCACAGAAGCATGTTATAATTAAAATCAGGATAAATGTCATCACTAAACTTTGATGAGAAGAGCTTCTGGCTTTGTGCATACCCAGGCATGTCAGGTGAAATGCAGAGGACAGATTCAGCATCTTCCTCTGGTTTGGCACAAAAGAGCACATTGTAGTTGTGCTGCATTGGGGAATTTGGGGTATAAAATATAAGGTAATTCCAGAATTAGAAGGTCTAGACTAGATCAGTTGCTATTACCTGAGCTGATAATAGTGCCTGCCATGCCCTGGGCTCAAAGAAGCTGTCACAGGAGGTGGGTGGTGGGACCCTGAGTCACAAATCCTGCTGTGGGTTTTGGGATGGACTTGAGCATTGTGGACAGCCCTGGTCTTTGCACTGATGAAGAATGAAGTGGGTTAGAGGGACTATAGAATAGACTGAAGTGATGCAGGAGATGGGAGAATTGCCTTATGAGGAGACAATACAAAATCTGGGATTCTTAGCAGGGAGAGGAGAAGGCTTGAGGAGAACAAAATCATGAAGGTTTTAGCTAGGGTGACTGCAGACTTGTTCACTGCATCCCACAGCACACTCACTGAAACTAGCAGGATATCAATTTTAACCAGGTACAAGGTGGCAGGGATTTGGACAGAGGTAGGACATTTCCTAAATATGTTGTCTGGAGATTATGGAGTCTGACAGGGTCAGCAGGATTGGTGCAAGAGCCTGTGTTACTGAGGCTGTCCTTCAACCAATGGCACAGGGCAGAACAGCACAGAGCACAGCACTACCCTGCTGCTCAGTGCTCAGCAAAGTCTCCTTGTTTCCCAGTGTAAGCTATTCAAGTAAAGACTGTAAAATTCCTGGGGCTGCTTTGCATGTGGGATGTTTGTCATGATCAGCGTGGGGTGTCACTTAAAACCTGATTCATCCAGATCCCCCTGGAATGGCACGTTTAATATGAATTATTTTTTATCCTCCAGCAATTTTCTGACTGCTCCTCTCTATAGATCTGTGAGATATAGAAAATGGCATATATCTCCTTTCATGCAGCCAGTGTGGAAATTAAACATCTTGCTTCCTCAAGGGACAGAATTTCCCCCAAGCAGGAGCCCAGGTAGCAGAGCTGGCAGGCTGGTGTGTCACTTCTGGTTGCAGAGACTCTGCCCTGGTCGCAGCCTCTTGGTTACACAGGCTGTTTGTGCCTGTCAGCTCAGGCAGCACCCCTCTGTTCAGTGCAGCTGGCTCCCACCACTCTTTCCTTGAGATAAAAGCCTGCCAGGGATGCTCCAGAGCAATTCCTGCATCATGAGATACCTGAAACTTTTTGTAAAGGTGAAACCCCCAAAACTGTACAGACGAGGCATAAGAAAAGTGATTCCATCCACACCTTCCTGACCCACACTGCATGGGTCACTTCCCAGAGCTTTTCCTCTTGGAAGTGTTTTCTGTAATTTCTCTGGCTTTTCCCCTCCAGCCTCAGAACCCTGGCTCGGTACCATTTTGTTGGTGCATCTCAGGTTTCCCTCTCTGAGCAGGATACACTGCCCCAACCCCTGAGCGTCAGGGAGGCTGCTGTGTCCCAAAGGCCCAGCGGAGAAGGCAGCCCTGTGGTGGGGCTGTCCCTGGTGCATTTGCAAACTGCAGTAGCCATGCATGGAAAAATCCCTGAGCAGGACCAAGGTTATGAGCTGAGCAATGCCTGGCTGAGGCTGGAGTAGGACCACTGGCTGCTCCACAAGGCTCAGCCTCATGTTCCTGCATGGGTGGCTCAGGGCACAGCGGCCACACGTGGTACCAGTGAACAATGAGTGCCCGTGAGTCCCTGCATGTGTCCAGCCGATTTCCTTGCCTCTGGGAGTACACAGGTTTGCAAGCACACGTGTGAGCCTGCATGTCCAGACTCCTGACCCCACTTCTCTGTGAAGAAGCCACTCAAGAGCTCTTTCCAAGTAACATTTCCAATAAAGAAACCTGCGTAAATGGTGCGTAAGGCTTTTATGAATCAAGTCCTTAATCAGAACGTCGGGTTTCTGAGCACATCCTTCAGGCCCTACAGCCCTTTAATGCATTCATCACATTAAGAGTTAATTTACAACACGCGGTTTCAGACGAGCTCTCGGCCCTTCGGTGAGGATCTGCCTGAAGTGTGAGCCATGCGTTAACAACCCAAATGTATTCTGCTCTCAGGAAAAAAAAATTACCCCTGATATTTTTGCCCTTCAAGGGAGACTCTGGGCCATGGAACAACATAGCAATGGTGTGACGGGACCACCACCGCGTTCATGAATTTTAGATGACTGCAAGAAATTATCTATTTTTCTGGACCCTTGCTGGGCTCAATCAGTTCCTCCGTGGTTGGTGACAATTAAAGGACCAGTATGATGCAGAAAGGATATTTTAGACACTGCTTGACACCAAGGCTCCCATCCCATTAGCTTTTGCCTCTTCTCTACCTCCCAGGACATGCCCCTTCTCTCTCTTTCCCCAAAAAGGTTCAGCGTGTTCAATGTGTTCCCAGTTTTGAGGAAATGGGCTTTCATGTCCAAAAGTTGTGTGGTTCTATGCAGAAATTGTAATTATGTTGGAAGGAGAAGAGTTCATTGCCTAACACTATCTGCCCACGCAGGATGCTGGGAAGTCTTGGGGCGGACTGTGGAGCACTGTGGACTGTGCAGTGTGGGTATCAGAAAGGCACATCTTCCCCTGCTTCTCACTTCTCTTCCTCTCTCTGTTTTCTAAGCAGATGACAAATTTAAGACCATTCTTCTCTTTTGAGACAGTGCTATTCCGGAGCCAAGCAACAAATCTGCTAGTGAAATAAAAAGGCCATGCAAAGGCTTTGTTAAGCAACATCTTTCCTGGGGAGATCATGCAGAGCTTTGCAAAGCAGTGCAGATCCAGAGGGTCACAATAGTAACAGTGTATTGTTGTCCCCATGTCCTCGTTTTATTTCCTTCTCATAGGAACAGGTCAAAAACTGAGACACAGGGGACAGGAAGGGAGTTTTCAAAGCCACTCTCCTCACTCCTCAAAACCACCGCCCCCCTTTGCTGCACCAGTATTGCTGCATGGCACAGCTCCCTGTCACATCCCAGCTGCAGACGTGGGTTCCACTGTATTCAATAAAGTCATACTAGGAGAAAGAAGATGACAATCAGCTGTGTCCCTGATAGAGATGGCCAGAAAAGCTTTACAGTTTTGGATGAAAAAAGGCTATTTTGATTGAAATGAAAATCTTTTTCAAAACATATCAATTTCAGCACAATATTGTCTAGGGAAAAGAGGCTCAAATTATCCCGTATTCATATGCTGGCATTGGATGATTTCCATTTTTCATCTGTTTTGATTCAAAAACAAACCTACAGTTTACAACATGAGTATACCTCTCATATAGCTTTAAAGATCATAGCAAAAAGAAGCTTGAATTTACTAAAACTATATATTTCAATTAAAATAGTTTTTACAAGTTAATAGCATTGGAAAATTTAAAACATCATGGTTATCTACTTCAGAGCTGGGGGAAAAAAAAAAAGAGGAGGATTTATGGTAATTTAATGAAAAAAATATGGGGTTCCCACACTGCTGTTCTGCTAAGGGACTGTCATGAGGAGCACAGGAAACCTGGGCTCACATCCAACACCTGCTTGGTTTGGACTGGAGATTTGGATGCCTCTTCAAAAAAAAAAAAAAAAAAAAGAAGCCCTATTTGTCTGTCATGGGCTTTTCTTATTTTGTACCAGTCAAATTGTTTCACTTTTCTACAAGGTAAATAGAATAAACCTGTTTAGCTTTGCCTGGACCCTGCTTAGAGCAGCATCCCTCCATCAGTGTGTTTTTCCTCTGCCTTGGCCTGACTAATTTTAAACAGCCAGAAGATGCCATTGCTTTTTCTAGGTAAAGTTTGCTCCTTCCTCCACTTAAAAAAAAACCAATCCAAAACATTTCTTGGTATGTAGTTGCCTTCCCATCCTCTGCTCATTCCTCCTGTTGTATCTGCCTTGGTGTCCCTTGCTCAGCAGAATGTCCCTGACCGTGAGCACCTTCCCACCGTTGCCAAGCCTGGCTCACAGCTGGGGACACGTGCTCTCTTCTCTGTCGTACAGGGATCTGGCTTAGTGTAATGCCAGCTACTGAACTTTTCCTGTCTTCATAGTGGATGGTATTGAGAAAACTTCAACTTCCCAGCCCATGCAAATGCCCCTTTGACTTTTCCAACAGACCAGAGACAAGTTCTCTGCTGCACAACAGGCAGACAAATAATCCTCATGCAATTTATCGCAAATCTCTTGATCCAGTCTTTGAATTTGGGAGCTTTATAGCATGTAAATACATATGAAAGCCTATTAGCTCCTTTGATCATATTAACCTGCTGCTGTTCACAATTAGTTTGAAATCTTTGTCTGAAAAGCTCCATATTAGTGTGAGAAGAGACACAGGGGAGGCATTCAGCCTGTCAGAAGAAACTGACTCTTGAAAAGATGAAAATTTTATATGGTTATGTGATTCAAACGCTATTCTTGCTAGTCCAACCTGGAAAACAAATCCAGCTGTAGCACGAAGAGCTCTAGGATGTGACTGAGCCCTCTGCAAGGCTTGTCCTGGGGCAAACACACTCTCTGGCTATGGGAGGACATAGCATATTAAATATTGGGGGACAAATGGCGACATCACAAAAGAGAGGATGAGGTCAAGGTCTTGATATGAAACAACTTATGATCTAAATAGACAAAGGTTTTGGAGAAATAAGCATAATGTTGTTGCCATTTAAAAAATCTTATCAGTGGCTGGTATAAACAAATTTCCAGGGGAAATGCTGAGTTTCCAGCTCAGTATCTTCCCTTATCCATGGGGTGACCATTCCCTCCCTGCAGAGACATGGTTCTGTGTTCTTTGAAATCAGCTCATCTGATTTAAGATTTTGTGGAGTGCAGTTTCACCTTGTCTGTTCACTGTATCAATTTCATTGCCTGGAACACCCCTCTCTGGAAGTCCAAGCACTGTCTGACACCATTCATTGGGTAAGCTGTTGAGGAAGCTCACTATCCTTGTGAGATCTCTGCTGGAACCCATGTCCTCTGTCCCAAGTAGACAATTCACCTGACAATTTATGATTTTTAGCCTCTTCAATTAGGTGAAAGGATCAAGAATCAGTGACAGCATTGTTTCTCCTATACAAGGCATGGGCATTAGTGCTTCTGCTTGTGGATTTCTGCCTCTGCCTTACTGCTTGAGGTAGCTCGAGATGCAGCTTCCCAAAGGAGATATAAAAAGCAGCCACTTCTCCACTTTGCAACAGCAGCAGTGTCTCTTATCTGCAAAGATCATATAAGTGGTAAAATACTCCATCTGAGCCAGGCACAGCCAGGTTTCCAGTTTAATTAAATGTGAGGATCAGTTGTAGGGGGAAGGGAAGAAATCTAACCCTGTTCAATGAGGGTATTCCAGAGGGAGCTGGTTAAAGTTATCCATGAGGCTAATTAGGCATTTTATTTTCTTATTATTTCTGGGTCCCCTGCATGATATCAGATGTTTATAGTGGCTCTACTCCAATCACCAGCAAAAGGAGACAAAGAGCATCCTCTAAACACGACTCTGGAAGAAAGTCCTCTATACAGCATCTTTGTCTGTGCAAGACACAGGGAGATCAGCATCTTTACACAGCTCCTTGATCTGTCAGTGCTACCAAAATACAGTGGTTCTCTGAGTTTCATGTGTCTGGCAGTGCTGACACACTCTGGTATTCCTGGAAAAAGCCACACTGCTAGAAAAATCTGTTAAGCTCCTTGTTCTGCACTCACCCTGCTGTCATCCCTTAGCTGACAGCCAGTCCACACAATTAGAGTTAAGTGCTTTCTTTCTCTAGAGGCAGACGGAGGCAGACAAGAGAGCTACACACGCTGCATGTTTTGTATTGGCACACAAGCTGATTTAGCCCTCGCAGTGGTTTAAGCAGAGCAGTGAAGAGGCTCTTATGGCCACTCTGAAGGACCTTGTTGGCAAGGGGACGTGGCCTTATCGAGCCATCTATGAATTGTGTGGGGCAGAAGTGCACCAAGCTGGTGAGAGGAGAGTGTGAGTCCACTTTCAAACCTAACTGGAGTTTGGGAAACCTTCACCTGAATGTAATAACATGGTTTGCATCAGACTACAAAATTTTGGCTTATGATACCCCACTCAAACATGTTGGTGCACAGAGCCAAACGTTCAGAAGTGGGAGGAACAGGGAATACAGGCCATCAGTTACTTGGTGCCTGGCTCTTTCAGGGCACATTGGACCCCATCACAGGCAGAAAACATGCACATTACAAATCAAATTATCAGATTAACGTTTCTAAACTTAAGAATTTACTAAAATCCCCTGCTTCTCTGTTGCTTGGCTTCCCCTGACCAAAGACCAACATGCAGCCAGACTTTCTACTGCTATTTATCTTCTTGAGACTCAAAGAAATAAAACTCCAGGAACTGACTTTTACCATTTTCTTTAATAAGGACTCAAACTATCCCTTCCTTGGGGTCTGTGAGGGTGCTCACTGCGGTGACTTGCCTGGGCAAAGGAGAGTGCTCAGGACAGGAAAAGAAATAACCATAAGGAGGCAAGTGTCACCCAATGAAAAATGTTGCTCTCTTCTGCCAACCTTTAACTTTCCAGTGAAAGAGCCCTCTCTTGTTCCCTGCTGACAGGTGGCCACAGCCAGTCTGCCTGTGTCATGGGCTAGTGGGGCTGGAGTGGGGATGTTGCTTAGAGTGTGATCACAGAGTTAGGATACCACTTGTGTGCTTAGTCTACAATCTGCTTTCATCACTGCTGAGAGCTGACACACGTGGCAGCAGCAGGGAGAGGAATGTGTCAGGGGTTCCTCCCCTCGGGCACTTGTGCGAAGATGTAGTCACGCAGAGTGGCCTCTCAGCATGAGGCATGTACCTGTTACTGAAGCACTTTGTTCTCATAATTTTCTGAGCCTGGTGATAGTGTTGTTGCTTCATCTGAGACTGTTTCTTGTGCTTCTGAGGAGCTGATAGGAGCCTACCCACTCTCATTTAGCCAGGAGAGCTCCTCGAAGCACCAGCTCAGGATCCAAGCCTTACACACCAGGATCGTATTCATACCACCAATAAGCAGCCATGTCAGGAGGATCTGGAGAATATCCTGGATACCTAATCCTGGCTAGGTCTGTGCCAAAGATAAGCCCACAGCCCACAGTAGCATCTCTAGCCCAGGCAGCTTTTACTAAATGGATACTGGAAGGCAAATAAAGGTGGCAGGGAGAAGCTGGAGGCAGGGAAAGACCTCAACTATAAGATCAGAGTTGTCTTGGTGTGTCCTTTAGGTATGGAAATTGTAATTAAGCTTTTCTATTCTTGCATCGGATTCAAGCCCTATAGATTGCTCCTGAAGGGACAGTGAGTAACAGACACTCAGAGAGTAACAGAGAGACCTCAGAGAGTAAATGATGTCTCTGCTGGACTATTTGCTGTAGTGGCCTTTAGTAACATTTGTCTCACTGTCAGACCCATCAGAAGAACATCACTGCACAAATACTGTAAATCCTATTGACCCCAGCAATGGGACTTTCAGGGTTGGGTGTATGCTATGGGAAACCAGAGTATGAGACAGGTATTGGAAAGCCAGGCTACAGGTGGCTGGTATGCTAAAAGTCAAAACCTTTGTTTCTTGGGCGTAATGGCATGCTTCCCAGTCATGATCCCTCCTTTCCATTGGCTCCCAGAATTTTGAGCCATGCCAGGTACATAAAATGCTCTCAGACCTGCATACTGAAGTGTCTCGGAGATGAATTGCCATGTGCAATTACTGTGATGGATAACACAGCAAGGTATTGAATGGGGCCCTGGAGTCATTCAGGACCTACATTCGCCCCTTTTGTTCAGGTGGAAAATTAAATGATTCTTAAAATAATAAATGTGCACCCTGGAGAGAAATACTCAGCTGCTCCCTCAAGAGGTGCTGTGCTGTTCTTGTGTTGAGCAAGGAATAACGAAGGTAATTGAAAAGTTATTACTTTGGGGGCAAATTTATCTTGGCTTGTATTGCATTGCAAATAGACTTGGTTGGTGAAGCAATCCATGTACTGCAAAGGGGGAACAGCTGTGCTTCAGAAAACCAGGCCATCACATCTGGGGTCAGATTTTGCATTGCCTTGTTCTTTGTGTCATCACAAAGGCCTTGAACTAATCCCAAGCCACACTTGGTTGTAGGGTGCTGCCTGATCCAACCAGAGTGAGACTGTGCAAGCTGACCGCTGTCATCTGGGCTGGGATAGGCTAAGACCAACTCAGGCCAGGTCACGGGGCAGAGCTCACTACACTGCAGGTGACTGGTCAGGGAAACAGTGTCCTTGGATATAAACGGCAGGATAAGTTCTGTATGGGAAAGGTTGGCCCTGGTCAACCTGTTGGCATTACGGAATCGTGTCAAGGGACACCACAAGGATTTGGCTGTTCTTCCTCTTGCTGGTACCAGCCCTTCTGTCTCTTCCATGTAATTTTGTCTTCTCTGTGGCTGCAGCCAAATGGTGGATGTGAAAACAGGATGAGAGGACCAGCTGGTGTGGGGAGGACTGGCTGGACCATCTGGCTCAAAGCCCAGTGAGCTGGAGAAAGCCTGTGAGAAGCCACTGAGATGGTGGAGGCAGATGTATGAGGTGGGGTGAAAAGGTTGAATTTGATCCTGAAGATGAAAAGGACAAGGAGGATCTCACTGTTTGCTCCAGCTACTGATGACAGAGTGGAAAGGATGGAGTCAGGATGTCCTCAGGGATGCACAGGAACAGGACAAGAGACAGTGGGCACATTACCCCACAGGGGCAATGCCAACAAGGGACAGTAAAATAACACCTTCGTAACATGCAGCGTGGTCCCAAGACAAGGCAGCACTTGTGGGAATCTGCCTTTGGAGGTATTAAGAACTCAGCAGGATGAGACCCAAAGCAACATAATCTAACTTTGATGTTGACCTTTTTGTGCAGGGGGCAGGACCAGAGACCTCCAGAGGACCCATCCTGCCTCAGTTGTGCTGTAATTTTGCTGCTGGTTTGAAAAGAAGAGGAAGTAAACCTTGCTAGTTCTGCGGAGGCGAAGAAGCTGTGGGAACTGCACTCTACCTCACTAGAGAGTTGTGTCTCACATTAAGGTACAGATGATAAATGCTTTACTGGTTGTGCTAAAGGTCTTAAAGGGCTTTTCTTGTCTCTTAGATGAGGAAATGACAGTGACTTTGTCCCCTACAGCTTAGAGAAGGATGGGAGTCTCCTACAGAACATGCATTGATTCCTACAGAACGTGCATTGATTCCTTGAGACATTTTCAGAGATAGTGTAGCAGTGGCTGTCCAAGCATCCAGAGTGCAACTGGTCACCCCTGCCCTGCACACCATGAAGAGAAAAAAGCAAGAGAAAAACAAAAGGGAAGATATGTCCCAGGTCTGCCTGGAACCTGGTCTGGCTGCAGGGAATTGGAAAACAACACTTTAAAAGGGGGCTTTTGCTTTTTTAAAATTTGTTTGGCTTTTCCTTTTTTCTTTTTAAAAATTAATTCAAATGAAATTAAAGTTTTCACGTGACAGTTTTCTGTTTTTAAAAAAGCTCTCAAATAATTAGACTACTCAAAGTAAACAGGCTGTTCATGCTTTATTACCTGATGTGTGTTATGGCTCCATTAAAGCACTGTTGCACTTCTGCCATTTTCCGTATTTTAAAATGCTTTAAAGATGGGACTCAGATCATCAACATCAATTGCTAGCCAAACAGAAATGAACCTTCTAAAAGGGAAATAATTTTATAGCTCTAATTTGATTAAGTAGTAAAGCACATTGTTTCCATCTTAGGTGGACAGTATAAACATAAGTAAAGTTAATATTTATTAATCTTAATGTGCAGGCCAGGTAATTACATAGCCCACAGCAGCAGCAAGGGCTGCGTGACTCTCACTTGCTCTCTCACTGTATGTTTGCACACCATTTGGGTAAACAGGAAAGAGAGGAGGGTTTGGTGCTAATGAGATGAAATTCCCTTTCCATAGGGCTCAGTATTTGAATCGTGTTCTTGGGACTGTGGATGCAGTTGGTAATTGTGTTTGGTGACAATGGTCAAAACCCAGGGGTGGATGGGCAGCTCTGGAAGGAGCTGTGACCCACACTCACAGAAGTGCATGTGTAGGCATGCACGCCCCCCACACACACACCCTCACACACAGTCACAGACATGCTCTCCCTGTGGGGTGATCATTTCCCACCTCACAGAAATTTTTCCACACTTCCAAAATAATTTTTTTTCATGTTGATTTCTTTTAATTCTTGTCCCTTTCCTTGCAGTCTTCAAGCAAACCCAACTGAGATGAGCATCCTAATGCTGTGAGCAGGACCAGCACTGCGCTGTCACCAGCATGAGCTGTGGGACAGACATGCCGAGGCATTGCTGGATGCTGAGACTTGAGTTCAGGAACTTTTTGGTCAGTTTCTGCCCTGCTGTGACTCTGCATGTGCAGGGCATGGCACAGGGACAGAGTGAAAGCAGGGGTCAGGGCAGAGCCATGCATGCTGGCTGGCAAGGAGAGGCTGTAGACCAGTAGAGCTGTAGCAGGTACAGGAGGATTGTCTCTACTTGGCTGTGGATTCAAACCCACCTCAGGACAGTCGTGTCTGAAAGGATTTGCCTTCAGCAGTCTCGCTTGCCACATGTCTATGATTCTGCTTGCTTCCATCACTGCAGTGAGTTCCTGTCAGCACCTTGGCTGGTGGACACTGGGCTCTTCCATAGGAAAGAGGCTTTTACAGGGCAGGTGGAGATACATGTGTGGGAGAAAGGCCGTGACAGTTGCCCAGGGCAGATCAGACCCATTGCTTTGCTAAGCCAGAACCATGCAAGGTGCAAAGAACTTTCATTTGGCTTGCCTTTGCCTGTATCAAGCCCACTCAGTCCATGTAGGCTTCCCAAAGCAAGCTGAGCGTTGCCTTCAGCCAAAACATCATGTCTGTTTGAATACCAAGCCTGGCTGGGACCTGGCTGTTTCAATACCAACCTGCCACGCCAGGGCAAGATTTGTCCCACAGCCCAACAGGCCAAGCCAGTAGGTACTAAACTTGTGACCTCTGTCTCAGCACTGACCCAAATTAACATGAGCTACTTCCAAGACCATTTGTGCTGGGCAGAAGCAGACGTAGAAATTTTCTAGCCTCCTCTCAAATAACTCAGCTGAGAAGAAAACCTCAGAACATCACAGGTCTAACATTTGATTTCCCCACCAAGCCTGCTCAGCATCTTGCAGGATTTGCCCCCCTGCATCCTGCCTTTTAATTGCTGACTGATTGTAATATAGGATTTTATTTTCCCTATAATGACTCTTGGGGCCCCCAGATGTTCTCCTCAAGTGTGGTTGCGTCAGCACTAGAGATTGAATGACTGATACCAGCAATTTTTACAGCTTGAAAGAAGAGAAATATGTGAAGGGGATTTAATTTAGCTCCAATATTGTGTCTTCATCTTCAAGACTCTACAAGAAAATGACACCAAAAGGTTATTTTACAATGAGAGGAGGGAGAATTAGCCTGAGAGAGGGAGAGATCACCAAGCTGGCTTTCTAATATCAGTTCATTACAGAGAACACATTTGTGCAGCCACTTTGCTGCTGCTGTTAATTTAAACCTGGATGATTAAAAGCTGTAATTGCACCATTTTAAATAAATGTCCACTATCTTGATTATTATATTTTTAATTAGTGTGGCTCTGTCGAATGTTTTTATCCCTCTGATTGATTTGTTTATACTGTATTTGTTTATAATTTCTTGATCTCCCTGACCCTGCTATCTCCTGAGCACACAGTTTGGTCGTGATTCCAGCAAATGGAAGAAGCCTGAACCAGGAAAGAGCAAAAGGTACCAGGTCAGCTCTCCCTTATGAGTTCTTTGTAGCTCTCCTTCTTTGCCTCCTGACCAAGCTGCTCTTCTGCTCTTTGCTCTTCCCCAGGGCTGTGAGGGAGGATGAACAGTCTGGAGGACTGGCTGTCTGGGAGGCAGGAGTGGGGAAAATTGAATTGCCATCCAGCAAAGCTCAGGCTGTGGTGCTGGCAGGAGCATCATCCTGTGTGTTAGGACCCATTCCTTAACCACTGCTTCACAGGCAAGAACCTGCTCCTCTTTCTCTGGGGTAAGATCCAGAATAAGTACCTAGACCCACACTGGCCCGTGATACCCCATTGCATGATGTTCTCTGCCAGGGGCAAGGAGGTGCAAGCAAGAATGGCTTGTAGATTATCATCTTGATGCTCAAGGCACTCCTGATTCCTGCTCAGTGCTGAGGGGCACAAGAGAGAACACGCTGAGAATATTCAAGAGGCCCAGTATTCCTGTAGGACTCCGGGGCATCTCTGCTGATGTTCTTATCTCCTATCACATGTAATATCTGCAGGACAAGGACTGTCACTTGCTCTGACTTTGTTCTGCACCCACTACAGGGGGCTTCTGACTGCTGACAAGGGATCTGAGGCACTCTGATAACATGATGCACCATGATGCATAGACTGCCTGCCAGGCAAATATTGCAAAGCTTCCAAACACTTGACTTTCACATTTTCTACAGTCTCTGAAACCCTTAGGTAATGGATCAGGCCTTCAGCATTGTAGAAAAGGAATCTGCCTGTGTCCCCTGGCTACAACATAGTGTGTGGCCTCACCATATCAGCTCTGTCTGCTAATTAATGGCTTTTCCTCTAGCAGTGAGCCAGATGTATTACTGCAGCCTCAGCGTGGGGCAGGAGGACAGCCTGGTGAGAGCATGTGGCCAGAGAGGCTTTTGCAAAGGGAATGATGTTGCTGGGCAAATTTCAGTGTGGACTGAGTGACTGTAAATGGACAGACTTCTCAAACCTGTACCATCAGGCATATTTTCAGTGTGAATCCTCCAGCTACAGAGCCAGAAAATAAGGCAGACACCACACATGGGTGTATCAGAGCATGGTTTCATGGGTACTGGCACAGCCCCTGGACAGGTACAGCACTGGATAAATGGGGTAGGTGAAGGGGTGGCCTTGGCTTTATAGCAGCATTAGAGAGAATTATAGTCTGCAACAAACAAGTCATTTTGGCCATTCAGAAAGGGTAATTACACTTTGAGATCTCAGGGTTGTAATTTTCTTGTTGGCTAGCAATCAGCCTGCGTGTTCCTTTTTTCTTATTTTAATTAAAAATATTGGTTTGCCATGTTCACCAGGCGGCTAACTCGCTCTGCCTGAGCACAAACACTTAATAGCATTTTGTAATTGACTGAATTGTCTATTAGTAAAAAAGCCTTGTAGTTTAGTAAGCATCGTTGAAGTGCTTACTTTTATACCTGACACAAAGCTAAGGACTCCCACCTTAAGAACTCACAGGGGTGTTAAAGACAAATCAAGGCTATTTTACATGAGAATAGCAGGTACTTCCTGGGAAAAGTGGAGCGGTTGGAAGGGGCTTGAGGCATTGGCATTCTGCAGTCCTCCATAGCAATTCTGCTCTCTGGAACTCTTTCAGTCTGACAAGTGGAAGTGGCTTTGAAAGTCTATGTCTTATTGATTTTACCTAAGAGAAAACAGAAACTTGTACAAATCACTTTCCTTAATGAATTTCCTCTTGCAACCTTTGTCTTTGGCAGGCTCTCTGGGCAAAAAGAGGTAACTCACAGGGCTGTTCATGCTGGAGTTTATTCCTTATTAGTTCGTGGTTCACACCATTTGCCCACTGATGTGTCTGTGGAGGAGGCCTGGATCATTCTGACGTCCCAGTGCTATTTCTGCTGGTGGTTCCTCATGCCCCCAGTGAGGTCACTGTGCAGCCCTGGAAAGGAGGGAGGAAGCATGACATTGGCATCCTTCGAGGTGACCTGGTTGGCTGGGAGTCTGCTGTGGGTTGCCTTGCTCTCAAGGTCGTGTTGCTGCTACAAGTGAATGGAAGGTTTTCCGAGTGGCAGGATGGCATCAACTCCTTCCCCTTTAAGGATCCTTCTGGGATCTCTGCTGATCTAAGAGGATATGCTTTCACCTAAGGATATGTCTCTGAAGGAGGAGGAGGAAAAAGCTTCTCTGGTGTCCTATTCTGTCTGGATGATGGCCAGGCTTTGCTTCACATAGCTATGCAAGAAGAGAAAGAGGTATTCTAGGAAAGATTTTTTCTTACATTCATGTAACTCCTCTAGACCTTCAAACTCCACTTGGAGCAAATTTTCTAGGAGATGATCTTTAAAACATCACCTACTTTGTTCTTTGCAACTCTGTGAGCTGCCCTGGGCATCTCCCCTTCTGCTCCTACAGCTTTTTCATTTGCCCTGTGTTTGGCCTTTGTGTTTGGCAGTAGGACTGACTGTGTTTTGGAGGTACGCTTCCACCTGGGAGCCAGCTGCATTCTTAAGCAGGGTGAGATTGTCCAGAATCCTCACTTCTTTCAGCTTGCAACAAGTTATGCAGCAGTTTTCAGGGTCTGCAGTGGGAGTTCATTTGTGTGCTGCCTCAGTGGAAGTCTTCACAAGCATGTGGGCATCCAAGAGTATTTCATCCAGGTTGATGGTTTTGATGGTGCTTGGGAGAAGACATGTAGTCCTCCACAGGTACTAGGCCAGCAGCTTAGAATATTTACCTAGGCTGCCCTCAGCAAGGCACCAAAAAAATCATCATCTGGTCAGAGGTTTCCAACACCCTCTTCATGAGGACAATAATGGCCATATTAGCTTCTGATATTTCTCTCTGTCTCCATCCAGGAATTCTAGCATTAAGGTAAAGAGGTTCTTTATTACATCCTTAAGCACTTCCACTAAGGGTTCTTGAGCCAGTTTCTTCTCCTGGAAGACACAGTTACGGGACAGGATGACACAGTTACATCACATTATGATTTGTTCCTTCCCTCTTTTCTTATCTGCTTCCTGTTGGTGGTTGATAAACTTGACTGACTGAAAGCAGGCTACAAGGAACTCATTAATGTGCCCAGACATGGCTTCTGCTTTGTTCCTCTGTCTGAGGATCTACTCAAGTTCATTTATTGTCTGGTTGCTGGTGTCAGTATCACCACTGCTAATGTGACAAATAAGGGAATGATGGTGGAGGTGACGTTATGACATGTGTCATCATTGTCTGGGGAGATAAGCAGGGTTTGGAATTCAGGTTTCATATCTAGCTGAGTGATATCCTTCAGTCTACAGTTGTGTTTTCCAGAGATCAGCCTGCTCACTTGCTCACCTACATGTGGAGGCAGTGTCTGGAAAGCCACATCTGCCACACTGAAATTTCCTCCTTGAGAGCAGGTGGGCCCTAGCTTTGAGGGTGCACCTCCTGCATGCTGGCAGGAGACTTCAGATGTTGTGTTTGAATCATGCTGAGGTTTCTCACTGAAACACATTGTTGAAGAAACACTTGACCTGTCAGGTTCCTGTTTTGTGATATGACCCAGCATCCTCATATGTTCTTCAGGAAGAACTCCAACTGTTTTGAACAGGACACTTCCTTCCTCTGCCCCTGCCATTGCTGTTTAGACTGTGAAGCTTCAGAAGAGCTGAGTGAATAAGAAGAGGATGAACAACAACTAGAAATACTGGGGGAAGAAGGCTTGCATGGAAGCAGTTTCTTGCAGGTTGCCATTAGTCACTGCATTTAACCCTAGGTAGAACAGTTAACTTACTGTCATGCTATTCACCTTTCTTCTAGCTCATTAAAAACTGACAACTCTGACACAAGAAATGCCCTTTAGAAATTAAGAGCAGCACTGCCTGCATCCTGACATGGCTCTGGTCCACAAAAATGCTGCTCCATGGAAAGCTCCTCTTTGCAGGACCCCTGACTCCGACTCATCTCCCTGTGGTGAGGTCGTAGCCAGAGCTCAGAGAGCCCCTGGCACAAAGGACCCACATCATGAGCATCTGCTTTTACATTCACAGACCATGAACTGGGCAATCTGTGCTCTTTGGCTCTCTCTGCTGGCTGCAGCTCACCCCAACCCAGGGCTTGTGCTCTGCACTGTCCCCCCACACTTCACCCTGACGGGTACAGGCTGGCGTGGGGGTCAGAAGCACAGTGAAAGCAACATAGTGTTTAAGCCTCTGGGAAGAACCACAAACCCTAACAAGTACAGGAAGTAAAACAGGGAAGAAAAGAGGTGGCAGAAAAGATTTATAAAAGAGCCTTGCAAATGTGACAGCCCTTTTCCAGGGAGATCCTTTTTCTACCTAAACCTCAGTCCTGAGCAAGAGGAGATATTTTCCTTCAAGGCAGAGGACAGAACAGTGTAAGGGAGCAAATGTTCTACCTTGGGGCAGAGCAGCACCAGGCTTATTGCCGAGCCAGGAGGGGTTCACCGACTTTGGCTCTGTGCCCAGGACATCTCCTAACTGGGCTTGAGGGAGGAGTATGCAGGGCCTGGAGCATCCCTCAGCTCAGCTTCTGGGAATGCTTTGCCAGGACTGCAGGTTGGGAGCGTTTCATCCCTCTGCACACAGAGCACAGCAGTCTGTTGGCTGCAAGAGCCAGCTGTACAGGAGGGGGAGGCAGGCAGCGGAGAGCAGCGCGAGGGATGCTCCGTTGCTGCATGCAGGACTACATCCCTCTCTCTCTGGTCCAACGGCCAACCCAGGTGATGAACAAAGTCTGGATTTTCATTATTTTATGCTTTCTCGGGGAATCACTTTGTAGGAAATACTGGGGACTTCCATTAAATTAATTTTGTTAATTAAATGAACAGGTGTGTTTATCAGATCACGTTGGAAATAATAGCTCATGGCACAAACTGGCATTTGTACTATACATATGAGGAAAACAGAACACAGAGATTTTTTGATGACCTTGTTAATATTTTTTTTTTGTGTTCTACAAGTTCCTAAGACTTGTAAGATTCAAAAAGTCGTCTGAGGTACTCACAGCACCTGGCCAAGGAGCTATTCTCAGAAGTGGAATTAGTTCTTGGGAAAAAGTAACAAATAATTCCCTAATAAAACAATGACAAAGGAGAAGAAAAAAGAAGAAAATTGTGTTTTATTGCATTATTCTGGTGAGAAGCTGTCGAAGAGTCAGAAGGTGCTCAGAGAGCAGAGAGTACAGTCTGTTCCTTTATCATAATAACTTTTATTGCCTAGGTATAGCTTTTCTCACCCTGGTCAATAAACAGGATGTCGGGAAGTTGGGATGTTGGGATGTCAGGATGTCGGGATGTTGGGATTTGGGAATAGAGGGATGCTGGGATCCCTCTCCACAGAGGTTCACTGTTTTTCCTTCA
>JAWWES010000011.1:9936030-9967329 GCA_035583135.1 Lophotriccus pileatus
CATGGCTGGGGAGAGAGCAAATCCATGGCCAACAGAAGGCAACACTGAAAAGTTCAGTGTGATTTCTAGCTTAGAGTCACAAAATTTTGCAAAAAACATCAATACCCCCAAACTGCACCAAATATACCAACGTCCCAGCATGCCAACATCCCGACATCCCTACGTCCCGACATCCCAACATCCCGACATCCCTACGTCCCGACATCCCGACATCCCTACGTCCCGACATCCCGACATCCCGACGTCCCAACATCCCGACATCCGGACTTCCCGACGTCCCGACATCCCGACTTCCCGACGTCCCGACATCCCCAATGTCCCGACGTCCCGACATCCCGACGTCCCAACATCCCGACATCCCAGTATCCCTCTTTGATAGGTGGGAGTTATGGGCTAAAGAGATTAAATGACTCTATTTAATCCCTAGACACATAGTCATGTTCCAGGCTGGGAACACTCCTGCTGGGCAAGGCTGAACCTGGGATGAGCACATGGGTATGGTCAGCTCCTGCAGGCCAGACCTGCCGAAGGGGAGAACAGTTCTTGTGAGAGGTTTTCAAGTGACATTCTCTGCAGGTCAGAGCCGAGGCTCCACGGAGGAACAGCCTCAGCAAGGGTCTGAGGGAGGTTAGGGGCTGTGATAATCCACACTCGGCTGATTCATTTCCCCTCCTGCACTTGGTGCCAGAGGCAGACCCAGAGCAATCCCACTCCAGCAGGTACCTTCAACCTGGTGATTCATCTGAGGCAGTGCAGGGAGATGTCTGTGAGGAACCACATAAAAGGGCTGGAATCTGCTGCCTGAAGAGTTGTTTTTTCGAAAACCATAAAAAGTTGTTTAAGGCCTGGAAACACACATCCTCTGTTGGAAGTCAGTGAGGAGCTTCTCAGCCATCCCCAAAGGCAAAGCATCCAGTGATGCCAGGAGGTGTCTCTTGGTCTAGCAAGCAGGCTAGGGTTTAGGGGGTTTTCTTATGTGCAGCTCAAATCAGTAAAAAAGGCAAGTCTTCCTTGTTCCAGAAGGCTTGCTGGTGACTGATAGCTTGAAGTGATCCTCGCTGTGGTGCAGAGGAAATACTTGTGGGACCCAGATTTCATAGCCTGGGTCTGCTCTGGCACCAACTCACTCCTTTTGGCCCTGCAGAAAAGACCAAGAGCCTAGACCCAAGGGCACAACTACCCTCCCCCAGAACAGCCCATAAGATGCTCTGCACTGCCTTTGCCGTTACTGTGCCTCTGTGGCTCCTGGCAAGCATTACACCAGCACTCTGACTGCAGCCACCGGGAGCATCTCAGATTCCCAGATCTCTGCTCTTGCCAACAGCAATCTTCTTCCCATTCATCCCACCCAGCTCCAGAACCTCTGGGGAGCATCAGAGCAACCCCCAGCCCCTGCATTGGTCAACACCAGCTGCTCGGAAAGAAGCACTCCTAATTCTCAGCAAGAAAAGCAGTAGGGTGTTTGTCTTTCTAGTCTTTCTAGCTCAGCATGGCAAGGCTGTCTCTTGCATTATGTTTGTACAGTTCCCAGCACATGGGATTGCTGGAGTTGACACAGTGCAGTTACATGCGGTGATACTGTATTTAATGCCTTGGAAGCCACCTCCCCAGACTCCAGGAACTCCTGAGCTGACAGAAGCAGCAGGTTTGTCTTTCTGTCTCTGAACTGAGGACATTTGCACATGCCGCCACCAGTATATCTTCATTAAGCTTCCCAGAATCTGCCATGCCATGTTGTGCCGTCAGCTGTATTGAAACAGGCTGGTGTAGCCTGTGAATCACTGTCTTTAATTCCTGCTTGTGCTTGAGGATCATCCTCATCCCTATTTGGGATGTTTCATTCCAGCAACTGGCAGGATTAAATTCCCTTCAGAAGCACTGGTTGAGCATTATGAACAAGGGGAAAAGCCTCAGGCGAGTAGTGGTCTATTTATAACCCATGAAAGATGGGCTCAGTGCATAAGAATATTCAAGTCCCTGGCACCTCCACCCCCTTACTGTTCCTGTAGCCGCTCTCTTGAGGCTGTCTCAGCATCGAAAAATCAGCTGGTTTTTGAAAACTAAAAGGAACCTCAGTCAACAGAGGACTGAGCAGCCAGGAATGAGGAGGTCTCTGCTTTACTGTATCCCCTAAAATCTGCTCCCTTGGCACTACACAGCAGTGCAGGAATCAGATGTGAGCTAGGACTGTTGCTCACTCTTCACAGAGTCTGTCTCCACACTTTCAGATGGGGTTCTATTCTCACCCTTCCTGCTTTTAGGGCTGAGAATTGATCTACATTACCTACATTTCTCAGATGTCTTTTTGGAGGCTTTTCCTTGCACAGTGCCAGCCCTGTCCCTCTCCCAAGGGTCTGATAATCCTGCACCCTCCACAGCTGCGCCAGCCAGAGAAATCCCTGTGAACATTCTCACTGCTCTTGCCTGTTGCCAGTTGTCTGCAGAGCAGCCCAGCCGAGCTCTGCAGGGACTGAGCGTGGCAGGGCTGGGATTTCCTGGTGACACTGCTGTAGTTCCCAACAGCAAAGGATTCACCTTCCCCCCAGCTGTAATCTAACAACCCCCTGCCCACAGGGAGAGGAGTCCAGACTAAGAATAAAAGCAGTGGTCCATATGAGCCATCAGGAATGATGCCCCACAGAGAGCTACGCTCAATACAGACCAGAGACAATTTAACGTACATTCAGCTGGGCAATCCACCCCCACTGGGATCCTGCTCAACCCTCCACCCATGAACATCTCTAAGATACTCCATTTTCCATCCATCTTTCACATATGATGGCTACAAAATATTTGTTACCTTTAATCCTGAAGGATGAATTTCTCATCAGTGGCACTTGTTCCCCAGGCAGGATGTATGGCTCCAATTCACCTGTGAGTGTATGTCACAAACCAGCATGGCCGGAAAGGAAAGGCTCTGCAAAAGAGCTAATAATTTCTCTTCCCTTAAGAGAAGAATGTCTTTCCTCTGATGCTGTGTCCTACCCTGCTGAACCTCATAATATTGCCTTTAATGATGATGAGGTGGGTAGAAAAACTGCTGTGACTAGTTTATTAGATGGAGAGGGGATGATGGCATAGGGTTAACATCTCATCTTTAAAGGGATGCAAAACCTCTCCCTACACAGCAGAACAAAGGAAAACTTCCCTGAGGAATCCCAGAAGCAGTGTTTGTCAGGGATGCTGCAAGGAGTAATATATGATAGGTAAGAAAACCTTTTAGTGTTTGTGGCGGAGGAAAGAGTAAGATGTGTGGTGTAACTTGTATGGTGAACCACTTTTATCATCCCCGTCACTTGGAATACACAGCTGTGATTTATAATGATGCCTCTGCTGATGGGTGTAAATCCTCTAGACTGACTTGGAGTGCCAGTGATGGAGATTTGATTCAGCCACAATTGCAGGGATTTGATACCTAAAATACCGCTGTGACTCTAGATTCTTCAGTAAGACCACAGAAAAAATATCAGATTAAGAGATACCCTGTGTGTGTGCCTATGTGTGGGTGTGAATGGTGTTTGCTGCTGCTGCTGCCCTGAGATGGGCAGCATTTCAAAAACGAGCAGGCTGAGAGGTAACTTGGGTTTTCTCACTGACACCGAGCCTCAGCATCACCGTTTGAAACATAAACTTTATTGCAACAGAGAATTAAAAATAGTACATTTGAAAGAGTTGCAGAGTGCATGTCATTAAAGAACTAGTCAGAAATCACAACTCAAGCATATCATGTACAATTGGAACAGAAAGTTTTATTAAAACAAGTGGAAATCAAACTCAAATTTTCCTTGTTTGTTTAATTTCACCATAACCGTGGATTGTGTATGTACAGTCTTCGCCTCCTGTGGTGAAGGTTCTGCTCGGGGCAAGGGACTAGGAAGAAGGCAGGGATGGATGGGGTGGAGAGGTGGGTTTCAAAAGCTAACAGGATGTGAAAGTTTTCCAGAAGAAGTTCTTGCAGCCTGCTTTGCGTTCCCGGGGTGCCAGAGCGGGGTTTGAGTTAGCCGAGCGCTCCAGCTCCAGTCTCACTTCATCCTGCTCAGCCCCTCGGGACAAGTCCTCAGACTCCAGGGCTTCATTTTCTGTCTGACTTGGCTCTGAGAGCAGTTCTGCCAAAAAGTACTTGGCCAGTTCCTTGGGAGATAAGAGAGAGAAAGGGAGAGAGAGGTAGAGAGACCACAGTTACTCCTTGGCTTTTGAGGGCTCACAGCTCTGTCCCTCTAAGACGCTTTTGTGACCAGATTAGAGACATTCAGGATGCTGGAGGAGAAGGGGAGCCCTGGCTTTCCTAAGATTCCAGCCCAACAGCTGCTGCGCAGCAGCTGCATCTGTGAAATAAAGTGGAGCTGAAGAGAACTGACATGTACCTGGTGTGGGGAAGAGCTTGTTGTGACAGGGAATGGACTCATCCAAGCCCCACATCACTTACCCTTCCCTTCCCACTGCTCCAGCACACAGTGCCCTACTCAGACAGAATGCCACGGGGCTGCTGCTAAAGTAACACGGGAAAAGTCTTTGGGGGAGCTGGCAGGGGAGGTTGAGTTGGGTCACTGTCTCACTGGGAATTATTTTTCTTCTTGTCCCTCCAAGCCTTGGATGTCCCCCGCCAGGGATAAGGACACGCTCCTGTGCACTGGGGCAGCTGCCTTAGTTCAGTGACCCGGAGAAACCCTGGAGAGCTTCACCAGGGGCTCTGCCGTCTGCCCCAGCAGCGTCGGCTCCTCATTCCCCACCAGCTCCCAGCTGGGCTGTCTCACCTCACAGCCCCAGCTACCCAGCCTGCCGCTGGGTCAGCCCCGGCGGGGAACCAGGGGATCTGTCAGAGAACCGGGATCTGCAGCAGGGAACTGGGCTTCTGAAACGGGGACATTGGGTAAATCTGGTGAAGGACTGGAGGTCTGCACTGAGGGTACTGGGATGTCTGGTGAGGAACTGGAGGGATCTGCAGCAGGGGTGCCAGGAGCTCTGCAGCGGGGAATGAGGGGGTTCTCTGACGGAGAAGCGGGAGTCTGCAGCAGGGCCGTCGGGGTGCCCAGCGGGGTGCTCGAGGGTACCCGGGGTCCGCTCCGTCGCGGGACTCTCACCTGCTTCCCGGCGGCGGCAGCCAGGGACTTCTGCAGGAACTGCCGGAGCCGCGGGTCCGAGGGGGCGGCCGACACGGTGCCGAGGGCCAGGGCGATGGAGAGCAGGGCCAGAGCGCACTGGAGGCGGCACGACAGCATCTCGACGGCGGATCGGGCGCGGGAGGCGGCGGCGGGGAGGCGCTGGCGGCTCCGCTGCGGCTCGGCTCCGGCGTTGGGGATCTCCTCGCCTCCCGCCGCCTTTATAAACCCTTCTCCTGACGTCAAGGCGGGGGCGCCCCCCTCGCCCCACGCCGCCGGGGGTGGATCTCTGCCCGGGACCGGGCGGGAGGGGGGAACCGGACTGGGGATGCTCCGCTCTGCCCGAGGCCAGCCCAAGCGTCCACGGTGCCCCTCAAATCTCCCCTCTCCGGCCGCCACCCCGGCCACCCCCGGCTCCCGGCGCTCTTTGTCCCCAAATCACCACCCCTCTGGGGCTCCCGACCCTGCTTGCCGGCTCCCTCATCCCCAGCCAGAATCCTTTCGTAGCGGCGGCAGTGGGTCCCGGCTGTGCATCGATCACTGCCGTGGCGGAGGTCTGAGCCCCAGAGCAGTCCCTCTACCAAAACCTCTCACCCCAGCACAGTGTCCCTCCCCGTCGGGTAAGAAATGGTTGCAGAGTCCGGGGAGCTGGAAGGGGTCCCCTTAAGGGTAGATTGTCCCCGGCTCCTACAGGGAATGGTGAGTACTGAGGTGCCCCTGGGGGTCATTTCAGTCTCCCCGGCCCTTGAGGGTCTATCTGGCATCGTTCCTTGCCCAAACTCTCCCCGACTGGCAGCTGCAGGGGCAGCGGGAGCCTCCCGGAGAGTGCCCCGGCTCTGCAGCTCGGGGAAGCGATGACAAACCGGTTGGGGCATGCTGGTTCCTGGCTCAGCCTAAGCCCCTGTCTCTACCTCAGGGTCATTGGACCTGCTGGTCCCGTGAGGGATGCACCTGTCCTGCTGGGATGGCCAGTCTCCCCCACTCCTTCAGCTTTTCCCCTTTAGCTGGCTGGTGCCCACACAGGGAAAAGCTGCTTCAAAACCCCCGAGGTGGCAGGAGCAGAAGCAGGATGTGCAAGAAAGGGACTCTACTTCTACCCAAAAAAGGGATATCAGGATTTCTCCCATCTCAATTTCCAGCTGAGGAAAGTCAAAGATTTGTGGGGACAAGAATTTAAGAGCTGCACAAAGGTCTCCAGAAATCTCCAAAATGACATTTTGTTTCATGCTTTTTTAATTGTGTCCCCCACTCTTCCTTCAACCCTTGTGTTGCTGGCTGGGTTTGCTGAGGCTGACCTGGGAGCATGAAGTAAAAACCAAGGTGTTTCTGCTCTGCTTTACAGTCAGACAAGGGGAATTGGTGCTGGTTGCTGGTTCCAGACCAGGCAGAACTATGGGCTGGACTGCTACTGCCCTCCCTGGATGGTACTTCCCTTCCTTTGTGCAGACATCTGCAGCCACACATAGCCTTCATCCTCTGCATCCTTCCAAAATCGAGGAGTAAAATTAATGAGAGCCATGAGAGAATAAACCTTCATTTGTATCCCAGGAGACCCTGAGGGTTGGGTTTACTTGTGCTGCTTTTACAGCCAGTTTTTCCCCAGCTGCCTGATTCTACAAGGCCAAGCTCTGCATTCCTAGGCTCCTGTTTGTCTTCTAGCACTGGTCTTTCTCTGGGGAAACTGGTAGAGAAGAATCAGCCCTTGCTCTGGTTTAGACACATTCCCTTACTTTGGGCACAGGACACAGCCTCTTGCCAAGGCTAAGGGGAGTGATTTGGACAAGAAAAAGAGCAGATTATCCCCAAGGGCCATGAGTCCTAGAGCTTTTCTCTCCACCACGTCCCTGTGTTAGCAGCTGGACCAGCACGTCTCTCCTGCTGCAGTCAAAGAAGCAGAGCCAGTCGTGGTCATGGCAAATGGCCAAGGCAGCAGATGCCAGGGCATCAAACCTATCCTGGCCCTCTTGCCTGCCTTGAAGAGAGGTCTCCTAGGAAAGGTTTCTGCCAGCAACAGTAATTTCCCCACTCTTCCCAAACGTGCCAGTAGCAGCAAGCTGAGCTCTCCCGATTTTATTTTTTTTATTTTTTTTTTTTTTGCACCGGGAGTAGAATTCTTTTGCAGCCCTCAAGATCACCTCCTTGGCACAGCACAACCCAGCTGTGCCACACTGCCGTGAAAGCCTGGACCAGCTCTGCTAAAGGCTCCAACTCCCCACCAGATTATCCCAGCTCCCACAGCCCAGGTCAGTGCAGTCCTCTTGGGTTCCATATTGGAGAGGAGCAGAGATGGAAATGGGAGGTAGCACTGAGTTATTTCAGATGCCCCTGTGGCTTCTGGAAGTGTTACCTAGTGACTTCTTGCTACTCCAAACAGCAGGCAACTGTCCAGCCTGGCACAGCTTTTGTCATTCAGCTTGTCACCTCAAAGGGATGGGGACACTGGGAACCCTCATCACTCCTGAGTGGGAAGGAATGGCTACCAGCTCCTTAGGCTGCCACAGCTATGGATCTGCCCTGATGTGCCACAGGGATCAGTTCAGCATCTGTATTTCCCAGGGCATTGCAATGGGCTGGAGTGCAGCCTTGGACTACTGCACAGGATGGAAAGCTGCTACATTTCAGCACCCTTAGAACCCACCTGTACACCAGCATGGAGATGAGAACTGTACAAGGAACAACCTCCTTGGTGAGTTCTCCATTTTTCTTGTTTCTTGACAATTTTGTGTGGGGCTATCACGACTCAGACACATTTAATGGGATTTTGCAGAGTTGCATAGCTTAGTCTGAGATGGGTGGGTTCCAGGCGGGCTGGCAGACCTGGTTTTAGGAAGTTGGCATGGTCATGCTGTCACAAAATGGGGGAAGATACTAGACTTGAGCACTTAAGGGGTTTTGAGAGGTCATTCTTGATGTCCTGCCCAACCCCAGGCTCTTCACAACCCCATTCTTCTCCCACTACCTGCAGCATCTCTGTGTCTGTGAGATCAGCCCTTTAAAGACTTTCAGCCCAGAGCTGTTCCTTCCTAGACCCTGTCTTCACCCACACTTTTTTGTCCCACTGAATTTCAGAAGCTCACCTGAGGGAAGCAAGGGTGTGTTTGTTTTCTGCTCCCTGGTCCTGTGCCCTACCAGGAAATGACTTGGCTCCTGAGCCAGAGCAGCATCAGAAAGCTCTGACATCCACCTTGGCTGTTTTTCCCATCTTGGGATTTGGCTGAGATTATGAGGCTGGTGGAGGCAGGACCAGAGACAAGGCTTGGTGGGAATGTTCCTTTAGAAACATCCCAGCCTGTCTAAAGAAGAGAAATTGAACTCCCATCATGTCTGAGCCTTGGTGGATAGGATGTTGAATGGACCGAAGTTCTCAGGTAATCATTTTGAGAATCACTCCAATGTTCTCCATTTGAAAAGTTTTTACGTTCCATTTCAAAGAAAATCCAGAAGAAAAATACCACAAGCTTTGGCTCAGAAAACCACCTTGTGCTGATCTGAAGGAACCAGCAATGAGGTACTGGGAAAAGGAAGTCCATCTGGTCCATACAACTTTGGATTGTCTCCCACAAAGGACTCCTGGGGAAGGGGTAAGGGCAGACCTCCAGACATCCTTATGACCCTGGTGCAGGCATGGAGTGTGAGTAAGCTGCAGACTGATTTACCAGTTCCCTCTCCGCCAGATCCTCCATGGGATCAGTGTGCTCTGAATTTTTTTTACATTCATTCCCCAGCCAGATAAATCCATCATCCACTCAGCTGTGGTGAAAGCAGTTCTGTTCCTTTCATTCTGTCGCAGCACTGCTGGGCATGGGGTTTTGCAGACGCTTGAATTGCATTGAATTCCTGCCCTGTGACTGATTCCTTACCCCCATGTTTCCAGCTTGCTCCACAGGTCCAGAGTAGTCCAACAATGCCCTGGACTGTGTGCACAGGCTGTGTGCTCAGCACTGTACCAGCAAAGCATGCCCTCTGCTGTCACTGCAGCCGCCAGCCTGGCTCCCGTTGCGCCTCACCTCCCTCTCTATCACCTACAAAATGCTCTCCACACTCACTCAGCTCAGCTTTCACAAGCAAAATGGTTTTGCCACAGATCACT
Source organism: Lophotriccus pileatus (assembly GCA_035583135.1). Taxonomy (NCBI): domain Eukaryota; kingdom Metazoa; phylum Chordata; class Aves; order Passeriformes; family Tyrannidae; genus Lophotriccus; species Lophotriccus pileatus. The sequence continues at coordinate 9,945,220 of JAWWES010000011.1, forward strand.
ACAGGCCTCTGGGATTTCTGCTCCAGGTAGCAAAGAGGAAGGGGAGTCAGGCTGTGGAGGTTCACAGAGCAGGGATCCTAGTATCTAATTTTTTGAAATGTGTCTGCCTAAGAGCCCAAGCTGTATTCAGGATTTCTGATACCTGAGATTCATTCCCAGTTTCAGCCACTTCCATGATGTCTGTAGGGCTAAGGGAAGCTGCCTTAAAGGGAAAGGAGAAAAGGGAAAGGGAAAGACAAGGAAACAATCAGCATAAACATGTGCAGAAACAGAGTTGAACAGGCTGATCTGAGAGTTAAATCCCAGGGTATTCACCTGTACTTCTGCAGTGGCTTTCAGGAGTCAGGGATGGGGCTGTCAGGGACTGCACAGACAGGAGCTGCCTGTGCTGTAAGGAGTTAGAAGCATAAGGTGAGAGACGATGGGCAAAGATGGGTGAGCACACAAAATCATGAAATCCAGAAATAACACTGGGATCTGCTTTGTATCTGAATATAACTGGAAGAAGAGAAGGCTCTGGTGAGAACTTAGAGCACCTTCCAGTAACTAAATGGGTTTAGAGAAAGTTGGAGAAGAACTTTTTTACAAGGACATGTAGTGATAGGACAAAGGGGAATGGCTTTAAACTGAAAAAGGGTCTATTTAGATTAGATACTGGGAAGAAGTTTTTTACTCTAAAAGTGGTGATACACTAGAATAGGTTGCCCAGAGAAGCTGTGGATACTCCATTGCTGGAAGTATTCGAGGTCAGGCTGGATGAATCTTTGAGCAAACTGATCTGTGAAAGGTTTCCATGCTACAGCAGGGCTGAAACCGAATGCTCTTTAAGGTCCCTTCCAACCCAAATCATTCCGTAATTCCAGGTCTCTTTGCTTAAACTCCATCTTCCACTGCCCTCCTGTGGAGACCCGGCAGAATGCAGCGGAACGACCCGGCCCAGGCCCTGCTCCCGGCCGGGGGGGTCACAGACTCACAGAACACTCTGAGTTGGAAGGCGCTCACAAGGATCAAATCCAACTCTTAAGTGTATGGCCCATACAGCGATTGAACTCACAACCCTGGCATTATCAGCAGCAGACTCTAACCATCTGAGCTAGTCTCAGGGGGGTCATCCATCAATGCTACCAAAAGAAATAAAGAATCCCTTCCTCGAGCCCTGCTCAGCCCCCTGAAGTTTGAACCCCCATTGCCCTTCTGGGCCTTTCTGGCAACCAGCTATTTCACAGATTTGGTGATGACTCCCCTCTGAGGGCTGTCAGGACACTGCCTCTGGAGCTGTTTTATCCAAGGGCAAACAAGCCAGCAGTACCCACACGGGCAGGGCTGAGCAGTTCGATGTTTGTGGGTATAAAGCAGGCATAAAACAGGTGTAGGGCAGCTGTGGATGTGACGGCTCCCTTGGCTCTCCAAACACCATCCGTGCCAGATGCCTGCAGGTCTTTGACCCCGCAGATTGCTATTGCTTCAGCTGAACTGCATGGAAAAGCCATGACATCACTGTTTAAAAAAAACTAAAATCCGTCACGAGGAGGAAATCATGGTCCAGGAAAATACAGTATTTATTTTGCAAATGCAGCTGAGCAAGTCAATGGGAAATAGAGGTCGTGGCTATGCAGCTGCTTGTCTGGGGCAAGAGGGGCTGTCAGCCCAGCCCAGCCACTTCCAGAAGTGACAACTGCAGTAACCAGAGAGGTGGTGAGCTCAAAGGCGAGCAGCTCCTGGCAGAGAGGGGAGAAACCTAAGTATGTGTGTCAAATGAGAGCAGTATGTGTGTCAAAACCCCGTCGTGAGGACAGCCAGCTTTACTAAACATTAAAAATCCCACCAGAGAGAGGTGGAGAGAGGAAGCAAGAGAGGGAGCAAGGTGGGAAAGCAAGTTTTTTATTGTTATTCTCAACGCTTAGATAATGCCCCATTTGTGGTCACTTTTCAACCACCTTTTGTCTAACACAAGTAACCTGGTGAGGGCTCTTGCTGGGCTCTGCTTGTGGGGTGAGCAATAGGCTCCTGCCCAGAAGGATGCGTGGGAAGACCTCTCTCCATGAAAGGTCTGCCCCACAGTAGGCAGGTGCTTGCTGCAGGCTGCCAGGCAGCCGTCCTGCCTGGCCAAATCAAACAGCAGGAGGGAGAACCTGGCTCCAGCTTGGTGTTCAGCCCTTGCCTTTTTGGGGGGTTCTTCACATGCCAGCAGATCTGGTCTGCTGGGAGAGAAGCCAGAGGAGCTGGGGGTCATAAAATCATAGAATGGTTGAGGCTGGAAGGTACATTAAAGATCATCTGGTTCCAACTCTGCCGTGGGCAGAGACACCTTCCACTACTCCAGGTTACTCAAAGCCTCATCCACCTAAAGCAAGAGCGCAAAGATACCTGTGATAACAAAGACCAAGTACACCCAAAAGTAGCAAGCTCACAAATATGATGACCAGCTGCTCTGTCCAAGTCAGCAGCCTGTCCAGATCCAGAAGCTATGTTAAGCAAGACAGTTCTTTAGGAGAAACATGTCTAAGAACATCATTGCCATTATTGGTCATCATGATCCCACCCATGGGGTCCAAAAGCATCTTCATAGCTCTTGGTCCTAAACATGTTCAGATAATGCCAGCAATGGTCATCTCTGCCCACTGCAACCTCCAGAAGGCTGAGTCAGAGCAGAGGGGGTCCTGCAAAGCAGCACTGCCAACTTGCTCTCCCTCGTCCTGGCATTTCCCTCCTGTGAAGGGCTGCTTTGGTTGTCTCATGTCTGCCTCTGTCCCATGATGTGTTGAAAAACTCATCCTCCTCTTCATCTCTAGCTCCTCCTTACTGCAGCCCCTCCTGACCCTGAAAACAGGCAGGCCCTTCCCTTCCTGCTGGTGCTTCCAAGTCCCCCCATTGTAAATCATCTGCCCTGCCCCTGCCCCAAAATTATCCATGAATTAATGAAACTAAATAAGAAACCAGCCCTGTGCAGCTCAGACCCCACCCCGGGCCATGCTGAGCTGTGGCTGGGCTCCACACACTGGCTCCAGCCAGTTGTGCCTGTGTAATTTAGAGAAACTTTTTGCACGAGGCTCTTTGGTTTTCTGAAACTTGCAGTCCCTCACCAGCACTGAGCTTCTGGGTTGTCTGCACAGAGAACAAGGCCTGGTTGCTCTGTGGCTTCACCCAGCTCTGCACAGGCACACAAGTGGAGCAAAGCAGCTCCTTTCCTACTGGGGGTGAGCAGAGGGACTCCCTCAAGCTGGGCTTTCTCAGCTCTGGCCCAAAGCCAGCATACAATGGCTGGAAGCCCAGAGATGCTATTGGCCAGTGAGTTCCTGGAGGGTGGTTACAGACCCTGCTCCACTGAACTGTCTCACAAGGCAGGCAGAACAGCAGCCCCCCACCATCCCAGGCACTGGAAAGAGAGAAGAGCATCAGGCACTCGTCATCCCTGAGCAATTCTGACAAGTGAATTGGTTTCCAGGAAATATAAGTAACTACTCAGCCATCTGTAACTGGCCCTGGGCTGGTCAGCAAAGGTCTCTCTCAGGCTCTGTCCAGTTTCTGCTGGCTACCTGGTGCCAATGCAGAAAGTACCAAGGAGGTGGCACAGTCCCCACCACGATGCAAAGCAGCAAGCTTGAACCTTGCTCAGACCTCATACCAGAGACCATCTTCACTCAGTGCTGGAACAGGGTCCTTTTAACACAGCATCAGAGCTGCACCAAGCCAAGAACTCACCCCAGGGCTTGGGATGAGTCCTTTTTCCCAGGCCACCAGCCAGTCTTCAAGATGCTTAAGGGAGAAGGATAGGCAAGAACAGACCTCTCACTCCATCATACATCACTTTTCTTCATTTTATTCTTTTATTTGTACAGCTATATTTTACAGAACGCATTAATGCAGTTTAGACACAGCCCAAACCCTGTCTCCCGAGATTGTTTATAACACAAGCATGTAAAATAAGACAAAAAAAAAAATCCCAAACCAAAAAAAATAAAAACATTCCCCCACTAGAGAGTTCCACCAAATCTCCTTTTGCAATATCAGGCTGTACCTTGAAGAAACTGAGCTCAATATAGTCCATACATTGAAAACTTCCATTGAAAAGAAAGGCACCGTGCGAAACCACATTTTACATATATACAGACTGAGAACTAGAACAAAAAAATTACACTTTATTATTATTTTAAATTCCTTCTGCAGCTTTGTTGGTTTAATACACACTTTTTTGTAAATTGTAAACCTTCACTTGCAAAAAAATACAAATACACTGATGCATTTAGACAAAATATTTTCTTACTTGTACAGATGCAATACTTTAAAATATCTCCTTAAGTGCTCTATCATAATAAAGATTCTCAGAGTGGCTTCTGCCTGCAGAGTCCAACTGAGCCTTTAATGCATTTTATATATTTTTAATATAGCTTTTTTAAAGGTCTATATATATTTATTTTATATATATATTTATATATTTATATCTATATATATTTACAACTCTGCCATAGATTCCTTCACCTTTGGTTAAAAAAGTTAAAGCCCTCTCTTTAATAGCATACTTTCTCTTTAAAAGAACACACATTTTGCATACAAAAGAAAAAAATCTGTTCCCATAAATCAACATTACATTCCTCATCTTCAAACGGCAAAGGCTGTGAAGGTTAGACTCCAGAGTTTATCAACACTCCACTGCACAGACATTTAAAATGACTATTTTTATTTTTTTTAATGTTTTATATACAGTAAGATCTGAATAATTTTTTTCTTTTTGTTTCACATAACTGGGAAAAATAAAACCCGTGTTATTTGTAAATTTTTTTTTTTTTAAATTTCTAATGTTTTTCCACCTATCTGCACTATGGGTTTAGAGGCACTCCATCATGTGACAAATTTTTTTTTTTTTCTTTCTTTTCTTTTTTTTTTTTTTTTTTTTCCTCCTTTTAAAGTGTTGCAAGTATCCTTTGGACAGCTTCTCTCCCTCTGGCCCCCCCAAGACGACCTCCTCCTGGGAGATGCTGTGCCTTCAGCAGGCCTTGGGGAGCTCCGGAGGCACCTCGCTGGCCGAGATGCGGTACTGCACCTTGGTGTTGGTGATGGCCCCGTGCTTCTGCCGCAGGTGGAGCCGCAGCTGGCTTTTGTGGCGGAAATGCAGGTTGCACTTCTCACACTGCGGGGTAAGAGGCGAGAGGTAGAGGGTGTGAGACATGACATATTGGTTCATGGGGTGGACAAAGGCCAAAGTCCCTTGGGAGAAGACCCTGGCTTTAATGGACATAGCACCAAGCCTCATATCTAGGTGATCAAATCAGCTACAGGGCTATTTCGGGAGCTGCTTTTGACCACTGCCAAGCTGGATGGCTCCAGAGGGATGTTTGGATGATAATCGCTGCTTTGATTCCCTCTCCAGCAGATGGTGAAAGAAACGAAAGCCCCAGCAAAGAACTGGGAGCCCACAAGGCTGCAAGCAAGGCCAGGCTGCCTGCTCACTGGGTGCAGGTATCACCAGCAAAGGGGAGCTCAGGTCAGGCTGTCTGCTCCTTTCCCCCACCCCTGCACACTGCAGGCAGCTGTAATTTAAGCCACAGCTATTTGAAGAAGTGTGACCTTCTTCCAGATGGGGTGGAAGAAAAGAGCAGCTAAGATGTACCCAGACGGAGCTGCATGTCAGTGTTTTCAACACAGCCACTCCTGACAAAATACTGCCTCGGCATCAGCTAATGCAGGAGAGGGAGATGGGGCACGAGGAGCAGGGATGTGACCTTGGCCTGGGGCCTCCTGAGGCTGGTGAAGGGCGCTGCGGTGCTGCAACCAGCCCATGTGAATGCCCTCCTGTCTTCCCAGCCCCCCAGGTTTGGCAGCATCCTCCCCCAGTCCTAGCTGAGATTGCCCCTCCACCCCCAAAAAGCAGGGCCACTCACATGATACGGTTTCTCTCCTGTGTGGATTCGAAGGTGACTTTTGAGGGTCTGCAGGTGCCGGAAGCGCGTGCCGCAGATCTCGCAGGGGTATGGCTTCTCCCCGGTGTGGATGAGCACGTGAGCACGGAGGTGGGCCACCTGGAGAGAGCAGCTCTGGGTCAGGACAGCACCAGGGATCAAGGGCATCCCCATGGGAACAGGGGTTCTGCCCAAGTATGGGCCACATGTGTCTGAGGTCTGGTATCTCCAATCCTTAAGAGTAAATGGAGCAGAGTAGCTACAACCAGCAGTCAGGCTTCCTGCTAAGCCAAACTGGCTCCCGTGGACCTTAAGGTCCATATTTACCTTACAACCTCATGGGAAGAGCTTCCCAAGGTAGTGAGCTGGGTCATTACCAGCCTCCTCCCTGCCACGATGCATCACCAGTCTTGGGCAGAAGATCCAGCCACATCCCACCTCCCCAGAACTGCAGATCCCAGAGGCCACACGCACCTGGACAAATCTGGCCCCGCAAGTCTCACACTTGTAGGGTTTCTCTCCCGAGTGGATGCGTGTGTGGGTTTTCAGGTTGGCTGGTCGGTTGAACTGCGCTCCACAGATGTTGCAGCGGTACGGCTTTTCTCCTGCAGAGCCCAAAAGAAAGGTGAGGGCTTAAGTACAAGTATGCTCAGCACCCAAGATCCATAGTGCTCCCCAGAGCTAAGTCCATTCTGGTGCTGGACTCCATAGCAAGAAGCACAAGCCCTTACTCCTGTCCCTTTTGGAGATGGCTGTGGACAAGCAGCATTGACTAGGACAGCTTGGGCGTCTCCAGAGAAGGGTGAGCTCAGGAGAGCTTTCTTTTTTGGACTGGGAGCTGCAGCCTTCAGGGCAAGACAAAGTCAGGCAGCTCTGCCAGCAAGGATTAACAGCATCATTGCTCCTGGCCCTGGGATAGTGGCTGGCACCTACATCTCCCTACAGCTGTCAGTAAGCACCCTTGAACCCTGCCCTGGCACTTGTGCTGTCTTATCCACCTGTGCAGCCCTTGTGGAGCTCAGCTGAGACTGCAGAAATTTAGGTCTAATTCAGTGCAGCAGTACTGAGTCGTCAGCCCAGATTTTCCTTCCCCAGCTAGTGAACTGGCTGTTGTCAAGTTAAGCATTAATAAGAGCATGAAATAAAATAAGCCTTGGGTTTGTCAGCAAATGACTAAACCCTTAATATCCCCTTCCTTTCTCAGGTTTCATTGTGCTGATTCACAGAGTCCATCCATTCACAGATTTTCCCATCAGCAGAGTTTATGCCATGCTAGATATGACCTGGATTTCTAGGATGTAAAAATAAATCTGAGACCTCTCCTTAAATGTTCTTTTGACTATTTTTAAAATTTTTTTTTGCTTAAGTTTACCACAAAGTTACCTGGAAGTCACACGTGTGTCTCACAAAATGAATGACTGAGAGCACCTTTAGAAACAGTGGTGCCCAGTGCTTTGCAGCAGAGAAGCTTGAGCTCCATCCCTACTGCAGGGCAGGTATCTCCCCCATTCCCAGGTCTGGCACTCTGTCCAAGGGCTCCCTGGCAGTGCTAAGAAAAGCACCTTGCTCTTCCCATCAGGGACAGCTTGTGACACAGAGCAGAGGATGCTGCACCTGGGACAAAGCCAGCCATAAAGGCCTGCACACCAACCAACACACAGCCTCCCCAGTAAGTTGTCCCCATGGCAAACACTGTACCTGTGTGGACGGTTTTGTGGCTGGCGAGGTTCCCCTTGTAGCGAAAGGAGGCCTGGCAGCGGTCACACTTGTAGGGCTTGTCACTGTGGACTTGCAGAGAGTGTCTCTTGAGAGAGGCCTCCTCGGAGAACCGGCAGTCACACTCGTTGCAGAAGAAGGCTCCATTCTCTGGGAGGGCAGAGAGGAGAGCAATGAGATGGGCAATGCACGAGCCACCTCTCTGATGGGCCACGGGATGGATTTAGGATGGAGGGGAGGGGCAGCCAGGGCAAGTGTTGGAACAAGCAGCCACGTGTCGATGTTCAGTCAGTGGTGCTTGCACTGTGCTGTCACCTCCTGACCTTCTTGTGCACAAACAACAGTGTGCGCAGTTTGAATGAGCAAAATCATCATGAGCTATCTCTCTCCTCTAGTACCACACAAGCTGCTTCCAGGAAACCAGCATGTCACCTGGACATCTTTCAAAGAGGTCCACAAAAGCACCCAAGTTATCAGGCATCTTCCAAAGGATGCTCAGCTCTGGAGCAACTCCAGCACTTTTAGAGGTCTTAAACCTTTACATGTCTGCCTTGAGCATGGGAAGACAATCACCACCCAAATCACAAGGTAGGTTCCCTCAGTAGGAGGGTGCCCAACTCTTAAATACCGTGTGTAGCCTTGAGCGTCACCACAGAGGGGTTCCCTCCATGGATCTCTGCCCACACTACAGGTGGCAATCCTGCATTCCCCCTCACTGAGCTACAGGCAGATGAGTTCACAGATACCTGTTTCTGGGCTTGTGCAGTTTTGCAACAAGATTGCAAGCCTCATTATCTGCATTTCCCCAGATGTGTGCGTTGGGCTCCCTGATAATAAAGATACCATGACAGATGCATGAGACATGCCATCTTGCCCAATCCCCATTAGGGTCATTACATCTATAAAGCTTGTTCTCCTGTGGTTCTGGTGGGGTGGGGTGCACTTGTTTCCTGTCCTTAGCTGCCAGGTTTGCAGTAGGTGACTAACTCCCTGCACAAGGTATCTGGATGGTGCTCAGGATAGGGAGGAAGGAAGTAATTCCAGTGTGCATGTGTCCCCCACATGCATGCACAGAGCTGGTCAGGGATTTAAGAGAGGACTTTAAAGCACTATGGGATCCACCAGCATAGGGATCAGTCTGTCAGCCTTTTTGGTCACAGAGCACTGGGCAATGGGCCCCTGGACTGCACAGCCCTCCTGACTGCTGGTTGAAGAAGATGATCAGGGATGCAAGACTCACCGCAGCTGGAGTCAGAGTATTCAGACTGGGTTTCCCCCATCTCTTCTCCAAAGTTTGAGCCAGGGGTATGAAGGCACATCTCAGTATGTTGTGGGGACTGGCAGCCACAGGAGCTGCACTTCGACGAATGCATGTACAGTGGGGACTGCCCTTCGCTGCTCCGAGGGGACCCATCCCGGGACCTGTGGAAGGACAGCAACATGAGAAGGCTCTTGCTGTGCTTGAGCTACAGGACCCTTATTTGCACCCCTCCAGACACAAGGGACAGACATGTTTTATAGGGACACCTCCGTGGCGAGATGCACAGCATAGCCCTGATCAACAACAGGTCCTTGAGCCTCAATCCTTTGGTGCCCATCACCAAAAGACCTCAAAGCTCTCTAGGAACATTCAGGTCCAGATGATTTTGTTCCTTGATACTTTGGCCACTCCAATGCTTACAGTCAGCCAAAAGCTCAAGGCACAGGGAGTCTGGTGGAAACCGGGGTAGGTAAATCCAGGCTCCTAAGAAATCACCTGGAGCTGCCAGAGCCAGGGATTCAAAACCCAATGTTCCCATATCCACTGCCAGTCCCCACTACAGTGGGGACAGTAGGTACCCCGCCAATGTCACTAGTGGCACTCCACCAAATGCAGAGGCTTCCATCTGCTCAGGACTGAACTTCCCATACCAATGCTACAGATGTTTCAACTTCCAAACCCTCTTCAACAACTCAGGACTTTCTCAGGGGAGAAGGGCATGGGGGGGGGGGTAGAAGTTTTCTCACCTGTTAACAATATTGTTGAGTCTGCTCGCTTGAGGGATAGTAGAGTCTTCTCCATTCACACTTATCTTGGTGGGAGATTGCACATTGAGATGTTCGGGCTCCATGGACTGCTGGCAAGTGGACATGGGCACATAGGTGCGAGGAGAGAGGGTCCCCATCTCGTTCTGGTCAGCACTGTCTTGCTTGGTGTTCTGATTGAGAGAGTTGAGGACAATGAACTTGTACTTCTTCCAGTTGCAGGCTTTGGGGTCTGTGGGGCTCTTGGTGAAGAGGGAGCTGGAGTTCTGACCAATGCGGGCGTTCTTGCTGCTGCTGGACTCGGTTGGTGAGTTGGGCTGACAGTCTGACTTCTGTGGGCTCTGGGGGCTGATGAGTCCCTTGCGGTCCAGGGGGGTGTTGGTGGGCTCAAAGTGCTGGCTGATCTCATCCTCTGAAGAGGTCCGCTCCTCCTCTTTGGCCACTTTGTCACAAGGGAAATAGGGATTGTTCCGGACTGAAGGGATGACAGGTTTGGGGCCAGAGGCTACGCTGTAGTGCATGTCACTCCTGGCTTCTTCAGCAGCACCTTCTTTCGGAGCATAGATGGTAGCGTGGCACATGTTGGCAGAGATGTCGGTGATGGTTCTGACGTACTCGGTGGGGATTGTCCTGGAGCTGTCGCATGGCAGGATCCTCTCCTTGGGGAAGGCACCTGCCCTTGAGAGTTCAGAAAGAGGCATCCTCATCTCCCGCAATTCGTCATCCACAAGGAAGCTATTTAGAGGGAGAGGGCTGTATCCATGGTAGGAAATGGGGGATCCAGACAAACTGTTGATCAATCCAGGTGCAAAGGCCCTCCCATTGCAGAGGGACCCATTTTGGAGAGGCATGCCGTTCTCTGAGACATCTCTGCTCCGATAAGCCATCACTTCTGGATGGCCCAGCATCCGTCCAGCCAAAAACTCTTCCCTTGGGGTCTTCATAGCAGACACCATCTCTGCTTCACTGGAACCAGGGAAAAAAGGAGGGAGACACAGTCACTTTCAGCCCGTAAGAGCACACTTGCAGATACTTTGTTAGTTCTTCCTCTGCCCACCAAAACACCCCCAAAGTTCACCCATGGCACTCACCTAGACTTCACAAACCTTCGGCAGGTATCAACCACATGTTCCATCTGCAGGTAGAGTGCCGTGGCCATCACAGCCATGATATTGTTCTCCCTCAAGTTCAGGCGGGATGTATACATGAAGTCCAAGAGGATGCAAAACCCCTCAGGGTTAATTTCAGGGTCCAGGTTGATGACATTCAAGTTGCACTTCAGCTGGTCAGTGAAGATGCTGTAGAAGAGGCCACTGTAGGGAGGAGAAAGTAGAGAATACACATGTTATGACAATTCAGAGGAAGAAAGAATTTGTCTGAAATCCCTGAGCACAGAGGGGTTCAGGAATGGGAAGGGAGGAGGAGGCAATTACAGAATTCCCTGAGCTTCCCCCTTATTATCAAGCTTGGTTTCTCAGCTTAGTAAGCGTCTTCTGCACTGCACTTTTCCCAACTGGAACAGCCTGCTTTTAGATGTCACCTGCTCAACAACTCCCCACTGCTTCCATTTAGAAATTCCCCCCTTTTTTTTTTCCCCATTGTTGTTCTTACCACCACCCCCTTCCCACTGTGACTCATTTCTTTTGGAAGTCTCTTGGGGCAGCCATGCTCACTCTTAAACCAGAAAAAATAATAAAAAAAGGGAAATGTTGGTAAAACAGCTTTTAGATGTTTCAATAGTCAAAGCTTGGCTTTTTCAAATCTTTATACCTTGTCAGCAAGAGACCCCTGGAAGGCATCTCCCGTAATTCAACTGGTAAATGGTGGGATATTAACTAGTGTTCAATAGGAAGCAATTCCAGCAATCCTAGGAGCTGGAAAGGGATTTCAGATCCCATCAGGCTTTGAAAAAAAATCAACAAAGGTGGGAGCAGGCAGCAGTCTGGGAGCCAGGGAGTAATAGCTCTAAAAATAGCAGTGGTAGGGGACTGTCACAGAGGACTCTCTCATCCCAGTGAGCATTCAGCCCTCCCTCTCAGGGATGTGCCTCACATCTGCTGCACTCCTGTTTGTCTCCGTGGGCTGTCTGTGGGCAGATGTGGGCACAGAAGGAGAGAGGTGAGGTCAGTGTGCTGGAGGGAAAAGGTCTCAGCTCTAATCTCATTACAGGTACAAATTCCTGGGCATCCCCTTTCAGTTCTGCTTCTCTACCTCTACTTCCCTGTCTGAACCCCACGAGCCGTCTCAGGACTGCAGCAGTGCTGCTGACAGCCAAAGGCTGAGGGAGCAAGGAAAGAGGCAGGGAAGGACCCTGCTCTCACCTGCAGGCCATCAGGACTGTTTTGTGGGCTCTGAACTGCTCCCGGTTCACGATGATGACAACATCAGTCAGGATATCCCGGCTTCTAAGGCGGTTGAGATTGAGGAGGACATCGCTCGCGTGGCGGGTGAACTGGATGCAGCTGTCTGCCGGTGAGGCCATCTTGAGTCTGCTCGGAACAGAAGCAGGAGGAAGATGAGAATGGAGGAACAGCCAGGCAAGTACTCTAAACCCAGTGAAGAGACAGCTGCTGCTCTGGGACAGGCCAATTGCCCCTTGCAGGGGCAGCACCAGCTCGTCGGTCCCAAAGCACTCAGCCCTGCCAGTCTTCCTAGTGAGGTCCCTTGGCCGAAAGCAAGACCTGGCACGTTTCATCCCACCTTGCAAGCTGGTGAGTGAAGGTGGCCAGACCCTTTTGAGGATTAGCTCAGTCTCCTCTATCTCCCTGACTCATCCATGGTGGCCACACCCCAGCCCACTCCTCCCATTCAGATTCATCTCCATGAAGTTCCCAACACAGCTCTTAGTCCTCAGATCTTCCTCGGGAGCTATTCCCCTCACCTGTCTGATGTCTGGCTGTAAATTCAGCCACAGGATTCAAAACAAGCCTTAAGGTCCCAACTGAAGCTGAGTGATTTCAACATTTGGAAAAAATCCAGCCCATAGTGGAGCAACAGCCCTCACCCACAGCAAAGTACCTTCCTACTCCCAAGTGGTGGCCACTCTGGAGAAGACCTGTCCACAGTTTCCCAATAAACTGGTGAGGTGTAGAACTCATCTAACCTGCTGGGCTGCTACCCACACCACAGCCCCGTCTCTCCCAGAGAGCAAGGCTTGGGTTAGTTGAGGAACATGAAGCCTTCCCCAAACACAACCCCTGTTGTCCCATCTCAGAGCTGTCCTTCCAGCTAGTGCCCAAGATGGTCCATATCTCCCTGCCTGAAGTTTGGGCTGGAACGTGCACCTTCAGCATGAAATTCCTCCATGATCAAACCCCTCCCAGAATCCTGACTCCTCCCCCCTCCCCAGCAACATATGAATGTACAGTATTTTCTACAGAGCAGCTGCTCTCCTGAAAACAAATTCCAGCTGGGTCTAATGAAACATTTAATTCCACATGGTTAAAGGGAAGGGGGAGGAAGGTTAGGAGGGAAAGCACGAAATTTAAATTTACATACCCAATGCCTCAATTCACAGTCCAAAAGTTTCTTTCAAACCTACAAATAAAGCACAAGAAAACAAATGCCGCATTAGCTGGTAATTATGAATTGGCCACGGTAGGACACAAACCGGCTGTTTTGCTTGAGTATCAGTTGGATAAAAGCTAGAGATAACCTTACTGGAGAGTAGAAGGTTTGTTAACATTTGTTTCTTCCGGTACAGTACGTTCTTATCACAACCACAGGCTTTGAGAATCCAATCATAGCTTCTTCCACACCCTCTAGGCCAAACCATGGGCGTATGCCAAAGAGATTTTCATTTCCATGACTCAGGAACTTAAAGGCAGGTGGGGAAGGGAAGTCAAGCGAGAATTTTCTCACCACTTCTTTCGGAGATAACTCTTCCCGTGCCAAGATTGAATTCCTGTCCAGTGCCACATTCAAGGCCCATGCCATATTCCCAGCACCTTGTTAGCAGGTATGACATACACACAAACATCTGCTGCCACTCTGCTCAGAAGCCTGGAAAGAGCCTGAATACAGTCCTCCAAAACCCCTTCTGCCCTTGTCAAAATACCCAGATGCCCCAGCTGGTGCAAATCCCCTAAGACAGGACTTCTGAACAGATTTGGGAGGATATAGGTATCAAGTACCAAAACGACTTGGCCAGGACTGCATAGGAAGCCAGCGGTGGAGACAGATGAGGACCCAGAACAAATGTCTTCCTCTTGGTGCTGCAAATGCCTTCCCCTAAAACCACACGCTGTGTCTCCAGCCACTGGCTTCACAGGCAATGTAGCTGGGACAGAACAGCAAGGAAACCCAGGGGTTAACTGCCTTCCAGAACTCATACTATTCCTCCCAAATTTACTTAAAACCTAAGACAATTGATCTGCCACCAATGTAGAAAAAAGGTCCTCAGGCAGTCACCTCAGCAGATAGAAGTCAAATAAGTGAACAAACAAACCCCAAGATCTTCATCACACTACTTTGAGGACCAGCCCCCAGAAACTGGATAGAGACTCTAAGACTGCCACATAGAAAGCCCATCCATCCCTGTGAGGACAAGTGTCATCCTCCCTCTCCCTTGTGGTAGATGTGCAGATCTGGAGCTCAAGCTCCCCTAACATGCCCAGAGACACCAGGACGAAGAGATGAGATTTAAGGCAAGGTATCACACACAAACCCCAGAGGGGTGTCTTACAGCCTCATTCCAGCCATCAAACGCAAATCTGCAGAGCCGCCGTGAGCCTGGCCAGCTTAAAACTTTACGCACATACAAAAAGTGACTCATTTCCCAAATACTGCAGACTCTGACCTCTCTGTACACGCTCACTGCCAGCCACTCACTATAATCAGTTGCAAGCCAAGGGACTCACGCCGTTCTGCAAGGAGCCCAGCACACATCCGTGCATCCATATGAGCAGATGTATGCATTTGGGGCAGCCAGGTGGCATCCCAACCTTTGGCTACCTTGGCAGTTGTAATCTCCCAGGCTCCGAGGAGCCACCCCAGTGTCACAGACACGAGGAGGTGACCCATTTGTAAACCAACGGAGTTACAAACTGTGAGATGAACTCTGCACCCGCGAGCACCACGTGAGAAGCTGCTGCTGTCGCCAAATTCCCTCACCCACGGCGAGGCCGCAGCACTGCCCGGGCAGACACCCGGCTTCTCTCCCAGAGCTGGAACTCCAGCACAGCTGCCCCCCCATCCTCCCAAATTATACCCCCCAGCGCAGTGCTGCTGAAACACCCAAAGCCCCGGGAGTCAGACAGGTGCATCCCAAGCAGCTCCCGGCTACAGGATGTGGGCATGCAAAGGGAAAGGGGCTTTCCTTCCCCTTGCTGTGCTAAATTGGGTTAACCCTGTCCCTCCCAGTCTCTGCAAAGCACCAGCTCTGTATCCCAGCAGGGAGGATGCTTGGACCAGAGACCAGCAGAAAAAGGGACAGAAAGGAGCAGAGACCTGACAGGAAGCAGGAAAAAACACTGCAGCCAAGCATAGGTTTTGCCATCCACACTCCCCTCAACGCCCATGAGGCTCCCCCAGGCTCTGCTGGGGCCAGAGCACCATCCCATGCTCCCCCCCCCAGTTTTCCTGCCCAGTACCTTGTAGGTGTGGGCTCTCCTGCAATGCTCGACGATGCATGCCAGGGCTTGCTGTACCCATAGAGGAAGGTCCAGATTAGGCACAGGGCCCATTTTGGGGGTGGTCACACAGGACTGTCACTGCTGCTGCCTTCCAGGAAGGCAATGGGTCTGCCCCAGCGGTTCAGGGAACAGTCCTTCCCTGCCGGCACCTCCCCGAGAAAACTCATTCCTGGAAAGGAGCCCAGGGCTGGCTCTGCCTTCCCTGCAGCCAGCTCTGTGAGCATGGAGAGGGTGCACCTTCGTGTGGAGGAATCCCTTTCAGTTCAACCTCATGCAAAGGGGAGACCCTCTCATCTCCCTCACCCCAGGGCAAAGGGGAGAAACAGGGAGTTCCTCCCCAGTTAATCTTTCTGTCATGCCTGTCCATCCATCCATCCACTCTCACAGTTATAGGGAATTCCTTTTCATCCATCCTCTTTGCACTCCATGCACAGCAGGGAACTCCTTGCTCCCCTGTCCTTCTTTGGACAGGGGATCCCCCATGGTCTTAGCCCTTCTCCCACCCCCATGCACGTAGCCAGGAGGAGGGCACCAATCACTCCCCCTCCCTGGGCCCCAATCTCCTACCCCTCCAGAGCCTGCAGCACCGATTCACACCACCTTGGAGGGGTGGTTGGGTGAAGTCTTCCTTCCCCACAGCCTCATCCCACACAGTGCTCCGAAACTGCCCGCCCAGGGGAAGCTCCATCCTGCTCCCCCTCCTCCCCAGTCCCCGCACCCTTCAGGGTCCCAGCCCCATGAGAACATCCCATCTGCCCAGGGCACAGCTCCAGTTGCCTCTCCACCCTGCCAAAGAATGCCTGGTTTCTGCTGAACAGGGACCAGGGGGGCAACCAAGAAAACGGGGTGGGGTGTGGGTGGCTTCCCTCCCCTCCCCACCACCAAGAGTCATGGGTGCTACATGCTATGGTGAAGGGTTGGGGGTGTGCAAGCTTCCCTGATACCATGCAGTCCGGGGGCACTAAGCGTCCTTTAGCTGTCACAGCAGAGTTTTATTAATTTAGTAGCTTCTGGTTGGTGTCTAGGCCAAAACGTGGCTGGGTTAATAATAACCCAAGAGGAGACCGAGAGAAGTCCTAGCGCGCAGCGTCAGCACAGATCAAAAGCAGCATCACTAGTGCAAGCCCTGTCGTATTTTCCACCGTACCCTTTCCGTGAGCGGATTGCACTCGCTCTATCGAGCGGTCTCAATCTGATCCAATTTCCTGCCAGCAAACAAATGTTTCTAGGAAATGCAATACATTATCTGGACGGGTTTATTATCAGCATTTGGAACCAGGAAAACCGCATATTTTCTCGAGCACTGCAGGAAACTTTAGTTTGTACTTCAAAAGAGGGTTTAAAGGATTGCCCTTGAAAGCTGGCCCGGCTCAAGTCTCCACATTGTTTTGGTCTTTGCAGAAGAAAATGCAGAGGAGGGAGGGGGTAAGCACGCTAAAACTGCCTCCAATGTTTTCCTACTAAAAAGGACTCCCCTGCCCTCTACGGAGCCAAGCTCTGCTGTGAGGCAGAGGCAGCGCGTGTCCTTGGGAAGCGAGGACTCCAGCCTTCCTCGGCATTTCAAACGACCCCAAGCAATTTGGCACATAAATTTTTCACGGGAAGGCAGGAACCATGTCCTGGCTGAAACTGAGGGAGCTACTCCAGAGAACAGGAGACAGACTCTGTGCCCTGTCAACACTGAGCCCTGCACTGAGATGCCAACCTGACAACGGGGTGCAGCCGGAGCGGAGTGTCCCCAGCAGCTGAGCCGGATCCCTGGCCCCGCTGGGCTCCAAGGAGGTGTCTGATCTTTCCTATCCCACACCAGGGCAGAAAATCACCAGCCCAGCACCAGCCCGACCCTCCCTGTATCTGTTCTCCTGGGGCTGAGGGTGGCACAGCTCGCTTTTGGCAGTAAGGAACTGCTTTGGCATCCCGCCTGGATGGGACGAGACACATACACAGCTTGGGGTGCCTTGGCCAGGGGAGAGACATCCCCTCGCCCCTATATTTAGCCAAACAGATTTAAGGAGATCCATTTTAGAGGGTGCCTGGTCCTACAATTGTAGTCTAAATTTGCAGTCTGAAGGAGCTTACTGGTCAGATCCTGACTTTTGGATACTGATCTAACCAAACTGCAAACTGTGAACTTCTGAGGTTTGCCAATGCCTGCTGTAAACATGGAAACCAAGTGTCACTTTTTGCCAAACAGAAGAATGGTTTAAAAATAGATCTAGAGAAGAATACAGGCACTCGGCATACAAGGCTCCCGTTTATAGACTCCCATGCTACTATAAAATGGAACAAGAGGTTATGAGCACACAGGCAACTTTTCACCAAATTTAGATTTACCAGCTTCTCAGAAACCTGAAAACAACATTTCAGGCTCCAACTGAACCAGTAAAAGCTCTTTGAGTGAAGTTCATAACCCAGATATTACAGCACATAGACTAAAACAGGCATGAAATGGCTCTTCAACCTTAACACCATAAATATATGGAGATACATAAGCTGCACACTGAGAAATGCACTTACTGGTTAGAGCTCCGTTTTATTAATCTATAGACTTCGTAAGAAGGTTTTCTTTTTCATGGAGTATGCACATAAAATGAGAGGACAGACCTACAACACAGGTCTGCCTCACAAAGTTTTACCACCTGTATTTGTAATGGTTTTTTGAGGATAACATTGCTGCTTACTATGAAAAAAAGAAAAAAAAGGCAATCCAAACCCAAACACTATTCTTACAAATTAATATTGGGCTGCTGCCATTGGAGGCTGAAAGTTTTCACTGACTAAAGAAAAAAAAAAAAAGGAAACAAAAAAAAGATGCATGCTTTATGATGCATCCTAAATTAGCAGAAATTCAAGGGCAGATTAGCACCACAACTTGGAAAGATTTTCACGTGTGATTTCGTGACCAGACCCAGAGAGGACTCCATATGGAAATGTCAGCGACTTTAATAAGCACTCGGTTGTTTCCAATTAGGCTCCTTAAGTAAGTTCAGTGGCATCCAGAGTTTCCTCCGCCACCTTCCTCCTAGCTGGCAAGCATTTTTTTTTTCCTTTTTTTAACGAGCAGTTAATAAACATGTTCCCACTCTCCCGAGGCTGCCGGCCCCGCCAGCCCCGCAAAGAGTGGCGAGAAATGACACTAGATGGCACCAGTTCGCTTTGCTGCAGGAGCAATTTCTCCCCTTGGAAAATAAAACACCCCAACCAAACCTGGAAAACATATAATTTTGTCGATGTAATTCTGTTCCTCTTAAAACGCGTCTGAGCAACATTATTTTTATGAGCTTTTCCAGCCTTGTTTTGAAAAACTTAATGTTTCTGCTAGGTTTATTTTTGTCTCATCCGACAGCCGGCTGAATCCTCCCTGCGCTGCAAACAGGGTTGTCTAAAAAGCGTCACAAAGACTTTTGACGGATTTTTCCCTCCCCATTTTTTTTTTTTCAGTTTTTTGGGGTGGGATTTATAAGAATCACTTCTCATTCTGACTTCTTCCTTTGCAATAATAACTAACCAGTTAACCTCCACTTCCTCTCCCAATATTGACTCAGACAGTCAGAACTGAAGGGGATTGGAAATTGGAATTGAAATGCATCTCGAGAGATCTTTGATCTGTTTTACCAGTCAAAATTGAATGCTGAGAAATGAACTCTTTTCTTACTGGAACAATGTAATAATCCATTCTCCTGGAAAATTGCTAGACACCTTTTGAATATTTTAATGGCTTGGTGATTTGTTTCATGGGGCAATATTTGCCATCTATAATGCAAGTTTTTAAACCTGCGATCCTACCCCTAGGAGAAAAATAACAGAATCTCAGGTTCTGCCTCCCCACGTGTATATAGGGAGAGTTTTTCCCTAAAATATTTTTAAAGAAATTTTTGAACCGTACCCTCAAGGTTACAGAAATTTTTGAACTGTAAGTCCTCAAGGACTGCAGGAAGGAGTCCGTATTTGCTCCTACAGCTTTCACTCTTTAAACTCTTGAAACAATACCCCAAACAATAATTTTAAAAGCATTTAAAAGTTTGAGAGAGGAATCAATAAGCATCCCCAAATCAAATAATGGCCTGATCCAAACCCAGCCCTGCTGACACGTCCACTGGCACAGGTACGAATTTGGCTCCAGCCAGAGATGTCGGACCAATGCAACACTTCTCACTGAGCCTCATCCATCTGGCCACAGCCTCCCTTTGCACTGATCCTGCACCTACTGAAGTCAGTGGAAAAAACTAACTGGGGCCGTGTTTGTTTTTGTTGATTTTGATTCATGATTTTAAGCCCAGATTTGTTTCTTCCCTGGAAATGCAACAGGGGGGTCAAAGGCAGCTTTTTAGGCACATCTGAGAGGCCGCCGTGGATTTTTCTAAACAAACGCCTTGCTTTCTGTTTCCCTCCTTCCCAAGAGGCGATTTCATAACATTTCATACTGTGACTTTGCAAACTACAGGCGGGGGGGAGGAGAGCGGGGGGAGTGGGGGGGAGGGGGGCGGCCGGGAGAGGTCGCTGCCGCCCGACCACGAAAAGTTTTCATAACAAAGTTGGGCTTTTTCGGTTTTGTTTTGCCCTTTATTTTTAAAGGGAGGGGGTGTGTGTGCGCGTGTGTAAAAAAATAATACACACATCCACACAAGAACGCGCACCTAACAACAACCAAAAAACCAAAGCAAACCAAACAGCCCTCTCTCCCTTGCTTTCCCGCTCTCGGCGGTTTTGGGGGCGCAGCGGCGCGGGGCGGGCGCGGGGGTTGCGCGGCTCCCTGCGCCGTTCGCTCCAGGAATAGCGTGTGGCCGGGGGCCAGCCCCGCCGCTGCCGGCGGCAGATTTACGAGCGCCTGTCTCCGCGCCAAGTCCGCCGCGGTAGTAAACACAGGGGAAGGGCTGCGATGGGGGCAGCGGGGGGCTCCCCGCGCATCGCGCCACGGACCCCATCCCTCGCACGGCCGCGCTCCGCTTGCCCCGCCGGCCGCCTTTCTCCCGGCAGGGCACTCCTTCTCCTCCCCGCGGGTGTTGTTGTTGTTATTGTTATTATTATCATCATCATTATTATTATTATTATTTTGAGCCCTCCGCGTCATATTCGGAGTCGTTCCACACACTTTTCCCCCCTTCCCGAGTTTTGCATCGCCGTTTGTTCCCCAGTCGGCAGCCGCCCGCCCCGCACGCCCCGTCGAGACGAGCGCGGTTCTTCGCCGCCCCGGGCCGGCGCTCCGCGGTGCTCCGGGGCCGGCAGCCGGCGGCGGCCGAGCCTCCCCGCGGGCTCCCCCCTTCCCTGGGCAGGGAAATGCCGCAAGTCTTCTCCATCACCGCCCGCTCTTAGCCCCGGGCTTGACAGATCGCGGCGCAGCCCCGCCACAGGTTGCAAAACGCACCAGCCCTTTCGCGGTTGCACCGGGGAGGGGAATAACAATAATAATGATTTAATAATAGAAATAGAGAGAGAGGGCGGACGATGCGGAAAGGCCGGTGCCCGGTGCCGCCGAGCCCTCGCGCTGCCGCCAGCCCCGCTCCGCTCCGCGGCGGCTTCGTGCGGTGGCGAAACGACAACAGCGACACAACACGCACCAGAAAAAAAAAATTAAAAAAAAAAAAGAGGGACGAGGAGAAAAAAAAAAAAAAAGGAAAAGAAAAATAACACACCCCGACCAAGGGATCCAGCCATTGAGAGCGGACCCCGAGTCACGCCACAAGCCCGGCGGCCGCCAGCGCTCGCCGCCGTCCTGCGCCCGCGGGGCGGCTGCAGGTGCAGAGAGGAGCCGCCACCGTCCCCCCCGTCCCCACCCGGCCGTCACGCGTGCGGGAAAGCCAATAATCCCAGATAACCGATAATCCCCGGGAGAGGACGGCGAGGGGAGACACCCCCAACCCCCCCGCTCCCCTCCCCTCATGCACGCTCCCAGCGTTAAAGATATGCAGGCACCCCTATTTCCCTAATTTTTTTTCTCCCCTGACAGCGGCAAGGAAAGAAGGGGGGGATGCGTGTGTGAATTAAATAAATAAATAAGGCAGGGAAAAAAATTAAATTGAGGAGATGACAATAGTAATAATAATAATAATAAAAAAATAAAGGGCACCTGCAGCGAGAAAGGGGGGGGAAGGAAAGAGGAGGGAGAGAAAAAAAAATGGGTAGAAATATATAGAGGCGGCTCCGCGCCAAGCGTCGGAGCGGGGCAGGGAGGGAAAGAGGAGGGAAAAAAAATGGAGAGAAAAAAAAAAAAAAAAAGCGAGCGAGAGAATTAAAGGGTAAAATCGGCCGCGGCAATAGAAGCAGCAATCACCTGGTCTCCGGGCTTTCCTAGAAACTCCTTGCATCACCACTTCTAAGAACCCCAGTTCTAAGAATCAACAGAGCCCAATTCTCGGAATTTGAGCTGCGGACTCTACCACTGCGCTCATCACGGGGAGGGCCACGGACCTCCCCCCTCCGCGCCTTCCCCGCCGCCACTGCCCTCCCGGGGTGCGCTGCCCCTCCGCGCCGCCCCCATCGGGCGCCCAGCGCGGTGGGCGCGCACCCCGTGCGGGCGGCGGCGGTGCCGGGGGTCCCTCCGTGCCGCCCCCCGCCCGTCCCCCCGCCCGCGCCCCCCCTCCCGCAGTGGTCGCGCCCGGCCGGCGGGGTCCCGTGGCGGCGGGTGCCGCCGGTGACGTGGGGGGCGCGCGGGCGCGGAGCAGCGCGCGCGGCGGGGACCGAGCGGCGGCGGCGGCGGCGGCAGGAACGGGGATCGGGGATCGGGGAACGGGGGGTCCCGGGGAGCAGCTCCGGGCGGTGCAAACACACATCCCACCCCCCAACTCCCCGCTTCTCTTCTCTTTTTGCCTTTTTTTTTTTTTTTTTTTTTAATTTTTTTT